>CM076847.1:127468260-128068260 GCA_039519185.1 Astragalus membranaceus | reverse complement strand
ATAAATAATTTGTATTGCAGAATGTTAAAAAAAAGTCAGTACCTTCTTCAAATCTTAAAAATGAATGAAGATAAGGTTTGAGCAACATTGCAACCATTGTCATAGTCGCCCTTGTCATCGCCCCCATGGAGTAAAAATCAGAAAAAAGAAAATAAGATAAAAATATGATGAAGAAATATGCAAATTAGAGAGGAAGAAGGTACAATTAAAGTGAATGTAGTCTTGTAGAAAGTTAATAAAATTCAGTACCTTATTCAAATATTATAAATGGAATAAAAATAAAAATATAAAAGAGAAGAAGAAACACACGGTTGAAGAGAAACAAAAACACGTATAAAAAAGAGAGAAAAAAAGAGAGAAATGTATACCCCGTGCATACGGACGAGTTCCCTGTGTTGCTTGCAGCGAATAATTTTATAACTTAATTGGAATAGTAAAGTAATTTGTGTGAATTATGAGGTTGATTTTATGTTATAATAATTAAATTAGACATAGATATTTACCTAAGAAGAATATGAAATTGGTTGTCTATATTAATAAAACTACTTCTCCATCGATAAAGTTTATAAAGGCAAAATACACAAATAAATCTATCAATAACATGTATCATTTCCCGTAAAGACGCAAAAGTAAAATAATCATTTAGAAGCAATAAAAAGATAATATTTTCCGTCAAGAATAAAAAGTGTTAAAATTACAACATGTAATATTTCCCATTGGAACTCAAAAACAAATATACATACATAAAGATAAAATATAAAAAAAGATTACTTCAACAAAAGGTAACGTCTTCTAGCCGAAACTTAAAAGAAAAATAGTGGTTTATAAAAAAAAAAAAATTTATAAATAATTATACCGACAACACAGTATTTTTCATCATGACTCAAAGCCCAAATATTCATTTATACAAACAAAAGCATCCTATAGATAAAATATACAAAATAACTATTCCAGCTACGTATATGTATATAAAATATACCAACAATATGAAATATTTTCCCGTTTGAACTCGAAAGCAAAATATGTATATAAATTCAAAAAATAGAGCTATTTTTTTGCAAAAATAAAAAAATAGGAAGAAAAATGTTGAGATAAAAAAGAGATGGAAAAAAAATTAAAAATTAGATAATAAATTAGTACTAAGTAGTATGTCTCTCTTTTGATAAAAAGAGAGAAGGGGGAGAAGAAATAGAGAGAAATAGAAAGAAAAAAGAAATGAGATAATTTGAGAAAAAATGAATGATCGATGGGGAGAGAGAAAATAATTGAAATGAAAAGAAATGAGAGAATTTGAGAAAAAGAGAATGATGTAGAGAGAGAGAGAGAGAGAGAGAGAGAGAGAGAGAGAGAGAAATAAAAAGTGAATTGAGAAGTGAAAACTTTGAGGGAAAATGTGTTTTTTTTCTTTGAGGCCAAAATGCCCTCAAAAAAGACATGTGTCAATTTTGCCAAATGGGTAAATAGGTATTTTCATAGGAGGGATTGTATAAATCTATAAATCATAGGAGGTTAGATTGTATAAATCTATAAATAAATAAATATAAATATATCTATAAATCTAAAGTAGATACTCCCTCCGTACCATATTATATGACTTTTTTGTCAAAAAAATTTGTCCCATAATAATACATGACGTTTTAGAAAGCTTTAATTATGTTTTCCCTATTATACCCTCAAATTTAAATGCAAATTTTTTTTATTTCATTTTTAATTCACTGAACGAAGGGTATATTAGGAAGAATGAAAATACTTTTGACAAATTTTAGACTAATAATTGTATTTATTAACTCTCGTGTCACAACTTAAAAGACATATAATATGGGAGAGAGGGACTCTTAGATAGTAGATTTAACGCTGGATTCTATAAAAAGGTAATAAATGGTGCAGTTGTAAAGGTTTGACTACAGATGTCTGCGTATGTTTAGGTATTGAACTCTAGTTTGATTGAAAGATTTAGTAGTAGTTTGGAAAGTGTGGTATTCGTAGAAGATATGTTTAACTTAGTTAAAATTTGAGAGAGTCGTATAGATTATTTTTTCCTTTCTGAAGGAATTATTCTCATAACATTTTTGTGAAGGTGATTTTAAGATAAAACATTTTATAATTTTCAGTTAAGTTATCTTTTTTCTTTTTGGTAAAAAGGTATACATATATATATCCTAAAATTTGACGGGTTTGTTAAATTATTGCTTTTAATTTAAATTAATTTCCATTTATTTTTTATTATAACTAGATTATAAGGTTCTGTTTGCTTATGATTAAAAATGAATTTCGTATGAAATAATTTAGAATTTATTTTGTAGATATTTTTAAGTAAAGTAAATGTTAATTTTGGTTTTGTCTATAATTATAAAAATCATTTTTTTAATCTGATGATATTCATTAAAATCGAATCGTTTCTTTAGATTTTTAAATTTTTTTTTGATTATTTTGTAAAAACTTAAACAATAGGATGAACAATGGCGATTGAAGATGTAATAGGTTTGGCCTCGAGCATATTTGTTTCGGAGAGAAGGTCCTTGATGTACTTGTTTTAGTGAGCGACATAGAACCATTAGACTAAGTTCTAACTTCAATCCCCCAAAAATATTTAAAAGAGTCGAGTTTTTTCAAGGGCTAACACAATCTGTTTCAACAAATTGGAACAAAATCCAATCCAACATATGAGCTATAAGAAGAAGAGTGTGGTGAACTATAGATATAAGCCGTAAGAAGAGTGAGGTTTTACTACGCCAACTTTATGTCCTGTTTGCATAGGATCGATATACTTTGAGAGGTTGAAAAGACAACACAAGTATAAAGATAAATGTTATTTAGTACGAAGCCTTTTTGTACGAAATCGAAAAAATGCTTACATGCATGTCTTATTTTTTGAAATAGAGATCTAGATGGTTGAAAAGACAAGACATGTATAGATCAATTGTGTTATGTTATGAGAAATAGAGAGCATAGATAGGTCTTCCGGCGCTATGAGCTCTGTGACGGCGACCAACGAGGCAACGGAAATCACCGAGGAAGAGGAAGATTGGAAAGGGAGAAGCTCTAAGAAGATCAAAGAAGGGGATGTTGTTCTTCCTAACACCTCCTCCTCTTTGCCATCACTCAAAGCTGGCACAAATGATGAGGGCCAAAAGAAGGTGCACGTGCAACAAAGATCCTATAATTAAGAGCATGGTCTTGGGAAATACTGAGCATGAAGGTGTAGCAGATACATCCATGGTCGATCTTGCTGCTGCAACGGTTGATGGAGAATACAAAGTTTCTGTGTTGGAGAAGAAACATGGAAGGTATGACTGCCCTGCTTTCCAACTCTCAGCAAAGGCAAAGCTGCGTATCCAGAAACCTTGGCGCAAAGGGCTCATAGTCAAGCTCTTGGGTAGGAAGATTGGATACCGGGCATTGGAAAACAGGTTGAATCAAATATGGGTGAAAAATGGTGTGATCCATATCATTGATCTTGGACAAGATTACTTTGGTGACTTTCAGCAACGATGAAGATAGAGACAAAGCTTTGGCAAATGGCCCATGGCTAATCTATGATCATTACCTAACACGGAGAGAGTGGAGCCCTAACTTTCACCCAGAGAGTGCATCAATAAGTAGGGTGGCAGGTTGGGTGCGGTTCTCGGGATTGCCTATTGAATATTATGATGCCAGAACTCTCCATGCCATTGGCGACCGGATTGGGAAGACGATCAAGGTGGACAAAAATACCCTCAAAACTGAGAGAGGGAAGTATGCGAGGATATGTGTGGAGGTTGATTTAAAGAATCCTTTGTTGGCCATGTTCGAAATCAATAACAGGATTTACAAGATTGAATACGAAGGTCTTCACCTTCTTTGCATGCAGTGTGGGAAATTTGGTCACTACAAGGGAAGGGTGTATTGAAAAAACTCAGGAAGAAACTGGTGTGAATGGTAATGAGCATACTGGAGGCGCTAGCGAATATTCAGGTGGTGGGGTTGCCGGCGGAAAGGCTTCTCCGGAGGTGGTTGGATGGTTGGAGGCGCTAGCGAATCTTCAGGTTCCAGATTTGTGGTTCTTAACAGTTCCGAAAAATCAGGGAGTGTATCTGTTATGAATGCAGTTGAGAAAATAATGCCTAAGATAATGGGAAAAATATCAGAAACGGTTATGCATGATGTGATCCCCAATAATGACAAGCCGTTGGAAATCAAATCTGCTGATCAGGCTCTAACTAATAGGAGTGAGAAAGAATCTGAAAAGAAAGAAACTTTGACAGTCAAGTCAGTCACTCACGCGTTAATGACAAGGTTTACTTGGAAGGGCGGGCTTTATAACAATACGACCAGAATGTTTGCTAGATTGGATCGCGGGTTGTGCAATGATAATTGGAGAATTGCTTTCCCAGATGCTTTAGTGAAGGTCTTGCCTAGAGTTAAATTTTCTGATCATCATCCTTTGTTATTTTGCATGCACGGCACTGTGAGTGCTAAGGTGGAGAGACCTTTCCGTTTTGAGTTAGCGTGGATGACTCACCCGAGTTTCAAAGATAATTTGTTGAATTGGTGGGGTGGCGAGGATTACCTTCCGAATAAGCTTAAGAAGTTAGAGACTGATTTGATTAGCTGGAAGAACTCTACTTTCGGTGATATCAAAGCTAAGAAGAAAAAGATCCTTGCTCGGTTGGGTGGTATCCAAAAAAAGCATCAATACGCCTCAATGAACCCCTTTCTTGTTAATCTTGAGAAAGAGTTATAGTTGGAGCTAGCAGACATCCTTCATAAGGAGGAGCTTCTTTGGTTCTAGCGATCAAGAACTAAATGGCTCCAGGATGGTGATAGGAATACAAGGTACTACCATGTCAAAGCAACCAATAGAAAAAAGAGGAATAATATATGTGTGTTGAGGGCCGACAATGGCCAATGGAAGGATGATGTTGAGGAAATAAAGACTATGGTCTCCACTTATTTCCTCTCTTTGTTTAAAGAAGTTACTGATGCCACAAATTATACTCCCACAAAATACAGGTTTCCGGTTATTAGTGACGAGGAGGTCGATCATCTTGGCCGAAGTATAGAGTAAAATGAGATTAGACAAGCCCTCTTTGATATGGCGCCATGGAAGGCCCCAGGAACCCGATGGTTATCAAGCTGGTTTTTATCAAGCAAATTGGAAAGTTATTTCAGCAGATTTTTGTGACCATGTGAGACACATGTGGCAGCACCCTGATGATATTAGAAAAGTCAATACAACATACATTTGTCTTATTCCTAAGAGTTTGTCACTCAATTCAGGCCTATCTCTTTATGTAATGTCAGTTACAAGGTTCTCACAAAGATTGTTGTTAACAGGTTGAAGCCTCTCATTCCTAATATTGTTTCCCCTTATCAGACAGGTTTTGTCCCTACAAGGAGCATACATGAGAATGTTATTGTAGCCCAAGAGTTGGTTCATAGCATGCACAAGATGCGAGGGAAGACAGGATTCTTTGCTATCAAAATTGATCTTGCCAAAGCCTATGATCGTTTAAGGTGGAGTTTCGTTAGAGATGTTTTGTTGGAGGTGGCGCTTCCCAACCACCTCATTGACTTTATTATACATTGTGTAACCAGTGTTCAGACTAATGTGATGTGGAATGGAAGCCGGTCCAATTATTTCAACCCAGAAAGTGGTATTCTCCAGGGGGATCCTATATCTCCATACCTCTTTGTTTTGTGCATAGACAAGTTTACTCACTTAATAATGGAGGAGGTGGACAATGGTAACTGGTGCCCGTTGAAAGCTGGTAGACAAGGCCCTACAGTGTCTCATCTCATGTTTGCAGATGACTTACTTCTTTTTGGGAAAGCTATTGAGAGGAATGTCAAGAGTGTTACTCAAATTCTAAATAATTTTTGTGCCATGTCCGGACAGCTAGTTAGCGTGGAGAAGTCAACTATTCTTTATTCCCGGAACACTCCTCTAAACATAAGAAGGCATTTAACAAGAATTACTGGCTTCAAAGAAATGAACCACTTGGGCAAATACTTAGGGGTCCCTTTGATTGGCAGAGCCCCTAAAAAACAGGATTTTCAATATTTGGTGGACAAGGTGAAGGAGAAGCTCTCAGGTTGGAAGCAACAACACCTCTCCTTTGCAGGTAGGGTAACTCTCTCTCTCTCTAAATCTGTTATAGAAGCCATCCCTATTTATTCTATGATGACGATCCCTATTCCTAGGAGTTGTTTGGATGAAATTTAAAGACTTCAAAGGAACTTTATTTGGAGCGATGAAGAGAGAAGGAGGAAATACCACATGGTCAATTGGCAAATTTTGACTCTTCCCAAAGAGCATGGTGGGCTTTCTATTCGGGACCTAAAAATAATGAATAGCGTTTGTATGATGAAGATGGGTTGGGCTGTGCGTACTGGGCTAGATTCTTTGTGGTGCAGTGTTCTCAAGGGCAAATATGGGAAGTTGTTGCCAAGGCTACCGATTCTTTCATTTGGAAAGGGATTGTTATTGTCTGGGAGGATCTTTCATCCTTGGAAGCTTGGGAAGTTGGCAATGGAAAATCAATCAACCTTTGGAATGACATTTGGGTTGACTCAACCACTAGGCTTGTTGATGTTTCTAACGACATTCCAATTCACTTGTTGGAATGAAAAGTCTCGGATTTGGTTGATGGTAGGAGAAATTGGAATTTGATTGCTGTGGAGAATATTATACCAGATGCTTATACCAAGAAGTTACATGCTATTCCTGTGCCTAGTGATGCTGTCGGGCAAGACCAAAGAATCTGGTCGGGTAGTAAAAACGGCGAGTTCTCCATTTCTAGTGCCTATTCTTTGCTGTGGGATCTTCCTATTCCGTTTAATGATGATCTTTGGAACCGGGTCTGGAAACTGGAGGCTCTAGAGAGGGTTCACTTTTTTGCTTGGCAAGTTATGCATGGTCGATTGCCTACTAAGAAGTTGTGCTGTAAAGATTTGTTTCAGGTCCCTTGGCCCTCTATCTGGGCCACTGCTTGCTATCATTTGTGGATGTGGAGGAACAAGGGAGAGCATGACCCTGAGTTCATTAGACCTTATAATCCTGCTCAAATTGTATTGATCTCCCCCTACTTTGATCATAGCCTGGACAATGAGGTTGTGCCATTTCAATGTTGGTCAGAAATTCAAGTTAGATGGACGCCTCCGCTAGAGGGATGGGTTCGCTTAAATTGTGATGGTGCTTCCAGAGGAGATCCAGTTACTGTTGGGTGTGGTGGTGTGTTGCGTTGTGCTTTAGGTGCTTGGATTGTGGGATTTGCTCGCAGGTTAGGTTCGACTAAGGCTCATTTGGCAGAGCTTTTGGAGCGTCTTTGTAGGTTTGAAGCTTGCTCATGACAGAGATTTTAAGTGGGTTGATCTCAATTTGGATTCTGATGTAGTGGTTAAGTGCATCTCGGGTGCCTCTACTGGTAGTTCTGAAGGTCGTAGCCTTGTTCGCCGCATCAGGCAGTTCCTTGCTTTGGAGTGGAGGGTAACAATAAAGCATGTCTACAGGAAGGCTAATAGAGTGGCGGATGGCCTTGCTGCTCTCAGCTGC
The DNA here is from genome assembly GCA_039519185.1 of Astragalus membranaceus. Taxonomy (NCBI): domain Eukaryota; kingdom Viridiplantae; phylum Streptophyta; class Magnoliopsida; order Fabales; family Fabaceae; genus Astragalus; species Astragalus membranaceus. The sequence goes on along the minus strand of CM076847.1, from coordinate 128,060,726 downwards.
AACTTGCAAGAGGAAAATCACTATGTTTTGTATGAGTCTCCTCCGGATAGTGTTAATAAATTTGTGGATGATGATGTTATTGGAGTTTCTACTCCTCGAATAGTTCTCGTGTAATCGCTTTCTGGGCTTCTGCCCCATTTTATATCAAAAAAAAAGACAAGACATGTGTAAAGAGGAATGTTATTTAGTATGAAGCCTTTTTGTATGAAACCAACAAAATGCTTACATGTCTTATTTTTTAAAACATTTATGGCCGAGTTTGATGAAAATCATATCAGAATCATACTATAGTAATGGATAACGTCATTCTTAAAGTTAAGTATTGTACTACTAAACATTTCTACATGTATAAATCATTGGGGATGTGAGGTAGAAATAGACAAGTTAAATAAGGTTCCACAACCACAAGAATATTGTGTGCCATTGACTTAATAAGGCAATACCTATCGTGGACAAATTCGGTATTGACCAGTGTAAAATTTGCTCCTAAGTACAAACAGATATTGGTATTTCGTTGAAAACGTTGGAACACTCTGTAGATAGCCAACAATGCTCCGAAAAATTCAGGGAAAACCATTTTGTCAAAACAAACAAGTAAAAACGATAATCTATCTCATATAGGCATTAAATCTGAGTAAATATTCAAACAATTTTTTTTGACTTTGTGAGAGAAATTGTCCCATGGCACACTAAGCGGATCCGCCACTTCCACCAAAGCATTAGTGAAATGCATTTTCCACTGATTTAGTTCGTGAGGAAAACTGAACTGAAAAATGTGTATTTAATAACAATATGGAAATTGAGCTACCGATATATGAGCTGTGTGGCTTAGGCATCTGCAAAGATGGGGCAAATAATGGTGTATTTTTCTCGCTTGGTTTTTGTCGGGTGTTTTCTTGGTGTTTGTTGGGGTTATTTATGTTTTCCTTATTTTTGTGTGACGTCGTTTCCTCCTTTGATCAGTTTTGTCTCACCTGCGTTTTGAGCTTGGTGTTTTTTGGTTTTTTGTTTTTCTAGTATGCTTGTTTGTTTCAAGGTGTTTGATAGCTCTGGCGTAAGGAGGAGTGGTGGGGTTCTATCTAGATTCTAGAGAGTTACAGTACTGTTGTCCGGTTGTATTTTGGTAGCTTTGGTGTATTTGGGTGTAGTTTGTTTAGCTATGGTGTAGGCTGCCCCCAAAGTGGTTTGGAGTATTATTTTCGATTTTTTGGTAAAGATGAATTTTTATCAATAATATTGTCTACTTATTATCGAGAGAGAAAAGCAACCGATATAAAGTTTATCTTTATTTGTATTGAGCTACCAATGAGTTTATTTTCACCTGTATAGCCATAGTCATTATCTTCTGTTGTGTCCATGTGTTTAGTAAGATTAATTATTTGTGCGCAATTGAATGATAATTAATGGTGGATAAAGCTCTTACTTAGTGTTTGGTCATGGGGGGAGCATGAGGGACCATCTACATTGGGCCAAGAGCAACCACACAAGTGAGTTGGACACCACATCTTAACCCAAAACCTTAAGGCATTGGGTTTATGGGTCGTCTCACCTATATATTTCTCAACATTCACTTTACAATCAAATGTGGGACTTTTACTCACGCTTGAATACCAACAATCTCCCCCCTCAAATGTGAGTCCATCCATTTTTATGGGTATGCTCCCCCTCGAACGAACCTATATCTACCTGCACCACAGTTTGTTGCCCTCAACGGAACATGTCGCTTGTACACCTTGTTAGGAAGACTTTCGACACAAGGAGCCATTTCAACCATCGGCTCTAATACCACGGTTGGGTCATGAGGGGAGTCCGGGGGATCATCCACATTAGGCCAAGAGCAACCACACAAGTGTGGACACCACAACTTAACCCAAAACCTTAAGGCATTAGGTTTATGGGTCCTCTCACTTATTTATTGCTCAACATTCACTTTACCATCCAATGTGAGACTTTTACTCACGTTTGAATACCAACATCGGCTAGCAAAGAGCTAAATGAAGGTTATATAAGAGAGGAGACCCATATACTCATTGCCTTAAGGTTTTGGGTGGAGATGTGGCGTCCAAATTTCTTGGTGCTCCGATTCATTGGCTAGCTCGCCGTTGCTCCTGGTGCTCCCCGGACTGCCCAACAAGTGGTATCAGAGCCATGGTTCGGTTTGGTGGGGGAATGGTGAGTGGACCCTGGTTTGGATCAAGGCTAGCGATGTGGGTGACTCACACTTGAGGGGAAGATTGTTGGGATTTCAAGTGTGAGTGGTTAGTGCCACATTGGCTAGGAATGAGCTAAATGAAAGATATATAAGAGAGGGAATCATATACCTATTGTCTTAAGGTTTTTGGTGGAGATGCGGCGTTCAAGTCTCTTGGTGGCTAGGAATGAGCTAAATGAAATATATATAAGAGAGGGAATCATATACCTATTGCCTTAAATGAAAGATATATAAGAGAGGGGATCATATACCTCTTGTTGTGATGATCTAGCCGAGCCTCCTAGGATACCGGTCGGTTCGTTTAGGAACACTTAAAAATTGTTTTCAATAATTGTTTATTGAAAATGTTGAATTGAAAAAGAAAAAAAAAGGCATATATATGATAATGGATTGATATGGCATAAAGCTGGAGGAAAAGGACAGCACAAGGATGTTACATTAATACGCATGCTGAATAAATACACAAGAGATAAATAGTGCACCAGCCGCAAAAGCCACCACCTCAAACTCCATAAATTGAAGATCATCATCATGTATCAGAAAAACTGGTGTTTTTGGTAGTTGTGGTTGTTGTAAGTGTAATCTTCACGACACGTAGGATTTATTTGTTTTTGAGAACTACATGTATCCAGGCCTCCCACGATTTCTGTTATCAAAAACGTGATGTGGTGGGGTGGTTTGAGCATATATAGTAATAGCACTATATATATGGTTGTTTGTTCGCTTTCATATGTTTTGGGACCAAACTCTGCTACATCATTTTTTTTTTACATTCATAAATTAAAACCCTTTTTTATCTTTGTCTTTATTATGGCTTGGCTGGCTGGATTTGAGTTAGAGGTTGACACATTTCTACCCACAATATTAAATATCTACCCACGTTTGTGTTGTGTTGTGTTGTGTTGGCTTCACTTAACTCTAGCTAGTCTGTAACAGAAACCACATTTATGTGTTCGTCTCTGTCACACTCACTCTCAATATGTGGCAATTTCCTCTACCGCCATATCATCACTTATAGGCAATACTACTATTTTACTCAGCATAAGGTTATATAATATAACCTGAAATTATCACACGGATTTGTAAGAAGACTTGCTCTCAACGTAACTGTCTTTTATGGGAAAATAATTACTTTTAGGCTAGCTAGGACTACCTTTATTATTATTATTATTTATTTTTTGTTGAAAATATACAGCTTGATTTCATAGTGACTTTTGACCCACGCAATTGCAAATGGTTATGACAAAAGTAAAAGGGAAAGCAAAATAAGAGTAGATAGATTAGGCAACAAAAAGGTGAACAATTTAGGAAAACGAAACAAACTTTCCCATAGTACGTAGTGAAAGCACATGATAGTTGATTTGGTTCATTTATGTTGACTTAACTACATTCTGTGTCGAAGAGAAAATAGAGGCATTCTTCTTCCACAGTAATTGGTGAAAGCTGGAAGTAGAATGTGAATTGCGAAACAAGCTTTGCAACATACATGATTTTGACCGAATATATGCATTTGACTCGGCTTACCTCAGCTTCAAACTACCTCCCTAATAAAAGAGATAATACTATGTGTATATGTTCCTTTTAAGATAAGAAAGCGAGAGACAAACAATAAAGTAAAAAGTGTCCATAGGTACTACTATTAATTAAAACCATTGAATTAAGTAGAAAAAATGGAATATTTATAGATATATATGTGATGGTAGCTAGCTTGATTAATGAGGAAAATATTTGGGGATTGATTATTGGGGGAGGGGCTAGTTAAACGAGTCTCTCATTATTAATGACATTTATGCTATGCATGAGGGTCTTATAAAGTCTAAGAAAAGTATGGATCCCTATCTAGTCACAATCACTCAAGCTATTAATGGAACTCATCTATCAAGTATCAAACTCCTAAATTGATTTGGCAACTCTTGAATGTGATTCTACTTACTTAAAACAGAAGTGGGATCAAGATAAGGAATACACATTTATTCTAGCGTATGAGTTATTTTGGCACATAGGGAAATAGGAGAGGTTACTTACCATAAATAAAATATATTATAACATCTTGCAAAGAACAACAACAGGGTGAAATTAATTAGAGAATTCCACTTCAGTTTAGCTCTTACTTTATGTCATCAGCTACATTGCATAGTTGTCACTCACTCGGTATTATCCCCCACATAAATCTCACACTTGCCCTATGTCTCTTCTTCTTTGTGTTTTATTTGTTTGGTACCTAGCTTTTGGAAGTGCTCACTTTCCTAGCAGGAAAAAAAAATAAGTTTTTCATTATTAGTCTAACAAATGCAATATATGAAAATTCAAGAGTTATTTTTATTGGATTTTAATCCAAAATACCCTAGGTACATTTGCAACAACTATTTTCCTAAAACTAGCCGTTAGAAACATTTAGCTATCCTATTAAGTTGTTACAACAGATAGACAATTTGTTACAAATCAGTTGTGAAAGAAGTTTGTTATCTAAAACAAACTTAACTGCCTAATGCAGATGTATGTACAGTGAAGTGAAATAAGAATTTTACAGTTTATATTCAGCATTCCTGCAATTCTTTTCTGCCTTCTTCGTGTGTTTACTGCTGAGTATCTTTCATCTTCTTCAATAAAGTGTTGTATCCACAACAAAGTGTTGTATCTCGCAAAGAAAAGTAGAAGAAACAAAGTCAGTTTTCCTTCTCTTAAGTGTGAGTAACAAAAGTGAAGATAAGAGTAGTATCAAAGTGAAAGAAGTCTACATGTTCACAACTTCAGTGATTCTCTGTGTAAAGGAGTTCTTTGCATCATCTGGTGTTCATTAAAGGAACACTTGCAACCAGAAATACAAACAAAGATTAGGATCTGTACTAAAACAAAAGACCTAATTAAATCACTAAGTGAGTGATTTTAGCTTTCGTTCGTGTTCCTTGGTGTCCAGCTTCGTTCATCATTCAACCACAGATTCATATATATAAAGGGGTTGCCTAGTACTAATATGTCTAAGGATACTTGTACTACATGTCTAGCTGGTAAACAACCTAGGAAACAATTTAAGGCTGAAATGAATCATAAGTCTAAAGTTGTTTTACATGTTGTTTATTCTGACCTGTGTGGACCTTTTGATGTACCCTCTAATGGGGGAAACAAGTATTTTATGTCCTTTGTAGATGTAAGAACAAATGGTGGAGGTGAGTATACCTCAAAAGAGTTTGGGGAATACTGCACAACCCAAAGTATCTTACACGAGGTAACCTCTCCTTATACCCCACAACACAATGGGATAGCAGAAAGGAGAAATAGGACCATTTTAGATATGGCAAGGACTATGATCAACCTAAAAGGTCTACCTAAGAAGCTATGGGCAGAAGCTATACACACAGCAGTTTACATTTTAAACTAATGTCCTACAAAGGGGCTGGAAGATAAAGTTCCTGAACATGTGTGGGCTGGAGATAAGCCTAGTGTGGCTCATCTAAGGGTATTTGGCTCTCTACCATATAGCCATGTACCTGACAATAAGAGAAAGAAGTTGGAGGATAAGAGCAGGCCTCTAATACTTGTGGATACCATCCTACAAGTGCTTATAGACTGCTAGATCCTAAGACTGATAAAATTGAGATATCAAGGGATGTTGTTGTGCTTGAAGACAAGCAGTGGGACTGGGATAAGGCTAAACAAGTGAGTTCAGCAGATACTACAGCCCTAGAAGAGGTTCTAGACACTAGACCAGAAACTTTTGATGAAAATTCTGATGAAGAAGAACCTGCTCAACCAAAGGCAGATCCTATTCATCATGATTTGGAAGACAATGAAGCAGAACCAGCTGCTGAACCTGCTGTACAAGCTCTTCCTAGGACACAAAGGCTGAGACAGCCTCCTAGGAGGCTTGCAGAATATGATTTGGCCACTGACATTGAGGTGAATGAGCATGGTGACCTCATTCACTTTGCAATGGTGGAAGATATGGAACCAGTTGACTTTAAGGAAGCCTAAAAGGATAAAAACTGGAAAAATGCAATGATTGAGGAATTGGCCTCAATTGAAAAGAATAAAACTTGGAGCTTAACACCCTTGCCTAAGAATAAGAAGGCAATAAGTGTTAAGTGGGTCTTTAAGCTTAAGTTGGACCCCAATGGCAAAATAGTCAAGCATAAAGCTAGACTAGTTGCTAGAGGGTTCCAACAAAAGCATGGTATTGACTATGAGGAGGTTTTCTCACATGTGGCTAGGCATGAGACCATTAGATTGGTGACTGCCTTAGCCTGCAGTAAGGGATGAGACTTATATCACTTGGATGTTAAGTCTGCTTTCCTAAATGGACCTTTGGAAGAGACAGTTTTTATCTTTCAGTCTCCTGGCTTTGAGATAAAAGGAAAATAAAACCTAGTGTGTCATTTACATAAAGCCTTATATGGTCTAAAACAGGCTCCAAGAGCCTGGAATAAAAGAATAGACACATTTTTTTTGTGGAAAATGGTTTCACAAAATGCACCAATGAGTTTGATGTGTATGTGCAAGGTACTATGGATACTGATTTGCTACTAATTTGTTTATAAGTTGATGATCTTTTGGTAGCAGGTAGTTGTCCTATGGAGATTAACAAATTCAAAGCTTCCATGAAGAGTGAATTTGAGATCACAGATTTGGGAAGACTATCCTACTTCCTAGGATTAGAATTCCTAAGGGTGCCAGAAGGTCTAATCCTACATCAAACAAAGTATACTAAGGAATTGCTCACCAGATTTGAAATGGCAGAATGCAATTCCGCCCTCTATCCAGCAAAATGCTTTCTATGCAAAAAGGAGAGTGAAAAAGGCTCTAAAGTGGACTCTACATACTTCAGGTAGATTGTAGGTTCACTGAGATATCTGTGCCACAGCAGGCCAAATATTCTCTTTGCTACAGGCATGATTAGCAGGTTCATGAATGAACCATTGGAGATACACCTTAATGCTGCTAAGAGGGTTCTAAGGTACATTAAGGGTACTTTGAATTATGGCTTGTTCTTTCCTAAAGGAACTGGTCTAGGGAAATTTGAACTACTGGGATACTCTGACAGTGATTGGTGTGGAGACCACATAGATAGGAGGAGTACTTCTGGTTTTCTCTTTAAATTTCAGGGCATATCTATTTCTTGGAGTTCAAAAAAGCAACAGATAGTTTCTCTTTCCTCTTGTGAAGCAGAATACGTTTCTGCATGTAGTGCTGCCACACAAGCAGCATGGCTGGAAGCATTGCTAAAGGAGCTAAAAGTGGAGCTGACTCAAACTCCTACACTTCTAATAGACAACAAATCTGCCCTATGTCTTGCTAAGAATCCTATGGGGCATGGTAGGACCAAACATATTGAGACAAGGTATCATTACCTTAGAGATCAGGTTACTAAAGGTAATTTGATAGTAGACTACTGCTCTACAAAGGATCAGTTGCCTGATGTGTTTACTAAGGCTCTAAAAGGTGAGTCTTTTACTAAACTTAGAAGAGAATTAGGTTTAGTTGCTTTCTAACCTAAGAATGCAACTTCTATAGCTATTATCCAGAGGCTTGTTCTGGATCATCTTTGGTTCTAAGGTTAAACCAGGGGCCTGTCCTGGGTATTTTAGGTTTCTCTTCTATGCTTAGGAACTTAGTACTAAAACCTAGGGTTTTTGTATTAAGGAAGGGTATTGGATTTTAATCCAAAATACCCTAGGTATGTTTGCAACAGCTATTTTCCTAAAACTAGCCGTTAGAAGCATTTAGCTGTCCTATTAAGTTGTTACAACAGATAGACAGTTTGTTGCAAATCAGTTGTGAAAGAAGTTTGTTATCTAAAACAAACTTAACTGCCTAATGCAGATGTATATAAATAGTTGCATGTACATACAAAATACATAGTGAATTGAAATAAGAATTTTACAGTTTATATTCAGTATTCCTGCAATTCTTTTCTGCCTTCTTCATGTGTTTACTGTTGAGTATCTTTCATCTTCTTCAACAAAGTGTTGTATCCACAACAAAGTGTTGTATCTCGCAAAGAAAAGTAGAAGAAACAAAGTCAGTGTTCCTTCTCTTAAGTGTGAGTAACAAAAGTGAAGATAAGAGTAGTATCAAAGTGAAAGAAGTCTACCTGTTCACAACTTCTGTGATTCTCTGTGTAAAGGAATTCTTTGCAATCATCTGGTGTTCATTATAGGAACACTTGCAACCAGAAATACAAACAAATATTAGGATCTGTACTAAAACGAAAGACCTAATTAAATCACTAAGTGAGTGATTTTACCTTTCGTTTGTGTTCCATGGTGTCTTCGTTCATCATTCAACCACAGATTCATATATACAAATCTTCGTTCATACAACATAAGGAAACCAGAAATTCAGAGATTCGAAGTCTTGGGTTTCTGAATCAACAAAATCGAAGCAAGAAACAAAGGGCTATTGTGTAATACTTGTTAATTATTGGTGATATCTGAAGCTGTATTATTCAAGTTTTAGATGAAATCACTGCAAAATCAAACAAACAATAAAAACCCAGCAGAGCTTGTAAGGAAGTAGAAGAGAATTAGGTTCAGTGAAATACCTCTTTTTGAGGTATTTCCGGAATTCCCAGAAAATTAACCTTCCGGAAATACCTCAAAAAATGGTATTTCCGAAATGTTTTTTTTTTTTGAAATTTCATTTTAATTAATTTTTTTTTTTGCTTTTTCAGTTGCAACCAGAACAGGAAACATAGAGCGAGATGAGTATTCAGGAGCAGGACGAGGAGATGAGCAGAGTCCTTCTGGTAGTAGGAGCAGGTTCAGATTGAGGACTAGACAGGTTGGACACGCGTCTGAACGTCAGAGGCGTGTCCGAGAGCGAGAGCGAGAGCAGGAGCAGTAGCATTATTATCACGAGCTTGCTGAGCCAGACGCCATGCATGTAGATGACCAGGCGGAGGCTGAGGTTGCTCAGCATGATGATGAGGCTGCTGAGCAGGTTTTATTACACCGGTTGCATGTCCACTGCGTCCACAGACTACTACGATGAGACAGGTAATACTTTTAATAATTTTTTTTAACAATTAATTACTTTTATTTTTTTACAGGACCGGGGTAAGATTAAAGTTGCTTCTCATGGGGGGAAGATACTGAAGATGAGACCTCAGCAGCACCACCCACATATAGCAGGATGGTTGCAGCAGGCCTATCTGTTTGAGCTGGACATCACACCTCTCGGCAACATCAACCATGAGCTCATATCAGCTTTTGTGGAGAGGTGGCATTCTGAGACCAGCTCATTCCACATGCCCTGGGGGAGATGACAGTGACGTTGGACAACGTGTCCGCGTTGCTCCACTTGCTGCTCACCGGCACACCGTTGGCGCATCGGCCACATTTTGACACTGCCGATGCTATTCGGGTTGAAGTTGACCTGCTGGGCATAGACCACACAGCCTGCTAGGCAGAGTGTCAGTTCAACAGGGGACCGACATTCCGATTTTCTTTCTTGATGGCCGCATACACACAGAACATGGAGCGCACCCATCTTGATCAGGCGGCACGGTGCTATCTGCTACACTTGTTGGGCAGCACCATTTTTGCCGACAAGAGTCACACATCTGTCCCTGTCAAGTGAGTGACTCTTATTTCTGACTTTGACCTGTGTGGTCAGTGTGCTTGGGGTCCAGCTGCTCTAGCTATTCTCTACGAGCAGCTGAATGACGCTTGTTACTTGGATACGTCGCAGATTGGCGGATATGCTTATCTGCTGCAGGTAAATAATTAATTAATTATTTTTATTTCTTTGTAATTACTTTTATTTATATAATTACTTATTTATTTTTTTTATTTTAGTGCTGGATATATGAGTATTTCCCCACCATCGTGGTGCGTAAAGACTTCGGTGCCAGTGAACTTCCACGTTGCAGCAGGTGGGCGAACAAGAAATGCGATAGTATCAAGCTTCCAGAGTTTCGGCAGCTGCTGGATGACTTGCAGAGGGAGCAGGTCATATGGAGCCCCTGGAACGACCACAGACAGTATCTCCGATTTCACAACATTTCATTATTCAGAGGTTGGCTGCTGTGGGGGGTGTGGCTGTGCCTTATATGCCAGACAGGGTCCGTTGGCAGTTTGGATATGTCCAGCAGATTCCTGATCCATCTATTTCGGGCCCACGTCCATCTCCGGGTACTAATAGTTTCGATTTTTCTATCCGGATCCACCCATTGCAATCCATGTAGACCCCCTTTTGTCTCTATCAGATCCCGATCAACCGAACCGGACCGACCCGAACACGATTTTTTAATCGGATACTGTGGGTTGCGGGCGGATCAGGAGAACTTGTCCACCCCTAGTCTATCCTACAAGTGATATTTGGGACGTGTTATCCATATGTTCATGTGTCGCCAAAGTGGTGGTAGTAACAAAGCGCCAACCATTTTGACAACTGGCATAGCCAAAATGGGTTTTACGTCTGGTTCGGAAGAGACATAAAGGCATGCGAGTCACGTGATATACATTGTAGAACCAAAGCAAGAGCTCCGAGGGTGATGAGGAGTCCTCCGAGGCTGAGGTACGGAAGCCAAATAGGCTCGGACAACCGTTTGATAGGAACCCTTCCCAAGAAACAAAAATGATTAAAAAACTACTACAACAATTAAAAATAAGTACAACAACAACAACTAAAGTAAAAAGTAGTAAGGTATGTTATGGTTTATTGTCTTTGCATTACTCTTCGCCTTCTCTCAGAAGCCACAACAAAAAGATACAGATTCAGGCATTGCTTTCTTTCCAAGCTTAATCCCATTCTCTCTTTCTTTAAATTCTTTGACCATTATATCCTCATTGTGTCACCGTCAAAATCAGAAAGAAACAATCTCCATCTTCCTCTTCTTTTCGCTTATAAAAACCAAACCCTCTCCGCTATCGCTTCCTGCATTGGAAGGTAATGGCTAACCGCGTGATCAGTTTCTATGCTCTGTGTTTCTTCTGCTTTATACACTCTCAGCTTCTTGTTCTCGCCATTTTAGACCCAACTGATTTCCTAGCTCTGCAATCGATTCGCAAAGCTCTTGAAGACATGCCTGGTTCCGATTTCTTTTCTTCATGGGATTTCACTGCTGACCCTTGCAACTTCTCCGGCGTTTACTGCGATTCCGATAAGGTCATTGCCCTCAACCTTGGTGACCCCAGAGCTGGTTCCTCCGGCCTAACGGGAAGACTCGACCCCGCCATCGGTAAGCTCTCTGCTCTCACGGAGTTCACGGTTGTTCCTGGCAGAATATATGGTACTCTTCCAGCAACCATCTCTGATTTGAAGAACCTCAGGTTTCTTGGCATCAACAGAAACTTCATCTCCGGCGAAATTCCGGCGGGGTTAGGTGAGTTGCGCAGCCTCCGAACTATTGATCTAAGCTACAACCAGCTCACCGGACGAATACCTCCGACGGTAGGATCATTGCCGGAATTAACCAACGTCATTCTCTGCCACAACCGTCTCTCCGGTTCGATTCCACGGTTCGCGTCGCAAACCCTAAGCCGGCTCGATCTAAAGCACAACGCTCTCACCGGTTCACTCCCTCCAAACTCTCTCCCTCCGTCTCTTCAGTATCTGTCTCTATCGTGGAACCAACTCACCGGGTCAATGGACCGGCTCCTAACCCGGCTCAATCAGCTAAACTATCTAGACCTTAGTTTGAACCAGTTCACAGGCCCAGTGCCGAGCCGGATTTTCTCATTCGCACTCACTAATCTACAATTAGAAAGAAACCAGTTTTCCGGTTCAGTTGAACCGGTAGATGAAGTCGCAATCCCAACCGTTGATCTCAGTTACAACAGGTTGTCAGGTCAAATATCGCCAATGCTAGCGAGCGTGCAGAATCTATACCTGAATAATAACCGGTTCACGGGTCGTGTACCGGCTAGTTTTGTAAACCGGTTGTTGGATGCGAGTATACAGATACTGTATTTGCAGCATAATTATCTGACGGGAATTGAAATAAGCCCAACGGCGGTGATTCCAGAGAGAAGTTCCCTGTGTCTGCAGTATAATTGCATGGTCCCTCCCGTAGAGGCACCTTGCCCTTTGAGGGCTGGTAAACAGAAAACAAGGCCCACTACACAGTGCAATCAATTGAAGGGATGAGGAGGAATTAAAGATTCATAGGTTTCGTTTCATTCTTGCTTATATATAATATAATATAATATTTTGTTTTATTTTATTACTTTCTTCTTGCTTTTGATTCATTATTATTGTTTAATTTTGTGATACCTGTAGGGGAATGAATAAGAAGAATGTGAATACTATTTTTGTTGTGGAGGTACTAAATTTGAATACTATTGTAATATTATTCATATTATAATATTAGGCAAAGCCAAGCAAAAATTACTACTGATCATTATTATATCTGATATCTCATATCATTATTAATAATATGCTATATTTATTTGTAAATCTGTGAATTGAAACTCTATTATGACATCGCTTGTCAAATTACATTTCCCTACAGCAACAATTGAATGTTTGGGAGAATTGAAAGTCTATTATGACATCGCTTGTCAATCAATACCTGTTATTGATAGTTCCATCCACTTGAGTACGCTTATTTTTGGGAGAATTGTTTACCTGATTACAAATTTTGAGCTTCTATCAGCTTTTTTAAGCTTTCCATGAGCACGGGGTGCTTGCTACCTGCAATAGATTATTATGGCTGTAGGGACAACTTCACTCATTTGGGAATCTCTTTTTGCTTTGTAATCGTAAGCCGTTACCAATCGGGCCTCAATGGCCAATCCACCCAAGAGGCCCACTAGCAAAGGATGATATTCATCCAATGGTGGAGATTGCAGACCTAGATCCAATGGCTCTCTTCCACTCCAGATACCTATAAATAAGCATTGATTGCTAGCATTAATGGTACACATTTCTCCAATTCTCTTACTTGCTATTGACTCACTCACTGACTTGAGCGTCGGAGTGTCATTGCAGGTACCACCCCACCTCGGATCGGAGCACCAACCCGGACTGACCAAGAACTGAAGTACCAACTATCCCGGACCGAGCTACTTATCCAACACCGGATACCTAGTCAAGGATACGGTACCGAACATAAGCCTTGTGAGGACTTGGGTTTGTAGTTTCGACTAATCTTTCTTTTCTTTTCTGTTTACAAGTGTGACGACAACGAAGCTTCATAGAAAAAGCAAGTGCGAAAATAAAAAATGTTTGTTAAACTTACTACGCGGGGCACATGATGCAGCCAAACAACCTAACTTACACATAACCTAACTAACACTCATGTCATGGTCAACCACTCCTGTATCTTATTCATTTGTCATCTCTGTTTGTTCCCTCTTCAGAATGGATGCTTTTTATCACATCACATCCTATCCTATAAGTTTTACCACAATGCATTTCCATATATGTTAACATATAGTTAAATCCATCTTCATGAAGTTTCAATTAATTTTTTAGCCAATCTTCATTGAATTTCATTGTGACCCCTGCCTCATCTTGGCATAGTAATCTGCCTACATCCAAATTAACTATAATTTTAAGTGCGCCCATAAAGACTTGATAACTTGTTTCGATGGACGTATTTGAAGTTGAATACAGTCACAGAGTAGTAGCGGTAGATACGTACTTTGGAGATCATGTGACTAACTAATTTGCGTTTGATTCTCTCTTTCCCTCCTTCCTCTCCATCAATAAATATAAGCGTGAGAGAAGACTATTAAAAAATTGAAAGATAATGATGTAAGGGGGTGCAATTAAGAGAGATAGAGTGGATGGAGGGAGATGTAGGGAGAGTGTGAAGGAAATAATTCAACTAATTTACTTATAGAACTGCACATATCAAATGCACCGTCCTCCCAAACTTCTTTATGATAATATCTATGCAATGTACTCATGTTTGAATCTAGTCTTGTACTCTCATATCAAGAGTATCTCTCTTGACTACCATTTTATACTTGAACAAGTTCAGGCAGGGAAACTATGTGTTTCACATGTCTCAACTAAGGACCAATTAGTAGACATTCTCACAAAACTACTTACAATTGCCAAATTCCAAGATCTAATATTCAAGAAGAAAGTTCCATAAGGTATCCAAGACGAAAATCATTTAATATTATCATGATAATCAAGTAACAAAGTTTCACACAATTTAGGCATTCAATGATAGATTGCTTTTATAGTAGATATTTATTACATGTTTTGGATAACAATGTATATGATTGTAACTTCGCAACTCAAACTTGGCATTGGCTTCTCATCCGTTCACACCAACTTTACAACCAACATGTTATGGATTTTCCAGATCATTTCATAACTGATATGACAGACATCATAGGTAATCTTCACTTTTGCATACTCTCCTCTCAGAGGCTGCTGCTATATCACAGCTCCCAGCAGATTCCCATTTAACAATATCTCCATCCCAAGAAGAACTAACAAGTGTGGTCTGGAAAGGGTGCCAACTACAATCTCTTACATGCGATTTGTGGTGCTTCAGTGTTGCAACTTGAGCTCCAATAGATTTTAATAAAACATGCTCAAACTCAAGCATGGCTAAATGGATATGTATCACGTAACACTCACTTCCTCTATAATTATGTTCAAAGTTACAGGGACCTGTGGAGTTGTAAAAAGTGTTCATCACACTGTGATGAGTGTTTCCTTTTGAGAAAGGCATTGTATTGTATGCTAGAAACCCCTAGTCTTATCACTGAACTGTTCAAAACTTCATGCTTCAAATATATCCACCATCCAGTATTCACATCAGACTGCAACATAAAATGAAAACCAAAAGTTATACGTTAGAACCTCTCTAGCTCCATACTTTTGATCCAGAAAAAGTAACCAAAATGTGAAAATTATTTCTCCACAAAAATAATACATAAATTATGTAAACTAAAATTTACTGGTTTGATATTTTTCTTTTCTTTTGGTAAGCTGAGGGAGGTGAGGATACTGAGAAACAGTGTGATTCTTAGGCAAGGTCAGTCATACCATTTCTATTACAGCATTTCTGGATTTTATTCTTCTTTCAGATATTTCAAAGGTAAGTAGGTATTAGTTAATTAGAACTTCAATGCACCCATCAGCCAAAAGGTAGTGCAGAAACCTGTTGATTACAATTTACAAGTAGTAGCTGTGTATTTCACAATCAAAGTTATTCCCTCAAATGGTCTCCATTTTTTTATATATACAAGTGAAGTGACGACTTCACATTTTGAGCTCAAAGATAGGCTGGGGATAGGAAAATCTGCCCACTTTCTTATATGTTAACTTCTTTAGACAAAATATTAATGACAAACAGAAACTTCCAAATAGAACATCTCAGGATAGTAAAGACACTGCCATCAGATAAAGTGGTTCACATTCCTATTATGCATTCGACCCATCTATGTCATCACATTGATTTTAAAACCATCCATTCATGTTATCCACAATCATTTCTATACAGCTCATGGAGCTAGAGATTAAGTTTTGAATCATGCAATTTAATTCGGACTGCACCATAAATTATAGATTCAAACAATAGTAAATATCATGTCATATAAAGCTAAATAAAACTAGTATTTATGCCTAGTAACATTACCGTGTGTGCTGTTAGCTTTCAAGATCATATACATATATAGAATCACCACTAGTTCCTGCAACTAATTCCCTCCCATCTGTTGAGAATTTCACAGAGAAAATTCCAAAAGAGTATCCTCCATCTTCATCTGATGAAAAATCCAAACCGTCATGGATCTCCTGCATATTATAAGAACTGAAAAAACATTATGAATATGAAAGAATACCATTAGAAAGAATTTATGCACCGAAATCCTGTGTTTGAATATCTATTACTCCAATCTTTATAGAATTTGGAGGCAATATCTGCTCAGAAGCATTATAATCTGAAACAATTCAATTAGTAGTCCTGTGGTAGTCAAAGATAAATCAGGTTGAAGTTAATGCAAACAGAAACAGTTGACTAAAGTTAAGTCTTCCCTTGTGAAAAGCATCTTCATATTAGCATTAACTTGAAGATTCTTTCTAGAAAAACAGTGGTTTTTTGGCTTAAAATGGGGTTGGTTTTATATATTGAGACAACAAATTAAAAGAAAAACAGGAAAGATGAGTAGCCATATAAGGTTCCTGGGGCAGGGAATTTGGCAAGAACATTTACCATGCCCACTTCTTTTCAGTTGTATATACTTACTTTATAAAGCATAACAAAAACAACCCCACCTCTGTCCACCCTAAACCCTTTTCTTGTTCGAGAAACATCAAGTTCAAGATCAAAATCAACAGCATCAAAGTAATTAGAAATTCACGAGAAAGCATCCAAAATCAGGAATGAATTAAACACCCAATAACGAACAAATTAAATAACGAGGCAACAAAAACAATCAGAATTAACAAACAACTTTTATGTGTACAAGAAGAATCACAGAGTGAATATTAGTAGATGAGCATCACCTACACAAAGTGAAAGTCAAAACGTGTCCATACAAACAAGCCTATTGATTTGAATATAAAGTAATCTCCTAAACCCAACCCACCAAAAAAAAACCCAAACCCAGCACTATTTGGTCTTGGGTGTCCCTACAAACTTTTTTCTATTCACAACCTTTTCCCAGCTTCAAAAGTGGTGACTACCATCCAACATCGGATAGTTAGTTTTGAACAACCTTTTTAGGTTCCCTGTAAAAACGAGTTTCGGATCAGAGATTAGCAACATCACTTGCTCCTTCTTTTTGCCTTTCTCAGTTCTTTGCCTACACACTAAAATTGCCTCTTTCAGGGCGTTGGTGACCACCAACCCCATTAGGCCACCAGGGTTCCCTTTCCTGACTTCAATGGCCTTGATGGAATCTCCTGTCGTGACTTTATTGATTTTATGAGATATTTCAAAAGTATAGAAGTCCTACATTGCTTGACTTTGCATTACTTTTATTTATTGAGATATTAATTTTTATATATATTATTATTGGACTTACGTGAGCAATCCAATAATGCCTATTTTAAGCTATTTTGATTAATCATATTTAATTTTATTAAATATTACTATTAAATAATTTCCTAACAGCTATTTACTTGAGCTCCAAGTTTTTGTCTAAATTCATTTTAATTAAAAGCGTCCAGGTACGTTACTTGGGGAGCACTCTCAACTTCCCACGTTTTTAGCGTAGCAAACTAAGTTGTTACAAGTTCTTCTTTGACTGACTTCCTGATGATGAGCAAGCCAGTTATTGCAAAAAGTACAACAACAACAAAATACGTTTCCTATTTTTTTCTGGGTTCATCTCCTGATATCTAAACACAGTAATTCTTGCCAAGTTCTGATTCCTTAGTGGCTATTGTCATCTGAGACGAGACCGGTTGTACCCTCGGGGGATTTGCGCGGTAGAGGCGGATAAATCCTTAAGGGCGCGTCGTCTGACCCCTCCGGTTGTTTTTCCCTAACCTTCTTTGTTTTGCAGGTACTGTTCGTTGTTCTTTAAGGTTGCTCATTCGTCGATTCAGCCACAGCGCTAACAATCTTAAGGATTTATGGTCATGCCTGACGCAACCAACCGCAACGATGATACCCGTGCTCCGATCAGCAATTGAATCCCCGAACTGATTTCTTCAAAGAAGAAGAATAGACACGTAAAAAAAAAATAGAAATTGAGAAAAGAAGAAAAGAGAATACTGCTCATTGTTGCGAGAAGAAGCAATAACGAGGAGAAGAAGAGAACATAGGAAAGCAACTATTTACAATTGCAACCGCTAAGATCCATTCAAATTGGAATTGCAGCAATTTCCAATTCCAAAACTTGAAGCGATTTCGTCGATGGGTTTTTGAAGAAATCTGAGAAAGAGAGTTTTCGTTTTCTAATGCCGGAAAACGATTAGCACCGTCTTCTAGGGTCTTCGGAAGATGTAGACGGTGGTGACATCGAAGCTCACGGATCCGAACTCATCGTCATCAACGGTAATGCCGTTGCTGCTGAGCAACGGAGAAGCACTGTGAGTATTCACATTTCAATCCCCTTAATTGATTGCTGATAACTTCTGAAAAGTGTGTGCAAAGCTTGAATCTTTAAAATCTTATTTTCCTTTGTATGAATTAAAGCTCTGAATTTTAATGTGGGGTTTTTTGTTTATCATGTGTTTGCTTAAAGGCTTCAAAAAAACCTTAGTTCTGTTTATTTGTTGAAAATATGTTCTTTCAATTACACTCTTTGCTTGTTGTATGCATCAAATTTACAATTGAAACTATCTACAATAGTTTGTATTTATGTGACTTTGTTCCTTGCCAAAACTTGTATTTCATTGTGAAAATAATAGGTTTCTAGTTTATTGGTCTGTTGTTTGCAATAGAGCCCCAGATCTGTGAATATATGTTAGTGTATTGTTTGCAACCATGAAGACATTTTAGGTGTTTTGAAACACTAGATCTCTACTTTCACTTTCTGTATGTGTGGGACTCAGTTGGGATGAGCATGACTGCAGATAGTATTAAACTTTTTAAACTGAGCATATATCAATTTAGGAAAATAGTTCATTTCTGAATGCTGTCAATGAAATTCAACCAGGAAAACTTGTCAATCTAATATTTATGCTCAGTAAATCATTGATTGATTTGATAGCACAGGACACAGTTCTTCCAAGAGTTTATTTTGCCTTAGGATATACTTTATGTTATTTATGAAGAAATTTAATTACTGAAGAATGAATGTCAGCACCATCTCATTTGTTTCTGAATTGAATTGGTCTCTCCCATCTGTTTTCTGTGTTGAGTATGTCGGGTGTTAGTTCTGCAAAACTAGTTCCTCAAAATCAAAAGGAATACCTCTGAATTTCTTTTACTAAAATCGTGGACTCCAATGCTTTTGAAGCTTTGTCAAAGTTGTCATTGAGCCTCTTTTATGTTATAAAAGGTCTTAGACTCTTGATTTCCGTCTGGTTTATTCCAATCTTGTGGTAGTAGTTTTTTGTTACCGTCTTGTTGACATAATGAATTAATCATCATCCAGCTCCTCATTTCCAATACCTTTATCCCATTGAAATTCAAGAATCTGAATCGTCAGCCTTTGTAATTACTATTTATAGTTTTAAATGGTCCTTTTACTGTAAATGAGGGTGGACTGGTGGAAACAAAAAGGTGCACTTTATGCCACATTAGCTTCAGATATGTACATGGATATTACTTCACTCAATAGTTGATGCTAAGGCCTGTAAGAGTTAAGATTTTTTTAGTATGTAATAGTTACTAATCATCAAGAGGTGATAACAATTTTGTCACATTATCTGTAAGAATATGACTTGTCTTTTGTTTCTTATCTGTGAGGGACTTCATGTGCAAATCTAGAAAGCTCCTAGAAACATTTCCACTTGGAATTTTCATGAATTATAATAAGACAATATTTGAGGTTCTTTGGTCACAGTCAACACTTCAATCATCACGCGTTGTTCGTTGTTAAGTCTCGTAATAGAAAAGTGATGCTCTAGATAAATTGATTTTAATAACCTTTTGATTACTTGGTCAATATGTTTGAGATTGACAATACATACTGTGAGCCGATTTTATGTCAAATTGTTCTTAATCATTATTATTATATGCGATAACAAATCTTCTTTTTGATGAGAGGTTCATCCGTTGAGGAGAATAATTCTACGGTGGGAGAGAATGTCTTGTCCAAGCCGCAGAATGCAAGATGTAGATTCTCTGTTTGATGGGCTCAGACAAATTGAGATTGTCTAATGAAGAACCCCTCTACTTGAGCATGGAGTTAAGGTATATCTTCTTACCATATGAGATTATTAAAATTGTTTAGAGAATGTGAATTCTCTTTTTCCCCATAACTTGAAATATTTAGAAGTGTGGGGGTGTTTTGCTAAAGTCATGTTGCCTGATCCTAAGAAAATAAAAACTTGGTTGTAAAACCTCTGATTTTATTTTTCTTTCATCTAATTTTGATATGAAAGATATGGGTGAGACAAGTGTAATATTAGGAGTTAGAGTCATTAGGGAAGGTTATAGTATCATACTGTCACAGGAACACTATGTTGAAAACTTCTTAGAAAGTTTGCTCACTATAACTCGACCCCATTGAGTACCCCTTATGAGGCTAACTCACACTTAAAGAAAAATAGAGGTGATCCTGTTGACCAGCATCAGTATGCCCAAGTAATTGGGAGCCTACTGCATCTAATGAATTTTTCTCGACCAGACATTGCGTTCGCAGTTGGTCGTCTGAGTAGGTATACACACAATCCTGGTCAGGATCATTGGAAGGCACTTGCTCACATCATGAGGTACTTAAGAGGTACCATGAATTATGGTATTGTGTATAGTGGATTTCCCGCAGTATTAGAAGGGTACTGCGATGCTAACTGGATAATTGATTCAGGTGAGACCAAATCCACTAGTGGTTACATTTTTACAATTGGTGGTGGTGCGGTAACTTGGAGGTCAGCCAAACAATCCATTATTGCTAGATCGACTATGGAGTCGGAATTTGTAGCTCTGGAGTTGGCTGGTACTGAAGCTGAATGGTTAAACAACCTTTTAGCTGGAATCCCGTTGGGAATGAAACCGACACCATCAGTGTCAATACACTGTGATAGTCAGTCGGCAATAGCCGTTGCAAAGAATAAGACCTATAATGGCAAAAATAGACATGTGCAATTGAGACACAACGTTGTCAAACAATTGCAAAAACTTGGATTAATATCGATCGATTATGAGAAGTCAGAAATGGATTCGGCCGATCCTCTGACAAAACCCCTAGGGAAGAAACTGATATTTGAAACATCGAGGGTAATGGGACTTAAGCCAATTGAAATCAAGAAGTGATGGTAACCCAACCTTTGTGATTGGAGATCCCATGAAGAAGGTTCAATGTGGTAAAAACAAGTCGCTTCTTGACATTGCTAGCACTGAAAAATTAATTCACGTAATTAATTTTATTCTTGTCCCTTCCTATGATGTTATGATGTTATTGTGATAGTGCTAGACTGCAGGGTTAAAGAGGTTAAGCTTAAAGCTTTTAATGATTATCATAGCCCTTATGGGTGGTGTATGACTTGCAGCATACACTTGATGAAATCACCTATATGAGTGTCAAGTGGGGCCGCTTGCATGAGATCCTGGCGAGATCTCTAGAGCACTCATGAATACCGAGCACGCGCACGGCCTAGTAGCGCAAAACGGCAGAAACAGCAAGAACTGTGGGGGTGTAATGTGATGGTGAAACCTCTAACATATAACATGTGTCTTGGGTTCCATAGCTTGCTAAACCAATTCACTGTATGTTATGTTTCATCTGTCTAGGACTGGTTCCATAGCTTGCTATACAGCTCCGATGCATTACATCTACGATGATAACCCAGGAAACTTCCTTTCTTTATTTCTTTTTCCAACTTTTGAAATATGTGGGGGATTGTTGTGACTTTATTGATTTTATGAGATATTTCAAAAGTATAGAAGTCCTACATTGCTTGACTTTGCATTACTTTTATTTATTGAGATATTAATTTTTATATATATTATTATTGGACTTACGTGAGCAATCCAATAATGCCTATTTTAAGCTATTTTGATTAATCATATTTAATTTTATTAAATATTACTATTAAATAATTTCCTAACAGCTATTTACTTGAGCTCCAAGTTTTTGTCTAAATTCATTTTAATTAAAAGCGTCCAGGTACGTTACTTGGGGAGCACTCTCAACTTCCCACGTTTTTAGCGTAGCAAACTAAGTTGTTACAAGTTCTTCTTTGACTGACTTCCTGATGATGAGCAAGCCAGTTATTGCAAAAAGTACAACAACAACAAAATACGTTTCCTATTTTTTTTCTGGGTTCATCTCCTGATATCTAAACACAGTAATTCTTGCCAGTTCTGATTCCTCAGTGGCTATTGTCATCTGAGACGAGACCGGTTGTACCCTCGGGGGATTTGCGCTGTAGAGGCGGATAAATCCTTAAGGGCGCGTCGTCAGACCCCTCCGGTTGTTTTTCCCTAACCTTCTTTGTTTTGCAGGTACTGTTCGTTGTTCTTTAAGGTTGCTCATTCGTCGATTCAGCCACAGCGCTAACATCTCCAAGATACCATGCTTCATTTGCTACCATGTCACTTGCGAAAATGTCGTTTGTGCCTTGCTAATCTTTGGCTGAGGCTGTGTTTGGTGGAAGCGGTGACATTTTTGCAAGTGACATCTAGCAAATGAAGCACTGGTTTTTGATGGAAGCGGTGATGGTGATTTGAGCACAGTAGGTTGCAAAGGCACAAGCGACATTTTCGTAAGTTACATTGTAGCAAATGAAGCACGGAAAACTTTGGCAGAGGCTGTGTTTGATGGAAGCGGTGATAGTGATTTGAGCACAGGTTGCAAAGGCACAAAATCACATTTTCGCAAGTGACATTGTAGCCAACGAAGCATGAAAAACTTTGGCGTGTGGTGTAAGCTTGAGCATGGTGGACCTAGCAAGCAGAGAAGAAAGAGATTTGAGCATTGACATGGAAGTAAGCAAATGAAACGAAAGAGAAATGAAAGTGCAAAAACTGGGTGAAGTGTGCGATGTTTATGAGGGATCCTACAAGAAATCTCCACCATTAGATTTGATATATGACTGCTAGGATCAGTTACATGGCAAATATAATGAATGGCTAGGATGATTTTGTGTTTCTTTCTACACTAAAAATTTAAAATATATTAAAATTGCAATATCTCTCTCATTCACGTTTATTGCTTTGACTATTTACAAGGAGAGTCATTCTTTACCTTTTACATTTTAAAAATTGTACTAATTAATTAAATATGGTACAACAATTATTAAGTTTATCCCAAGTAGGGATGTCAATTTGGGCCCGGCCCAGTGGGCCGGCCCACTGGCCCAATTTTTTGTGCGGGCCTGGGCTCTAAAAATAGTAGCCCAAAATGAATGGTATGTTTTTTTGCCCGACCCAATTGGCCTGATGATATAATTGGGCCGGACCGGGCCGGCCCATGAGCTTCGGGCCGGCCCGTTTTTTTTTATTTTATAATAATATATAATGTAAATAATATAATGTATAATATTTTTTTGAAGATAATATATGTTTTAATATTGTTTTGAAGATAATATATAATGTTTTTTTTGAAGATAATATATGTAAATAATATATAATGTAAATAATATTTTTTAATATTTTTTTGAAGATAATATATGTTATAATGTATGTTTTTTGAAGATAATATAATGTAAATGTAAATAATAAAATGTATAATATTTCATAAAAATATGTTTTAATATTGGGCCGGCCCATTGGGCTGGCCCGTGGGCCCGTGGGCCAGTGTTGGGCGGGCCTGGGCCTTGAATTTCGCAGCCCATTAGAATATTGGGCCGGCCTGACCCTGCCATATACATTGTTTGGCCCTATGGGCCGGGCCGGGCCGGCCCGAGCCCGTCCCATTGACATCCCTAATCCCAAGTAGGTAGTTTGGTTGGCGACCTAAGGGATATCAAAGAGTGCACTAAATGAGTGCAAGAAGGAGGTCCCGGGTTCAACTCCCAAAAACTAACATTCCCCCACCCGCTAACATTGCTTATAAAAAAAACAATTATTAAGTTTTAATTAAAAATTATTTTTTTATTCAAGAAGAAGAAACCAGAAGTCTTCTTCTCTCTCGACCTGTTCATGTAACGCAGAAGCCTTTTTTCCCTTCCTTCCACTTCTTCCTTCTGTCACGGTGTTCTCCCTCCTCCAAACCGAGAATATCCACCCGCCGGAACCGCGACCCGCCTAAACTGCCTCTCAAAAACGGTCGGAAGTGGATGCTATATCTCCTCCTCGGTTTTCAAACGAATGACCCTCCGGCGGCCTGAATCCGGCCGTAACCGACCGGTGTCCACCCTTGTCCCCATGGTTGAAAAATGCTACAGAACGAAGTGCTGAGCAATTGAGCATTAAATGAGAGACCAATATCTTTTCTTTTTTTGATAGAAGAACCTATACGTTTTTTCTGCAATATATACATTATGTAATTTTTTTTATCCTTTTATATTTAATAGTTATTCTTGTAGAGTAGAATAAATAATTTAATAAATTAAATTTAACTCTTATTTAATAAATTAATATACAAAACCATTATTAAGTTAAAGATAAAAGTCATATATTATTGAGAAAAAAAATGGAAGTAGTGTTTATTTTAAATTCAGGTTTTTTTTTACCCAAGAACGATGATACATCAGAGTCGTGAAGAAGGACATAATCGACTATTCAACGACTACTTCTCTCCAAATCATGTATACACATATGCTCAATTCCGACGAAGGTTTCGTATGCGAATACATGTTTTTCTTCGAATTGTAGAAGCCCTTGGCAGTTATGATGATTACTTCCAGACAAAGGTTGGTGCAGTCCTGCAGAGTAGGCCTTTCACCATTGTAGAAGTGCACTGCCGCTCTCTATATTGGCATACAGAGTGCTTGCTGACAGTGTAGATGACTATGTTCGAATTGGGGAAACACTGCAGTGGAATGCTTCGACAGGTTTGTAACGGGAGTCTGCACAATATTTGGGCCTGAGTACATGAGAAGGCCTAGCAACGAGGACACTGAACGCCTACTACAAATTGGGAAGGCTCGTGGTTTTCCGGGTATGTTAGGTTCTATTGATTGTATGCATTGGGAATGGAAAAATTGTCCAGTGGCGTGGAAAGGTCAATATAGTCGAGGAGATCATGGCAAACCAACAATCATGCTTGAATCATTGGCTTCACAGGACTTGTGGATTTGACATGCTTTTTTTGGCACTGCAGGGTTCAAACAACGACATTAATGTGTTAAACACATCCAATGTGTTTTACAAAGTATTAGAAGGAGAAGCTCATACAATACAATACACGGTGAATAGAATCCCATATAATATGGAGTACTATCTAGCAGATGGTATTTATCCCGAGTGGGCTACATTTGTGAAGACTATCCCAATGCCACAAGGTGGAAAGAGAAAGATATTTGCTAAACTACAAGAATCCGTAAGAAAGGACGTGGAACGGGCTTTTTGGAGTGCTTCAATCTCGATTTGCAATTGTATGTGGTCCGTCATGTTCTTGGCACATGAACACATAATGTATGTGTGCATCATAGGGCATAACATGATTGTTGAACACGAACGAGACACATATGCTGGTAACTTTGATTACGATCATCTCAATGATGACAATTCAACAATTGAAGTATCTAATGGTCCCTCTCATTATTTTTGTGTCAACATTTTCACGAAGGTTTGCACATATGCATCAAAAACAACATCATCGCCAAATTCAAGCAGACTTGGTCGAGCATATTTGGGAGCATTTCTGTAACACCCAAAGTAACTTGTTTAATTACTTTGCTTATTAAATTAATTATTCTATGTGGCATTGTTTATTTCCTTAATTAAATAAACAAATTAGAATGATTGGATATATTGTGTGTAATTATGTTGGAGTATGCTTTAGAGAAGAGAGGGCTTAGGTCCCTTAGAGTTATAATCCTAATTTTAATCAAACCAAAATACCCATTGTACCCCTCATTAAACTTTCCCTATATTAAGGAAAAGACACACTCACTTTCCCAAACAACACAACACCCAAACTAGGATTGAAATTTCAGAATCCTGAGAGTGAGAGTGAGGGTTTCCAGAGGAGGGAGCTAAGGGAGAAAGAATAAGAGAGTTGGTGAGAAAACCCATCACCCCCATTCACTACAAAACTGAACATACACTTCATTCTTCTCATTTCACTCCACCATTTCGACATTCCCTTCATTTTAGCCCAACTCATAATCTAAACATTCCATAAGCATCCTTCTATGACCTTCATTTGACATGCATGTGATCAATGGAGCTGGGAATGGTTAGGGGACTACTTGCATGTGAGTTTGGAGCTTCACATTTGAAGTTGGAGGGGAGAAATCGAGTTTAGAGCTAGCTCAAGACCTTTTAGGAGCCTGAATGCTGATTGGGATTCTAGATGGGTTTTGGGAGCTGTTTTGGAGAGATAGAAAGCTTGTTGATGATTATGGTGTGCTATCTTTGTGTTTGTGCAGTCCCATTCGAATTTCATGTGAGTACTTCCTTCATCCACTTCTCTAAATTTTCATCTAGGGTTTGAGTATCAATTGATACTCAGCCTTGTTTGCGTGTTTGTTAGGATTGCTTTGAGTTGAAATGAACATAAACTTGAAAACGTGTGACTTTGTGCTGGATGTATTGAGATTCTGATTTGTTGTTGCACTGACTGTTTGATGCATGTTTGGTCTGAAATTTACATGAAATGTTGTTATATGTTGAGATTGGTTTGATTGGAGTGCGTTTGGAAATTAAAGGGAACTAACAGAACTGTTTTGAAACTGATTTTATGCAATTATACAGGTTGATAATCGATTATATATAGACCTATTTTGAAGCTGATTTTATGCAATTATACAGGCTGATAATCGATTATGATCGAGCTCTGGTAAGCTGTTATCAAGCTATCATAATCGATTGTCAAGCTCAGATAATTGATTATGATAATCTATTATGAACTTGTTATAATCTATTATGATAATCGATTATAACCCTTATGTCCCACTTTTTAAAACTTACTTAAAGCTATTCCTTTTGATTCCAAACCTTCCCCAATCCCTTCCTCAACCCTCCCCATTGATGAATGATTGTTTATATGAATCGAATCGTTTTGTCTCGAGAGAGTAAACTATTTAGTGTCTATGTATGCACAATATAAATGTATTAAAGAATGGATGATGTGCATGGGGTCGGTCTCATGAACCCATCTCAAGACCCAAGAGGTTAGGTTAGTGTGTTCTATTTATTTATAGAACACGGGTTCCCTATATGTATCGTCGTAGCTTTTATATTATGTAAGTCTAAAGCGTAGGGGGATGCATCATAGGTAATACAATTAAAAGACACCGTGAGTATATGTATGGTGAGGTACCGCCCGAAGAACTCACTGAGATTTCAATGAAATCTCACTCTTTATTCATTGTGGTTTTCAGATAAACAGAGGCAGTCGAGGTATATGAGGTGAAGATGATTTGGCTCATAGATGTGAAATTGAAAGATTTTGCTTTATGTATTTGATGGAAAATGTATACAATGTATTATTTATTTTAAGTATTTGTAATTTAAGTTTTGAAATGGTTTGATACATGAAAATGTCCTTACATTTCAAAGAAGTTATTTAAGCTCTATGACTTTGAACGTTTGAAGGAAAGAATATACATTTATATTATGAATGGTTAATAGGTTTGAAAATGGGTCTTTTGAAGTCCAAATGATTAGTTGGCATTATGTAAATTTATTTTATAAAACAGTTTCTGTATATAAAATAGATTCGAGGGCTATTATGATACGAGAATCAAGTGATTCAGAATTTATGTGGAAAAATAACTTTAGAGTGAAAATGTCATGGCAAACCTTTTGAATAGTGTCATGTCATGGAAAAGTAACTTTAGGGCCATGACATTTTCACTCTAAAGTTATTTTTCCTTAACCTTTTGAATAGTATCAATGGTAATGGAAACTCTATATTTGTATTTCTACTAACATTATGGATTTAGATAATTATTATGATGTATTTCAAAGGATTTTGGTATTTTGATTAATCAAAGACTTCAACGAGTTTTCTTATTTACTATACAAATATTTTATCTATAACAAGTTATAAGAATTTTCTTGTCGGCATCTATTTATATTTATACGTAAATGGACCTAATGACTCCTACGATCTCCTGAAATGGATTTTTAGTTTAGTACCACTAGGGTACTTATGGTTGTTTGGTGGAGTCTTTGAGAGTCCAATTTAATTCACTCGGTCTAAAAACGCTTACGCGTTCTCCGATACTCAGAAGAAGGTAAATACTAATCTTTGAAGTCGACTAAAAGATTAGGCATGTTACAATTTCAGAAATGAGAACAACAAAGATTAGTTTTAGTACGTTTCATTGTTACGTACTCGTTGTTATATATTTATCATTATATTTATATAATGTTATTTATCTCTCATCATTTTTACCTTATTATGATAAAAATAACTTATTTTTAAAATTTTATTTTTTACATGTTAATTAAAATTAAAATTAAAATAGTAGACATGCTAAATTAATTAAATTATTTATTTTTAATATTTAGTATCTAATATAGTTATATGTATTATTTAAAATTAAAATAAACAAACTAATATTTCAATTTGAGGTAATGTTGACTCCAAATATTTTAATATAAAAATATGAGTTGCTTATTGGTTGCTTATTTTTGTACCATTGGATTTGGAGTAAAAAGTAGATGAATTGCTTAAAGATTGTTTAACACTTATATGGCACTGTGGTCCACTTTAAAGTGGTTATGCAACCAAAAGTGAGTTACTTATTTTTCTCCCATTGGAGATGCTCTAAGCTATTAAAACCATCTATTCCTTTTATTTGTTTTTTTTTTCCTTTTGATACTTGCCAAGTTCAAAAATTAACAACCCAAGAGTATTTTTTGGCATCGGTACGTATTTCCGATCAGTCAATCTCCGACAGTTGTGACCACATTGATAAAACAAAAGCGTGCCCCCGTTACTCTAAAACATAAGCGAAATAGACATCTTTCTACCCCCAACCATCATTTTACTCGACATTTCAGTCATTTTCCTTGCGACAGCTGAGGGTCACCAATCGTCTAATCTTGGCTTGGGTTTTGTACTTTGTCGGGCAGTCTGATCGATCACAGAAAGACTTGATGATAACTTGTTTGATGGACGTATTTGAAGTTGATTATAGAGAAAATTATTAAAAAAAATTGAAAGATAATGACAAGAGAGAGTGAAATGAAGAGAGATAGATAGGATGAAGGGAGATGTAGGGAGAGTGAGTGAGAGGATCCAACTAATTTACTTATAGAGCAGCATAGGGCTGGACAAACGGTCGGTTTGGTCGGATTCGGGCTCAACATGCCCAATCCAGCTTAAACCGAGATCGCATATAAACAACCCATTTCCGACCAGATGCTAGTTCGGATATTGCGGTTTCGGTTTTACGGGTTAGCGAGTTATTCGGGTGGGTTTTACCGGGTTTAACTTAACATTTGAAGTGTTAAAAAAAATGTAGATAAAAGAGAAGATGTTGCATATACCGTGAGTGAATCCATCGTTTTGGAGATGCAGAAATGGAGAACAAGAAGAGTCTTTGGAGAAGAAGATGTTTTGGAGAGAGAAACAATTACTTTACCACACTTTCCAACAACCGAGTTATTATTATTTTCAATGTTCCATGCTTCACTTTTGTAGTCTCTAAAACGTGGAGTGCAGGTGTCAGGGCAGCTGTGCAGGTCTGTGTAAAAGATGTGACAAGTCTAAAATGTGCAGATGGTGCTGTGTTTTAGTGCAGGTCGGTCGGGTATGGGTTTGGATGGATTTAAATTTAGGCAACCGAATCCGACCAAGTACACCCATATAAACTCAGTTTCTTCATATTTTTAACCCGACAACCGATTATACCCGTCCGTTTCACCTAACTTTCATCGAATTTATCGGGTCTCGGGTCGGTTTCAAAAATTTGTCCACCTAGCAGCACATGTCAAATGCAATGTCCTCCAAAACTTCTTTGTGATAATATCTATGCAATGTACTCATGTTTGAATGTAGTCTTGAGCATATCTCACTCGACTACCATTTTTTACTTGCACAAATTCAAGCGGGGAAACTATGTGTCTCACATGTCTCAACTAAGGATCAATTAGTAGACATTCTCACAAAACCACTTACAATTGCCAAATTCCAAGATCTCATATTCAAGAAGAAAACCATTTAATATTATCATGATAATTCAATGATAATCAAGTATACAAAGTTTCACACAATTTAGGCATTCAATTCAATGATAGATATTTATTGCATGCTTTGGATAACATTTTACATGATTGTAACTTAATCTGCAACTCAAACTTAGCATTGGCTAAGCTAGGTTATTAATATTGCTATTGACTTCTCATCCATTCATACCATATTGGAGATTTGCGGCAAAAGTTGGTCATCTCAAGTCCAAGAGGTTCTAATATCTTGTACTAGTACTATCAATTAGTTTTAAAATTCAATAGACTTGATCTAAGAAATCTGAAGCATTATTAGCTTTTTTCGTGGTCTAAACAAAATGTGTTGAACGACAATTAGGTATACACACTATACAGTGTACAAGTAAAGGCTTCAGCATAGGGAGACCGCATATTGGTACAATATAGCTAATTTATTACTGACACTGCGAACAAATTAATCAATCCCACAGTCTATTTAAGTGGTTTTTTTTTGGGTCAGCATTTAAGTGGTTATTTATGTACAAGAATTTATTGCGATTCATATTCTACATTTTATGTCAAAGACCATATACAACTTCACAAGCAACATGCTATGGCCTTTCCCGATCATTTCATAACTGAATTGTCAGACATCATAGGTAATCTACACTTTTGCATACTCTCCTCTCAGAGGCTGCTGCTATATCACAGCTCCCAGCAGATTCCCATTTAACAATATCTCCATCCCAAGAAGAACTAACCAGCGTGGTCTGGAAAGGATGCCAACTACAATCTCTTACTGGCGATTTGTGGTGCTTCAGTGTTGCAACTTGAGCTCCACTTACCTGCAATGAATTTTAATAAAACATGCTCAACCTCAAGCATAGAGGCTAAGTGGATATGTATCACGTTACACTGCACTTCCTCTACAATTGTGTTCACAGTTACAGGGACATGTGGAATTTTCTATGGAGTTGGAAAAGGTGTTCATCATACTGTGATGAGTGTTTCCTTTTGAGAAAGGCATTTGTATAGTATGGTAGAAACCCCTAGTCTTATCCCTAACTGTTCAAAACTTCATGCTTCAAATATATCCACCATAAGTTATAAACATCCCAATATCAAAGTTATGCGTTGAATTGTTTGATATAAATAACGAATATAATTTATAAATTTGGTTGGTTATAACTCATTTTCTTCTCATCACTCTCATTCATTTCCCACTTGCTAATATTTTATCTGAGAGCTTTATACTCCACATAGTTTGAGTTGTATAAAATAAAAAAAAATTGGTTATGAATTATACTATTTAATTTTTACCTTAATAAAGTTACCCCAATGATAAAACAGTGTTATTGGCATACAAAAAAAAAGAGATATTGACAGAGCGACAGTAACTAAAATACATACCAAATCGTATATATAAACACATGCGTTGTGTGATCCCGTATAGATGTACTTCTGGCCAGTGCTGTAAATTTGAAGAAAACATCAGGCTATTAATAATATGCTCAAGCAAGCTGCAGCCTCCAAGGTGATCCAAACAAGAACCTTACAGAACTTATCCCCCTCTCTCACACACACACACATAAAAGTCGACTTTTAAAGATAGTTACTGAGTTTTAAGGAAAAAAGATCAAAAAGGGGAACTCACAAGAAAATGGAGAATAATTACAAAGTAAAGTGCTCACCTAAAAGCTGGGGAGAAAAAGCAGCGGATAAGAGTGCGCAAGACAGAATGGCCTCTATATGTAGCCACTGACTGATCACAAGGGTGATTTGAGTCTTTTGTTTGCGGCGGGTAATCCATCCACCTGTAATCCCATTCATAACTCCTATGCCCAGGATTGCTGGAATAAAAAGAAAATTATGTTAGAGTATGCCTTTGCATTGGCAACAACAGTCAACAACATCTAGAAATAGCATAATCACAGAAAGGAACAGACAGTATTCGCTGCTAGAAAGAAAGGAACAGACAGCATTAGCTAGGCAAGAAATCAGAAATATCACATGCAAGCCTGAATTCAAACAATCAACACAAGTATTTCAATTTTCCAGATGGACATGCAGACACAAATAGACACAGAATCATCGACGATTGGTTGGTTTGACATGAGTCCTACATGATGCATCATTACGTAAAATAATTATATAAAACTTTCTGTATTTTTTCCTTTTTGCAATTCATAGTTACTTCACAAGTATAATTAACTTATAGACTCATTTAAGCTGTAAGATAAATTCAAATTCCATTGCCTTGGGGAAATATGTGCTCAAGTGAACCAGTATCTTTCTTGTTAAGCATTAGCAAGCATAACAATAGCCTTCAGTTATAGTTCATCCTAATATGAGTCGTCTTACTTATTCTGGGCTCAAGTTATTAATAATTGAGTCATGAAACATATCCTCTAAATTTTCCATTATCAGCTCACTTGATTGCTCTTTCTCACTGACTCTACATATAGAATGACACGGTATATTTGACATGGCAGTTTAGTGCCATTATTCTTATTAAATTATACTAGTCTTTATCTTTCTGGTTCATCTACAGCCTTTTTTTTAGTTTACGAATCAGAAAATGAAAGGAACCTTTATATATCCTTATTTCTCTGCTATTAAATTTGATGTTTTTCAGGTGGCAAAGTAAAATTGGGCTTAAATTATTAAAATACTGGCCAAAGTTTTATTTGCCGATTATTCTATTTCTTATGTCAGAACATATATTCTCAAAATACAATAGACATGGACATCAAAATATCGTGTACTGATTGGAAAAAAGAACATACCGGGTAACATTGGATGACATTTTGCGTATGTCCCATAGTTTGATGGTCTGATCTTTGCCGTTTGAAATGAAATAACGTCCATCTCCACGGGAATCAATAAATGTAATTCCCTCAACGTGCCCCATCAAAACCCCTGCAGGCTTTCCTTTATCATTTAAGCAACGCCGATCCCAGACCTAATCAAACTTGTACATTACAATGTCACCCTCACCAAAAATCAAGGGGGAAAGGACCAACATATACAGAATTTCCGCAATAAGTGGTGATGAAAGCAAAGAGCTTTGACACTTATCTCAACTAATAACAACAATCAAGTTTGATTTTAATTTAACTTTGATAGTATGGGTATGAGATTGACTTTCTGTGTAAAGGTGGCCATCACTTCTATATAAAAACAGAACTTCTGATACTGAAACAGAGGCGAATTGTAGAACATACCTTGCAGAAACTATCATCACTTCCAGAGTAAATAAGATGGCTAGTTTCATCGGCAAAACATACAGTATTCACATCAGACTGCAACATAAATTGAAAACCGAAGGTTAAAAGTTAGAACCTCTCTAGGTCAATATGAAAATAATTTCTCCACAAAAATAGTAAACAAATTATGTAATTTGAAATTTTTTGGTTTGATATTTTTCTTTTCTTTTGGTAGCTGGGGGAGGTGGGGTGGGGATACTGAGAAACAGTGTGATTCTCAGGCCAGGTCAGTCCTACCATTTCGTCTACACCCTTTCTGGATTTTATTCTTTCAAATATTTCAAAGATAAGTAGGTATTAGTTAGACGACCTTTAATGCACCTGTCAGCCAAAAGATATTGCAGACTGCAGACACCTTTTGATTACAAGTAGTAACTGTATATTTCACAATCAAAGTTATTCTCACAAATGGTCTCTCCATTTTTGTATGTAATTAATTGAAGTGTAGATTTCACATTTTGAGCTAAAAGATAGGCTAGGAATAAAATCAATAGTCCCCCTCAGGATAGGAAAATCTACCCACATTCTCCTAATTTCTTATATGTTAACTTCTTTAGACAAAATATTAATGACAAACGGAAACTTCCAAATAGAACATCACAGGCATTAATGTAAAGAAACTGCCATCAGATAAAGTGGTTCACATTCCTATTATGCAGCTGAGCCATCTCTGTCATCGCATTGATTTTAAAACCACCCCTTCATGTTATCCACAATCAACTCTATTCAGCTCATAAGAGCTAGAGATTAAATTTTGAATCATGCAATAGTAAATATCATGTCATATAAAGCTAAATAAAAGTCATATTTATGCCTGGTAATGTTACCGTGTGTGCTAAAATTCGAAGGGAAAGCTTGTTCGCTTCAAGATCATATACATAGATAGAATCACCACTAGTTCCTGCAACTAATTCCCTCCCATCTGTTGAGAATTTCACAGAAAAAATTCCAAAAGAGTATCCTCCATCTTCATCTGATGAAAAATCCAAACCGTCATGTATCTCCTGCATATTATAAGAACTGAAAAAACATTATGAA
This sequence comes from Astragalus membranaceus, assembly GCA_039519185.1. NCBI lineage: Eukaryota > Viridiplantae > Streptophyta > Magnoliopsida > Fabales > Fabaceae > Astragalus > Astragalus membranaceus. Next base: position 128,026,477 of record CM076847.1, on the reverse strand, counting down.
TATGAAAGAATACCATTAGAAAGAATTTATACACCGAAATCCAGTGCTTGAATATCTATTACTCCAATATTTATAGCATTCAAAAATATTTATAGAATTTGGAGAAAAAGTTAAAAACCAAAGAGCAGCATTAGGTTTGAATACCGTCACATTGGCTAGTGATTCTGTGTCAGAAGATCCAATATTTACAATGTGTACAATGGGTGACATGCTGGCATAAACCTGAAATAGAAGAATGCAGGTGCCATAAGAAAAGGCCTGACAGTAGAAGCAATATCATATACCACCACTATAGAAGGATAACAATGAATTAAAAGGATGTAGACATTATTGTGTGCAGTTATTTTCAAGATCAAATGCCGAAACTTACAAGATGGCGTTGATCAGGAGAAAGAGATGTATCGGTAATTGTCCATCTCAAACTTTTGGTTAGAATGTTTTTCTGAACTTTCCAACCTTTGTCCACATTGTATATTTTTATGTGGCTTCCCTGAAAAGTAAAATAAATTGAATTAAAACTATAGCATGCATATAATGTTTATAGCTGAAAAAATTCACCTGGAACCCAGCAACAAAAAGAGAACCATCAGCTGAAAACTGGGACACATATGCTCGACTAGCCATTTGGTCAATAAGCCAGGGACCATTTACAGGCACATATCTGCTCAAAAGATGACAGCGATCAGCTGAAGAAAACCTTCCTCGACCTGAATAATTAGATTCACGACCTGCCAGCATTTTCACAGGGGAAACAGACAACTCTTTCCTTCCAGATCCAGCATGTGCTAGCAGTTGATGGGGTGTTGATTTCAACTTTGTTATCTGACCAATTTCATTGTCTAAATCTTCAAATGCCTTTTTAGTTTGTCGACTACTAAAATCTTTATGGATGGCATTTCCATCTTCATTTAGACCAGATTCCACCTCTAATCTACTCATAGCATAACCCATTTGGTCAATGTAAAGCTCACCAGATATAGCATACATACCTCTGCACAGCAGAAGGAAAAAATTTGCAATGCCAAAGCATCTTAATATCTATCTACTACAAAATCTTCATAAAACCCCGCTGCTAGTTGTTCCTACACAGAGAAAGGTATGGACAAAACAATGAGTGAAGTTTTAGATTTCATGTTTCAATCAGAAGCATTATAATCTGAAACAATTCAATTACGGGTACTGTGGTAGTCAAAGATAAATCAGGTTGAAGTTAATGCAAACAGTTAAAAAGCATCTTCATATTAGCATTGACTTGGAGATTTTTTCTTGAACAACTGTGATTTTTTGGCTTAAATGGGATTGGTTTTATGAGTTGAGACAGCAAATTAAAACAAAAATAGAAAAGCCTTCTGAGTAGCCATATAAGGTTCCTGGGCCAGAGAATTTGGCAAGAACATTTACCATGCCCACCTCTTTTCAGTTGTATATACTTACTTTAAAAAGCATAACAAAAACAACCCCACCTCCCCAAACCCTTTTCTTGTTCAAGAAACATCAACATCAAGATCAAAATCAACAGTATCAAAAGTAATTAAAAAAATTCACGAGAGAGCATACAAAAACAGGAATGAATTAAACACCCAATAATGAACAAATTAAATAACGAGGCAACAAAAACAACCAGAATTAACAACTTTCTACCGGCACTGTGTACAACAACAAGAATCAGTTAGAGTGAATAGTAGTAGATGAGCATCACCGACACAAAGTGAAAGTCAAACGTCATGTTTAAGCGCTTCCAGTGGCTCATAACTTATATAAACCGAAAATAAGAAAAATAGTAAAAGGAATAGACTTGAATTTGATTCTGTAAATATTTGATACGATAGAACTGACATAAGGAGTACGTACAGTCAATAGTATAGTGATATGGATACCTCTAAGGAGATGGGGTTGAGAAGCGCTTTTTGGTTTGTCTGGTGTGATTCTGAGTTAAATTACGTGTAACAAAAAGCATGACATTCCAATGAATTATTCTGGTTTAGGCAAACTTGGAAAGCGCACAAAGAATCATTCGATTCAAGATAAAGATGTATACTAGTATTGGATAAAGGAAGTGAAATTAAAGAAGGGTGGGTGTCTACGGACAGGGATGAATTGAGGTTACTCCCTACCTTGTCCGTATCCCTCAATAGTAAAATGCTTCTTTTTATCATTTCTTTTGTAAATTTATGAATTAAATCAAGTGTATAACAAGTAACAACTGATCAAAAAATCAAGTATATAACAAATTTTAAATAAATGTGTACATTGTTATTGTTATTGTTATTATTATTATTAATATTATTAGAGGTGTTGTGTGACTTCTAAGAAGGAAAAATCAGCCATGCAGTGAATATGTCTTTTACTAATCACATTGGTAAGTAGTTGGGCTTTAAAATATTCACTGGAAGAGTGAAGAAAGAGGACTTCCTTGACACATTGGATAGAATTAATTCAAAGCTATCCACTTGGAAGGGAAAACTTCTCAACATACCAGGTAAGGTGACGTTAGCAAATACTGTGTTGACTTCCATTCCTTCATATGGAATGCAAACATTGTGGTATCTGTTGGAGTTCAAAGTGAATTCCATGGCAGAGCATACACACACATGCAGAGAATAAGGCAGAAGAAGAAGTAGTAGTGGGTAACAGAATTGAATTTTGATCTGATTCTATTAACCTTGTCAAACTGACTTGTAAAATGAGTACTTATAGTTTGTTACACTCAGCTGAAACTCAAATGAAATTACAACTTAAATTCAGTGAAATGTAAATGCAACTAATCAAACTGTAATTGTATTTTAACTAAGAATAACTAAGACAGTAAAACAGTAAAATAGAGAGCATGAGTTACTCTCAACACCATCCCTTAACTCAGTGTGGCAACCCAGATCAGTTTGTTAAACTGAGAGATGATCTTGGGGTTGCCACATGTGAGTATATCAACAACTTGTTGCTGAGTTCTGCAGTGACAAACTTCAATCACACCATTCTGCACTTGATTCCTGAGGAAATGAAACTTTGTATCAATGTGCTTGCTTCTCCCATGCAGCACTGGGTTCTTGGCAAGACTTATGGCTGACTTGTTATCAATCATCAGCTTCACAGGAGTGTGAACTTCAATCTTCAAATCCTGCAACACATTAATCAACCAAATAGCTTGGCAGGCAGCTACTGCACCTGCTATGTATTCTGCCTCACAGGAAGATAATGCAACCACTGGTTGCTTCTAGGAGCACCACGAGATTGGAGCTCCTAAGAACATGAATAAGTAGCCTGTAGTGCTTCTCCTATCCATTCTGTCATCGCACCAGTCAGAATCTGAATAGCACAGCAGATCACCAACACTGTCTGCTGCATCAGAGGGAAAACATAGTCCATACTTCAATGTTCCCTTGATGTACCTGAGTATCCTAGTTGCAGCCTGATAATGGGACCATTTGGGCTTGCTCATAAATCTGCTAACCACTCCAACTGCATAGCAGATGTCAGGCCTAGTGTTACAAAGGTATCTCAAGCAACCAACTAGCTGTTTGAAAACAGTAGCATCAACATCTTTCCCTTCACTGTCAGCATCCAGTTTCTGATTAGATTCAGTTGGTGTGATTGCAGGCTTGCAATCCAGCAACTCAAACCTTTTCAGCACTTCAATTTCATACTCATTCATCAGAGTTTTCTTGAACTTATTTATCTCAGTAATACAATTTCCTGTCAGCAACATGTCATCAACATAAAGGCAAACAAGAATCATATTGCCTTTAATTGTATGCTTTACATACACACCATATTCTAATTCGCACTTCTTGAACCCTTGTTGCTGGAAAAATGAATCAATCTTCAAATTCCAGGCCCTAGGGGCCTGTTTGAGCCAGTATAAGGCCTTGTGTAATTTGTACACTTTGCTCTCCATGTTCTTCACTTCAAACCCTGGAGGCTGTGACACATAGACTTCCTCTTGTAGAGGACAATTCAAGAAAGCAGATTTCACATCTAAATGTAGCAAAGGCCAATTCCTACTAGTAGCTATAGCTAGCACCAATCTTATTGTTTCATGCCTGGCTACGGGTGCAAAGACTTCAAAATAATCTAAACCAGGTTTTTCTAGGAATCCTCTAGCAACTAACCTTGCTTTATGTGTAGCAATTGAACCATCTGGCTTCAATTTGATCTTGTAGATCCATCTCACACTGATTGCCTTCTTGTTCTTGGGTAACACAGTCAATTCCCGAGTACCATTCTTCTCAATTGAATCAAGCTCTTCCTTCATAGCCTTTCACCCACACCTTCTCCTTGAGTGCTTCTTCAACACTAACAGGTTCAGCATCAACCATTAGAGCAAAATGGATGATTTCACCATCATGATCAATCTCAGAATCATGTATAAGTTCATAGTCTGCCAATCTGCTTGGCAATTGTCTCCGCCTCTGTGTTCTGATTGCAGGCACTGGTTCACCATCAGAATCAGAACTTGAATCATTCTCATCAGCAGAATCATCATGAATCACATCATTCTCAGGCACTGCAGTGTCAGTATCCTGTTCAATCCCAGTTTCATCATCCAGCTCCACTGTTCTGACAGCACTAGTACTTGGTTGATTCAGCTTCCATCCCATGTTTCTGTCTCCTTCACTAGAACATCCCTGCTTATCTCCATCTTCTGAGTCACAGGGCAGTAGAGCTTATATCCACGAGTGGAATGATACCCTACAAGTATCATAGGCTTGCTCTTGTCATCCAACTTTCTTCTATTGGCATCAGGCACATGCTTGAAGCAAAGTGCTCCAAACACTTTGAGATGGCTCACACTTTGTTTCTTACCAGTTCACTTCTCTATAGGAACCACTACCTTCAGTTTCTTAGTAGGACATAGATTCAGAATGTATGCAGCAGTAGAAATGGCTTCACCTCACAGTGTGTGTGGCAAGTCCATTTCCTTTAGCATGCTCCTTGTCATGTCAAGCAAAGTTCTATTTATCCTTTCAGCAAGTCCATTATGCTGTGGAGTGTGAGGAGGTGTCACTTCATGAACTATGCCATGCCAATTCCTTAAATTCTCTTGAATTAAATTCACCACCACCATCAGTTCTAAGGATCTTAAGCTGCTGTCCACTTTGCTTCTCAGCTTTAGCCTTAAACTTCTTAAATTCAGCAAACACTTCATGCTTGAATTTGATGAGTGAGACCCACAACATTCTAGTAAACTCATCCACAAATGATACAAAGTATCTATTTCCACCAAGTGAAGGTACTTCAAATGGTCCACAAACATCTGAATGTACCACTCCCAAAGCATGAGTTGCTCTAGGAGGTAACTCAGTAGCAAAAGGAAGCCTAGACAGCTTGCTTCTTAAGCACACTTCACAAACTTTCTCTGGTGTCACGGTTCTTGGAATCCCTAGTAAAAGATTCTTAGAGTTCAAGTGACCTAGGCTCCTATAATTCAAATGTCCAAGTCTCTTATGCCATATCAGGCTCTCCTCCTGCTGATCAGTAGCACTTAAGCATGTGTCTCAGTAGCTTGAATGCTTACTTTGAATGTCCTGTTTCTGCCCAGTGATGACTTCAACATCTGCCTCTGCTGCTGATCAAACAGTTTCAGTTCACCATCACACATAGTAACTGAAAAACCCTTCTCCAATAGCTGACCAACACTAAGGAGATTACACCTCATACCAGGCACATACCACACATTCTCAATTAGGACTGATTTACCATCTTCTTTCACTATCAGTATGTCTCCCATACCTTCTGCACACAGAGTTCTCTCATCTGCAAGCCTGATCCTGGTTTTCTTGCTAGCATCAAAATTAATCAACCAATTCTTGTTGCTAGTCATGTGGTTAGAACAGCCTGTGTCCATGTACCACAGGTCTGTAACAGTGTTATCCTCAGTTGTTGTGACCATTAGGCACAACCTGGTTCTCTGTCAGAATCCTCTTCAGCCACCTTAGCTTCATCACCTTCTTTACTCTTATCATCCCAGCATTCATCAGCAAAGTGGCCGAATCTATCACAATTATAGCACTTAATCTTTCTCTTATCAAATTTCTTCTTCTCATAGTTCTTTTCCCCTTTCCTTTATTAGCATTGGAGGATTCTGGTTTATCATTACTCTTCTTATCACTAGCAGCAAATTGTTTCTTTTTCTCATAATTCTCTTTACCTTTCTTCCACTTATTATAGTCAAACTGTTTCTTATTAGATGTTTTAGTCTGCAGTGCTTGTTCTATTTCTTTCTCAGATCCTCTTTCAACTAAACGTAGTTCATGTGCCTCTAGGTTTCCTTGCAGTTCATCTAATTTCAAACTTCCAAGTACTTGTATCCTTTGATTGTTCAATAGCTACTACTATGAAATCGAATTGAGAGGTTAACGAACGAAGTACCCTTTCAACGATTGTTTTCTCAGTCATCGTTTCACCACAGGTCTTCATTTCGTTCGTAACAGAAATCACACACGATACATAGTCGGCAACCTTCTCATTACTCTTCATACTCAGGTTCTCGTACTGTTTTCGCAAGGATTGAAGCTTAACCTTCTTCACCGTAGCATCACCGCCATAACATCGCATCAATGAATGTATCCCACGCAGTCTTAGAAGTGGTTGATTCAGCAATTTTCTCGAACACCTTCGCATCTACACACTGATGTATGTAGAACAGAGCCTTCTAATCCTTCTTCCTCACTTCGCGATGCGCGTTCCTCTGAGCCTCCGTTGCATTCTCCGCCAGCGCAGGATGACCGTCGACAACAAACTCAAGCACATCTTGAGCACTGAACAGAACTCGCATCTGTATGGACCATTGGTTCCAATTTTTGTCGTCAAACACCGGTATGTGCGTGTTGAAGCCACCGTTGCCATTCATCTTCTCGTTCTCTGCAAATCACTCAGTTTATTCTCACAGTCACTCGTGTTTCCCAACCTAGAGTCAAGGTGATGATTCTTTCAATTCTGATTTGCAAATCGATGAGAAATGCGAAACCGAATTGCACACACAACTCACACTTCACTCGTGTTTCCCAGGGATGCTCGATAATCAAGCTCTGGATACCAATTTGTTGGAGTTCAAAGTGAATTCCATGGCAGAGCTTACACACACATGCAGAGAATAGGGAGAAGAAGAAGTAGTAGTAGTGGGTAACAAAATTGAATTTTGATCTGATTCTATTAACCTTGTCAAACTGACTTGTAAAATGAGTACTTATAGTTTGTTACACTCAGCTGAAACTCAAATGAAATTACAACTCAAATTCAGTGAAATGTAAATGCAACTAATCAAACTGTAATTGTATTTTAACTAAGAATAACTAAGACAGTAAAATAGAGAGCACGAGTTACTCTCAACGGTATCCACAAAGTGTTTGTGACCAAACTCACAATTTTGTCCGCAAGTTCATTTGGCAGGGTCGTAGTAATAATGGAATGCATATGATTGGGTGGGAAACAATCACAAAGAGGAAAAGAGATGGTGGCTTGGGGGTTAGAATTTCTCGGGATAACAACACCTCTTTATTGGAAAAGCTTATTTGGGATATAAATGCCTCTACGGACAAATTGTGAGTGACTTTGTTAAAGGACAAATATTTTCCTCGTAGGTCTTTCTTTGACACTTCGATTACTAATGGTTCTAGCATTTGGAGTTCTTTAGTTAAAGCTAAGAATCATCTTCAAGATAGTTTCTAGTTTAAGTTTGGAGATGGTGCTACTAGCTTTTGGTATCAAGGATGGCTCTCTCACACTCCATTGGCCTCACAATTGCCATTTGTTGATATTCATGATACAGCTTCGAGTATTAATGATGTCTATGTGGACGGGTTTTGGCATTTGGATCGGCTTTATTCTATACCACATGATGAACTAAAGCATCATATTCAAAGTCTTGCACCTAGCTAGTTTAGTTGTAGATGTTCCAGATAAGTGGACATGGCCTCATAATGTTACAGGGGTTTATTCAACAAAGAGTGCTTATAATATGCTTAATGATAGGCTCAATCATCAACTTGGTTGTGGAAATTAAAACTCCCAGTAAATGTGCAATACTGCAATTCTTTCTTTGGCAGTTTACCCATGGTGCTCTTCCAACTCGAGAAACGTTGGTGAGGAGGATGATGGTGCGTGATGCTCTCTGTGTGAGGTGTAAATTACATGATGAAACTTTGCATCATTGCTTTTTTGGGTGTTCTTTTAATAGGGAGGTCCGGAGAGCTTGTTTCAATGACATTAGTTTTCTTGGATCTGACTTTAATCCCTTTGTGTGGTCTCATTCGAGATCAAAATGACCACTTTATTTGAGGGTTTTATGGCTCTTTGGGTGCTTCAGAGTATTCAGAGAGTCTGAAGTTGGTGTTTGATGCGGTGCTTCGTAAGCTGCTTGGTGTTAGAAGATGATGATTGCCATTGACAATAGCTTTGGAATTCAATGGAAAATGCTGTAACAGAATTCTGTTACAGCTTCTCTATGTATCTTGAATTGATTTTTGTCAATTGTTGATTTACATCTTTTGATTTCTACAACTTATATTCATTGGCTGATTTTGACCTATGACAGCAGGTAGCCTATACAGTTTACCTGCAGCAGCAGGTCATCCATTGAATTGAAAATATTCCTAATTACAAATATGTATTGCAAGTATAGCTAATTGCAAATGTATCCTTTAACACGCCCCCACAAACTCAGCAGCTTGTGTCAACAACTGTGAGTTTGGATCTGAGTTCCTCAAACCTTTGATTGGGAAGAGCCTTAGTTAAAGCATCAGCTCTTTGCAGTTGACCAGGAATGTGCTGCACTAACAGTTGCTTCTGCAAAACCTTTTCTCGAAGGAAGAACAAGTCTAACTCCATATGTTTGGTTCTTGCATGGAGAACAGGATTACGAGCTAGAGATACAGTGCTTTGGTTGTCACACAACACTGTGGGGGGTTTGAAGGAGATGCCCAGTTCAGTGAGCAAAGACTGTATCCACAAGACTTCAGCTGTAGCCAATGCAAGGCTCCTGTATTCTGCCTCAGTGCTGGACCTGGACACAATAGCTTGTTTCTTGGCCCACCAAGATACCAAGTTATCACCAATGAATATGCATGCTCCTGAGGTAGACCTTCTGTCATCAGGCTCTGATACCATGTTAGAAGATGATGATTGACATTGACAATAGCTTTGGAATTCAATGGAAAATGCTGTAACAGAATTCTGTTACAGCTTCTCTGCGTATCTTGAATTGATTTTTGTCAATTGTTGATTTACATCTTTTGATTTCTACAGCTTATATTCATTGGCTGATTTTGACCTATGACAGCAGGTAGCCTATACAGTTTACCTGCAGCAGCAGGTCATTTATTGAATTGAATTGAAAATATTCCTAATTACAAATATGTATTGCAAGTATAGCTAATTGCAAATGTATCCTTTAACACTTGGTCAAGACTCGGATGTTCATACTGAGCACTCCTTTCGTGAGACAAATTTTTGTGGAGATTTCTTGGCTAAGTTGGGGGCTCAATGAAGTTTGATGTTTATCAGTTTGGATACTCCTTCGATGGGAATGCTTCAGCACCTCATGATGCTTTAGGGATTTCCTTTGTTATGCCTTAGCCTGTTTTTCTTTTTATCTATTGTAACCACAAAAAAGGATGTTGATTGTGATACCTATCAAAACTCAATGACTATCGAAGTGTTCACCATTAAAATTGTATTATGTCATTTTTGCTTTGGTTTAATATGTAATTTTGCATATTGTATGTTGAATTGTATACCTAGCAAATTTATTTATTGTTTGAAATTCATATTGATTTCATAAAATTAGTTATATAGAGTGTGACGTGACGCTAGCATTTCTCTTTCTTTCATTTTTTTTTCCTAAATATTTTCTAGAAAATAGAAGTTATACATGTTTTTACCTTTTTTTTATAAGCAATAAGGGAGCACTAGGGGTCCTCGAACCCAAACAACAAGAGATAATTACACATTGTTTAGGTACAAAAGGGGATTATTCCACCAAGTGGAAATAGATAAATTAGAAATGCTCCCCCCCCCCCCTCTATAGACAAACCAGCTCCAAGATAAACTATGAATGCGAGTGAAAACTGAGTCGATGTTTGCTTCATCGTTTCTAAAAACAAGTCCATTACGGGACAGCCATATGCACCAGCAGGTAGTGATCAAAATTAGGAATTTATATTTCTTGGCCTTCCTCCCATTGCAAAGATTGCCCAGCCCACACAAGTGATTGATCAAATTCAATCCTTCTAACGGGTGCACCCCCAACCAAACACTAACACGAGACCAAATATCTTTAGCGAAAGTACATTCCAAAAACAAATGTTTAGTGTCCTCACGATGTTGTAAACAAAACGGACACACGGCCTCCGCTTCGGTCTGGATAACATGACGGCGTAGGCAACAAATCACGAAGTAAACGCCAAACAAAAATGGTTACCTTAGAAGGAGTTATGGTTTTCCACAATTTCTCTAGAACACCATTAATGTCACTCCCAGCTCCATCAACAACATCAGGTGCGGTCAAGAAAGTGTAACAAGAGCTGACCGAAAAAAATTTAGAGGCATCCTGCGTCCACACCCACAAGTCACGGCTCTCACTAGTTGGAATCACATCTTGAAGAATTGAATGCAGCTCTCGTGCTTCCTCTACACAAGACGGGTTCTGAATAGACACATCCAAGGCTCCATCCAATGCCAACTATCACCGATCCACGCTCCAATATCCGCAACCGACACTGATTTTTGAGCACAACCTGCAAAAAGATTAGGAAAAACCATGAATAATGGGGATTGTCCTATCCAATGATCCATCCAAAAGTGAATGAGTGCACCATTTCCTAGCTTTCTCCTCACACAAGAGGCAAACCAACCAGCCGACGAATAAACACGATCCAAGAGAATCAAATCACGCCACCAAATAGAACCCGTCGCTCCCCTATTGATAGCTGCCACGGACCCATGAAGGAAGACCGGCGAGAAATCACCATATTTATGCAAAAGTAAAGCCTTCCAACTAACGTTGTCATCTGCTAGCATCCGTCACTTCCATTTGGACAAAAGAGCCGTATTGAATAATTCGATGTTTTTGATACATGTTTTTACCTTAAAAGTATGTCGAACTTTTTATGATAATTGAATTTTTTTTTCAAAAAATATAAAAAAAGGTAATTCAAAAATTATAAAAAATAAAAAAGAGTAACTAAAAATAATATTTTAAAACTTATATGAAAACGAAGATAGCCTCCTTTTCCTTGTTTTTGGTCAATTTATTTTTTATTAACATTGGAGTATAGAGAACATCTCAACTCTAATTATAAAGGGTCTGTCTTTTCCCACATCCCTTGCTACTCACTTCACACCTCCAAACCTGCGAAATGACCAATATGCCATTAATGAGGTATGTGTTCCGTGTTTTTTTTGGAATTTTTACCGATTTGGTTAGGGTCAGCCAAAAACTTACGGTTAGCCACACCCGAACGAGTATTTTTTTTAGACACACTCCTCTTTTACACTATTCAGTTGACCTAAACCGAAATTTTTCGGGAGGCCTCAACCGAAATTTTTCAGGAGGCCTCAACCGAATCCACTAGTTTTCCTTCGTGGGGTGTTTTTGATTTAAGGGAATTTCAGGGCTTTGGGAGTGTGTTCTGAGTAGCAAGGGGTGTGGGATAAGTCTCGGCCGATTATAAAATGTTAATAATGGGCCCAATTTTACCAAGTGACATTGAGCCTAATTTAGACATAGACCAAGTCGTAATAAGAGAATTCTAGGAGCTTGTTATTAAGCACCCCTCACCTCATTAGGGACACCACCCAAAAGTTCATGTGACAAAGATATCTCTGGCAAATAGTATATTCCGTAAATGAGTTATTTACCGGTATACCTTTTTAATTAATGAGTTTACTGCATATATACTTTTAAAACACGTATATCGTATATATTTTTTGTATATACTGTAAACTCACTATTTTAAAAATTGATTGTTTTAGAATATTGGTCAATTATTATATTGTTTAGAGGCAAACAATTTCATCAACTTTTAATATACACAAATTTTTCATTAATTCATTTGATTAGTTGTTACACTAAATATAAAGTTTGGGAGATTTGTTTTCTTCCAGCAATCCATATCAAACTGTACACAAGAGGAAAATAGTTTGTTTGTTAGTTGGACCATTTCTTTTTCAAATCCATTTTCTCTCTTCTAAAAGTTAAAGTTCCTCCTGTGCATGAATTTGGGTTACCATCAGAATGAGGCAGTTTTGGAAGTTTATCTTTATCCACTAGAAACACTGAACAAGATAAGTAGGTCCCCAAACCTATTTTACCCATTCAAGACATTACCTGTTACTCGATTTTGACTACAAATCAGGTAACAACAACCTATTTGTTTTGAATTTTGTCTTTTCTGCTGGTTCATATTTTATTTTATTTCATGTTTTTTATCCCGTTCTTTCATACCCTCCTGTTTTTTCCCTTTTTGCTACCAAAAAAAATACCCCCCCTGCTTCTCCTTTTGGTAAATTTTAATTTTATTTGTTTTTAATTTATATACTAACGAAAATGTATTTTTGGTCTCTCATCAAGAACTAAAAGAAAATCACTTTTATATTTTCCAAAATTAAAGTCAAAATTTATCAATTTTATAAAGATGAAAAAAAAAATATCTAGCCTCTTTACCGTTTATTTACACACCTGATCAAACAAAAATTAATAATGAAGAATTATTAGAAAGAAAACCTAGGTACCACGACCGGTGATTGGATTCCGATCCCACCTTAAGGTTTTGAGTTCTAATTTTAGGTGTGACAAAAAAATTATTGGGAGGGGAGAACTACACGAGCTGGCAAAACTGGTACTTTTGCCCAGATAAGTTCTCTGACATAGATTAATCATCGACAAAACTAGTAGATACTCTGCATCAACGACACGATAAAAAAAAGTAAGTAGCAATGTAAAAAAAAAACCTAGGTAGTGGAAATGTGAAATCATCCATATGCCCAAGAATTATACTTATAATATGATAATATGACTATTTCATGCTAGAAGCGCTTGATTAGGCTTGGTCCTAATAGGGATACTATCATTCAAAGCCTAAAAGGAATTTCATATTCGAGTCTTTTTTTTATGCCATTCTTAATTCGCCCAACACTCATTAATAAATCATTAGGAAAGTCATTTCACATTTCCAAGGTCATGGTTTGAATATATAGGAGATCAAATAGGTGTTCAAAGGCTAACCCCAACTTCAGTGTTTGAAAATAAGAATGTCTTGACTTATATGGCTAGCCCAAAATTGACCCAAACTCGTGCTATTAATCTTTTTATATGTTTAAGATTAGATTAGATTAGATTAGATTAGATTAGATCAGGATTTTTTTTTACCCCCACCATACCCCTCTATACCCCACAAAATTTGATATTTCCAAAATGCCCCTCAGTAATTAAAAGATAAATCCGTTTTGAGAAAAAAAAAACAAAAAACGGATTTATCTTTTAGTTAGATAAATCCGTTTTAGAAAAAAATGCATAACGGATTTACCCCCATCATAGATAAATCCGTTATTAAAAAATAACAACGGATTTACCTAAGCAATACTTAAATCCGTTTTTGTTATTTTTTAATAATTACCACTACGCTTCGCTTTTTTTCTCTCCTAGGATTTCCTTTCCCTCGTGAGAAGTTTCTCTCCTAGTGAGAAGGTTGCAGCTTTCTTTCGCGCTTGTTTTACACTGAGTTAGGGTTTCGTTTTCTACACTGTTACATTGCTATTCGTTGCTCTCATTTGTTCTTGTTTGTTCACGTTTGTTCTCGGATTATGGAGTCGACGGTGGAGGTTGAGATAGAAGGGGTGGAGGAGGAGACGGTTAGGGCAAACACTTCGCTTACGTTGGTGGGACGCTTCCTCACTGATCGTCCCATTCGTTCGCATATTATGAAAGAGCGCATGGCGGGTGTGTGGCGGCCGGGAAAGGGAGTCAACATCAGGGAGGCGGGTTCAGGTGCTTTTCTCTTCCAATTTTTCCATCCACTCGATCTTGAGAGAGTGGATACCTCTGTGGTCTTTTGATAAGCATCTTTTAATCCCCAGTACTATTCCGGAGGGTGTGGCTCCACGTGATGTTCCTTTGTACCAGATACCGTTTTGGGTACAGGTTCATAACATTCCAACTGGTTTTATGTCTGAGGCGGTAGGGAAGCATGTGGGGAAGCATGCGCAAGCTTCTTCTAAAAAAATAACGCTTCGCAAACCTGGTGGCGAAGCAAAAGAGGTTCTCTTGAAGTATAAAAGGCTTGAGATATTTTGCTACATGTGTGGTTTGCTAGGGCATATGGAGAGTTCTTGTGACAAACTCTTTGATTTGGCTCATGATGACGGCGTCCATAATTGGGGTCCTGACATTAAATCTGAAATGCGTCGTGGTGGTAGTAGTGGTGGTGCACAGTGGCTGAGAGAGGAGGGACAGCCGTGGAATACCCCAAGTCAGGTAGTTACTAAATCCCACAATTTGAGGAATGAGGAGCCGAATTTGTTACATAATAATAGGGTAGTTACTGAATCCCACAATTTGAGGAATGAGGAGCTGAATTTGTTACATAATAATAGGGGTGCATTGTTGAGTGGCGTGAATGGTGGAGAATCAAAAACGGCTAGCACTTCTAATGGCATTGATGACGTTAACAACTTGGCTGAAAATTTTAAAAATCCATCAATTTTATTTCCTAAAAAAACGGCGCAACCTGCTAGCATGCCAGTTGGGATTAATTGATGTTGAGATGGCAGCTGATGTGGTATTGGAGACAGGTCGTAAACATATGAGGGAGGAAAATGGAGAGAAGGTAGTTGATGATGACATGGGGAGTTTTGCTTTGAATAACTCTGGTGGTCTGCCTTCTAGTATTGATATGAACATTAACAAAAACAAAACCGGTAACTCGCATTTTTTAGGGGTAGGCTCTGGCAGCGGAGCCTGCTAGGATCAATGAGCTTCATCAGTTGGAACTGCTTGGGCTTGGGTAACCCACAAGCGGTTCCGTCGTTACGTGACCTCGTTCGGACGTACCAACCGGACGTTATTTTTCTTTCTGAGACTTTGGTACATGCTAATAAGATTGAAGAGATTCGTGTGAGATTGGGTTTTGATGGAGCTTTCGCGGTGGATAGCAGAGGTAGAAGTGGGGGTCTCGCCTTACTTTGGCGTTATCCTTTTGATTGTACGATAACAAGTTATTCGTCGAATTATATTGACGTGGAAGTGTCTAGCGTCAATGGTCCTACTTGGAGACTTACGGGATTTTATGGTTATCCAGAGACTGGGCGTAGAAGAGAATCTTGGAACTTGCTTCGTACTTTGGCTAGAGATAACTCTCTTCCATGGTGCATTATGGGTGACTACAACGATTTGTTATCAAATGATGAGAAGAGAGGGAGCGCTGATCGTGCGCCTTGGCTTTTACATGGTTTTCGAGAAGCGGTTCAAGGTTGTCTACTTAATGATATTCCTATGCAGGGACACCCTTTTACGTGGAGTAGGAGCAGAGGTACTGATAATTTTAAGGAGGAAAGGTTGGATCGTGTACTAGCTTCGCTGGACTGGATTTATTTGTTCCCCAATAACTGTCTTATTAATGGTGATACTGATAGATCGGACCATACTCCGTTGTGGCTCCAATTGTGGGAACGAAGACGTAGAGGGTATCCTAAACCCTTTCAGTTTGAGAACGCTTGGCTAGAGGAGGACGGTTTACCGATTGTGGTTAGTGATAGTTGGTCTCGGGTGGAGGGGCAAGAGTTCTTGAGTAGGGTGGAGAGTTGTACGGCGACAATTGATGTATGTGGGAGGAAACTAAGGATGTGCTATAGGTTGGACATTCAGCGATGTAAATATGAGCTTTAAGTGTTACGTGGTGGCACTAGTATCAATGATACCTTACAACATAATGAGGTGAATGCTCGTTTGAGTGCTCTCCTGGCTCAAGAGGAAGCCTTTTAGAAGCAGCGGGAAAAAGTGCATTGGTTACGTGATGGTGACACTAACTCGAAATTCTTTCATGCATTGGCTAGTGCAAGACGCCGTCGCAACGCTATTTCATCGTTAATTAGAGAGGATGGTTCGGTGGTGGAGAATCAAGTAGAGTTGGATAGTGTAGCGCACACTTATTTTAAGGGTTTATTTGAGGGGGTGCATGGTGAGTATGAGCCGGTGCTTGCGTGTTTGAAACCTAAGGTGACATCGGTGGATAATGATCTTTTGGTGGCTCCGTTTGATTTTGGGGAATTTAAGACGGCTCTATTTCAAATGCACTCTGACAAAGCTCCAGGCCCCGATGGTTTGAATCCTACTTTCTTCAAACGGTTTTGGAACCTTTGTGGCTCAGAATTGTTTCACTCGACAGTGGCTTGATTAGATAATGGTGAGTTTCCCCCTATGTTGAATGATGTTAATATTGTTTTAATCCCTAAGGTTGACAACCCCACTTCTACGCATGATTTAGGTCTGATTGCACTTTGCAATGTTATTTACAATATCATATCTAAAGTTCTCGCTAATAGACTTAAGAATGTTCTTCATAAATGCGTTTCTGTGGAGCAATCAGCTTTTGTGGCTAATAGGTCCATCTTGGATAATGTTATGGTTGCTTTTGAAGTCATTCATCATATGAAGTGTAAGGTAAAGGGTAAAGGTGGGGACGTTGCTTTGAAGATTGACATAAGTAAGGCGTATGACAGGGTGGATTGGGGGTATTTGCATGGTGTTTTATATAAGCTGGGCTTTCATGAGAAATGGGTGCGATGGATGGTTATGTGTGTTGAAACGGTTCACTACTCAGTGCTTATGAATGACGAGAAAGCTGGTTCAGCCTCACCTAGAAGAGGACTCAGACAGGGTGACCCACTGTCACCTTACCTTTTTATATTGTGTGCAGATGGGCTTACTGCTCTTCTTAAAAAAGGTGAGGCTCGAGGGAACATTCATGGAATTAAAGTGTGCCGTGGAGCCCCTAGCCTGACACACTTGCTTTTTGCAGATAACTGTTTTTTGTTTTGCAGGGCTGATGATACTGAGAGCATGAAATTAAAGGAAGTTCTGGAGACCTATGAGAAGGCTTCAGGTAGGCATGGCAACAAAACTTGTACCCGTGGGTACCAACCCGAACCCGCCCCGAATTTACAAAGTTACAATATTACCCCTCTTGTAATAGAAATCCTCCAAATCTCAACTAACCCCTAACTTTATTTGTTAGCGCTAACGCCTCCCTCATATATTAGAGGCTTTAATATGTGCTAGAAGTTGGTTATGGAGTAACGAAAACAATGGTATGGTTTTAATTTTGACTCGTGGTGTTACTTCCCATTTTGAAGAGTGAAGACGTCAATAACATTTAGAGAAAGAAAGAAGACAACATTGAGGTGGCTACGGGGATGGGATCCCCGAACCCATTGGGTACGGGGTGGGGATCAATAATTCATCCCCTTTGGGTTTGGGTAGGGGAATGGGGAATTATATGGGATTCGGGGATGGGGATGGGGAATGCAAAATTCGTCCCCGCCCCGCCCATTGCCATGCCTAGCTTCAGGGCAATCTATTAATCTCCAGAAGTCAAAAATATTTTTCAGTAGAAACACTTGCCCGACTCTACGGGATCGCGTGGTGGCTAACTCAGACGTTATCGAATGACTAGGTACCGCTAAATACTTAGGCTTACCTTCCATGGTGGGTCGAAGTAAGAAGAAACTCTTTGGATACCTTAGAGACAGGGTTTGGAACAAGATTAACAACTAGTCAGGCAGGCATCTTTCAAAGGCTGGGCGGGAAATTTTAGTGAAATCAGTAGCACAAGCCATTCCAGCTTACTGTATGAGTACTTTCCTTATTCCCACATCACTCAGGGAAGAGATGGAAAGAATGGTTAATTCCTTTTGGTGGGGTTCAAATCGTGGCTCTAGGAGGGCATCAACTGGCTGAATTGAGACAAATTGACCATGAGGAAGGAATTTGGTAGAATGGGTTTTCGTCATTTTCAAGGCTTTAGTTTGGCAATGCTAGGGAAGCAAGATTGGCGTTTAAGGACCAACACAGATGCTATTGTTACTCGTGTCTTCAAAGCTAAATATTTTCCTAATGGGAACTTCTTGGGGGGGCTCGCTTGGGTTATAATCCCAGCTATGTTTGGCGTAGCATCCACACTTCACAGGTACTTGTTAAATTTGGAGCAAGATGGAAAATTGGAAATGGTACTATTATTAATGTTTGGAGGGATCCTTGGGTCAAAGGAGGGGATTCGCCCTTTATAACTTCTCCTATGATTCCAGGACATGAGTCTTTAACTGTTAGTGCCCTCTTTGCTACGGGTGATGGTTCTTGGAATACACAGCTTCTTAGGCAAATTTTTAATCCGGTGGACAGAGATAGGATTCTGGGAATCCCACTTCGGTGTAGGGGCGAGGAGGATGAGCTGATTTTAGGAAGTAGTCTTAGATATAATATTTTGGTTCAAAGGAAAGGAAGAAATTGACAACTTCTCTCTCTACTTTTTACCATCTTGTATTACTGTTTCATTGCTCCAGTATTGCTAGGTAGAATATCCAAAGGAACTCCAATTGTGTAATTTCTATCTTATTTTCCTTCCTTTGTATTTTCAATCATATGAATATGACTTGTTATATTTATCTGAGCTTAGTTATGTCAAGTATGAACTGAATACATTAGTTGGGATGCCTTAACTTCGTAATGAATCTTTAAATAGTATTATGTTATATTGATGTTTGCAATTTAGTTCTTGTACTATAATTCTTTCAAACTTATTTTAAAGTTGATCACTTAGAATAAGTAGAGTCACGAATACTGACAAGGTTTTTGATTTGAACTCAAGAACTAATATGGGTAAGTGTTTTAATAGAAGGAAACTTTGTTAAAACCATACTAATACCTAGACATAGAATAATATAGTCCATAGGGTGATACTGTGGGGACTTCATATACAGGGGTGAACTTATTATTTAGAGCTTAGACATAAGACTTATAATGAAACCCTGACGTTAATTGCTGAAAAGCACGCATCACTTGCTACAGCACCCATTACAGGAGCAATTTATTGCCGGAGCAATCCGTTAGCAATAATTGGCCCAGCAATTAATTGCCCTAGCATCGCCTATATCATAATTACTATTAAAAGTAAATTACTTAGCAACGGGCATTTCAACTATTTCTTTTAACTGATTTATAATCAATCTCTATCTTGCTTACTTTAAATCCTGTTTCACACACACCAATCATATTTTATTTTTGATCTCCACTTCTCACTAGTATTATTACCATTTTCAACTTTCAAAAATTAATCAAATCCCTGTGGGTACGATCTCTACTTTCATTATATTACTTGTTAAAGACTGTGTATACTTGCACACCCTTTTTGCACAACAAGTTTTTGGCGTCGTTGCCGGGGATTGCCATTAATTTCTATTGTTTAAACTTAGTAGTAAATTAGTGATAATTTTACTCTGGTGTTTGTTCCTTGTGTTTCAGTGAGTATTGCTCCAGCTATAATTGCCCCAGCAATAGTTGCTGCAGCTTATGCCCAGGTCCAAAACACCAGAATTCCAGTTGGATCCTGAGATAGAAAGGAGATTTAGAAGGTTGCGTAAACTTCAAAAACAGAGAAGCACGGCTAGACAAACAATGTCTGAACCAGGATTAGGAGATGGTTCTAATCATGGCACAGGTAGAAGTACTGACAGAGGTACAGGAAGAGGCAGAGGTTCTGCTCATGACTCACACCATGTTCTTTAGAATAATTACAGAAACCAATTCATCCACATGGGACCTATAGGTATGATAAATGACAGGGACAGACCGATGAGGGACTATGCTGTGTTTGATCATCAAAACATGCAAACCAGCATAGTCAGACCTCACATTAATGCAACTCATTTTGATTTCAAACCCATGATGTTTCAAATGCTTCAAACAGTGGGTCAATTTAGTGGTTCTCCTCATGAGGACCCTCATTTGCATCTAAGACAATTTTTAGAAATATCCGGCAATTTTATCATCCCTGGTGTTTCAGAAAATGCTTTCAGATTAAAACTTTTTCCATATTCCCTCAAAGATAAAGCCAAGGCTTGGTTAAATTCCCTTGAGCCTAATTCTATCACTGAGTGGAATGAATTAGCTGAAAAATTTCTAGCAAAATATTTTTCACCAATAAAAAATGCCAGGATGAGAAATGATATAACTTCTTTTAGACAAAAAGAAGGAGAATCACTGTTTGAAGCATGGGAAAGATGGAAAGAACTTTTAAAAAAATGTCCTCATCATGGTATACCTGTCATAATACAAATGGAAACATTCTATAATGGTTTGGAGCCCCAAACCAGGCTCATGTTGGATGCCTCATCTGGAGGAGTGTTACTAAATTCATCATACAATGAAGCATGTGAGTTGATAGACAAAATTGCAACCAACAGCTACAGTTGGCCCACAGAAAGGGTCAGTGCTCAAAAAAAGATAGCTGGGGTTCATGAACTCAATGAAATATCAGCTCTCTCAGCTCAAGTAGCATCTCTTACCAACATGATCAAGAACCTCAGTTCAACCAATGCCCCAGCAACCATTGCTGGAGCAATGCCAGAGGTCATTGCTGCTGCAATAGAACAAGCTCCCCCAAGGACAACCAGTTGTGTATACTGTGGAGGAGGACACTTGTTTGATGAATGCCCAAGCAACCCTATTTCTGTTAACTATGTGGAATACAACAAAAACAACAATCCTTACTCTAACACCTATAATTCAGCTCCACCATGATTCCAATATCAGAATTTTCAGAAAACTCCTATACCAGCAAATGATAACTCCTTGGAAGAAATGTTTAAAGCATATATGAGCAAAGCTGATGCTTTCATCAGTGAAACCAGAACTGCAAGACAAGTTCATGATGCATCACTTAAAAACTTGGAGAACCAGGTGGGACAATTGGCTACAGCATAGCACAAGAGGCCAAATGGTTCACTACCCTCCACAACAGAGGCCTCAACCCCACAAAAGCAAGGGAAGGAGCATGTGAAAGAAATTTCCTTGAGAAGTGGAAAGGATCTCTCAGAACCATATGAAACTGAAGGGTTAGAGAAGGAAGAAAGAAAATGAAAAAAATAGAAAAGAAAAAAATACAACTGATGCAAGATCATCCAATGCAGGAGCATCAGAAACTGCTTATGTACCACCAAGATTAGTTCCAGAATATCCTCCTCCACCTTTTCCACAAAGGTTGAAGAAGGCACATGAAGAAAAACAGTTTGGTAAGTTCCTTAACGTACTTAAGCAATTACACATCAATGTACCCCTTGTTGAAGCATTCCAACAAATGCCAAATTATGCCAAATTCATGAAAGATGTGCTGACAAAAAGGAGATTGGGGGAATTTGAGACAGTAGCAATGTCAAAGGAATGCAGTGTGATTATGCAGAGCAAAATTCCAAGGAAGTTAAAGGATCCTGGCAGTTTCACTATACCATTTTCAATTGGAAAATTTTATACTGGGCGTGCATTATGTGATTTAGGTCCAAGTATCAACTTGATGTCTAAATCCATATTCACACAACTTGGTATTGGTATTGCCAGACCTACCACTGTGACCCTTCAACTAACAGATAGGTCAATAGCCTATCCTGAGGGGATCATAGAGGATGTTTTGATAAAAGTTGACGAATTTGTGTTTCCTGCAGATTTTTTTATCCTTGATTTTGATGCAGATAAAGATGTATCAGTCATTCTGGAAAGACCATTTCTGGCTACTGGCAAAACACTCATTGATGTGCAGAAGGGAGAGTTGACCATGAGAGTCAATGATCAAGAGATCAAGTTCAACATTATGAATGCTCTCAGATACCCTAATGAAAATGTTGAAGAATGTTCTCTGATTGTCTCTCTAGATCAAGTAATACAGCAACAATTCTATAGAGAACATGATCACTTGAACAATTCTCTGGCAACCATTGCTGGAGCAATGACAAAATGAAAAATCTGTGGAAGAAGAAGCTGTACAGAAAGAACTGACTATAAAAGAAGTTTGGGCAAGAAAATATGAATCTTTATAGCTTGAAGACCCAAACCTCAGAAAGAATGCTCCTTCAATTGAAAAACCTCCTCAACTTGAGCTTAAGGAATTGCCCCAGCATTTGAAGTACGCTTTCATAGGGGAAAATAATACACTTCCAGTGATCATTGCTTCTGACTTATCTCAAAAGCAGGAGCATGATCTTATTAGTACCCTAAAGATGCATAAGAAAGCAATAGGTTGGCTGATAACTCTATTTTATATAGAGTTATTTATGCATCTAAACATAACTAATTGCTTGAAATCAAGTGTAATATGTGTTAAATATAGTAGTATGAAGAAAATAACAACATTTATGGTTTCAAGATGAATGTCATTCATAATTCAGTACTTTGTATATATATTGGTATGTTTGATGTGTTTGTTCAGTGCACCTGCACCAGGAAAACAACAGTGCAACTGCACTAAATACATTAACAAAAGTGCATCTGCACTAAATACATTAACAAAAGTGCTTCTGCACTAAATATATTTACAACAGGACAACTGCACTAAGGTGCATCTGCACCATTCTGCACTAAAGACAGATTACTCAACATTGGAAGCACCTCAATCTATACCAATGCATAAACACCACAATGGCATCATGCTTAATCACAAGTCACATGGAGGCACATGCCAACATGCAAAAGGAGGCACCTACAATAGAATACCATCATGAAGGGTCATTCATGAAGGACACGTGGCCTTCCACGATTGGACCTCTCTTTGAGGTTGTGTTGGACTCAATCCCCTTCATCAAAGTTCTGAAAAGTAACCATGGTTAAACCTCCTTAGGTTAACTTGATCTCCAAGCAAAACCTCACTTGAAGGAAACCTCCAAGGCTTTATAAAGGCTTCCACTTCTCACTTGAAACATCATCCATATACATTCCATTATAATCCATAATCATTTCCTTTCTTGTATTTTATTTCTTTTCATAGTTTTAAGTTAGTAGTTAGTTTGTAAGAAGGTAGGGAAGGAATTGACGACTTCTCCCTTCACTTCTTCATCAAGTTAGTTAGGTGCAGGAAATCAGTGCATCTGCACTGCTGGGCAAACTTATGCAAGAGTTCTTCAATCGGTGTAATCTCTACCTTATTGGTATCTCTTGTACTCTCCATTATATCAACATGTTTTATTTCATATATTTTTGCCTTGCAATGCATATTATGAGCTAACACTAGTGCAAAAAAGGGATTTAAAGTCAGGCGAAAAGGGGATTTAAAGTCAGGCGCTCGCTTGACTTTTATTAAGTCGACTTTGTATGTCAGGAGTTTTAAAGTCAAGCGATAGCCTGACTTCGTAAGTCTGATTTAAAGTCAAGCATTTATTTCGCTTGACTTCGTAAGTCAGTTTTAAAGTCATGCATTTATTTCGCTTGACTTCGTAAGTCAATTTTAAAGTCATGCATTTATTTCGCCTGACTTCGTAAGTCTGTTTTAAAGTCATGCATTTATTTCGCTTGACTTCGTAAGTCAGTTTTAAAGTCATGCATTTATTTCGCCTGACTTCGTAAGTCTGTTTTAAAGTCAGGCATTTATTATCGACTGACTTCGTAAGTCTGATTTAAAGTCAAGCATTTATTCTTGCCTGACTTCGTAAGTATGATTTAAAGTCAAACATTTATCATTTGCCTGACTTCGTAAGTATGATTTAAAGTCAGGCTTTAGTGACGCCTGACTTTAAAAGTTAATTTTTTTTTTAAAAAAAAAATTATTTAGCTAATCTAAATAATGACTGCTAATTTTAATTCAACAGACCAAAATCAAACCAATTTTTTTTCATTTATAATCTTATATCAACACAATCTTACAACAATATCAAATTATATATTCCACACAAATACAAACATATAATGACTTCCACATAATCCCATTCATAACTAATTTGAAGCATTATTCAAACAAATTAGTCATGTAACTAAGTAGAAACATATAAAACAATGAAAAATCTTAAGCAAGAAACATCAAGGTAGTATTGAAATGAGTTGTATAGCAGCTATCCATTTGCTTCACCAAACAGAATCTCTCGAGTTGATTTTCTTAGCATTGAAATGAGTTGTATAGCAGCTATCAGCATTCCTCTCCAAAGTGCCATCACTTGCAAACCCTGTGTGAAAAAAATTGATATTAATTAGTTTACTAAGTATAAAAAACTTTCAAATGGTGGTCATAAATCCACATGCAGAGGTTCCAACATATGAAACTGACAAGTCTTAAAGAGTATGTGGTGATTAATCAAGTAAACTTCTAAATCCTTAATTAACAAGAATATAAACATAAAGAGAGAAGTACCATGATTGTTCCAGTAGCTGATGCAGCTCTTGCTGTTGCATATTCTCCTGCATAAGAAAAATAGCACATATCCAACACAAATCTATACTTTTGGTAGTTTGTTTAGCAGTGCTTAAACAAGCAAAGGGAATTAAAGAACAATATCCTTACAGGTCATAGCTACTGATTTGATGTTATTATTCCAACACTTAATTAAAATACAGGAAACAGAGCACCATATAATTAGATTAAGTTAGCAAACATATTTTCTCAGATGTTGTAGACAAAGAATTGCTAAACAACATAGAAAAACAATATCTATTTTAATAACCTGTATTATTGGCAACAAATTCCCTAAAAACAGTCTTGAAATTGATCTAGTACGTATTTTTTTTCTTTTCTCCAACAAAGATCATAAGACTCATAATTGAATGGATTGAATAGATAAAAAACCTCTAAGTTCAAAGAAATGTACCCGAGAGTCATAAAACTTGATGTAGAATCGAGAACTATCAATGTATAGTTTGGTTTGAAGAATTTCAGCAAGTGTAGAACTGAGTTTCCCATTAACAGTTGGACCAAGGCCCCCAATTGATATCAGTTCTCCATAGGCAGCTGGCTCTTCTGTGCCAGCAAATGCAATAGGCACTCCCCCATTCAATAAAATCATCACATACTGAAATACAAACCACAAACACAAATCTATGTCAAATTACACTAAACATTTATTACTACTTTTATATGAAGCAAATCAAATATAATGAACAATCAATTCATATCCCTACTACATCCTAATAGCTAATAATAACATGTCTTTCTATGTAAACAAACAAGAATTCAGTTTTTGTAATTTATAGTAACTCAATGAAATAGCAATCATGTTTAGCTATTATATTCATCTCAATATGAGTCTCCAAAAAGAAACAAGTTTCATTGACCAGCCTTGCCAAATGACAATGAATTCAGAATTGCTGTCATAAAAGAATGGAAATTATACTCTGCGAGATCCTCAGCGAGGCTCAGAAGCTGACCAGTAAGAGAAGAAACCTGCAGTTGTAGAGCTGGAATGACTTGTTTTGCTTCCTTCAGCTTTGGGCCTTGCTTTTCTACAAGTTCCTGAAGCTCGGATTTCATAACATCTGGGAACAGTACCGCACTCTTCAGTGATTTGATTTCTTCTCTTTGTTTCAAGCACAAATCCTTCAACTTCTCTACCTACAAATTTAACAAATCAAAAGTGGCTCAGGTTGATTTGAACATCTTCATGAAACACTTGAGAAGAAAGATATAAAAGCATGCAATAACTATCATAGGTTTTATACTCATTTCTTAAACAAAATCAGCAATCTAATACTTAACCACATCATGAAGAAATTGTACCCAATTTAGCCTCTAAACTCACCCTATTTTCTACTTAGTCTCTACCCTATTCATTCAGTGATGATAATTATGTATGCATTCACATGGTATGTTCACTTTCCCTATATTAAATTTCGAATTCTGTTAATTTTTATCAAACAATTAAGTGTTTGAAAGGCAGTTTCCCTATATTCACATGGTATGTTCACTGCAATCTTCACAGGTGGTGAAGATATGTCCACGATCACTGTTTGAAAGGCACTTGCAGCAAACAATCAACACAAACAGTTAGGGTTTGTGTTGAAAAATACAATAGATTCAATACAAGAAAGTAATAGTGAAGAAGGGAGTTTTACCTGAAACTCAGAGTTTCTCATTCGTGACTTCTCAGCGTGTGAAGATCGTCTTGTTCCTCAGTCGTACAATCACAAACATCAAAGAACCAAATTAGGGTTCATGTTAGAAAATAACAACCATGTTCAAGTTATCTATCTTTATAAGGATAAAATATATCATTGATATTTTTATATTATATTATAGTTCAGCAAGTACACATGTAAATTTTACCTGGATTGAGTAAATCTGTCTGTCCGTTTCGACATCAAAAATAGACACTACTTTATCAGAAGCTGCTGCCAGTAACTGTCCCATTCTAGGCTGAAATCTCACTTTTGAATTACCTCCCTGAAACAATCAAATGTGATGAATATTAGGGACGCGTGAAATTGTTCGAAAAGGAAACGACAGAATGCATTTGTTTGGCCAACCTTAGATACACGGGTACAAGAGGATGAACTAATGTTCCAATACCGTATTTTATTTTCACTGTCGCAGAAGCAGAAAATATCGGTCTTCTTAGGGTGGAAATCAAAGGACATAATAGCTGAACTATGCCCACTATACTCTTGAACACAATAGCCTGGCTGCATTGAAAGAAAGAAAAAGAGTAAATTGTAATTTGTATAACATAATAGCAAAAGATGGATGGTAGTCAAATACAGGGAACCGCTAGAATTGTTTCCTTTTTTGTGACAGAAAATCAATGGGACAGACACAAACCACAAGTGATAAAAGAAGGTTGAAGCTGGCAAGGACTTGAAATACTGGTATCCAGAAGCCATATTGCTGCTGTTTTTCTCTGACTCTATTGCTTAATGATTTGATGCTCTTTCTTCCTCTTTCTCTCACTTGTCACCATATGATATAGACAGGTGCATTTTCTAAAAAAAACTAACAAAAACAACAGACAGAGATTATTAAAACTTAAAAGTAAAAAACTTTGATCAGTAAAAAAGGAGTAGAAGAGTAAAAAACTGATGTAGCTGAAAACTGTTGTATATATGAAAAGGAGAATGCACTTCAGAAAATTTGGTGAGTTTATTGCATAACTGTCGAAGTTTAGAATAGCTGCTCACCTTACAGCTCCACTAAGTCCAAAGGAGATCATCCAAACAGTTGTTGAAGTATTCAGACTAGTTAAACAGAAAGAAATATATTGTCAAGTATAAACAAATGAAATATTGTCAAGTATTGAAATAAAGTTTCAAAGACCAGACCAAAGCAAACACTTCTATACTTAGTTGTACCTACTTCATGAATTCTTAATATATATGGAGAAGCTTAAGCATTGCAAGTCAAATTAATCTTACAGCAGAAGTTTAAGCATAAAAAAAGAAACATAACTAATGTACCTAATATTAAGTACTAGTAAACTCGCTCAGAGCCATAAGGTTGGACTAATCAGCATACTTGGATGGGCTCCTCATATTGAGCAGCTGCTTGTACAGCCTCATTCAGTCTCACCTTTTATGATGTTTACAACAACCAAATCCAGGTCAGCATCCTCAAGTACAATGCAAGCATCTTTTCCTCCCAATTCCATTTGAAGAAGGATCATGCCTGCCTTCTTTGAAATTGCAATGCCAGTATCTCCACCAGTGAAGCTGACGTATCATAAGGTTACAATTCAGTAAAGGTAAAATCACACATGGGAAATTGGGGACATTAATTACTATTCTATCACCTTATGCAGTTCACTCCTGGCTGCATTGTTAGGAAATCACCAATTTCTGAGCCTTTGCCAGTAACACAGCTAATTAGGCCTTTGGGAAAGCCGGCCAAGTGAAAGCAATGAACCATATGCAAAGCAGAAACAGCTCCCTGAAGGAAATGAATCATGTTAATTAGAAGACTAGAAGATTCTGACATAAATGAATTTTTGTGACAAGAACAATTGGATAGGGTAAGAGTATGAATCTGATGTGTAGTGACATTGAAGAGTTTCTTAATGAAGGATATAATTACCTGAGTTGGAGGCTTGAGTACAATGGAATTTCCAGTAATAAGTGCAGGAGCAATTTTTGAGACAGCAAGACAAGGTAACACATGCCAATTCACCTTGGAAGTGAGGCAATATTTTGTTCTTTCATTTCCAGGAAAACTATCTGATACCAAGAACTTTCCCTCTCCTAAGTGGATATGTAGCATGCATATATGAACAATTGAAAACAACACTAGTTAGTTACATTCTTCTAGGTGACAAACACTTGAATCAAGAAAGGGCAATGGAACGGGAAACCTTTCATCAGAGAAAATGCTCCTCGTCAAGTGAAAGAAAGATGAAGACATAGGTAGTTCCTCAAGCTCATCAAAGAAGTCAAGTTCTTCTGATTTCGTTGCTGTCAAGTTCTTTAACTCTGCATAGCAGAGTGGCTCTTCCTCTAAGAGAAGATCTATTCTGTCATGGCTTTTTTCTATGTTTAGTTTGAAAGGATCTTCTTGGTCTATAATTATGTCCTCAGACTCAGAACAGCATATTGAAGATTGCATGTAATGAAAATGTTCTTCATTTTTAACTTCATCACTGGCTTCTGTGCTCTTATTATTCATTTCTAGTTCTTCATGTTCTTGGTCTTCGTCCTTGTTGGAGTCTTCTTCAGTGAATTGTTTTGGTTGTTGAGGTGAACTAGTAGTAGTAATGAAGAGGGGAGGAGGACCTCGATGGTTATGTGTAGAGGTATAAGTAATGATGAGCATTGAAGAATCTGTGCTGCTTCTCTCTACTTGCTTTTTGGCTGAACATCCCTTCGATGTGCTGCACCTATAATATCCCCTGCAGATTTGCAAATAAGAGAGCAAGTTATGGCTCAAAGTTTAGCATATATATTATTAAGTTGTATTAGAATTGGATTGCTTTGTATTTCAAGTAATTTTGTGACAGAGCTTGTATTTTTGGTAGTATATATATATATATATATATATATATATATATATGTGGAGTGAATCACTTTATTTGGTATTTGAAGTATATTGGGAAATTTCTTTGGATTCTCTTGCCACTTGGGGCATAGGTTCTGTAACTCTAGTGGGATATATACAGGCTGTGGTGAGCTTATGGAACTTAGCTGAAAACAAGCTATGACATAGCTTATGAAGATGTCATAAGCCGTTTCCATAACTTTCTTTTCTCAAACAGTCCGATAGATAAACCCAAACAAGCTATGACATAGCTTATGAAGATGTCATAAGCCGTTTCCATAACTTTCTGTTATTTAAGCAGATTTGGAATCATGTGGAAGGGCAAATAATGTGTCTTATTTTGTATGCTTTTAGCCCTTGTTGAGAGGTTAAACATGCTATGTTATTGTAAAATGTAGGACTAAAAATCAATAAAACTTTTGTAGAAACTCACAATCAAATTTTAGTAATTCTATAGGAACAAAAAAAGTCTATGATATTTAAGAACAGATCATAATTTCATGACATGGAGAGTAGAAAGAAATGTAGACCTTGGATATGGAGAACCCTTGATTGGCTTTTGTCCATATTTCCTCCAAGACCAAAAATCAGAAGGTAACCCTTCATTCTTCAGCTTGCTAACATTTTCTCCTATCTTCACTGTCACAACTGTTTTCTCAACGATTTTCCTGCCACATGCACACTATATACATTAAACTTGCTACCACCACTTTACCAAAACTAGGAAAACAAAAAAATAAAAACAAATAAACTTGTTAACAGCCAAATCAAATACCTAAACCGTATAAATGTTTCCCAAATTATGTTTTAAAACCTCATAAACCCTAATACAGAAAAACTACAAAATCATTCCCAAATTTTGTTTTAAAACCTCATAAACCCTAACTCCTCCATCTAAAATTTATACAATCAAATCTCAGTTCTCAATTCCCAAATCCCACAAACCCTAAACTGATGTGCTGCAGTGAAAACGAAAACGAAGAAGAACGATGAAGAAAAACGAAATGAAAATCCTAAACTCAGTTCTGAATTCCCAAATCCCACAAACCCTAAACAAAGAAGATGAACCCAAGAAAAACGAAATGAAAAACGAAAGGGAACCAGAAGTGAACGATCGCAGTGAGAAGCAATGAGAGATTTCAAATCGTACCTGGGATAAAATCGTTTCAGAGGGTTAGGGTTCAAATCGTGCTTGGACCAGTGAGAAGAAGAATCGCTCCAGAAGAAGAATCTGGATCCAGAGAGAAACGGAAAAGGAAGGGAAGCTAGGGCGGAGAACGGCGTGAGAGTGAAGGATTCGCGAAAAAGGACAGTGTTCTCATGAGAGTGTTCTGAGAGTGAAGGTTCGCAAAGAGATAGGAGGGTCTGGATCCAGAGAGAAACGGAAAAGGAATGGAAGCTAGGGCGGAGAACGGCGTGAGATTGTTCTGAGAGTGAAGGTTCGCGAAGGGGGAGATCTGAGAGTGAAGGTTCGCGAAGGGGAGAGTGTTCTCATGAGAGTGAAGGTTCGCGAAAAGATAGGAGGGTTTGCGTTTTGCGAACGAAGGGTGAAATACTGTTACTACTTTAGAAGTCAGGCGTGTATACGCTTGACTTTAAAACTTTACCTCTTAATTACAAGTTTGCCACCGTGTCTACTTATGTAGTCAGGCGCCTGAGCGCCTGACTTTAAAAGTCTAATTTTTTTCCTGTTTTTTCACTTTAGAAGTCAGGCGTGTATCCGCTTGACCTTAATACTCGCGAGTTTTGCCACTTATTTACAAGTTTGCCACCGTGTCTGCCTATGTAGTCAGGCATCTGGGCGCCTGACTTTAAATGTCTAATTCTAATGTCATTTTTGCACTAGTGTAAACCTCTTTGGTTGAGATGTTCTAACTTTATAATGAGCTTTTGAGTAAGTTATTGTGCTTTTAAGTGTTGTATGCATTTTGGTTCTTATGTTATACTACATCCATCTTATGTTAAGGTTGATCGCTTAGAATAAGTAGAGTTATATTCACAAACATGGTTTATAACTAGAAATCAAGAACTAATAAGGGTGAGTGTTTTAATGAAGACTTTGTTAACTTGTGTAATAAAGAAAACTTTGTTAAAACCATGTTAAGTCCTAGACATAGGATAACATAGTCCTTAGGGTGATACAGTGGGTACTTTAAAGGCAGGAGTGAACTTATTTAGCAAGCCTAGACATAGGAAGCTTGTAACGAAACTCTGAAGAAAGTAGCTGAAAGGCACATACTGATGCAACTGCACTCAATGCATCTGCACCACATAAACACACAAAACTCTCAAAAGTGATTTATTTAGTGAAGACATCTCAACTATCATTCTCAACAGATTTCCTCTACATTTTATTACTTATTTGCATTTTGTTTACTTATCACCATCATCCCAATTTGTGAGTAGTATAGTTCACACTAATTTATACACTTTTAAACTACAAGAGTTAATCCAATCCCTGTGGGTTTGATCTATTATACTACTTGTTTGTGATCGTGTATACTTGCACACTTTTTCGCACACCATTGGCAAATGGCTGACATAAAGGGAATCAGTCCTTCCATCTGTATGCACAGAATTGTTTTGGATGAAAATTCCAAAAACATCATTGAAGGATAGAGAAGAGTGAATCCAATAATGAAAGAGGTGGTGAAGAAGGAGATAATCAAATGGTTGGATGCTGGCATAATCTATCCCATTTCAGATAGTGCATGGTAAGCCCTGTGCAATGTGTACCAAAGAAGGGTGGAGTGACAGTAATAGCCAATGAAAAAAATGAGTTGATACCAACAAGAACTGTCACAGTTTGGAAAATTTGTATGGATTACAGAAGGCTCAACAAAGCTACAAAGAAGGACCATTTCCCATTGCCTTTTATAGATCAAATGCTGGACAGACTAGCTGGTAAGGAATTTTATTGCTTTTTGGATGGCTATTCTGGCTATAATCAAATGGCTATAGTTCCTGAAGACCAACAAAAGACAACTTTTACATGTCCTTATGGCACATTTGCATTTAGAAGGATGCCCTTTGGACTATGTAATGCTCCAGCAACATTCCAAAGGTGTGTGATGGCAATATTCTCAGAATTCATAGAACAATCCATGGAGGTTTTCATGGTGAGACATTTCAGAATTGTTTGGCAACCTTGGAAGAAATTCTCAACAGATGTGAAGAAACCAATTTGGTTTTAAATTGGGAGCAGGGCCGTCTTAAACAATTTGGAGGCCCTGTGCAACTCTGAAAAATTGGGCCCCTAATTAAAAAAATTCAAATAAATCAAAAAAAAATTATTACAAATTTTTCAAGAGCTCCTGCTTGAGATTGAGTTAACTCTTCAAGTTTTTTCTTTTTATCCATATTTATACTTTCTAATCTTAGGAGGCATAGTAGAAAGATAAAGCCTAATGTGCTGCAAAATCACAATTTTATAATCCCTATAGATGTCGACTTTTGATAATCTTCCCCAACCTGCTGCCAATTAGAATCAAAATGCATACACCTGAAATCAAACAACAATAGATAGCAATGAAGTTCTAGATAACAATAGATAACAATGGAAATGCATAAACCTGCTGCCAATTGATAAAGTTCTAGTATATCATTCTAGGTGGCATCCACCATCCAATAACAATAGATAGCAATGAGCTTTCTACAACAGGTTTCTTAACCAATTATGTTACTAACACATAAATTACAAACAAAACAAGATTTCTCAACCAATTATTAAGACACAATCTGAAAACTAAATTCCTAAATTCCTAAATGTTGAACCAAGGTCAAACACTCTTTGTTTTGTATGATAACAAATTACAATCTGTTTACTATGGTTATAGTTGAACCAAAGCACAGGGCTGAACCAAAGCACGGGATTTCTTAAAATGTAGCAGCTCGGAGGAGAAGCTACTCAAGCGTTCAAAACTTATGTGTTATTTTGCTTTTCATAGGACGCGTGTAAGATCCCGTCACTTCAGCCTTATGACTTTAGTAGTTGAGAGATGATCTTTTAAAATAGAACTGTTTTGTTAAAATAGTATTGAGCTAGGCTCTGAAAAATCTTTTATATAAAAGCTAATAGGTTAGGCACAAATAATAACTAGTTGTTTTAAAGAAAGTTTTTGAATCATGACTTGTTGTTTTTAAAAGAAAGAAATCGATTCATGTCTTCTTGGTTAAAAG
Source organism: Astragalus membranaceus (assembly GCA_039519185.1). Lineage (NCBI taxonomy): Eukaryota > Viridiplantae > Streptophyta > Magnoliopsida > Fabales > Fabaceae > Astragalus > Astragalus membranaceus. The sequence continues at coordinate 127,993,331 of CM076847.1, read as the reverse complement.
CCAACAATCGATTTATGTCTTGATTGGTTTTAAAAGAACTTGTTTTGGAAAGAAAACATTCGATTGATGACTTTGTGTTTTTAAAGCAAAGAATCGATTTTGGATATGTGTTATAGAGTGCAAAATCGATTTATGGCTTCTATTTTAAAACAAGGAATCGATTATGAACTCTTGATTTTAAAAGAACTTGTTTTGGAAAGAAAACAATCGATTGATGACTTTGTGTTTTTAAAGAAAAGAATCGATTTTGGATATGTGTTATAGAGTGCAAAATCAATTTATGGCTTCTATTTTAAAACAAGGAATCGATTATGAACTCTTGATTTTAAAAGAACTCATTTTGGAAAGAAAACAATTGATTGATGACCTTGTGCATTTAAAGCAAAGAATCGATTTTGCTCTCTATTTTAAAGAGAATAAAATCGATTTGTGACTTCCTTCCTCAAAGCTAGAAATCGATTTTCAAACTGTTTTTTGGAAGCACGACTTGTTTTTGAAGCTAGCAATCGATTCCTCCCTTATTTCATTAAAGCTAGCAATCGATTTCTCTCCTACTTCTTTTAAGCAATCAATCGATTTCTTTCCTATCAAAATAGTGTTAAAAATTGCTTCAACGGTCATATTTTCACAATCCATATAAATATGTGATAAGTCTATTTTTAGAGTCTTTTTAATAGTTATTTTCATTAAGTTTTTTTAGGTATTTTAATTATATTTTATATCTTTGAACTATTTTACTACATATGTTTGCTTTTTATTTTTCAGGTTTTGTTTTGGAGCAAAAGAGAAAATATGAGCTAAAATGAAGAAAAAAGGAAATATTTGAGGAGGAGCAATTTTTAAAGCACTAGACACCCTCATGGGCGCCAAGGGCCCCAAAAACCGAAAACTGGCCAAGGGCGCCAAGCAGCAAAAACTGGCGCAGAGCCTGCGCACGACCCTGGCACATGTTGCACGACCCTAGTGCAAAACTGGCGCACGACCCTGGCAGATAGGCGCACGACCCTGGTAAAAACTGGCGCAGAGCCTGCGCACGACCCTGGGTGCACCACGCACGACCCGTGCGTGTTTTCAACTGAAAATGGCCCATTTTGGCAGAACAAGGCGCACGACCCTGGCACATAGGCACACGACCCATGCTTGCCAGCAACGCAGAACAGCTGTTTCCAGCACATGGCGCACGACCCTGGCACCATAGGCGCACGACCCTAGTGCAAAACTGGCGCAGAGCAGCCAAAATTGACTGACCAGGGCGCACGACCCTGGCACATGGGCGCACGACCCTGGCACCAGACAAGTCAATTTTGGCTGCACCCACTTGCTGATGGCTTTCCCTTGCCACTTGATTTGCCACTTTTTTTATGACCATTTTGCCCCTCCTCTCAAGTGCCTTAGACCTAATATTTTCCTATAAATAGAGGCTTGATCCTCACTTGTAACCAAGCTTAAATTTTGTGAGAAAAATCCATGACAAGGTTTCCTCTAAGATTCATGACTTCACTTTAATTTCTCGCTTTTTACTTTCTCGCTTTTTACTTTCTCGCCCTTTTATTTTCCAAGTCATTTACTTTCCTTGCTATTTACTTTCTTGCCCTTTTATTTTCCAAGTCATTTACTTTCCTTGCTATTTAAATTCTCGCTCTTTACTTTCTCGCTCTTTACTTTTCGCTCTTTACTTTTTCGCTCTTTTATTTTCCCTCCTATTTACTTTCTTGCCCTTTTATTTTCCAAGTCATTTACTTTCATTGCTATTTAATTTCTCGCTCTTTACTTTTCGCTCTTTACTTTTTCGCTCTTTTATTTTCCTTGTTATTTACTTTTTTGCCCTTTAAATTTCCAAGTCAAGTAAACTACTGGCAAGTCAAGTAAACTACTGGCAAGTCAAGTAAATTACTGGCAAGTCAAGTAAATTACTGGCAATTTACTTTTCAAGCAATTTACTTTCTTGTCATTTACAATTCCGCTATTTATGATTTTTGCACTTTACCGCTTTCTTTTATTTCTCGCTATTTAACTTTATGTCTTCTTCTTTTATTTTCTTTTCTCCTCTTTTGTCTACAATGATCATGAGTGAGTAGACTTTACTAAAATATTCCTTCTTTCCAAAAAAAACACTTTCTTTTCAGTTAATCAACTTTGAAAAATTAGATTGGTATTCACCTAGGCTCTCCCTGTGGATCGATAACTCTTTTATTACGCGATACGACCCGTGCACTTGCGGGGCTATCAATAGGACTTAGGGTTTTCACGATAACATAGAACAACCGACAAATCAAAAAAAGAAAAGAACTAGAACTCTCACAGTCATATTCATTCTTCACGTTCTTCATCGTTGAATACAAATCTCTCATCTCTCTCAACTACATCATTGTTATATTGCTTGAGTGATTGGATCCTAGTTTTCATTTGTAATCATCTATACTTGGTTGTTGTGAAATCCTGAGAAATTTTCTTGGGTAATTCAATCGGGGAGATTGAATTGTAGCGAAATCCTTAGCGGGGAGCTTGGGTTCTCAATTTGGGAAAATTGAGATTGGTGTGGTAGCTATAGGGAAGTTGCTTGCTTGTAAGACGTTGAAGAAGTTCTTCTCTTATAGTGGTTATTATCACGTCCGAAGGTTGCAAAGTCGGAGGCCGACGACGTAGGGCTTTTATCCCGAACCTCGTAAAAATCACGGTGTACTTCTTTCCCTTATCTTTACTTTACTTTTACTGTATACTTGTTAATTATCATTGCATTTTATATTAGTTCGCATTGCCTTCAATATCACTGTAATTGTTTCTACCATTGTTACAGCTTGCTTAGGTATTGCATATAGTTTAAATCCTCTTTTCCGCATTCGATTTAAACTTGCATCGTTAACTTTTCAAAAATCAAAAAGATTTCAAATTTAGCATATAACCTTATTAACCCCCCCCCCCCTAAGGTTATCATATAGTTCAACAATTGGTATCAGAGCTAGAAATTGCATATAGAGCTTAACATCTCGCAATTTTTTATTATGGATTCATTTATGAATGAGGGGATGTCCTTCAATAGGCCACCCCTGTTCGATGGAATTAACTATGACTATTGGAGTAGTCGAATGAAATGTCATGTGCAGGCTATAGATTTCACTTTATGGAGGATCATTGTTGATGGACCACTCACTCCTATGAGATTCAAGAATACTAAACTTGGGGTTGCTGCTGAGGGAGATACTTCCAAATCTCAAGCTACTGGTGCAGCTGAGGAAGTACCTATTGAAGATATTTATGCCATTGACTTGAGTGATCTGAGAAAGCCTGATCTAGAAAAAATATCTCTCAATGCCAAAGCAATGAATATTCTTCACCTATCTCTATGTGAAGAAGAATATGGAAGGGTGAAAGGATGTCAGACAGCCAAGGAAATCTGGGACTGTCTGGAAGCGACACATGTTGGTACGAATCAAGTGAAGGACACGAAGATTAGAGTTCTCACTTCTAAGTATGAAGCCTTCAAGATGAAGGAAGGTGAATCTGTTGCAGCTATGCACCAAAGATTGGACCTGATAGTGAATAACTTGAGAGCACTTGGGAAGAAGTATTCAACGAAGGATTTGAATGGGAAGATTCTTGCATCCTTGACTAGTGAGTTCTTTCCCAAGACTTGTGCTATCACTGAAGCCAATGATATTGGCACTTTACCTCAAGAAGACTTGATTGGGTCACTTCTTGCATTTGAGGTGGTGTTGGCCGCTAATAAGACTCAAGAAAAAGAAGCGGTCAAAGAAAATAAGTCTCTTGCTCTTGCTGCTGCCAAGACTTCTAAGATGGAAAGGAAAGAGGTTGAGTCTGATGAAGAATCCGATGATGAAGACATGGCTATGTTTGCCAAGAAATTCAAAAAATTCATGAGACTCAACAAGCTTGGGAAGGGTGACTATTCAAAGAAATCCGGGTACAATGAAGGAGATAGTTATGAGAGAAGAGATGATCAACCAAAATGTTTTGAATGCAACAAACCGGGTCATCTCAAGGTGAATTGTCCAAAGCTAAAATCCAAGTACCCACAGAAGAAAGCCATGAAGGCTACATGGGACAATAATGATACTGATGGTGAAACAGATGAAGAAGAGGAGGTTGCAAATGTTGTTTGTCTTATGGAAAATGACACCCCTGAGGCTACATGGGACAATCTTGACACTGATAGTGAAACAGATGAAGAAGAGAAGACTGCCAATGTTGTTTGTCTTATGGCAAATGACACCCCTAAGGTAATCCTTGCTAACCATAGTCTTTCTGATTCACTTGAGCATGATAATTTATTTGATGATGTGTATAGTAGTCAAGACTTGAGTGAGGCTTTTGAAGATCTTTATAATGGACATGAAACTCTTTGGGTTAAATCTAAGGATTTGAAAAAGAACAACAAAAGCATGCTCACTCAAGGTTGAGCTTCTTGAACTTAAACAAAATTTTGAAAAAGTCAAGGTTGAAAATGAAAATTTGAAAGAATCCTTAAAAAAGTTTGAGGTTGGTGAAAAGACCTTGACCAAGTTACTTCACTCCCAACATGAATATGTTGATAGGAGAGGTATTGGGTATGAAGGTAATTCCACCACCTCTGATTTGAAAAAGAAAGTGATTTTTGTAGCTGCTACTTCAAGTGAGACACGTGCTGTTTTCTCTTGCAGTTATTGTCAGAAAGGGAATCACAGCTCTCATAGATGCCCTATTCGTAGATTGTGTGAGCTTGGTACCCTTATACCTACTTGTAAGAAACCAAGGTGGAGTGTGAAAACAAACCCCTTGAAGACTAACCCCCAAGGACCCAATAAAATTTGGGTACCTCGTACTAGTTGTTAATGTTGCTTTTGCAGGTTGGTTAGTCATCCAAGAAGAAAAATGTGTGGATGGTTTACAGTGGGTGCTCGAGGCATATGAATGGTGATGCCTCACTATTCTTGAAGTTGGGCAACAAAGCCAGCGGATCTGTGAAGTTTGCCAATAATGAATCGGCTCAAGTAATAGGTAAAGGTTGTGTGGGTAAGGAAAACACAATCAAGATTAAAACTGCTTTACTAGTTGATGCTGTGAAATTTAACTTGCTAAGTGTCAGTCAATTATGTGATAGTGATTTTGATGTGTAGTTTTCTGTTGATAAATGTGTTATTACTCATAGGACTTCTAAACTTTATATTACTGGTTTTCGAGAAAATAATGTGTATTATGTTGATTTTGACAATGTGAGTAATGATATTGTATGCATGCCTTCCTTGCTTGATGATGTGAATCTGTGGCATAGACGTCTAGGACATGCTAGTATAGAACTTTTATCTAAGGTGTGTAAGAATGAGCGTGTTAGAGGTCTACCCAAGCTGAAGTATGAAAAGGGTCAATTACGTGATGCATATCAGTTGGGTAAGTTGCATAGATCTTCCTTCAATCCAAAACCTATTATTTCCACTAACAATGTGCTTGTCATGCTCCATCTCGATTTATTTGGTGAGATTGATGTTGTAAGTCTAGGGGGTCCAAGTATGTCTTCGTGATTGTAGATGATTATTCTAAGTATACTTGGGTCATTCTACTTGCAAATAAAAGTGATGCTTTTAATGAGTTTGCTAAGTTGTGCAGAAAGTTACAGAATGAGAAAAGCTTAACCATCAAGGAAATTAGAAGTGATCATGGAGGAGAGTACGAAAATTCATCACTCAGGACTTGGTGTTAAAAGTATAGTGTTCATCAAAACTTTTCAGCTCCAAGGAATCCTCAACAAAACGGTGTGGTGGAAAGGAAGAATAGAACCATACAAGAGATGAGCAGAACAATCTTGAACGAGCACAACCTTCCCAAATATTTTTGGGGTCATGCAGTTGATACAGCTTGTCACGTGCTAAACCGGGTATACCTGAGGCCATCTCTTAACAAGACGCCATACGAGTTGTGGAATGGTAGGGCTCCAAATATTTCATACTTCAAGGTTTTTGGAAGTAAGTACTTCATTCTCAACACAAAGGACAAGTTGTGTAAGTTTGATGCAAAATCAACTGAAGGTATTTTTATGGGTTATTCAAGTCATAGTAGAGCATATATTGTTTACAATAAAATTGATAAATGTATGCAAGAATCAATACATGTTTCTTTTGATGAGACTAACCTGTTTGCTAAGAAAGTTGATGATGAGGATGAAGTGGTTGAAATGATCAAAGACAGAATGCCTGAATCAACCAGTGAAAGTATGGAAGAAGCCGAGGTGGAAGTGGAACCTCAAGAAAAACCTGAAGTGGAGCAAGAGCCCCAAGACATCGATGACCATCTCCATGGAAGAACACATGATGATTTGCCCAAGACTTGGAAATTAGTTCGAGATCATCCCATGGAGCAAATTATTGGTAGTCCATCAAAGGGGGTAACCACTCGTTCTTCTCTTAATCATTTATGCTTTCATAGTGCTTTTGTCTCTCAGATAGTTCCTAATAATATTAAGGAAGCTTTATGTGATCCAGTATGGGTTGTGTCAATGCAAAATGAACTTGAACAATTTGAACGGAACAATGTTTGGCATTTAGTTGAAAAATCTGTTGATAGAACCATCATTGGTACTAAATGGGTTTTTCGCAACAAACTTGATGAAACTGGTGTTATTTTATTAAATAAAAGCCGTTTAGTTGTTCAAGGTTTTAACCAAATCGAAGGAGTGGATTTTGAAGAAACTTTTGCTCCAGTGGCTAGGTTGGAGTCCATTCGTATAATACTAGCATTTGCTAGTTACATGGACTTCAAACTACACCAAATGGATGTCAAGAGTGCCTTCCTAAATCGTTTTTTAGAAGAGGAAGTATATGTAAAACAACCCCCTGGTTTTGAAGATTTTAAAAAACCAAACCATGTTTTCAAACTTGACAAAGCACTTTATGGATTAAAACAAGCTCCTAGAGCTTGGTATGAGAGACTGAGTGTAACACCCCGATAAATTCTAATATATAGAACTACCGAAATGCACTAAATGGCATACATCAGAGTGACTTCCTGTTATTGAAATATTGAACACAACTAAAACTTTCGATAATACATATCGATTGGTTCTCTGAACCTCATAAACTTCCTGAAAATGCTTAAGTTCAAACTTAAGACTTGTACATAACCCTGGTGTTCAATACTCAAAACATAAAGTAGCGGAAACGATTTTACAACTTAAACAACGAAAGTTATACAATCGATAACATAGAAACAATAGAAGGGACAAGGTCTAAAACATGAAACTAGGTCTTCAATGACTCCAAGAGTCGCACCAGCTAACCATGCTTTTTCGCCTTTGCTTTCCCCTGTTTCTCTGTAAAAACCACAAATATGAAGGGTGAGATAAACATTATCTCAGTGAGTCCTATCGAGACCCCTTACTAACTCTAGCGGTTCATTATGCTTTACTTTGAACTCGTGGTCCTAAAAAGCAACCACGTGGAAATACATTAAGTTCCTGTAACCTTTATGCTCATGGCCCTCCTAAGCGACACATGAAGCATACAATCTTTTGTTCCATGTTTTTAGCATAACACCTCAGTCTACCTATTTTATAGGTATCTCTTTGATTTTGGTGAACCCATCCCGCTATTTCTAGTGGGGGAAACATTCTTGAGTCTAGGTTTTGGGGCTCATGACTTCCCCTCCCCTAGTATGCTAACCTCTAAGGGTCGTCACCCTTTTTCCTCTTGTATTTATTATACATTATCAGTCTGTGTACCCGCAATGGGCTGTTAGTCATTTCAGTCGAGTACCGTTTATCATATCAGTCAAGTATCATGTATCGTTATCATTCAAGTACCATGTAGAATTATTGTCACATGTTCTCTCGCGTTCACTAAGTGCTGACTTCCATTTTATTCATAATATACATATGTCCTATTAAACATGTTCAATCTTAAAACATCGGTATCTTTACCTTGTTGGGGAACCTTGGGGAATGGATTAGAAGAGGATTGGAATCATTTGGAATGGATAAAAGGCATTTTGAATTTGAAGGTCAGAAGGTATCACACGACCCGTGCGTATCGACGCACGACCCGTGTGCTATTGAACAAGTTATAGAAAATTTCCAGAAAGATACGCACGACCCGTGCGACTAAGCGCACGATCCGGGCGTTATCCAGTGAAATTGTAGAAAGTTCCAGAAACATACGCACGACCCGTGCGACTAGGCGCACGATCCGTGCGTGTTTAAAAAATCCAGTTCTTGCAGTATCAGATGGAGGCGCACGACCCGTGCTCGAAGGCACACGATCCGTGCGTCTCTATCAGTTTTCCAGAAAATAGGTTTTTTCATGAGTAAATCCGTTCCATTCCGATTCTCATTTCTCTTCCGATCGAGACCCAAACTCAAACACACATGGAAACAGTATATTATAGCAATGTATATCAATTCAATCCAGCACATCCAAAAATCAATCTAACAATTTCATACTTTAAATCACCATGTTTTCAATAAAACGGTTTTCGATAAATTCCCTTTTGTTACCAAAAACGCGTGACAAGAGTTTTCGAAAAGAGAAGACTCAAACACGAACACATTCCCTAAGCGAGTTATAGAACTCACCCGAAGTGATGAAAATCACTCAAACACCGAGACTCCGAGAACTCAACCGCTCCAAAAACCACGAACTTAGCTACTCCAAATCGCTTGGACAGCAGCTTCCCGATTCCTATCTACCCAAACGACTTCAAACAGCAATTGTGGCTTGAAGGTGAGCCTTGGTACTGAATAAAGGGCTATAACAAGGACATGGAAAAGATTTGGAGCATCAACACTCTATTTTTAAGCTTGGAGCTTCAAAGGTGCACAAATGGTGATTTGTGATGATGAGGGTGGATGGGAGATTTCTGGGCATCAGTGTATAGAGGAAGAAGAATGATGAACAATGGTGGTTTTAGATTCAACATGCATGAACAATGGAGGTAGGACCCCTTCCCTTTCTTCTCCACTCTCTCTCACGAATTCTCTCCTCCTCCTCCCTACTTCTTGCTGTTTTTCAGAAAATGAGGGAATGAAGTGTGTTGTAGTGATGTGGGTCAGCTGAAGGGTAGCCACTTAAGAATGAGAAAAGACTCTTCTACCCTCCCTCATTATCATTTCATCTACTCACCACTAATCCAACACTTACACTCAAGTCTCCACACTTAGCATAAATTACTAATTATGTTTAATCAAAAATGTTATTTATCTATTTGATCCATGATACCATTTCATAACTAAAATAATTATGCTCACTAATCAACTTAACCTCGTGCTAATTTAATTAAATCTAATTAGCTAATTTGGGGATGTTACACTGAGCAAATATTTAATTGCAAATGGTTTCAAAAAGGGTAAGATTGATTCTACCTTATTCCTTAAAACCAAGGGCAAACATATCATAGTAGTTCAAATTTATGTTGATGATATTATTTTTGGGTCTACTAATGATGATCTGTGCAAGGAGTTTTCTAAAATGATGACTAGCGAGTTTGAGATGAGCATGATGGGGGAGCTGAACTTCTTTTTGGGACTTCAAGTGAAGCAAATGAGGGAAGGAATCTTCATCTGTCAAAACAAGTTCTCAAAGGAGCTACTAAAGAAGTTTGACATGAGTGATGCAAAGGAAATTGGTACTCCCATGGCGACTGCAACAAAATTGGATAAGGACGAGCAAGGTAAACCAGTAAACGAAACGATGTATCGAGGTATGATCGGTAGTCTCTTGTATTTAACTGCTTCTCGACCTAATATTATGTTTGTTGTGTGCTTGTGTGCTCGATTTCAAGCATGTCCCAAAGAATCACATTTAAAAGCTGTAAAACGGATTCTTAGATATGTTAAGGGAACAACGAATTTTGGACTGTGGTACCCGAAATCGAGTCAGTTTGCTTTGGTTGGTTTCTGTGATGCTGATTTTGCTGGATGTGCATTAGATAGGAAGAGTACTAGTGGAACCTGTCATTTCTTAGGGCCTTGTTTGACCTCCTGAGAAGTTTGCTTGGGTAATTCAATCGGGGAGATTGAATTGTAGCGAAATCCTTAGCGGGGAGCTTGGGTTCTCAATTTGGGAAATTTGAGATTGGTGTGGTAGCTATAGGGAAGCTGATTGCTTGTAAGACGTTGAAGAAGTTCTTCTCATATAGTGGTTATTATCACGTCCGAAGGTTGCAAAGCCGGAGGCCGACGACGTAGGGCTTTTATCCCGAACCTCGTAAAAATCACGGTGTACTTCTTTCCCTTATCTTTACTTTACTTTTACTGTATACTTGTTAATTATCATTGCATTTTATATTAGTTCGCATTGCCTTCAATATCACTGTAATTGTTTCTACCATTGTTATAGCTTGCTTAGGTATTGCATATAGTTTAAATCCTCTTTTCTGCATTCGATTTAAACTTGCATCGTTAACTCTTCGAAAATCAAAAAGATTTCAACTTTAGCATATAACCTTATTCACCCCCCTCCCCTCTAAGGTTATCATATAGTCCAACACTAAATTCCTCAACCAATTATTAAGATACAGTATGAAAACCCAACATCAACAAACAAAATCAGAACCACATGCTAGCTAGCGACTGAAAAACCAATTCCTAAATTCCCAAGTTCCCAAATCACACAAACCCTAAAAATCGAATTCAAGAGAAAGGAAACAAAAAATTAAATCAAAGAGGCAATGAAAACGAACTGAAGAAGAAACACGAATTGAAGAATGAAGAAGATGGAAAACAAAAATGAAAAGAAGAAGAAGGAAAATGAAATCTAACCTTGAACCGTGAAGAGCAGCAACGACTGACGGAGAAGAAGCAGGGGACGATGACGGAGCAAGCGGCGGCAGAGCACTGAGAAGGGCGGCGAAGTGTGGTGGTGATTTACTGAGTTGAACGTTGTTTTTGTTTACTGCTTTCTCTACTTCTCTGTGTTATACGTATTACTGAGTGGATGGTGAGTTTTTTTGTGAGGTGGGGGTTTAGATGTGGGCTAAATGGGTTAGGAGTTAGTTCCAATTTTTGGGGACCCTAATTTTTTTTTGAAATTGGGCCATGTGCAAGAGCACAGGTTGCACAGGTTGTTAAGGCAAAGATTGAAGTAATAGATAAATTTCCCCCCTAACTACAGTCAAAGGTATCAGAAGCTTCTTAGGTCATGCAGGATTCTACAGAAGATTCATCAAGGACTTTTCAAAATTTTCAAAACCATTATGTCAACTTTTGCAACATGATGTACAATTCAACTTTGATGAAGCATGCCTAGAAGCATTTGAGAAGCTCAAGAAAGCATTGGTGACAGCACCAATAATAGTCACAACAGATCGGAGCAAACCAATTAAGCTGATGTGTGATGCTAGTGATTTTGCTGTGGGAGCAGTCCTAGGGCAAAGGTATGAGAAAATCTTTCATTCTATATATTATGCTAGCAAAACACTGATTGAAGCTCAATTGAATTATACTGTGACTGAAAAAGAATTATTAGCAGTGGTTTTTGCATTTGATAAATTTAGATCCTACTAAGTTGGCACCAAAGTAATTGTTTATATCGATCACTCAGCCATTATTTACTTAATTTCAAAAAAAGATGCAAAACCAAGGCTAATAAGATGGGTTATCCTCCTTCAAGAATTTGATCTTTAAATTCGTGACAAAAAGGGGGTGGAGAACCAAGTAGCTGACCATTTGTCTAGACGTGAAGGAGATTATGCAGGTACAACAGAGGGAGAAATAAAAGAAAACTTTCCAAATGAGAAATTATTAGCAATTTCAGCAACAACAGTTGCAGGAGCAACCATTGCTGGAGCAATTGATGCTGCTGCACCTTGGTTTGCCGACATAGTGAAATTTTTGGCAAGCAAAGTAGTACCTGTAAACATGACTTATCAATAAAGAAGGAGATTTTTCCATATAGTTAAACAATACTATTGGGATGATCCTTTTCTTTACAAGAAATGTCCAGACCAAATAATGAGAAGATGCTTAGCAGAAGAAGAACAGCAATCAGTGCTGCAGCATTGCCATGCTGCCCTTTATGGTGGACATTTTGGCAGCACCAGAACAGCAGCCAAAGTGCTACAATCAGGTTACTATTGGCCAACATTATTCACATATGCCTACCAGATGGTCAAGAACTGTGATAGATGTCAAAGGGCTGGAAACATTTCAAATTAACATGAAATGCCACTAACCAATATCTTAGAGATAGAACTCTTTGATCTTTGGGGAATGGATTTCATGGGACCATTTCCTCCATCCTTTGGAAATCTATAAATCTTGGTAGCTGTGGACTATGTTTCCAAATGGGTAGAGGCTGTAGCATTGCCAAACAATGATGCCAAATCTGTGAGTAAATTTCTACAAAGAAATATATTTACTAGATTTGGCACTCCAAGGGTAATCATAAGTGATGAAGGTTCCCATTTCTGCAACAAACTGATCAATAATCTTCTAACCGAATATGGGGTGAAACATAAGATTGCAACTGCCTACCACCCTCAAACAAGTGGACAGGCAGAATTATCCCCCAAAAGAATACTTGAAAAAATGGTAGGACCTACAAGGAAAGATTGGTCATTACACTTGGATGAAGCCTTGTGGGCCTACAGAACAGCATTCAAGACGCCCCTAGGAATGTCACCCTATAGACTAGTGTATGGAAAGGCATGTCATCTACCTGTGGAACTTGAACACAAGTCATATTGGGCACTCAAAAAGGTCAATTTCAATCTTGATCAAGCAGGTACATCCACACTTTTACAACTAAATGAGCTTGAAGAAATTAGACATTTTTCTTATGAAAGTGCTGAAATCTACAAAGCCAAGACAAAAGCATGGCATGACCAGAAAATCCAAAAAAGGGAATTAATTGAAGGAGGACAAGTATTGCTCTACAATTCTAGATTGAAATTATTCCCTGGGAAACTCAAATCAATGTGGTCAGGACCATTCAAACTGTTGAAAGTCTACCCTCATGGTGCTGTGGATCTATTTGATGAAAAATCCAACACTACCTTCAAGGTTAATGGTCAAAGAGTGAAAATGTACTATGGTGAACATGTGGTGAGAGACAAAGTCATCACTCATTTCAAGAATCTCTGAAGTAAAAGAGATAGTCAGACTGAAAGACTCTTAATTCAAGCGCTATCTGGGAGGCAACCCATGAATTTTTTAACTAAATTGTTTGTTTAGTGTGTTTTTGAATTTACAGGTGAAGCATTGTTGGTGCATCCATTGCTCTAGCAATGCCAGGAGATCCATTGCCCCAGCAATAAAGGACAAATCACTGCTCCAGCAATGAAAGAGCAATTTTAAGTAAAAACTTGTTCAACCTCAGAACATACAGGAATACAGTTTTTATTTGAAACACCTCACTACCCACGTGCCACTCTGCATGTGTGCCACAAGTGAGTTATTAGTCACAACAAAATCCCATCTCACCACCTAATCCTCCACTAAATCATCACATTCCATAATTACACTGCCTCATTACACCCATAGCAAAACCGTAACCATTTCAAACCCCTCTCACTCTCAAACTCTGGAAATCACACCTTCATCTTCAACCTTTCAAACCCTAGCATTTTCCAAAAACCATCATGGGGAAGAAACAGGCAGCCAAGAAAACATCAGGAAAATCAGCTGTTACAGAGGCATCAAGCCCTATAACGAGGAAAACAGCAATTGCTCCAAGCAAGGAAGGGCAAAAATTCTGGAACAAGGAATGTCTTGCTGAGAGAGGCTTCAAATTTACAGACGCATCTCCCTCATTTCTTTCAACAGTGAAGAACTTGGGCTGGGATACATTCGTCAAACATAGAGGATCCTACTGTGAACAGATTGTTCGTGAGTTCTACGCTGGAACTGCTGATCAAAAAGGAGGTAAGCCCCTTTACTATTCCATAGTTAGAGGCAAAAGAGTTCATTTTGAACCCAGGGTAATAAATGTTGAATATTTGCTGGGTTATAATGGGCCTGAATTTGAAAAGAAGAAAATAAACTATGGAAAGAAAGAAATGAACAAAGTCTAATATAGGATTGCTGTTAGTGATGCTGTCTGGGAGAGTTTTACAGCAACAGAGTATACAATGAAGAGTAGGTATCTTAGAAGTGAAGTAGGAAATTGGCACCTATTTGTTGCACACTCACTGCTGCCCACATCACACACATCTTCAATAAAGAAGGAAAGAATGATTGCACTGGATTCAATCATGACAGAAACTAATATAGATGTGGGGAAGGTAATTGCTGAAGAGATTATGGCGTGCAAGACAAAGAAAACTGGATATCTGTTATTCCCTTGCCTAATCACTAGTCTATGCATCAATGCTGAGGTTACTATTGAAAAGGATGAACTGAGAAAGTTCCCACAAAATCCATTGTCTGCAAACTTCAAAGTAAGGAGTGTCATACCCCAATTTTGTCCGCTTCTTTTTACTTCTTTTTTTACTAAGTTAGTTTCGAGCTTACTTGGGGCCTACTCTTCTTATTTGGTCCTACGCTTGTGAATTTGGGCCTTATTTTAGCGTTTGTTGAATTTGGGCTTTGTTTTAGCATTTGTTCAATTCGAGCCCGATTTTAGCGTTTGCGATTGGGTTTGATTTTAGCGTTTGTCTAATTGGGCCTATGTTAGTCTTTCGATTGGGCTTGGCCCAATTTAATCCTTTTTCTTCCATATGACAAAAATAATAATAACAGAATAAAATCAGAAAATAAAAAAAATATATTACAATATTAATGTTTACAAAATGTCTAAATATGTACAATAATAATCCAAAAAAATTACAAAAAAACGTAAAAATCAAAAGGAGGGCGCAGCAAACCCTGGCTGTTTCTCTTGCTCACCAAACACCCACCTTCTCCAGTCCAAGCCCATAATCTACAAAATAGGAAACAAAATTAGGAAAAAAACCTAATTTGCACCTATAAATCAAACAGCCACACGGGAAGGAACAGACAGAAAAATACACACAGGCAGAAATTACAGAGAATTCAGAATCAAAAGATTAGGGTTTTCCCATTGAAACCCTAATCACGAAACATTAAGAATTCAGAAACAGAAGTAGCAGGAGTAGAAACAACAAGGATAACAGTAGCCGTGGTTAATTAACAACAGCAATCAAGCAAAAGTTCAGAAGCTGGACAGTAGGTTGGTACCCTATTAACTTTGGTTCGAATATACATTGTGTTGTACATAAATTTGGTATTTTCTTCTAAGTAACTCATCCAAAAAACAATAACAGGTTGATAAACTTCGTTAGAAACCGAAACAGATTTCTCAAAGATTAATGAATCTGTTTTTTTCTAAAAACAAGATGAAATAGGGATAGAACCAAATAGAAATAAGACCTGAACATGCATAAAAAGAGATTGGTAAAATAGATATAGTGATTTTAGAAAAACGCACAAATCAGAGATAGCAAAGAATAGAGGGGAAGAAAAAGAAAAGGGAACCATGACAGACCTCCGACCACCATACGCGGTGGTCGCTGCAACTCCGGCGCGAAATCCCCATGCCGTCGCAAGCCTTTGTCGTCGTCCCCAAACGACGCCGTCGAGCTCCCCAATCGCGTCTTCGCCCTACGCTGTGACCTCCGGTGTACGCACCGTCTACACCGTAGACAGCAGCTCCACCCCATCTTTTTCGTTAACCAGCGTCCTCCTCTCTCACTCCTTTCGTCGTTCGCACCACCACCGAAACTGTCGCCAGTCACCACCGCTGTGACTATCGCCGTGATGGCTAGTCAACGCCGACCACCGCCTCCGTCGCCATCCATTCCCCTTCGTCGTACCCTCTCCGTCTCATCCTCTCTCTGCAAACCTTTTCCTTTCTCTCTCACCGGACCCCTCGCCGGATTCCTCGCCGTGGCTTTCGCCGGATCCCTCGCTGGATTCGCACTCTCTCTCTCTCCAAAGAAAGCGCTGCGGCGCAGCAAGAAGAGGAAACCGAAATTAGGTTTCCACAAAAACCCCACTTTCCCTTTATACCTCTTCCCAATTCCCATTTTATTTTAATTTTATTTTTAATATTCAGATTCCTAATTACACCCCACGGATTAACACACACACACTCCCTCACTTAAGCCCAGTTTCGCATATTGGGCCCTCCAATGCGAACTGGGCTTCCTCTTTACACCCCCGTTTAATTATACAACCCCACACAGCTAATAACACCCTATTTTACCATTTCACACCCCCTTTTTTCTCGTTTTTTAAATTTAATTTATTTCTCTTCAAGACAAAATATTTTCTCATAAATTAAAAACTTTGTTAATAGTCTTGTGAAGCCCTTGCTTGCATGATTATTAACAACGAGGTACTAGTGGTGATCACTTGGAGCCTTTGCTCAATTGATCATCATGAATGCCTAATTTTCCTAAAAAGTTTCACTAAATCAAAAACTTTGTTAGTAGTCTTGCGAAGCCTTTGCTTGCATGATTATTAATAATGGAGTGCTAACGGTGGTCACTTGGAGCCTTTGCTCAATTGATCATCATGAAAGCTCAATTCTCACAATTAAACAAGATAAAAAACAAAAAACCGTTTTCCAAACACAGAAGAACTACGTAGCTTTGAATTCTCCATCGCACCAGGAGATACGTAGGAGCGGGTCACATCCCGTCAAGCATAACAAATAAAAATCATTTTCACAATAAGTTTTCAACAATTATTTTCAAAAGAACCTAGAACTACGTCGCCTTTGATTCTCCACCCGGAGATACGTAGGAGCAGGGCCACGCCCCTGTCAAGCGCAAAAATAAACAATTTCTAAAATTAAAGAATATACAAACAGATCTCCTTCATTTCAAGAGCAAAAGTCTTATTTTCAAAGTAGGGGATTAAGTCGGTCGTACGGCCGGGTTAATCATCATTTTAAGATAAGTGAACTGTGGTCCCTCAGAGCCCCAGCGCTCCTTCAGCCCTCAGTGGCCCTTCAGAGCCCCAGTGCTCCTTCAGACCCCCAGTGGTCCTCCAAACACAGATCACACAGTCCTAAAACCCCTACATTAAAAAACACCAACCCACAAACATTTTCTACACAGAAGAACTACGTAGCTTTGAGTTCTCCATCGCACCTGGAGATACGTAGGAGCGGGCCATGTCCCGTCAAGCACTTTTTTTTAAAAAAAATCATTTTTCCCCCTTTTTCATAATAAATAAAGATTTTCATTAAGATTTTTTCAATAAGAAGTAGAGAGGCAAAATTAAGTATTTTCAAGTCAACACACTAAAACCACACATTTAATTAAAGGTTCCCTCTCAGTAGAGAGGACGTGTGGGGTGCTAATACCTTCCCCGCGCGTAATCGACCCCCGAACCCAAAACTCTCAGTTTTCAAAGGCCAATCGCTTTCTAAAAAGGTTTTCCTAATATTTTCCTTAATAAATATTGGTGGCGGCTTCATTGTCTTAGAAAGAGTTGTGAACGAGAAAGGTTCTCCCTCGGGGACTTTTTCGGGCGCAACAGCTGGCGACTTCACTGGGGACTTTCTTCAGCTGTCATACCCCAATTTTGTCCGCTTCTTTTTACTTCTTTTTTTACTAAGTTAGTTTCGAGCTTACTTGGGGCCTACTCTTCTTATTTGGTCCTACGCTTGTGAATTTGGGCCTTATTTTAGCGTTTGTTGAATTTGGGCTTTGTTTTAGCATTTGTTCAATTCGAGCCCGATTTTAGCGTTTGCGATTGGGTTTGATTTTAGCGTTTGTCTAATTGGGCCTATGTTAGTCTTTCGATTGGGCTTGGCCCAATTTAATCCTTTTTCTTCCATATGACAAAAATAATAATAACAGAATAAAATCAGAAAATAAAAAAAATATATTACAATATTAATGTTTACAAAATGTCTAAATATGTACAATAATAATCCAAAAAAATTACAAAAAAACGTAAAAATCAAAAGGAGGGCGCAGCAAACCCTGGCTGTTTCTCTTGCTCACCAAACACCCACCTTCTCCAGTCCAAGCCCATAATCTACAAAATAGGAAACAAAATTAGGAAAAAAACCTAATTTGCACCTATAAATCAAACAGCCACACAGGAAGGAACAGACAGAAAAATACACACAGGCAGAAATTACAGAGAATTCAGAATCAAAAGATTAGGGTTTTCCCATTGAAACCCTAATCACGAAACATTAAGAATTCAGAAACAGAAGTAGCAGGAGCAGAAACAACAAGGATAACAGTAGCAGTGGTTAATTAACAACAGCAATCAAGCAAAAGTTCAGAAGCTGGACAGTAGGTTGGTACCCTATTAACTTTGGTTCGAATATACATTGTGTTGTACATAAATTTGGTATTTTCTTCTAAGTAACTCATCCAAAAAACAATAACAGGTTGATAAACTTCGTTAGAAACCGAAACAGATTTCTCAAAGATTAATGAATCTGTTTTTTTCTAAAAACAAGATGAAATAGGGATAGAACCAAATAGAAATAAGACCTGAACATGCATAAAAAGAGATTGGTAAAATAGATATAGTGATTTTAGAAAAACGCACAAATCAGAGATAGCAAAGAATAGAGGGGAAGAAAAAGAAAAGGGAACCATGACAGACCTCCGACCACCATACGCGGTGGTCGCTGCAACTCCGGCGCGAAATCCCCATGCCGTCGCAAGCCTTTGTCGTCGTCCCCAAACGACGCCGTCGAGCTCCCCAATCGCGTCTTCGCCCTACGCTGTGACCTCCGGTGTACGCACCGTCTACACCGTAGACAGCAGCTCCACCCCATCTTTTTCGTTAACCAGCGTCCTCCTCTCTCACTCCTTTCGTCGTTCGCACCACCACCGAAACTGTCGCCAGTCACCACCGCTGTGACTATCGCCGTGATGGCTAGTCAACGCCGACCACCGACTCCGTCGCCATCCATCCCCTTCGTCGTACCCTCTCCGTCTCATCCTCTCTCTGCAAACCTTTTCCTTTCTCTCTCACCGGACCCCTCGCCGGATTCCTCGCCGTGGCTTTCGCCGGATCCCTCGCTGGATTCGCACTCTCTCTCTCTCCAAAGAAAGCGCTGCGGCGCAGCAAGAAGAGGAAACCGAAATTAGGTTTCCACAAAAACCCCACTTTCCCTTTATACCTCTTCCCACTTCCCATTTTATTTTAATTTTATTTTTAATATTCAGATTCCTAATTACACCCCACGGATTAACACACACACTCCCTCACTTAAGCCCAGTTTCGCATATTGGGCCCTCCAATGCGAACTGGGCTTCCTCTTTACACCCCCGTTTAATTATACAACCCCACACAGCTAATAACACCCTATTTTACCATTTCACACCCCCTTTTTTCTCGTTTTTTAAATTTAATTTATTTCTCTTCAAGACAAAATATTTTCTCATAAATTAAAAACTTTGTTAATAGTCTTGTGAAGCCTTTGCTTGCATGATTATTAACAACGAGGTACTAGTGGTGATCACTTGGAGCCTTTGCTCAATTGATCATCATGAATGCCTAATTTTCCTAAAAATTTTCACTAAATCAAAAACTTTGTTAGTAGTCTTGCGAAGCCTTTGCTTGCATGATTATTAATAATGGAGTGCTAACGGTGGTCACTTGGAGCCTTTGCTCAATTGATCATCATGAAAGCTCAATTCTCACAATTAAACAAGATAAAAAACAAAAAACCGTTTTCCAAACACAGAAGAACTACGTAGCTTTGAATTCTTCATCGCACCAGGAGATACGTAGGAGCGGGTCACATCCCGTCAAGCATAACAAATAAAAATCATTTTCACAATAAGTTTTCAACAATTATTTTCAAAAGAACCTAGAACTACGTCGCCTTTGATTCTCCACCCGGAGATACGTAGGAGCAGGGCCACGCCCCTGTCAAGCGCAAAAATAAACAATTTCTAAAACTAAAGAATATACAAACAGATCTCCTTCATTTCAAGAGCAAAAGTCTTATTTTCAAAGTAGGGGATTAAGTCGGTCGTACGGCCGGGTTAATCATCATTTTAAGATAAGTGAACTGTGGTCCCTCAGAGCCCCAGCGCTCCTTCAGCCCTCAGTGGCCCTTCAGAGCCCCAGTGCTCCTTCAGACCCCCAGTGGTCCTCCAAACACAGATCACACAGTCCTAAAACCCCTACATTAAAAAACACCAACCCACAAACATTTTCTACACAGAAGAACTACGTAGCTTTGAGTTCTCCATCGCACCTGGAGATACGTAGGAGCGGGCCATGTCCCGTCAAGCACTTTTTTTTAAAAAAACCATTTTTCCCCCTTTTTCATAATAAATAAAGATTTTCATTAAGATTTTTTCAATAAGAAGTAGAGAGGCAAAATTAAGTATTTTCAAGTCAACACACTAAAACCACACATTTAATTAAAGGTTCCCTCTCAGTAGAGAGGACGTGTGGGGTGCTAATACCTTCCCCGCGCGTAATCGACCCCCGAACCCAAAACTCTCAGTTTTCAAAGGCCAATCGCTTTCTAAAAAGGTTTTCCTAATATTTTCCTTAATAAATATTGGTGGCGGCTTCATTGTCTTAGAAAGAGTTGTGAACGAGAAAGGTTCTCCCTCAGGGACTTTTTCGGGCGCAACAAGGAGCAAGTTGCCAAAGGAGAGTTCCAACAGCTCATTGCCCCAGCAACGAGCTGTGTGGAAATTCATGAAAGAACATCTTAAATGGGAGACCATCATATTCAACAAACTAACCAAAGGATACTGCAACATACCTCCACCAATATTGCCAGATTGGGTACTTGAGGAAGAGAAAGATAAGGAAGTGGAAGACGAAAATGAGGAAGATAGAAAAGGCAAAGCTGTCAAGAAACAGCAATAGCAGAAGAAGGGAAAAGGGAAGAAGAAAGTAATAGAAGAAGTACCAATCCTAAGTTCTGAGGATTTGGAAGAAACAAGTGAGGAGGAAGAGGCTACAAAGGCTGTAAAAGAAATAGAGAAGGATGTAGATGAAGAAGAAACTGAAACGGATGAGGATAGTGCAGGAAGTGAAGCTGCTGAAGAGATTGTCATGGAGGAGGCCCCAAGAAAAAAATACACAACCCCAACAAAACCAACACAATCATCAAAACTCCCCCAACAACCACCATCACCAACCCAAAACATCACTCCACCACAACCCTCTCCAACACAAGCCAAAACACCAACCTAACCACCACACATTCCACAAACCACAAATTCACCACCACCAACAAAATCACCACCCAAAGAACAAGAAAAACAACCCGTTCCATCACCCATTAAAGAAACACTTGAACCAGAAATTCCAACAACAGAAACCCCCTCTTGAAAACCCTTTTAGTGTTGTAGCATCTAAAGCTGCAACATCTGTTTCTAACTTTGAACATGCAGGTACAAAGAGAAAACTCCAAGATATCCAGGAAGCTGAAGAAGAGGAGGTATCTGAAGAGGAGACCGGTCATGAGGAAGGAGTGAATGAAGAGGAACAGTTTGAAGAAAAATCTATGCAGAAGGAAATGCCAACAACTGAAACCATTGCTCCAGTAATGGATAAAGATGTGGATGCTCCAGCAATGGAGACAGCAACCTATACCCCTGCAATGCAAACTGAGCCTGATGCTGGAGCAACCAAGGCAGCAACTACAGTAGACCCTGCCTAGACAGAAGCTTCAAAAAGGCTGGTGATGGAGACATTAGCTGAAATGAGGAGAGAAAAACAGGCCAAAATCAAGCATAAGGAAGCCACTGCCAGTGAACGTGTTGACATTACCACTGCTACTGCTGAAGAGCCAAAAGATGGTGATGCCCCTGCAACAATTGAAGAAGCAGCCAACCCTAAAGGAGCTCAGAAGAAAAAGAAGAGGATCAAGCTTGCTCCAATAAGGGCAAGCAGCAGGCTAAGGAGTGGAACTCCTAAGCAGTAACACTTTTATTTAAAAGTTGTTATATGTCTTTTGTATAAACTAACTTTTATATTATGTGACCATAACATATGCAGGTGTTTTGTTTGGTTCCCCCTTAATTTAAGCAGTGATGACACTGCTGATATAAGTTTGGGGGGAGGACTAATATTTTGTGAACTATTTTGAATATTTTGTGAAACCTGCTATATGTTATAATATATATGATAAATGTGGTTAGTTATAACTTGTTTATATTTGTGGGTTACAAATTTCAAAAGCATGATCAACTAAACAATTTTTGCAAAAGAAAGGAAGAAAAAAGTGCCTTTTTGAAAGAATTTTTGAAAATCTGAATTTTTTTGAAAAGTAGCCTGAGTTCTAAGCAAAATGATCAATGTTATTTCTACTTTTACACTATAGCAAATGAGCTTAGAAAGGAACTTAGCTAATTAAGAAAATTCACTAAGCAAGGGATAGCAATAGTGAACCAAGATCAATTGCTAATTTTTTTACTAAAAATATAGAATAGCATAAAGAATTAAGTTTGGGGGTGCATCGTTGATACTAAGGATAAGTATGATAAAGAGAGGAAAGACCGTGCAATTAGGCTTGTGAACTACTACAAAAAGCAAAATCATGAAAAGCTAATTTTCTCCAAAAACAAAAGCTATACCCGTTCCAAAAATGCATGATAAAAAGATCAAAATGAAAAAGAAAAAGAAATGCAAAAAGGGGGTCAGTAAGGAGAACAATATAGCTGAATTCTCTTCAAAGTAGTTCCCATTGCAGGAGCAATCAATTGCCCCAGCAATCATTGCTCCAGCAACCAAATGGCCACCAAAAAGATTAGCACTGACCCTGAATTTGGACTTGTTATATTGTTGGCAACAGGCGAAGTGCTCCAAATTGCTTCGTGATACGTTGTTGATAACTCTATTTTATATACAGTTATTTACGCTTTCAAATCTAAATAATTGTGAGAAACTCAGTAATAATATTTTGTTAAATAAATAAATACAACTTTTAAAGTTAAGAAAGGTTAGGCACACCCATGACTGTTTTATATGAACTATGGTATTTTATGTGTTTGTTCAAATTCTGCAGCAATCAATTTCCCCAGCAATGGAGGAAGCAACAGATGCCCCAGCAATAGAGACAGAGGCATTGCCCCAGCATCGTTGCCAGCATCAATTGCCTCAGCAACCCTCACAACACAGAATTCCCCAGCATCCAAGTGATGACGTCATGATGCGTCTAAAGTAATGCAAGTGGCCATGTGGGCGAAATTTCGGCGCCTACCATAGACCCCCTAGCTCACAAGAGTCACACCTCTAAGGGACACATGTTTTCATTTCATTGCACCTCCTCTTTCAACATGTTGGGTGACCTCATCAAAGCTTTTTGAAGACAATATAAATTAAGGAAACCCTAACTTCTTCTCAAGGTAACCTTGGTGCTCAAGACAACCTCCAAAGAAGACTATAAATACATCCCCTCGTCTTCATTCCAAAACATCTCAAATTTTAGGAAGTAGTCTTAGATATAATTTTTTGGTTCAAAGGAGAGGAAGAAATTGACAACTTCTCTCTCTACTTTTTACCATCTTGTATTGTTGTTTCATTGCTCCAGCATTGCTAGGCAGAATATCCAAAGGAACTCCAATTGTGTAATTTCTATCTAATTTTCCTTCCTTTGTATTTTCAATCATATGAATATGACTTGTTATATTTATCTAAGCTTAGTTATGTCAAATATGAACTGAATACATTAGTTGGGATGCCTTAACTTCATAATGAATCTTTAAATAGTATTATGTTATATTGATGCTTGCAATTTAGTTCTTGTACTATAATTCTTTCAAACTTATTTTAAGTTTGATCACTTAGAATAAGTAGAGTCACGAATACAGACATGGTTTGTGATTTGAACTCAAGAACTAATATGGGTAAGTGTTTTAATAGAAGGAAACTTTGTTAAAACCATACTAATACCTAGACATAGAATAATATAGTCCATAGGGTGATACTGTGGGGACTTCATATACAGGGGTGAACTTATTATTTAGAGCTTAGACATAAGACTTATAATGAAACCCTGACGTTAATTGCTGAAAAGCACGCATCACTTGCTACAGCACCCATTGCATGAGCAATCCATTGCAGGAGCAATTTATTGTCGGAGCAATCCGTTAGCAATAATTGGCCCAGCAATTAATTGCCCCAGCATCATCTATATCATAATTACTATTAAAAGTAAATTACTTAGTAACGGCCATTTCAACTATTTCTTTTAACTGATTTATAATCAATTACTTAGTAACGGGCATTCCAACTATTTCTTTTAACTGATTTATAATCAATCTCTATCTTGCTTACTTTAAATACTGTTTCACACACACCAATCATATTTTATTTTATTTTTGATTTCTACTTCTCACTAGTATTATTACCATTTTAAACTTTCAAAAATTAATCCAATCCATGTGGGTACGATCTCTACTTTCATTATATTACTTGTTAAAGACCGTGTATACTTGCACACCCTTTTTGCACAACAGTTGTTCACGTCAAATAGCAGGCGAGACGATATATCATGGGTGTGGATATCTTGTACTGCAGGTAACTTATATTGCAGGTTTGGTTTTGATGATGAAAAAGACAAAGCCAAAGTTGATGGCCAAAGTTGATGAAAGTGACAAAGTATCTAAAGTCACAATCCATGACAATCAAGCTCAAGAATTGAAGTCTCAAGAAATAAGGGTAGTCCTTAGGGTTTGGGGATTGTCTTAGAAAAATGTGTAAGCTCTTCCGAGGGTCAGCTCATCTCTCAAAGTCTCACGTCTTCACTACAAATTGCATGCATGCACACGTAAACATAAAAAGCATTTTTAGAAAACCATAAAATCTATTCACATCACTTTTAACTAAACCTCAAAATCGATTTCTAACTCACTATGAAAGAAAGCAATCGATTCATAAACTCTTTTCTAAAACAAAGAATCGATTACCAAGTTGTTTTAAAAAGGAAAGAAATCGATTCATATTGTTTTCACTAAGTATACAATCGATTCTCTTCCTGTTTTAAAGCCATAAATCGATTTGCCTCTCTTTTCAATTAAGGTATGAATCGATTCCTCTCTTGTTTTTGTAAACTACAAAATCGATTCATAGCCTATTATTTGAAAGATAAAAATCGATTTCATGCTTCCTTTTTTGAAACAAAACAATCGATTCCTCACTTGTGTTTGTGACTTGACTTTCTTTAAAGCTATAAATCGATTATACACCTTCTTCATTAAGTACAAATCGATTTCATCTATTTTTCAAACAAACACATAATCGATTTCTCATCGTAGATCTAGTTAGGCAAACAATCGATTTTCATTCTTAGGCAAGCCAGGCACTTAATCGATTCTATCATCTCCATAATTATTTCAACGGCTATATTTTTCTCATAGCCTATAAATAGAGGCTTCATACTTCTCAATTCTCGAAGAACCCATTTTCACGATTCAAAGCATATTTTAGAAAAATTCTTCACACTTTCATTTCTGCTCTTCTCGCACCGTTGGTCCGTCAGAGCTGATCTCTCGCAAGAGTTAGTCGGGGTTGGAAACTTCAAGTTGTTGGATCTGCCTATATAAAGGTATTTTGGTATTTACATTGTAATTGTTTTATTGTTTTGATTTGTACTAGGGAGTGGGGTATCTCTCTAGGGTAGCTGTTTGAACTAGGAAGTGGGGTATCTTTCTGGGGCAGCTGGTTATAACAGGGGCGAGGTATTTCTTGTTATTGTTGTAATAGATTTGAGGGCTCTTCATAGGTGGGGTATCCTAGGAGAAGAGTGCCTGAGTCTGTAAAGGTTTCCAAGGCACCCGTAAGCCTTGTTGTGTTAGTGGAAAATCTCACAAGGGTGTGAGGACTGGACGTAGGTCACTGGGAGGTGACCAAACCAGGATAAATCTGTGTGCTTTATTGCTTTATTTTCTAATTCCTTCGCTTCCACTAAACCTGCGCGAAAATTAATCTAAGTCATTGAAAAGGGGAAAAAGTTTTCAAAAGTTTTTAAATCTCAATTCACCCCCCCCCCCTCTTGAGACTGAAGCCACTTGGCAACAATGGGTTTGTCCTAAACCTAGTAGTCTCAAATGCAACGTTGACGCAGCTCTTTTTGATGATGGTCGGTATGGTGTTGGTCTCTGTATCAGGAATAAGAAGGGTGAGCTCGTGAAGGCAAAATCAACTTGGTTTATTGGCAAGCCTCACCCTCAAGAAGCGGAAGCTCTGGGTTTATTGGAAGCCGTTAATTGGTTGCGAGGGTTAGACATTCAACGAGTCACCATCGAGCTTGATTGCAAAGCGGTTGTAGATGGAATCCGTGGTGTGTGTAGCTTTGTAACTGAATATGGCTCTATTATTAGAACTTGTCGTAACTTATTATCGTCTTTAGAAAACTACACAGTTAGTTTTGTCAGGCGGCAAGCAAACCTTGTGGTTCATACTCTAGCTAGAGCATCAAGGAATTATGCTAGCTCCCACGTTTTTTATTATAGTCCAACTTGTATTGCTACTTTGATTTTGAATGAAATACCATAAATTTTCTTTGGTAAAAAAAAAGATAAATCCGTTTTGGTTTTACTAGATTTTTAGTGGTGTTTTTATAATTTTTAGATTAGTTTTGATTCTTAAACGAATTTTTAGTAGTGTTTTTATAACCCTTTATTAAAAAGTTAAATAAAAAAATTATTTTTAAAACACAACGGATTTACCTATTTATTAGATAAATCCGTTTTGAATATCTTCAAAGCGGATTTATCTAATGAATAGATAAATCCGTTATTAAAAAATTACACAAATAGATTTATGTTTGATTTGAGGTAATTCTGGTTTGCAAAAATATAAAAATGGATTTATCTAATTTAAAGATAAATCCGTTTTGGAAAAAACACTAAAACAAATTTATCTTTAAATTAGATAAATCCGTGTGAAGAAATTCATAGGGGCAATCTGGGAATATCAAGTTTTGTGGGGGTATAGAGGGGTATGGTGGGGGTACAAAAAAAAACTTTAGATCAGGAGGCATATCTCAAGTGTTAGATTGGGCTAAGCCATCAACTCCACTTTGGATTCAACTCCTCTAAAGTAAGCAACTTATCATTTCGTGGTCAAGATAAGATAGAGGCATATGTTTGATGTGCAATACCGGATAAGATATAAGATAATATATATTATTCCATTTTTAGGTATAAAGATAACATATGTTATTTTATTATATATTTTAGATAAGCTAATAAATAATAATATGATATATATTATACGATAACTAGTATTTTACCCGTGCATACGCATGGGTGATAGTGTTTGGTTGGTGTATTGCATTGATTTCATAATAGTAGTAAAATTAGAATAACTTTTGTAATGTATACATTTGAATGGAAATTATAAATCAATTGAAAGTTACAAAAAATGTAATAAAAGAAAAAATTATATTTCAAATTTATTAAAATAGTTATGTTGGAAAAAGTTAAAAAAAATCGGTATCTTCTTATAAAATTAATAATGCAGTAAAAATAAGGAAAAAGTAATATGAGATTTAACATAAAATATGCACCCCCGTTGGTGCTCTCGTTGGCACTCTAGTTGCTGCTTCCGTTATTTATTTATTTTAGGAAAAATGATTTTGGAATTTTTGCTGTATTGCTTTACCCGTGCATATGCACGGGTGATATCGTATCTGTTATAATTTCGTATGAAATTATAAATACGTTGAAAGTTGCAAAATATAATAACAAAATAATAAATTTGGTAATTTTAGTAGTTTTAATAGAGAGATTATAGTAAATAATAAATTTTAGATTAATTATTTATTGAGTATAATTTGAATTTAATAATTTAGAGTTTTGGAAAAAAATTTTAAAATTTTGTTAAAGGTATGGGTTTTTTTGACAATATTTTTTTTGACAAAAGGTTTTTTTGACAATTAGTGATGGTTAAATTGATTGATTTTAATAGTTTGAGTAAATTAAAAAAATAAATAAAAAAATTATTTTGTTAAAATAGTTGTGTTGTAAAAAGTCTAAAAAAAGTCGGTACTCCCGTTGGCACTCTATTAGCCTGCATTTTCGACAGACTCAATTAAATGCAGTCAATGAGGTTTGACTTGTCACTTTAAAATAGAAATGTTGATTTTCTACATTGGGATGGTAATTCAAAGGTGATCTTCGACTTTCGACTACTTCACAAAGACGGTGAAATTGAGGCCTTGAAGGCAATACTTCGGCAGAAAGGGGAATAAAAATCCAGTAACAGATCAGGGCTAAAGCAGCATTGTCGAAAGACGTAGCAGTTACACCGTCGAAAGATACGGCCGTTGTTGTCGAAGATTGTAGCAGTTACGTCGTCGAAAGATACGACAGTTGTTGTTTTTAAATCCCTGTGTACAGTTATATATAACCGTTGTAGGCAGTTACAATCTCTGCATAGTATATATAGTAGTTTCTCATAGAGAAAAAGGGTCACAAACTCTCATACATATTTCTCACGCTCAGAATTCCAAGTTACAGAGAAATATGAGTTACAGAAACCAGATGTATGATATTGTGTACCAATTTCTTTTATTTCAATGCAATCTAGTCATGTTTCCTTAAATATTTCTACAATTGACTTGTTTTCTGCACTTGATCGAATTCAAAAGATACGTAAGGCAATTCGACAGTTTCAACAACTTTAAAATTGTCAGTTATTACAAATAACATCAAGAACATTTATAACTTTTTCTGGAAAACTATAGCACAAATGTCCTAAGATTTACTGGTTGATCTTGCAAGTAACAAATTCTAAACCAGTGGTTGTTTACCAAAATTCACGGTAAACAAATTGGCACGGTCGGTGGGACCCTTTGTGCTAAGTCTCAGAATCATTTGAAACAATTTCCGAATTGGTTCTTGAAACATAAACTTGTGATTTGTTGGGTGTATGCATTTAAGGAGTGGAAAACATCTTTCAGAGATGGCGCGTTCTGGTTCGAACGACGCTTCGACGTCTAACGCACAGAATCCACAGAATTCACAAGAACAAGCGTCAATGGGTGACGCTAATGTTGTAAATGTCACGGGAGCAACTACTCCTATGCCCTCTTCGACAATAGCAGGGGTAACCGCTCCAGTAACAGTGTCGACTACAGCAGCGCTAACACAGCCACTGATATTAGGGTCTTCGACCAACCCTCTAATGGCTAATCCCTTAGTTGGAAATACTTTCGATACAAGGTTTCCAAATATCTCTCAATTTAGGGGTTACCCATATGGCATGCCAACAGCCATGATGGCAGACCTTCAAACAAATATGTCTACTTATGCACACACTGCAGTCCCAGCGTTTTCCCCTCTCCATGGTTCACCAGAGAGCATTTTTGGTCGAAATGCTCAACCTGCCTTAACCACATCATCGTTGCTGGCTTTAAGGCAACAAATGGATGAGAGTAACCATGACATGGTCAATATGCTGACCCAACAAATTGGTACGGTGTTCAACCCCTTAATGCAAAACACGAACCATAGTTACCAGATGTTGGCTAATCAAATGGGGAGAATAGCAGATTTCTTTGGCACCCCACCATTGCAAAACCAGCAAGTGCCTCAAATTCAAAATATAAGGCCTGTCGAAAACCTTGTGGGTCAAGGACAGCAAATTGCTGTCGAACCACCTCCAAGAAGGGAAGTCGAAGTAAACCCTGAGGTTGTGTTGATCAACAGAGGCCAGAATGCTGATGAGGTGGTTAGACAAGTTCAGCAAAACAATTTTGGACCCCAAAATAGCTTGGCTAATCTCGTCGAAACCATTTTAGCCCAGAATGGCCTCAATTTGGGCCTGCATAGACCTAATTTTGTTTCACCCTTGTCAGATTATGTGTTGCAAACTGAGTTGCCTAGAAGTTGGAAAATTCTCAAGTTCACAAAATTCGCAGAGGAAACTAGCGAATCCACTGTCGAACACGTTGCCCGTTATTTAACTGAGGCTGGTGACATAGCACATAATGAGAATTTGAGGTTGAAATACTTCCCAAATTCCCTTACAAAAAATTCTTTCACTTGGTTTACAACTTTACCCCCACATTCCATATTTAACTGGGGGCAATTGGAGAAAGCATTCATGAACATTTCTACATGGGCCAGTCGAAGGTTAGTCTTAAAGAATTGGCTAGCTTTCGACGCCAAGTGGCAGAGTCTATTGATGACTATCTCAATAGATTCAGACTTCTCAAGGCAATGTGCTTTACACGGGTGCCTGAACATGAGTTAGTCAAAATGTCTGCAGGTGGCCTCGACTATTCTATCAGGAAGAAGTTAGACACATCGCACTTAAGAGATATGGCCCAATTGGCTGATAGGGTTCGATAAGTCGAAAGGCTAAAAGCTGAAAAGGCTAGAACCAGTAGGTTTAATAAAAAAGAAAAGGTTTCATACGTCGAAACTAATGACAGCGACCAAGAATTTGATGTCTCTTAGGAGGATGTCGAAGAAGAGGTCAATATGGCTGAACTAAAACCTGGACCTCCTTATACTTGTAAATTATTGAAGCCTTCAGATGGGAAAAATCCTGTCGAACCTAAAAATGATAGATTTGTTGCAAAAACGTATACATTTGATGTTACTAAATGTGATCAAATATTTGATCTTTTAGTTAATGATGGTCAAATTATAATGCCTAAGGGCCTAAAGATACCACCATTAGAGCAACAAAATAAAAGAGGTTATTGCAAGTATCATAACTTTTTAGGCCATAATACATCTCGTTGTGTTCTTTTCAGGGATTTGGTCCAAAAAGCACTGAATGAAGGAAGGCTGAAATTTGGAGACAGGTCTAAGCCTCTAATGAAGATTGACACTGATCCTCTGCCAGTAGCAGATGCTATGTATGCTGAACCAGTCAAAATCAATGTGGTGGAAGCTATTGAGTTTACTGCCGCAGATGTTGACAAGAAAGGAACAATTGAACGTTCAATGGACAACGTCGAAATGGTCACTGAGGACCAGTACAACGAGAAAATGCAAGTGGTTTACCCCAAAGCTGAAGAAGAATTGGTCGACTTCCTTAACCGTTGCAAAATTAACAACACTGAGGTCATGCTATGTCCAAGGTGCAGCTCTGTGTTCGACAAGAAGGCTGCAAAGAACCTAGAAGGATTCAAACCTCAATGGAAGAGGAAAGCCAAGTGGGTCGACAAAAGGCCAAAATTCAGCTTCAACAACAGAGGAATACCATATAAGGTAACTTCGACCAAGAATCCTCAAAAGGCGCAAATCAAGACCTTTGTGCCACCAACTAAGTCACCTGTCGAGAGGTGGGTGTATTCTGGTGGCAAAGACACGGGTCATCATTCAACTACGGTCAAAGGAAGTACAAGCACTGCAAAATAGAGCAAGACAACTGGGTCGAATAAGTATGCCTACAACAATAACTACAAGGGAAAGAATCCGATGACAAGAACACAATGGCGTAGGTGTCAATGCCAAAAGAAAACCGCCTGCTACTGCGGGAAATGGTGAGAACTCCAACAAAAGCTAGGGTAAGCAAGTAGCCTCTTGTGTCGAAATTCCCAGGAAGCCTGCAACGGAGAGAATATGTCCTCCACTATCGGTTATTAAGGAAGGTCTTGATCCAAAACAAGGCCTCAATTTTGATGAGGAAATAGGTTCTGGTTTCACTGATTCAGAACCTGACTTCGACGTGATATGCAACTTAGTCTCCATTCTCCCAATAGAGTTTGACGTGGTTTCGAAAGTAAACGAAGTTGAAGAAGACTTCGATGAAGACATGGCTAAACATAAGCCAATATGCTACTATGTTCTGAACAATGGCTGCATTGAAGAGCAGAGTGCTGTCTTTGAAAGGCCAGATGGGGGGATGAAATACCACCTTAAACCATTATTCATTCAAGCTAAGGTCAAGAATGTGGGTGTCAACAAGGTGCTAGTCGATGGAGGTGCTGCAGTTAGCTTAATGCCCCAAGGTATGCTCACAAAGATTGGCAAGTCTGACACAGATTTAAGGCCACACAATGTAGTGCCCACTAACTACGAAGGCAAATCTGGTTATTCACTAGGAGCAATTGAGGTCGAACTTGTTGTTGGCAGCGTTAAGACGTTAACATTGTTCATGGTTATTCCAACCAGGGCAAGTTTCAACTTGCTGCTTGGCAGGGAATGGATACATGGAGTAGGAGCAGTTCCTTCGGCCCTACACCAAAGAATCTCCATTTGGAGAGAAGATGGACTGGTAGAAAATGTGGAAGGTGATCAAAGCTACTTTTTAGCAGAAGTAGATCACATCACAAAGAAGACCTTCAACAAGCAACTGGCAAACATTGCGCCATGTACACCTTCTGACAGTGCCTATGTACCCCAAGACAATGTTTATGCTTCACTAGACCTTCACCCTACTCATGGATTTATTTGGGAAAGGGAGGTAATTGGTGAAACAAGCTACCCAAAAGGTTACAGCAAACCTACTGGGTGGGATGGACCCTAAAAAAGTAGTAATGTCTCAACCCAGTGCATGGGAAAGGATTACGGCCTATGTGGCCGAGAACAAGCAAAATGCAGCTTTAGATGCTGAAATGCAACAAAAAATGGTAGGTGAAACCATTAGACATGATGATAAAGAAAATATGGTCGAAGACTAAAGGCTAGACTGTATGTATGATGACGAGCCTTTGTTTGAAAAAGACCCAATGGGTTCGACCAAGAGAATTCAAGCACAAGATCCCTCGGAAGAAATTGACTTGGGAGATGGCTCTATAAAGAGGCCAACGTTATTAGTGCTAAAATCGACAAAAGTTTGAGAGACCGAACAATAGAGATCTTAAAGGAGTACAGAGATTGCTTTGCATGGGATTATAATGAAATGCCTGGTCTGATCTGAGAAGTAGTAGAATTAAAACTGCCAATTCGACCAGATAAGAAACCTGTGAAACAAACACCAAGAAGGTTTGCACCACAAATCTTCTCGAAGATCAAAGAAGAGATCGAAAGGCTACTCAGGAGCGGGTTCATCAGAACTGCAAGGTCTGTTGATTGGTTAGCTAATATAGTTCCTGTAATTAAGAAAAATGGCACTCTTAGAGTCTGCATAGATTTTAGGGACTTAAACAATGCTACGCCAAAGGATGAATATCCCATGCCAGTGGCAGAAATGTTGGTCGACTCAGCAGCAGAGTTTGATTATCTAAGTATGCTTGATGGGTACTCAGGTTATAATCAAATCTATATTGCTGAAGAATATGTGTCGAAAACAGCATTTCGTTTCCCTTTAGGCGTTTATGAATGGGTAGTAATGTCTTTTGGCCTAAAAATGCTGGTGCAACATACCAAAGGGCAATGAATTCTATGTTTCATGATTTTATAGAAGATTTTATGCAAGTATACATAGACGACATTGTTGTTAAGTCTTCAACAGAAAGTGATCATTTAGACCACCTTCGACAATCATTCGAAAGAATGAGAAAATATGGATTGAAAATGAATCCAATCAAATGTGCCTTTTGTGTTCGTGCAGGTGATTTCTTAGGTTTTGTTGTGCACAAAAAAGGCATTGAGATCCATCAAAATAAGACGAAAGCGATCTTGGAAACGAAGGCCCCTTCGACAAAGAAAGAGTTACAATCTTTACTAGGAAAGATTAACTTCCTGAGAAGGTTTATTTCAAACTTAAGTGGCAAGACACAAATATTTTCGCCATTACTTCGACTGAAAAAGGAGGATGTGTTCAGATGGGATCCAGAACATCAGAAAGCCTTCGACGAGATCAAGTCTTACTTGATTAACCCACCTATGTTGTTTCCCCCTATGAGGAATAGGGTAATGAAATTGTACATAGCAGCGTCTGAGATGACAATAGGTAGTATGTTAGCACAAGAGGATGAAAATGGTGTCGAAAGAGCCATTTATTATCTTAGTAGACTATTGAATGATGCAGAAACGAGATATCATCCAATTGAGAAACTATGCCTATGTTTGTATTTTTCATGTACAAAATTGAAGCAATACAAAACCAATTTTACATAGTCGAATTGGAAATGGGCTTTAGCCTTATCTGAATATTCGCTCACGTACCAGCCTTTGAAAACTGTTAAAGGCCAGGTTGTTGCTGACTTCATTGTACACCACTCTTTGGTCGAAGCAACGTTAAGCTTTGTGGATGTTCAACCCTGGAAGTTGTACTTCGATGGGTCAAGCCATAAAAATGGTACAGGAATTGGAGTACTCATAATATCTCCAACAAAGATACCAACAAAAGTTAAGTTTAAAATCGAAGGAAATTGCTCCAATAATGAGGCTGAATATGAAGCCTTGATAGCAGGACTTGAAATGCTGCTAGAATTGGGGGCAAAAGTCGTCGAAATCAGAGGTGACTCTGAACTAGTTGTGAAACAATTAACAAAAGAGTACAAGTGCATCAAAGAACACTTAATCAAGTACTTTATTACTGCCAATGCAATGTTAAAATGTTTCACTCATGTTGACATTAAACATGTGCCTAGAATTGATAACCAAGAGGCAAATGAGTTGGCACAGATTGCTTCAGGCTACAGAGTTTCTAAAGAAAAATTGCAAGAGTTGATAGAAATAAAAGAGAAGCTCTTTTCGACAGATAGTTCCAACACACAATTGTCAATGCCAAAACTTGGGGGGGCAGACAAGTCAAAAGTGGTGTCACCTCCAACTGAAATTGAAAATTTGAAAATTTTTGAAATTTTTGCCATTGACAATATGTCGAATGATGATTGGCGAAAACAAATTGTCGAATACTTGGAAAATCCAACAGGAGCAACTAGTCGAAAAACCAAGTATAGAGCCTTAAGCTACATGATTGTTGGAAACGAATTGTTCAAAAAGACTCCTGAAGGAGTTTTGCTTAAATGCCTAAGTGAAAACGAAGCTTATTTGGCAATATCCAATACTCATAGTGGTGCTTGTGGCTCACATCAAGCAGGTCACAAGATGAAATGGCTTTTGTTTCGACAAGATGTGTATTGGCCAAGTAAGCTGAAAGACTGTATAGAGTTTGCTAAGGGTTGTCAAGAATGCCAAAGACACGCAGGAGTTCAACCTGTGCCCGCAAATGAATTGCATTCAACTAATATATACCTGTTATACGCGCCAATATAAAAAAAAAAAGCAATGATGGCAGTTACTTGGGGAACGTGTGTAGCAGTTGCCAAAGTGATGGAAGTGATGGAGTGTGGCAGTTTCCAAAGCAAAACGTGGCCATTAATATGACAACGCACTCAAGTGCTGACATGATGCTGAAGAGTGACATTGATAACGTTAGAGTGCTTGACATAGGGTTGTCGAAAGACAATTCAAAAACGTCAATTTTCTACCTTCGTCTAAACCTCGGTCGAAAATGACATTTTTGGGGGGCAATTTGTTAACCTGCATTTTCGACAGGCTCAATTAAATGCAGTCAATGAGGTTTGACTTGTCACTTTAAAATAGAAATGTTGACTACTTCACAAAGACGGTGAAATTGAGGCCTTGAAGGCAATACTTCGACAGAAAAGGGAATAAAAATCCAGTAACAGATCAGGGCTAAAGCAGCATTGTCGAAGAACGTAGCAGTTACGCCGTCGAACGATACGGTCGTTGTTGTCGAAGATTGTAGCAGTTACGTCGTCGAAAGATACGACAGTTGTTGTTTTTAAATCCCTGTGTACAGTTATATATAACCGTTGTAGGCAGTTACAATCTCTGCATAGTATATATAGTAGTTTCTCATAGAGAAAAAAAGGGTCACAAACTCCCATACATATTTCTCACACTCAGAATTCCAACTTACAGAGAAACATGAGTTACAGAAACCAGATGTATGATATTGTGTACCAATTTCTTTTATTTCAATACATTCTAGTCATGTTTCCTTAAATATTTCTACAATTTACTTGTTTTCTGCACTTGATCGAATTCAAAAGATACGTAAGGCAATTCGACAGTTTCAACAACTTTAAAATTGTCAGTTATTACAAATAACATCAAGAACATTCATAACTTTTTCTGGAAAACTATAGCACAAATGTCCTAAGATTTACTAGTTGATCTTGCAAGTAACAAATTCTAAACCAGCGGTTGTTTACCAAAATTCACGGTAAACACACTCCTGGCGCTCTCGTTGCCACTGTCGTTTGCACTCCCGCTGGGAAAAAAAATGATGAAAAATGACCTTTTTAAAAAAAAAAACAGATTCTTAAATTTTTTTAAAAAAAAAACAGTTTTTAAAATTATGGAAAAAGATTTTTTTTTAAAAAACTGACATGTTAAAAAAAAATTTGTCTTTTAGTGGCGAAATGACGATTTTACCCCTAATTTTTGACAAATGTCAAAATTCTAAGATGTCTAAAAATGTAAAAGTGCTGGCATTTGTTTTTATTATCAGCGTTTTGTCTTTTAGTGGCGAAATGACGATTTTACCCCTAAATTTTGACAAATGTCAAAATTCTAAGATGTTTAAAAATGTAAAAGTGCTAGCAGTTTTTTGTTTTTAGTGGCGAAATGATGATTTTACCCCTAATTTTTGACAATTGTCAAAATTCTAAGATGTCTAAAAATGTAAAAGTGCTAGCATATATGTTTATTATCAGCTTTGTGTCTTTTAGTGGTGAAATGATGATTTTACCCCTACTTTTTGACAAATGTCAAAATTCTAAGAAGTCTAAAAATATAAAAGTGCTAGCATATGCTTTTATCATATTAGAGTTGATTAGAGTTGATGACAAAACTACCTTTATCACAATTTTATTTCATATGTTGAAAAATTAAATTAATTTTTTTTGGTACACATTTTAAATAATAAATTTACTTTTTATCACTTATTTAATTTTTTGAATTCAATAGATTTTTTAATTTTTAGATTATACAAAAAGACAAAATTACACTTATCATAAAATTATAATTATTTTTTTAAGTTAAATACTAATATTTTTAATTTAACATCAATTTTTATTTTTAAATAGATTTCATATTTGTTATCTTAAAATATATTTTAAAATGGTAAATGAATAAATAATTTTCTTATATATATTATCCTGTTGGTTTTTAATCCAACTCAAACTCTAGATAAAATTTTAACTAGAGAGATAGGATATGATAAGTCACAGGATTGAGTTATCATATCCTGCTGCCTCAATAAAGCCTAACACGAAATATGATAAACGTATCATACCATGTCTCTTTATTCCGACCACCAAACGGCCTAACTAATATCACCCGTAGGTGAGTAAATTGGTGGTTGATATCACATGTGCATCTAAACAAATCACAAGTGTTTTATTAATTAACTTGACAATTCTTGATTTTCTCACTTGATCCCTGATGAGTCAGATCCACTCTTGTGTGAGTTTAAGATATAATTTAGATAAATCATAGAGTCTAAAAAGGACGATCGATCAGCTAGGCATGACTAGAGAGGGCTATCACCAAGCTCATTTAACAACTAATAAAGGGTCTTATACACACACACATATCGGGTACGTACTTTTAGCACTTGTACATTTTTAGACACATATTAACAACTAATAGTGGTGTACCGTCGGAGGTACTAAAAGTACCTCAGACGAGCGCCTCCTTCAACACTCGTCTGATGTACTCCCCTGTTTCACCCGTGAACAGATACTAAAAAGAAAGTTTAAATTTGAATCCAAATCACAACAAATAAAACTATGTTTGGCCACGCCAATTCACTAGCTTATAGCGGATAAATTCATTGTAGGTATTTGACATGACTAGTTTATAATGTTTTTTCACTAGCTTATAGGGTTTCATTTTTTCCTTCAATTTTTATCCTCAATATTTTAATTAAATTCTTCATTTATCCTCCATTAAATGAATCTTCTCCCAACTATAAACTAACTTATCTGCTATCTAATAGCTTATCCGCTATCCGCTCTTTTTTACCAAACAAAACCTAAATATGCAAGGTTGGACGATCTATATATCAATCCCTATCAATTTGCCCTATCGGTTTGCCTAAACTCACTCCACGGTAGGTAGGAGTTTGGAGTTTTATGTCTCTCATCTTGAAAGTAAAGAAAAGCTCTTTTAATAGAAAGTGAAAATTTTGAGAAGTCATAGAGGATCTCCCATTATGCTGTTTGTTGTTGGTGTTCTAGCACCAGCATATTAGTAATAAGTTTTGTTCCCAACCGGACCGACCGGTGTATACATAAGCTCGGCCTCCACTTTGACCGATCGAATAGAGAAGGATATTCTAGCATGACTAACCGACTGACTATAAATATCCCGCATTCATCTCTCCAAGTATGGAATGAAGCGAGATCATAGGGAATGAGTGATATCTATTAAGTGAAAGAGTATGAAATGAAAGGATCTTGAATCTAATATTCATCATTTCATACTCTTTCATATCAATTACAGAGTGATCCTACTAATATTGTGTTCGGTCTAGTCCCTCAAGAGAAACATATCGGAACAAGTTTTTTTACCTCTTTATTTCTCCGGTGAGAATCAAACTCTGCAAAACCATTTGTGGCAAACGGTTTTGAGTTGAAACTTAAAAGCATAAAGCTGAAAGTATGTATAGGCAGTATAGCCAAGCCAGCATAGACATGGGGTAGAAGACTATGATTTAGACTCTAGAGTACAATTAATTAATTAATTAATGGATATTCTAAAATTGGGCAATAACGACAGAGTTGAATAGAAGATTCATCATAATGGTGTGAATGCGCATAACACAAGCAATGTCCCGTCATATGGTTTTTTAGTTATAATAATAATGCATTTAAAAAGTATGGTACCGAGTCTACCGACCATACAAATGAAGTTTTGTCCATAATCTCCAATAAAGAAACCCCATGAATTGATAATGACACCCTCTGCTGTCGTATTAGGGAATATTTTCAAAAGACATAAACAAATACTCCTACGTCTCGTATTACAGGTCGTTTTGGGTCATTTCATACATATTAAGAAAAGTAGTTAATTTTATATGAGAAAGAAATTATGAGCTAGTTTACCAAATTAACCTTATTAATAATGACATTAGAAGAATAAATTAATAAAATTATGAAAGAGATAATATTAAATAATAAAAGATACAGTAGAAAAGAAAATCAAGCTTCAAAGTTCAAACAAAAAAGTCTTCATATTCTCTCATATACCTAATTGTGTTAGTATACAAAGCTTACCCGTGTTTGTGTTAGTATTCTACACAGCATAGGCCAAGGCAGCATAAAAAAAACAAAAACAAAAGTAGATGATAAGCATCCCAAGAAAGTTAATAAAAGACAAGGTTCCATGTCTTTGTCCAAGCTTAGCTGTTCCTGAATATGAATACTAGTCAGCATAAATAAAAAATAAAAGTATACTATTACTATACTTGGGTATTTATGAGGAGATAAAACCTGGTGGAAGGGAATAGCGTAGAATGAATAAATAAAATATAACAAAGTTCTTTTTATTTATTTTTATTATTATTATTATATGTTCCACATTATTATTATTATTCCTTTGTACCATATGACTAACCTAAGCATACGCATGCCGCAAAACGCTTCTCTTTTCCACATTGGACATTTGGTATCAACCTTTTGAAAGCGAATCTTATGTTGGACCTGTAACTTTGATGCCAAGAGTGGGGGAAAAACCATAGAATAATTCCAGTGCTCCTCTGCTCTGCTGCATCATTCTAACCACCTATGCAATCTCGCTTGTCTGTAACTTTTGTGTCAAGATATTGCTACTATTTGATTTGAATCATAGCAGGGTACAACAACATAGAACACTATGACATTAGCTTGTAAAATAAAAATCTAAAACAAACAAGACATTTATATTACTATAAAACATACAAGTTCACAACAACAGAATGGGATATGCTTCAGTTCCCATTCAATAATAGTTATACAACATCTAATCTAAAAATTAAAATGGGGTAAGCTTTGTATACGATGGTACAGCCAAACCCCACAAAAGAACTGAACTCAACTCTAATACCTCAGACAGTGGCTAAAACTGGTGCTACCCTTCAAAAGATATGGGTAGAGAACAGGAAGCAGTAGTCCACCGGTTACAGAAAGCTCAGATTTACCACCATAGCTATATATTTATGACACTCTGAGTAATGCTACATATATTTATATAACTACACACCATCACTGCTTAAAAGAAAATTACAAAAATAGATAAAAAGAGAACCCCAAGTGAAATGTCAGGCTTTTAGTTATGTATGGCCTTCTTCTGTAGGCAAAGTTAAGCTGTAGTAGTATATTAACAGTTAGGATTGACAAAGCTGTTTATCTCCTTCATGAGGCAATAGAAGTGATCATTATTAGGCAAGAAGTAAAAACCAATAGTTGCCTCCTTTAGGTAAAGAAGATTAACATCATGGCCTGAATTCTTGAGCCCTTCTACATATTCCAATTGCCAATCTTGAAGAAGATCCAAACCAGCCACGCAAACAAGGCTTTTAGGGAACTTTAAACCTACAAGGCTTTTACCTTTGGGACCAAATGGGTTACAAGCAGGATGGTCTCTATCCTCTCCTTCAGGAAGAAAAGCTCTCCAATACCAATCTCGGTCTTGCAACCTCACAAAGTACTTCCCATCTAGTTTCTTCTCCGATTCGGTTCGCTTCTCCCCACCAAATAGTGGATGTAGAAGTATGTTACCTAGTACCTCCACATCTTCCTCTGCGGCCCTAACCACAACATGATGAGCGATATTTCCTCCAGAACTATCTCCAGCCATGTAGACATAAACCTTCGAATCCTTTCCACTCTGAAGCCATGTCCTTGACTTAACCCATTTAAGGGCGTTCCAGCCGTCTTCATACGCACAAGGAAATCGATGCTCGGGAGATCGCCGGTAATTTACAGAAACCACAACAGCCTTACACATGCTCACAAGGCGGCGACAGAAAGTGTCGTAGATAGCACTATTAGCCGAGGAATGAGAGAAGCTTCCACCGTGGAAGAAAATTATGACAGGGACAATCACTGTAGTGCTTAAGGGCTTTTCAAGTTCTATAATACCCCAATTTGTAACATTCTCAGGAGCAGACCGATATACTCTACTGAAGAGTCCAGTGTTACGGTCAACATGATCAAAAGAGAATACCCCATCAACAGGAATTGTATTTGCTGGGACCTTGCGATCAAGAAACTCTGCCAATTCTCTATTGAATGTTCCATCAGCACGTCTTAGTAGATTATAAGCTAGCTTAAAATTGGAGATAAGCACCCAAGTATTGAGTGGAACAACACTCTACAAAAGATTGTAACATGTTATTAGAACCTTATCTATATAAACTAAGCATTCCATTTGACACTGTAGTACTTCTAAAAAAGACAAAGTTGCTCTAATTTCTAATCAAAGCTCTCCCCTCTTAGAAAAACATGAAATTACTGAAAAGAATGATCATAAAACGGTGTATAGACCACACAAATCATGGAGAAAAGACGAAATTTGCAACTTGCCAAAACAAGAAACTAGAGGGCTATGTGTAAGATATAGAAAGTAGAATGAAAAATAAAAGAAAGGCCAAAATCTAAATGATCTATAGGGGCTATCATTGTCAACTAAACTAAACCCGTTGAGGATTAAAAACAAACAGACAACAGTCTCTTAAACTCAGAGATGTTCCCCAACAAATACACAATCGATGTTAAAGATTAGAACTTTTCCCCTTCAACATCACAATATAAGAAGAAGAAGAAAGAAAGAAAAGGAAAGAATAGAAATCACAAAATACACAATGTGAAGTTGAAGAAGAAAAAAAACTAGATTAGAAATAAAAAGTGTGGGGTGTTACCTTTGATTCACTAAGGTTGACTTCATTACTTCCAGTCATGTTTGTTGTTGTTGCTGCTGCTGCTGCTCTCTCTCTCTCTCTTCTAAGGAGTGATTGAAAAAACGAAATCGAAAGAAAGAGGCTTAAAAGGAAAAGTGAACCTCACAAAGAAGCAAATACAATAACCGGTTTTTTATGGCGCCTCATAATAATACTAAATACTAAATAGGTGAGGAATTAGAAAATAGAAAGAAGGTACAAGTGATGAGGGTGGGTTGATTTGTCGGTTAAGGTGAGTAAGAACAAGAATGGAGAGTTCTATGTATGTGAAAAACAAAGAGAGGGCAATGATTCATACACATATATCAGAGAGAGAGAGAGATAAGAAAGAGTGGTGGAGAGAGAAACACAACACGAGAGTCAAACGCAAAAGAACGACGGGGATGGGATGGGTTGGGATGGGTTGGGATGTAAACGGAGACAAGAGAGACGACAAAGCTGGCGGCCGAATTAAACTGTTTATATGGGTCCTACTAT
Organism: Astragalus membranaceus; assembly: GCA_039519185.1. Classification (NCBI taxonomy): domain Eukaryota; kingdom Viridiplantae; phylum Streptophyta; class Magnoliopsida; order Fabales; family Fabaceae; genus Astragalus; species Astragalus membranaceus. The sequence continues at coordinate 127,951,192 of CM076847.1, read as the reverse complement.
TATTTTTTTCAAATTAATTTGTCATGGCAAATTAATATTTTTCTTTTTTGTAAATTGGTTGTTTGTGTTTTGTCTGTATCCTGGTGTGTGCAATAGTGTTGAGAAAGAGAAAGTGAGAAATGACTTGTGACGTACTACTACGGAGCTTATGTACAGCAGAAGCTTTCTTGTTCTTGATGGCACTGACAACCCCGTTTTGGACTTGTTTACAATTTTGTTGCCTAAACTTTTTTTTGTCTTCCGTATTACAACAAATACACTTTTCCCACATTTATCATAACGGAAATTTGTAGGGGATTCTAATTCACAGCCACACACCGACACCATGTGCATCGGTATTTTATATTATCAATTAATTATAATTTTTTTTTATAAATAAACCTGTTAATGGTGGGAAAATATTAGTTTCTGAAATTTTAACATAAGTATTTAAAAATTACTTAATTGATAAGCACTTTATAAACGTACATAAGCTCAACACGAGTTATTATTATTGAATATATATATAGTATTAACATATTTTTGATTGAATTGTCTACGATAATAATTCAGCTCAACACAATTTTGTTGGTCAATTATTTATTCAATTATTTTATTTAAAATGAAACAACAACAAAAAAACACCCTTAGTAAAAACCTAAAAAAGGCAAACAAAAAAAATCATTCAATATTAACAATAAAAAAATGTGAGAGATCAAATGGCAGTACATGTTATATCCAAAAAAGTAGCACATGTTGGTAATCATCTCGTAGAAATTATACATACAATATTTTATTACATTCATGCAAAATAGTTTTTTTAAAACAATATTAGCATTACAAAATAGTTTAGTATCATATATCAAAGTTAAAAATTAAATTGGAAAAAATGATCACTTGAGTAATTAAATTCAGTTAAAAATAAAACAAAAACAAAAAACTCTGAGCCAGCTGTCCTGTCCCTCGAGGCACCTACAATGAGCGAGGGATTTATCACTGTTGTCCATGCGGTTGATACCCGGATTTACCCAAAAAAGTTTTTTCAGAAGAAAAAAAAATGTTATTATTTGAAATCTCCAAATTATTTTAAATTCAAACTCTATAATTACTTTTTTAACAAAATGTCTAGCATCTTCCCAATGTCTCAGTTAATTGTCTAGAATATTTAAACTAAATTAAGAGTCATTTAATTCCATTTTCATTTTCCAAACCACTAATCAACTTGCTTCACTTCCCTAATTTTTCGAAAACTATCTCATCTCCCAAAAGTTCTTGCTCTCAAGTAGTATCTTCCTCTCATTTCGCAGCTCAACCACAAAAGTGTGACAGCAATGCAACCGTTTCTTGCATAGATGGCAACAACAAAAACTATAAAGTTCAACGCAGTGGATTTAACCATTAAACAAGTAACTACTGAATTTTCACCTCCTTCACGCTCGTTTTTCTCATCTTAAATCCTCTCTCGCCTAGTTCTCCCTATCTCAGTCTCCATCCTCCATCTCTCCATATTCTTTCACCACCAACGAAACAACCGCATCAACTCGTCACCGAGCAACAGAACCACTCAAGATCCGAACATGCAAGCCCTCAATCGCCAGCTACCTCACTCTCCAGCTACAAATCTGTCCTCCTTTCTGTAAGATGCTTTAGATTTCTAATGTTATTTTCTAAGATAGTTAAATTCCTTTATTTTTTTTTATATGAAATTTTTTTATGCTTAATATTTTTATTTTTGTGTTAACAATTTGTAATCTTTAGTTTTCATTTTCTTCATATTTCAGTTTGCAATACTTAACACTTCCCTCTCGTTTCAGCTGAGAATTTGTGATGGGCATCTAAAACACGTGGGGACTTGCTGAAGAAGAATAAGAGGTTTGTGATTGGTAGCTAACTGTGTTTCTTAGATCGCAATGTCACCAAAATATTCTTGTAAAGTATGGTGGGCCATACTTACAATGATTTTATTTTTTTGACTAAAAGAAAACAAAAATTAGTTGATAAAAAGAACAAAAAAGAAAAAACAGCCAAAGTTGGCGCCTAAAGTGTCCTACATATTCGGTTTAGCTTTGAGATATAAATATTAGTATTTTTGATTGATCAATTACTACAAATACTTGTAATTATATTTTCAAAGGAAAAAAAATTACTTCCCCTGAATTTATAAAAAAAAAATGCAAAAGAAAGGGGGACATAAGAGAGCTCAATGGAGCACTAGACCAATAACCTTTGGCGAGAAAAGAATTTAAATCAAAATAGAGTTCTATCGATTGATGTGTGTTTACAAAATTATGTGCAAGGCTCTGTCGGATAGCGGATGAAAAAATTAGACTATTTTGGCAAGCAGCAGCGGTTAGCATTTTTGGGATACTTTATAGCGTTTTTTGAAACGCCACTTAAAGTAGTGTTTGAGCTTATAGCTTATAGCGTATCATCTTTTTAGACTTTTTCACCCTCATTGTTTTTATAATATTCCTTCTATCTCTTCAATAAAATAAAATAAAAATTATCAATAATTTTGAATTGTATCGTCTGTCTTCAATATTTTTTGTATCACCTCAATTGTTGTTTACTGCTTCTACGTTTTTATTCCTTTCCTTTTTCTTTACTCAAAGTTTTTTTTCCTTTTTGTAAATAATTAGTTGATAGTAAATAAATTAGTTTAGTTATCAAGTAAATAACTAAATTAGACTATCATGAATTTATAAAAAAAAAAAAGAATTATACATATTTTAACATATTTTTATTGATTAAATAAATTTAACCATGAATTAAACATGTCTTTTGATGTCATTTTACATTTATCACCTAATTCAACTGCTAGTTTTACCAAACACTTTATTCGACATCAGCTAGCTTATCCGCTAATATTTGCCAAACAAAACCTAAGTCTAAGCTCTAACGACAACTAGGTCAACAACTACCACACCTAGGCGAGTAGTTATTTGACTAGCATGTTCATTCGGGTGTGCATCCTCTCAGATCATGAAAAAATTCCAATAGAGTGAGAAAGCCTCATTTATTAAGATAATAATATTTTAATTGACGTGTCTTTCTCTGTTCTACTGGAAATTTCCAAAGACCCGAGAGAATCCAGGCCCGCTCATTCCCTCAATTGTGTTACGAGTCATGGGTGCTACAATTCCTCCGGGAAGCTCCACGTGTCCTTTCAACAGCTATCTTTCTAGCTGTTTTATCCACTTCTCGTTGCAACTTCCTCAATCTAGGGGCATGTTCAACCTTCTTCGCCCCTTAATCCTTAATTCAATAGTTCATATTGTTGAAGCATCAATTCCACCATTGATGATCACTCACACACACACTGAACACAGATCAGAATAGAGAGAGAGAGAGAGAGAGAGAGAGAGAGAGAGAGAGAGAGAAGAATCAAGGGAGAAGGATCTATTGTGAAAGCAACTGAATGTTGTTATATCGGTTATTATTCATTACAACAGTATTTAGGGATTTCACTTTCCCTTTACAATGTGAATGACAATAATCCCCCTGACTTAAAATGAGAAAATACTAAAATGCCCTGTACTAATACTATGAGACAAAAATTGTGAAATGAGTCATATTACAACATCCTCCCCTAATTTCACAATTGAAAAACAGAGTTACAAACAACTGAAAATTACAAACTTATGAATTGTATAGTATTGGACATTCAGTACTCAGTAAACCAGACAGCAGTAGGACATTAGTTGATCAGGCAACTTCAAAATCTTCAACACCTAGATCATTCCTTAGTTTCACAAATTGTTCAGACTTCAATGCTTTAGTGAGTATGTCAGCTACTTGTAGCTGTGTGTTACAGTAGCAGACCTCCAAAATCTTTCTTTCAATTTGATCTCGCAAATAGTGAAACTTTGTTTCTATGTGCTTGCTTTTCCCATGTGAGATGGGGTTTTTAGCAAGCATGATTGCTGATTTATTGTCAATCAGCAACCTTGTTGGGCCATTGTCATTAATCTTCAGTTCCTTCAACACTGATCTCAACCAAACAGCTTGTTGAGCAGCAGTAGATCCTGCAATGTACTCAGCCTCGCAAGAAGAAAGTGCTACTACAGGCCGCTTTCTTAAGCACCAGGAGATAGGTGCTCCATAGCACATGAAAATGTAACCAGTTGTGCTCCTACGATTTGTTTTGTCACCACACCAGTCGCTGTCTGAGTACCCATGGAGATCACCATGCTTCTGATTCTGTTTTACAGGGAACAGAACACCAAACTTCATTGTTCCTTTCACATACTTCAGAATTCTCATCACTGCCATGTAGTGTGACATTTTTGGTTTCTCCATAAACCTGCTAGCAATTCCTACTGCATAGCAGATATCAGGGCGTGTGTTGCACAGATATCTCAGGGATCCTACTAGCTGTTTATACACAGTAGGATCAACAAATTCACCATCCTCATCCAGTTCAAGCCTTTGATTTACCTCTGCAGGGGTTAAAACTGTTTTGCAGTCTGTCATATTGAATCTTTTCAATATCTCAGCAGCATACTTTCTCTGATGTAACACAATGCCTCTAGGAGTGTAGAGAAACTCCATTCCTAGGAAGTAACTGACCTTTCCAAGGTCAGTCATTTCAAATTCAGACATTAATTTATTTTTCACACTGTTTATCTCATCATCTCTGTCACCAGTCAAGAGGATATCATCCACATAAAGGCAAACTAGGATCATATTGCCTTTATTGGACATCTTCACATAGATTCCATATTCAACAGAGCATTTCTTGAATCCACATTCAGAGAAAAAGCCATCAATCTTCTTATTCCAAGCTCTTGGAGCTTGCTTAAGGCCATACAATGCCTTATTCAACTTATACACCATCTCCTCCTTTCCTTTCACTTCAAAACAGGGAGGCTGTGTAATGTAAACTTCTTCCTCCAATGGGCCATTCAAGAAAGCCGATTTCACATCTAAATGCATCAAAGTCCATCCTCTACTACATGCTAGAGCTATGATCAATCTAATTGACTCATGTCTAGCTACAGGTGCATATACTTCAGTATAATCCAGACCCTCCTTTTGCAAAAACCCACGGGCAACTAGTCTTGCCTTGTGCCTTGCTACACTCCCATCAGGTTTCAATTTTACCTTGAATACCATAACAGTGATGGCCTTCTTATCTGGAGGTGATACTGTCAAACTCCAACTCTTATTCTTCTCAATAGCCTGCAACTCTTCTCTCATTGCAGCTCTCCATACCTCTTCTTTCACTGCTTCAGTGTGGCTCAGGGGTTCAGTATCAGCTAACATAGCTAATTGAACCAAGTCACCATCACTATTAACTTGATTATCATTGATCAGGTCATAGTCTGTAAGTCTGGGTGGAATATTTCTCTGTCTCTGTGGTCTAAGTTGCCCCTGCACTTCACCATCAGAACCTGAATCACTTTCATCATTCTGAGTAGGTTCCTGTTCTTCATTTATAGCTGCATCAGGTACATCTGCTTGCACCGGTGCAGTGTCAAATTCTTCATCAAGTGTCACACTGTCAACTTCAACAGGTGCTACCTTGTTGAAGTTCCAATCCCATTTCTCTTGCTCCTTGATAATCACATCTCTACTAACTTCAATTTTGTTTGTAGTAGGACAATACAACTTGTATGCACCCGTAGAATGATACCCAACCAATATCATTGGACAGCCTTTATCATCAAGTTTCTTTCTCTTTGCATCTGGGACATGTTTGTAACATAGTGCACCAAATACCTTAAAGTGCCCTATCTCAGGTTTCCTTCCACTCCACACTTCAAGTGGTACCTTGTCCTTCAATCTCCTTGTAGGACATCTATTTAATATGTATGTAGCAGTGGCAACAGCCTCTACCCACAGATTGTTTGGTAAATCCATTTGCTTTAGCATGCATCTAGTCATATCAAGGATCATTCTATTTCTTCTCTCAGCCACACCATTGTGTTGAGGTGTGTATGGAGCTGTAACTTCATGTTCTATTCCCTGATCAGCACAGAACTTTCTGAACTCCATGGAACTGTATTCCCCTCCTCCATCACTCCTCAACACCTTCAACTTACTGCCACTCTGCTTCTCTGCATAACATTTGAATCTCTTGAACTGTTCAAACACTTCACTCTTGTGTTTGATCAAGTAAACCCATATCATCCTTGAATACTCATCTATGAATGTCACAAAGTATCTGTTACCACCTAGAGAAGGTGTCTCTAGGGGTCCACAGACATCTGAATGAACCACATCTAGAGCCTGTGTTGCTCTAGTAGGTAATTCTGTCACAAAAGGCAGTCTGGCTTGCTTGCTCCTCATACACACACTACATGATTTATCAGTCACAGTTACTTTAGGCATACCAATCACCAGCTCCTTAGAGTGTAACTGACTTAAACTCTTAAAGTTTAAGTGTCCATATCGTTTGTGCCATAGTGCACTCTCCCCTTCACTGTCAATTGCACTAAGGCACTTGGCATCACTAGCCTCAATCTTCACCTTGAAGGTTCTATTCTTCTCAAGTGGAGATCTAAACACCTTTCTCTTGTTCTGATCATACAAAATCATTTCACCATCCTCCATGGTCACAGAATACCCTTTTTCAAGGAATTGTCCTACACTCATAAGGTTTCCCTTCATAGTTGGCACATACCACACCTCTTCTATCAATACAGTTCTGCCATTACTCATTTTAACCAGAACATTCCCCATACCTTCTGCATTTAAGTAACTACCATCAGCCAATCTAATCTTAGTCCTCTTAGACCCATCAAAATCAATCAGCCATTGCTTATTTCCTGTCATATGGTTGGAACAGCCCGTATCCATATACCATATTTCAACTATTGTACCATCATCTGTTGTGGTTACCATCAAAAGGACTGGTTCATTATCATCATCACTGTCTCCTTTGGCTATGTTTGCCTCTTCTTTCTTATTTTCTTTGTTGGACCAACATTCATCAGCAAAGTGCCCAAATTTCTCACAATTAAAGCACTGGATTCTTTTCTTATCAAAAGATCCTTTCTTGCCAAAGTTCCTATTGCCTTTACTACCATTACCAGATGATTCAGTCTTACTGCTATTATTAACAGTGCCTTTCTTGTTATTCTTTTCTAGCCAAGCTTGTTTCTTAGCCTTCCAATTAGAGTTATTTCCATTATTACCTTTCTTGACTACTTGTACTCTAAGTGCTTCTTTCTCAACAACCCTACTATCCACTAGTATTTCATGTGCTTCTAAACTACCTTGTAATGTATCAATTTTCATTGTACTAGTGTCTTTAGATTTCTCTATTGCTACTCTAATATGATCAAGTTTTTCAGTTAAAGAACGAAGTACCTTTTCAACAATCATTCGTTCTGTAACTGTTTCACCACAAGTCTTCATCTGATTCGTCATCTCCATCACCTTCACGACGTAATCTACAATCTTTTCCCCTTCTTTCATATTCAGGTTCTCATACTTCTTCCTCAGCGATTGTAACTTCACCTTCTTGACCGAATCATCACCACCATAGCAACGCACCAAGATGTCCCACGCAGCCTTGGCCGTTATAGCTTCTGCAATCTTTTCAAACACTTTCACATCCACACATTGATGAATGTAGAATAAAGCTTTCTAATCCCTCTTTCTTGTCTCACGTTGAGCGTTCCTCTATGCTTCAGTGGCATTTTCCCCCACCGGAGTATACCCATCGTTCACCAACTCCACCACGTCCTGCGCACCAAACAAGACCTTCATTTGAATCGACCATCGATTCCAATTGGTTCCATCGAACACCGGTAATTTGATGTTCAATCCACCGCTTCCACCATTCATCTTTTCTCCCACTCTGATCGAAAGAAGCTCTCAAACTCTAGTGTTTCCCTAACCCACGAAATCGAAAGATTGCGACTTCGTTTGATTTCGATTTGCAATTCGGTGTGAATCGCAAGAACGAAATCACATGCACACACCTCACACTTTCACTCGTGTTTCCCAAGATCGCTCTCAAAACGCAGCTCTAGATACCATGTTGAAGCATCAATTTCACCATTGATGATCACTCACACACACACTGAACACAGATCAGAATAGAGAGATAGAGAGAGAAGAATCAAGGGAGAAGGATCTATTGTGAAAGCAACTGAATGTTGTTATATCGGTTATTATTCATTACAACAGTATTTAGGGATTTCACTTTCCCTTTACAATGTGAATGACAATAATGCCCCTGACTTAAAATGAGAAAATACTAAAATGCCCTATACTAATACTATGAGACAAAAATTGTGAAATGAGTCATATTACAACACATATACCCTTTTTATATAAATTCCCACACCTTATTTAGACATTGTTAATTACCAATTATTTGTAATTCAATTGGACATTAATTATTCGTGATTCAATCAGCCAGGCAAAGACGGTTTTTTAAAAAATGTTTAATATAATTGAAACACTATTTAAAACCCAATCATGTTTCTATCTGAAAAATAGTCAAATTCATTAGACAAAACTACTATAATGAAGATTGGATATTCCAATCCAATACATGAAAGTCAAATGAATGACGTTTCCTCACGTAATTGTTTTATGGCTTTTCTGGATTAAAGAGAAATTAAAACATAAGATACAAGTTGAATAGAGAGAATAAAAAAATTAGAATAGTTTTTGTGTTCAATTGCCTAAAAACAAAGAAAAACTAGGTAATCCCCATAAGTGTTCATTAACATGGACAATGATGCAATGAAGTATTAGGCTATTAGCCACACCAAGTGTATCTCATAGACAGGAAGTTGAGGTTGATATGAATGATCAACTAAACTCAAGTGTTAAAATTTCACCCAACACTCTCAAATAGGGATGTCAAAACGGGCTTGGCCCGCCGGGCCGGCCCGTTGGCCCACCAAAATAAGGCGGGCAGGGCTAAGGAATTGATGCCCGTCGGCCCGCGTTGCCCGGCCCGCTTCGCCCGCTAGCCTGCGGGCTAAATATTGTGGCGGGCCAAACCGCCCGTTTAGTTTTTTTTTTTTTAAAAAAAATTCAGTGTAAATTGACGGGCCAGCCCGCTAGCCCACCAGCCAGCCACTTCGCGGGCAGGGCATGAATTTTCGGCCTGCATTCGGTTAACGGGCCGGGCCGGGCCGCCCGTTTTGACACCCCTACTCTCAAATGTTAAATTCCAACTATTCAACATATTTTCTCACTTTTTCGTGTGTTAAAACCTTTTTTCTCTATTTTAATCAATGCTTAGAATTTCCCTAGACAATAATGTTACCGGAGAGAATCCACTTCCAACACGTAATATATCAAAGGCATTTTTTTTACCCCCTCTTCTCCCTTATACCCCGCATATTATGTTTTATCCCTAAAATACCCCTCATTTTTTTTACCAAAATTTAAGTTGTAACTGATTTTTTTTAAAAAATTTCCGAAAACACCTCAAAGGAGGATAATTCCGTAAGCCATTTTGATGAATTTGGCTTCCAGAATTATCCTTCTTTTAGGTGTTTCCGGAAAACTTCATCCAAATGGCTTCTAGAATTATCCTATGAGATAATTCTGGAAGCCATTTTGATGAAGTTTTCTAGAAATTTATCAAAATGGCTTCCGAAATTATCCTCCAATGAGATAATTCCGGAAGCCATTTTGATTAAGTTTTCCGGAATTATCTCATAGAAGGATAATTGCGGAAGCCAAATTCATAAAAATGTTTCTAGAATTATCCTCCCATGAGATAATTCCGAAAAAATTCATCAAAATGGCTTTCAGAATTATCTCATAAGAGGATAATTCTGGAAGCCTTTTTTTGGAGTGGGGGTAAAATGGTCAGTTTGGTCAAAGTGGGGGTAAAATCTTATCCCCTTTAAAAAAAAAAGGCTTCCGAAATTATCCTCTTATCAGATAATTTCGAAAGCCATTTTGATGAATTTTTTCGGATATTTAACGTTATCTCAAATAGCAACGATGATGCTAAATTATCCTATCCCCTTTAATCCACTTAAAGTTAAATTTAAATCAGGCTAAAATCAAACACATACACAAAGTACTAGTAGATCTTGAATAGTGAAAAACGTGGGAGGGGCAATGGCAAGAATTGAACCTTTTTGGAGTGGAAAAAGGAGCTATAAGGAAGGAGACAAGTGAGCTTCCCAGCGTGCAGCCAACGCCAAGGCACGTGGTGACAAAGGGTTCCGTTTTAAAGCTTCTTGGTTTTGCCAAACGAGCCCGAAAGCATTAAATTCCACAAATACCCTCCAAGCTCCCATACCCATAGTACCCCCGAAATGCCACTGACGATGAAAGTGTTTTGTACTTTTGTCCATTACTGAATAGCGTGTGACGGCATGTTTTTTGTTATAGCCTGAAGAAGAAGGAACGTTTTCATTTTCGTTTCTTTTATCACTTTTCTTTCTAAAAATATTTTAAGGACAAAATCTAGGTGTGGTTGTGTTATTTTTCGATGAAAAGACTTAGGTGTTGTTTTATTGGTGTGGTTGGAGCTATTTTTACATAATGACACGCATATTTATTATTAATATTATTTATTATCTCTAAGTTATTTAAAAAAAAAACTAATTCGTGTACATGTAATAGCATGATTGAAAAATAGCACCAACCACATATGTGGAACAACACCTATGTTTTGTCCATTTGTCGTGTCATGCTATGTCGAAAAAATAACACTAACTACACTTATATGACCACACCAAAGTTTTTTTTTTTATCCTAAGTAGGTAGCTCAGTTGGCGAGCTAAGGGATATCGAAGGAGTGCACCAAAAAGAGTGCAAGAAGGAGGTCTCGGGTTCAAACCCCGGAAACTAACATTCTCCCACCCCCAATAACATTGCTTATAAAAAAAAAGTTTTATCTTTTTTTTTATTTGAACAATGCTATTAACATATTTTAGAATATTGAATGAGTGTTTTTTAAAGATTTTACTTTTAAAATATCCTATTTTTTTTATAAAAAAAAATCCAAAATACCTCACATTTTACTTTATATCAAAAAACTTTATTTTTCCCACACACTCACAAATTTTCTCTAAATGGGATTTCTAGCCTATTTTCTTTTTTTAGGAATCGCACTCTCGAAAGTGTGATTTCTGGGTTATTTTATTAGAGAAAAAAAAACGTAAATATTTTATGTATAGTTTAGTTTAATGTTAACTAAGTGATGGAGATGGGATAGTGTTATGGATTGGCCCAATCCACAATAATGAGGCCCAACACCAAATGTAGATCTATCAACCAATGGTTGAGATCGCAGCGCAAGATCGGACGGTCCTGATTCATCTGGTCTAACACCACCAAACTCTATAAATAAGCATTGAATGCTTCATTAAAGGTACACACTCTTTCCTACTCTTCACCTCTAATTAGCTCTCTGGCTGACTTGAGCGTCGGAGTGTCCTCGCAGGTACCACCTGCCCCGGATCGGAAGCGGAGCTCGGTTGATCAAGACCAACCCCTACCAACTATCTCGGATCGGACTTTGTGTCTAAGATCGGATACGGGTCCAGAGATACGGTACAGAACATTGGCGACCACAGTGGGGGGGCCTTGTACTCTAGTTCCTCTCCCATCTCCTTGATTGACGATGGCTCCGACCCTACGTCATAGGAATGTCCTGAATGTCGGTGAAGGGCCGGTCCTGCAGCAGGTGACTTCGGAAGGAGTGGCGGTCATCTTACCCCTTAGCCCGGTGCATGCTCGAAGCTCGGCTACGGCTATGGTTCCTGGGAGCCCATCTCGGAACCGGCTTCCACCTCCCCCTCCGACCGTCCAGGTACCGGTCGATGCTGTTCAACAGCTCGTCCTATTCCTAAATCGGCAAGCCGAGGCCGACCAACAGGAAAGACAACGCTACACCCAGTTAGAAGCTCAGATTGCTGAGATCCGGGCTCGTAGCATCCCGGATCGGAGTTCCTCTCTGCGCAACTCTTCAAGTGGAACGACTCATGGCCGCGTCCGCCACCGATCTCCGACTTGGAGGAGATACCATCACCGCACTCCACCTCGGTGTAGAGGAGGGCGAGGATCAGTGACTCCCCCAAGTCGGACCACCGATGATCCCTATGGTCCTGAGGGTTCCCCTCGGCCTAGCCACTACAAAAAAATTAGTCATTAGCGAGGGACAGTTCCCTCGTAAAATGACCTGATTCCCTCACTAATGGTTATTTGCGAGGGACTTAGCGAGGGACTGGTTCCCTCGCTAATTCCCTCCTCGCAAATGGGATTAGCGAGGGAAGTTGGATCCCTCGCTAATTAGCGAGGGACTATGCCGTCGCTAGTTCCCTCGCTAATGACTGCAGCTTTTCAGGTGATGGGACTCAGTTGCAGGGGTTGGTAAATGCGCAGGAATTAGCGACGGCTTTTTCCCTCGCTAATTCCCTCGCTAATGACTGCAGTTTTCAAAAAAAAAATGACACGTGTCCAGTGCTGAATGGCTTGTTTTTTTATATATATTAATTAATGAATATTATATTATATTATTAATTTTGTGGTGATGTGTGGTGGTGGTGGTGGTGGTGGTGGTGGTGGCGTGGTGGTGGTGTGGTGGTGGTGGTGGCGTGGTGGTGGTGATGGGTGGTTTAGAGTAGAGAGAAGGAGAAGAGTAAGGGAGAAAGAGAGAGAGAGGAGTGAGAGTGGTGGTGGTGGGGTGGTGGTGGTGGTGATGGGTGGTTTAGAGTAGAGAGAGAAGGAGAAGATTAAGAGAGAGAGAGGGGGAGAAAGAGAGAAGAGTGAGAGTGGTGCATGGTGGTGGGGTGGTGGGTTGGTGGTGGTGAAGAGTAAGAGAGAGTGAGTGAGAGTGGTAGGAGGTATGTGGTGGTGGTGGTGGTGGAAGAGTGAAGAGAGAAGAAGAGTGTGAGAGGAGGTGGTGATGATGGTGGTGGTGGTGGTGTTGGAAGAGTGAAGAGAGAAGAAGGGTGTGAGAGAAAGTGGAAGGGGGAAGAGGAAGGGAAGATGAACGGTGAAGAGTGAGTGAGTGAGAAAGAAGAGTGAACTAGCGAGGGAATTAGCGAGGGAACTGTCTCATCATCTGAAAAGTTAACGTTAGCGAGGGAATTAGCGAGGGAACTGTCCCTCGCTAATTTCTGCACCTTTACCAACCACTGCGCTGAGTCCCATCATCTGAAAAGCAAAATTTAGCGAGGGAATTAGCGAGGGCAGTCATTAGCGAGGGACAGTTCCCTCGCTAATTCCCTCGCTAATGACAAAAAAAATTGACAGCTCTATGCCCTCGCTAATTCCCTCGCTAATGACTGTTTTTGCGAGGGACAACAAGTCCCTCGCTAATGTCCGTCGCTAATTAGTGTTTTTTTTGTAGTGAGCTCGTTCTTGTTTTCTTCTTCTCCGAGGCGACGTACCAGAGGTCTGAAAAGGTCTCTGAGGCAGGAACGTCAGCACCCTAGCTCGCGGGGGTCCCCCGACAAGTATGGCTACCGACGGTCTCCACCCCTTGAGAGGTCGGCAAAGCGTAAAGGACCCTTTACAGCGGAAATCGACTATTTTCCGGTACCCAAGCACTTAGAAAATCCCCCGGAGGGTTTAAAGATTCATGACGGGACGGGCGATCCCGACCGACATCTGGATTACTTCGACACGATGATGCAATACCGGAATGTTCCAGAGGAGATCAAGTGCCGAACTTTTCCCCTCACTCTAGAGAAGGCGGCCCTAGACTGGTTCAGGGCTCTTAAGCCAAATACAATCTCCTCTTGGGATCAGTTAGCCAAGCTCTTTTCTGCACACTTCGCCCACTCGAAGATGAAGCCTAAATCTCGGAAGGTATTGCAGGCAATTCGGCAAGGAGAAAATGAGCTCCTCCGGGACTACATAGAGAGATTCAATAGAGAAGCTGCTCAAGTCCGGAACCTCGACGACTCCTTCCGTCTTTACTTCATGGAGGCTGGCCTTCGTGAAGGAAGTCTATTTCAGATAGACGTCGGGGTCAACCAAGTCGAGTCGCTTGCCGAGTTCCTCCAGCGATCTCAGAAGTATATCGATCATGAAGAAGGGATTAACTCAGGAAGGTCACATTTCACCTAGGTCTCAGAATGAGCCTACGGGCATGATGTAATCCGACTTTGTAAATGTTCAACCATCTAATATATATGAATCGGCTACGATTTTCCTCACGCTGATTGCTTGAGTAAAAGTAAGTTCCGAGGTTGGATGGAAGGATTTGGGACCGGTCGAGCGATCGCCTTAAAGTTTCACGCTAAGACCGGAACTCCACCTAGGATCAGAACTCCTGACGATTCCTACGGATCCGAGGGTTCCCCTCGGCCATGCTCGTCTCTAGCTTCCTCTTCCTCGAAGCGACTTTCCAGAAGCCGGGAAAAATTCCCGAGGCAGGAATGTCGGCGCTTTTGCTCACAGAGATCCTCCGACTTTAAATTGACACCTCGAGTCCCTCAGGTGGTCACGTTTTGAATGGTCGAGGATGCCATTACCCTGAAGGGCGAGTTCGATCTGGGCCGAGTCCCGGTAAACTGCCCCGAAGGCGACTTTAAATTGACACCTCGAGTCCCTCAGGTGGTCACGTTTTGAATGGTCGAGGTTGCCATTACCCTGAAGGGCGAGTTCGATCTGGGCCGAGTCCCAGTAAACTGCCCTGAAGGCGACTTTAAATTGACACCTCGAGTCCCTCAGGTGGCCACGTTTTAACATTGCCGAGGCTGGTGGCAGACACCCTCGCTGGTATAAGCCCGGCCTCGAAGATTTGTGACAAGACCCGTATCTCGGGCGCTCCGAGGCTGGTGGCAGACACCCTTGCTGGTATAAGCCCGGCCTCGAAGATCTTTGCCAAGACCCGTATCTCGGGCACTCCGAGGCTGGGGGCAGCCCTATTTGTAATTATAAGCCCGGCCTTGGAGAAGGTCGCCACGAAGGTCTGACCTCAAATTCAAAAACCCTCACAAAGTCCATATAAGGCATCAAGTCTAGCTCGCCCCAAGACGACCCGATTTGGGGGGCAACTGTTATGGATTGGCCCAATCCACAATAATGAGGCTCAACACCAAATGTAGATCCATCAACCAATGGTTGAGATCGCAGCGCAAGATCGGACGGTCCTGATTCATCAGGTCTAACACCACCAAACTCTATAAATAAGCATTGAATGCTTCATTAAAGGTACACACTCTTTCCTACTCTTCACCTCTAATTAGCTCACTGGCTGACTTGAGCGTCGGAGTGTCCTCGCAGGTACCACCTGCCCCGGATCGGAAGCGGAGCTCGGTTGATCAAGACCAACCCCTACCAACTATCTCGGATCGGACTTTGTGTCTAAGATCGGATACAGGTCCAGAGATACGGTACAGAACAGATAGAAATACTAATTATTTATTTGAATTTAAATACAATACACTACTAGAAAAATGTTTTTTAGAGACAGATTTTAGAGATGGAAGTTTTAATAGTGATGACTTTAGCGACGAATTGTCCGATTAAGTCGGTGAATAAATATTTTATTTTTTAGCGACGAATTTAGTGACGAAATTGTCCCTCGCTAATGGACTCCCCACAAATTTCCTCACAAAAGAAAATGGAAATTGTTAGGGAGGGATTTTGTGAACACTACAACAAAAATTGGATTTTTCGGCGGGTAAAATCCGCCGAAAAAGCCAAAAATCCGTCGAAAATGTGGACTTTCCGGCGGATTTTTGGCGCCGGTAGCCAATTCGCAGCAAACGCTTTCCGGCGGATTTCGTGGCGCCGAAAAATCTGCCGGAAATTTCCGGCGGAAATTCCGCCGAAAAACCCAAAAAAATCCGCCGGAAATGTCGCCGGAAATTTTTTCGGCGGATTTTTAAATTTTTTTTTTTTAAATCCGCGTGAAATGTCGCCGGAAATTTACCGGCGGATTTTTGGAATTACCGGCGGATTTAAAAAAATTAATTTTTTTTTACATTTTTTTTCGAATTTTAATTAAATAAGAAGTAATAAAAAATGAATTAGAATGTGAGAAAAAAATTATATAGAATAGAATGAGAAGTAATAGAGAAATTAGAATGAAAGAGAGTTGTGTCAAAAAAATAAGAATATATGAAAGAGTGTATGGAAAAATAAAGTAGGAGAGAATAAGAATGAATAAGTGATAACGAATAAGAATAAATAAGAGTATGTGAATGAAGAAATAAGAAGAAGTGAAAAGGAAGAAGAAATGGAAAATATAGAAAAGAGATATGTAGAGAAATTTAATTAAGTTTGAAGAGTATATGAGAAAGAAGAAATAAGAATGAATAAGTGAGAATGAATGAGAATGAAGAAGTAAAGAAATGTAGAAGAGTGTAGGAGAAAGTGAGAAGGAAATAAAGAGTGAAATGAGAGAATGAGAAGAGTGTAGGAGAAAATTTTATTTATAGGAATTTCAAAATGTTCTGGCGGATTTACCGGCGGAATTTTAACATTTTCGACGGATTTTTTGAAATTTTTTAATATTATTTTTAAACAAAATCCGCTGGAAATATTAAAAATCTCCCGGTAAATTTTCGGCTACATTTCCGGCGGATTTTTTCAACTTCCGACATTTTTTTTGGAAAATCCGCCGGAATTTCAAAAAAATCCGCCGGAAAATTTATAGCGGATTTTTTTGAATTTCCGGCGGATTTTCCAAAAAATAAAATTCAAAAAACCGCCGAAAATTCAAAAAATCCGCCGGAACTACCATTTTTTCCGCCGGAAAGTTACCGACGGAACAAAATCCGCCGGAAATACCATTTTTCCGCCGGTAACTTTCCCTCTCTAATGTTTTCGTCACAAATTCCCTCACAAAAGAAATTGAAAAAATTTACCAAGGAATTTTTTGATTTAATTTAACTGTCACTAACGTTTCTGTCACAAAAGTCGTCATTAAATTTAGAATCATACCATTAGCCACAGAGTTTGTGAGGGATTTTGAACTAGTTATTTAGCTAGAGATATTTAATTTACGTCCCTAACGTAAGATTGAAATTTGAAACTTCAAATCTGAGATTAGACTTCATTTGAATATAAAACAAAAGACTTCATTTGAGTATCAATTAACAATTTAAGAAAAGAATCAATTAACAATTTAAAATTACTAATATGTCTTTTTAATTTTTTTCTTTGTTGAGGGCAAATTTGGAAATTGATTTTTATTCTATCTCATATTTTATTTTTGTGGGTCCTAGTTTCTCACATCATCTTTTAAATTTTTTTATCTCACATTTAAAACTCACTTTTTTTATCTCTCTCACTCTTATCTTTCTCAATTTTCTCTCTATCTCTCCCACCTCTACCCCCTCTCTCTTCACATTTTACTTTTTTATTCTCTCTACTATCTATTTAATCAAAGTACTAATCATCAATTATCTACTTATCAACTATCAACTATTGATTTAATGAAACAACTAATCATCAACTATCTATTTAATCAACTCAATCACTACCAAAAATACCAAACTAACCATGTCTAAAATATTGGACGGAAAAGTATCTTTACTATTATAAATGGATATTTTGATTTTTTTTTATAAATATTTTTCTATCTTTCCTTTGAGTTTTAACGGGTAAACATTACATGTTGTTGATATAATTTCATTATTTTTGACTTCTTACGGGGAAATGTAACGCGTTGTCGATATAATCATTTTTTGAGCCGCGACAAGAAAGTACTAGATATTGTCGGAAAAAACTATTTTCAATATTTAAGTTTCAGCAGGTAAACATTATATGTTGTTGCTATAATTTTATTTAATTTTTTATGGTGAAACATTACACATTATCAGAATAATTATTTTATATTTTGCATTTGATTCAACGGGAAAAATGTACATACTGTTATTATAACTTTTTGACTGAGAAAATGTATTTTGTAACGATAAAAAATGTCAAATGATGAAAATATTCTAAAGTTGTAAAAGTTTACTTCTTAATAACTTGAAATATTTATTGTAATTAAATTTCGTCTAAATCTATTTATACAAAGAATACGATATTACTCGTGCGTATGCACGGGTATACTTCTAGTCATCAATTAACTATTTAAGAAAAGAATGGGTTGATAAAATTACTAATTTGACCTTTTAATTTTTTTCTTTGTTGAGGGAAATTTGGAAATTGATTTTTATTCTATCTCATATTTTATTTTTGTGGGTCCCAGTTTCTCACATCATCTTTTAAAATTTTTTATCTCACATTTAAAACTCACTTTTTTTATCTCTCTCACTCTTATCTTTCTCAATTTTCTCTCTATCTCTCCCACCTCTACCCCCTTTCTCTATCTCTCTTCACATTTTACTTTTGTATTCTCTCTACTATCTATTTAATCAAAGTACCAATCATCAACTATCTATATATATATCAACTATCAACTATTGATTTAATGAAACAACTAATCATCAACTATCTATTTAATCAACTCAATCACTACCAAAAATACCAAACTAACCATGTCTAAAATATTGGACGGAAAAGTATCTTTACTATTATAAATTGATATTTTGATTTTTTTTATAAATCTTTTTCTATCTTTCTTTTGAGTTTTAACGGGCAAACATTACATGTTGTTGATATAATTTCATTATTTTTGACTTCTTACGGGGAAATGTAACGCGTTGTCGATATAATCATTTTTTGAGCCGCGACAAGAAAGTACTGGATATTGTCGGAAAATACTATTTTCAATATTTAAGTTTCAGCTGGTAAACATTATATGTTGTTGCTATAATTTCATTTAATTTTTTATGGTGAAACATTACACATTATCAGAATAATTATTTTATATTTTGCATTTGATTCAACGGGAAAAAGGTACATATTGTTATTATAATTTTTTGACTGAGAAAATGTATTTTGTAACGATAAAAAATGTCAAATGAAGAAAATATTCTAAAGTTGTAAAAATTCACTTCTTAATAACTTGAAATATTTATTGTAATTGAATTCTGTCTAAATCTATTTATACAAAGAATATAATATCACCTGTGCGTATGCACGGGTATACTTCTTGTTCTAATAAATAGCAGGTCCCACCTATTATTAATTTTAACTGATAGGTAATGAAAAAGAAATAATCACGTTACATTTTTCTACAAAAAACAAACTCATCACATTTAAGTATAATTATTCCTTCAAAATAAAGTTTAATTACATTTCTTATTTTCTTTTTTTTTTGACAAAAATACATTTCTTATTTTCAAAAAACGTTTAAATACATTTCCATTATTTTCTCTCGTTTTCCTAAATCGGCGCCCACTCTTTATACTCTTATTTACTTGACTTATTTTAACTACCTGTGTAAAAAAACACAGATTACCAACCCGTGTGACCCATTTAAAATGAACGCCCACCGTAGATTAAGTAGGTATAGGATATTCCCTAATGTTGGATAAGCGTTCTCACTCCTCTAGTCCTCTGTCCCTTACACTTGCGAAGTTGCGGTCAGCAAAACGAAATTCTGTTTCACTTCTAATAGTAATCTAATATCTAATACTTTTAATCTATCTAATTTAATATCTAATACTAATCTAATCTAATATCTAATACTAATATATAATCTAATACTAATATAATATAATAAAATAATATGCCACCAAATTTTTAATTTTAGGGCCTTTTAGGCCATTTTAGACACTCAACTAGTGTGACACGTGTCCATTTTTTAAGGTATTTTAGATATTTTGCCACTAAAAGACAAAAAATCTCAACTTTTTACGACCTTTTACTTTTTCTCTTACACAATTTCTCATCATCTCTCTCCTCTCTCTTTTTTTATTTATTTTATTTTCTCTCATTTCTTTCTCTTTTTCTTCTTCTATCTTTATTTATTCTCGTTTACTTCTATTTTTTCCCCTTCAAACATATATCTAATATTAATCTAATCTCTAATACTAATCTAATACTATAATATAATCAATTCATATGCTAGCAAACTGTCAAAAATAGTCCACTTATACAATTGCTAAGTGTTCAAAACTAATGACAAAAATGTAATCTATCTAATATCTAATCTAATCTTTTTGGTTCGGGACCATCGCTGGCTACCCACGCAGTGTCCCAACGCTGACAACGAAGGACTAATCTGCGCTCGTGCGTTGGGCCAATGACATTACTGTCAACGATTGCACTGGCCAACCCGTTGTTTGTCACCGCAGATCTAATCTAATCTAATCTAATACTAATCTAATACTAATATAATAAAACAATATGCTAGCAAATTGATATTTTTAGACATTCCACTTGCGCATCACGTGCCCATTTTTTTGGGAATTTTAGACATTTTGCCACTAAAAAACAAAAAATAACAGCTTTTGGCAGAAAAAGCTGACCAAAAAACTGACAACACCT
This sequence comes from Astragalus membranaceus, assembly GCA_039519185.1. NCBI lineage: Eukaryota > Viridiplantae > Streptophyta > Magnoliopsida > Fabales > Fabaceae > Astragalus > Astragalus membranaceus. The sequence goes on along the minus strand of CM076847.1, from coordinate 127,930,936 downwards.
ACAAAAAAAACAGCAAAAGCTGTCTACTGCTTGCCGCGCTAACGACATCCGTAAAAAATCAATTAATTTAACCACTATTAATAGTCAAAAAAAGCGATACCGCTAGCTAAAATCCAAAATTAATCAATAATTAATCTCATTTACTTTTTTTTTCGTGAGCCGCACGGAGCGCCAACTGGAGCATCAACGAGAGCGCCAACGGGGGTGCATATTTTATAAGAAGATACCAACTTTTTTTAAACATTTTGCAACAAAACTATTTTAATAAATATGAAATATTACCTTTTATCGACTTTTTCCTTTTTCTTTTATTACATTTTGCAACTTTCAAAGTATTTATAATTTCATAGTAAATTATAACAAATACAGTATCACTCGTGCATATGCACGGGTAAAATAATAGTTGAATGTAAAGAGGCTACGCACAGGTAAAATACTAGTTGAACGTAAAGATGCACTCATCTCCTTCACACTCATTTCCTTTCGTTAGTGACCATTGGCGTTCATTCTCTCTTCTCCATGAGGAAATTTTCTTCCCTCTCAAGCATTTCACTCCAGCTTATGTCTTTCTTTGCCATATGAAGTAGCACCACCATCGTACTTTTTTTAAGGTCCGGTCTCATTTCCCTGCAAGTGTCTTTCTGGTGATCCAACCTGCTCAATCAAGATCATAAACTCCTCTGTCAAAGCCACAAAGAAACTTCTACAAAGGAGCGGTTTTGGAAGCGCTCTTTGCCGCCATTCTTTGCGATTTATGGCCACTGAGGGCTGCCTACAATGATAGCGAATCGATCAAAGGCTTCACCATGACTTGTTTGAAGATCTTTTTTTTTTCTTCAACTTTGATGTAGGTCTTTTGATCTTGGATTAGATAATCACTTTGATGTATTGTTTTCTTTTACATTTTGCTGTAAAGCAATAAGTTTATGAATTTTGGTGATTTTTTTTATGGAATTACGAAGTTCATTCCTCCAAGGATTGTGTAGATAAACAATGTTATATATGTCATATTTGATGCCATTTAAAATTTAGTCTTCAGTTTATTTCTATGGATTTTAGAAAGTTTTATAGTTGGGAAAAAAGAACTCTAAGTTGTAAACATAAAGGGAACAAAATTCATAAATCAAGATGGATTATTTACCTTATTATTAGTGAAAACACTCCCCTCAATAATTAGTGTGGGAATAAATCTCTCTCTAATTAGAGAGGGAAAATATTTCTCACAAATTTCATCAATAACTAGTGACGGAATGTTGAGTTTTTCAATGTTGTCTATTTTTCAGCGACGAAATATTCCCTCGCAATTAGTGACGGATTTTATTTTCCCTCACTAATCATTTTGTGACACCATATATAGTTATGAATCTTTTTTGGTCGTCACAAATTCCGTCACTAATACAGTTTGTGAGGGATTTCGCCCCTCTCTAATTTTCGTTCTTTTAGTAGTGATAAAAATTACAAATGGAGGGTAGAACCACCAGCAACGTTTGGACACAATTTATTATTATTATTATTATTATTATTATTATTATTATTATTATTATTATTATTATTATTATTATTATTATTATTATTATTATGCTTGAGTATCTAAAATAATTAACATTTTTTCGGGTAACCTCTATCTCTAACGTCTGTTTCAGTTCACTTGCAAGTATATTTGGATGACCCTTCTTAATTCTTTGCATATTTTCATTGTGGATCACCCAATCTGCTTTATGTGGGCGCCAATATCCTTCATTCGACACCACTACAAATGGTTTGTCGTAGTAGATATTGGGTGCGTTTGCAACTTAAAAATATGTGTTTTAATTTTTTAAAATAAAATAAGTGATTGTTGAAGTAATTCATTTAGTAGTTAATTAGCTTTATTAGTTAATTCATACTTAGTTAGCTGCTGAGTATTGTGCCTCAGCTTAGCTCATTTTACTAGTTACAGCTTAAGTCATTCACTAGTGCAAAATCAGGAAAAGAAGGCTTAAATATCACTTACCCCCCTGCAAATATCAATGTAACTGTTTCCAGTTACCTCCCTGCTGTTAACTTTTCTGTTAAATATTAACCGTCAGCACTGACGTCAGTACCACGTGTCACCATATTATTAGGCCTCTGTGACACGTGGCACTGAATGCCACGTCAGCTCCTATGTCACCACTGCCACGCCATCAACCAATGGATGGATGCCACGTGGCACTAGTTATTACACTCAAAAATAAAGATTTTTGTCACCAATGGGTGTTGAACTCGTGACCTCCCACCCACACCTCCTAACCACTGAGTCACATTAGTATTTGAGATTATTAACTCACCTACAAACATATAATACATCATTGCCACTTAATTTTAAAAAAAAAATCTGGAACGATGTTGAACTCTCTTTGTCATTTCCAGAAACTCAACAACAACACCCTCAACGAATTCATGTAACCTTCAATCTCTCATCATCAAGCATTATCCCCAATAAAATCAAGCATTCATCAAGCATTAAATAACAAAATCAGATTGTGTTATCTTCCACAATCCCTCCCTGAAACGCAGAAACAGTTCCTTTCGTCATCATCAGTTCTTCACCACCATTTTCGTCATCATCAGTTCTTCACCACCATTTTCGTCATCATCAGTTCTTCACCATTCTTTTGCATTCATCAACCCAAATTCATTAAACGAATCTACAGATCTGGAACAGATTCATCTCGAATTAAAAAAACGAAATATGGAACAGATTCTTTTGGAACAGATCTCGTTTCATCTTCCAAAACGAAAATATGGAACAGATCTCGAATTAAAAAACGAAAATCATTTTAATTTCTGGATGAATTTGGGTTACATAATCGTTTGATGATGATGACTTTGGGGATGAATTGATTTTCGTTTTAATTTGAATGATGAATCGATGAATCTGCGTTTCTGAATGATGAATTGATTTTCGTTTTAATTTGATGGAAGGTTGCGTTTTTCGATTTTCTGAAGATGCGTTTCTGAAGATGGAAGGTTGGGTTTCTAGATTTTTTTTTTAAATTTAAGTGGCAATTATGTATTATATATTTGTAGGTGAGTTAATAATCCAAAATACTAATGTGGCTCAGTGGTTAGGAGGTGTGGGTGTGAGGTCACGAGTTCAACACCCATTGGTGACAAAAATCTTTATTTTTGAGTTTAATAACTAGTGTCACGTGGCAGTCATCCAATGGTTGCTGACGTGGCAGTGGTGACATAGGAGCTGATGTGGCATGTCAGTGCCACATGTCACAGAGGCCCAATAATATGCTGACACGTGGCACTGACGTCATCAAAGTTAACATTTAACAAAAAAGTTAACAGCAGGGGGGTAACTGGAAACAGTTACATTTTGCAGGGTTTGTTTTGAGAGTTTTTTTTTTGCAGGGGGGTAAATGGATAACAGTGATATTTGCAGGGGGGTAAGTGATATTTAAGCCGGAAAAGAATTACAGTTTTAAAGTCGGGTTCTCAGATGTCCGACTTAAAAGGTAGACGCGGTGGTAAACTTGTAATTAAGATGTACAAATTATCTGGCGCTAATCGTTTTAAGTCGGGCAACACTGAAGCCCGACGTTAAATGTTGAATCTTTTTCTTTTAACACGCTAAAACAAAAACTCCCACACTTAGGGTAAATTTTTTTGTCGTAACTTCATTTCACGCGAGCTCCTTCGTTTTCTCTCTCGCTCAAGTTGAGCCTTCGTCTTCTCTTTCAAGCTCGCTGCACCTTCGTCTTCTCTTGCTCAACTTCGCGGTTCGTATCTCCGCTTGCATCGCCGCTCATCGTCGTTTCATCGCCGCTCATCGTCGTTGCATCGTCGTTCAAGCTTGGTCTACTCTATCTTCTCTAATCCCCCTCGATCTTCATCTTCTTCCTCGGGAGGTAAACATCTCAATAGTTGATAGAATTTGTTTTTCTGTTCCTAGAAAGCTTTGAGATCTCAAATATTACAAAGCTTCTAGAAATTCCTTTTTCATCTTAGAACCCTAACGCTTAATCTCTGTACTGATTCGTTTTTCTTCTTCGAACCCTAACTCTTAATTTCTTCACTGGGGGCTTCTCTTAATTTTTTCAGTGGAGGCTCCTCTTAATTTCTTCAATGGAGGCTTGGAACCCTAACTCTGTTATTCATTTAAAGATCGAGAAAAGGGAGCTCTACGGATTTTGTTAATTTTATTTGAAATTTCGAAATTGAGGATTGTGGATAACACCAAATTATCTGAAAATTGATTTTCTCACAATTATCTAGCAATAGAATGCATTCACTTTATTCTATTGATCGATATCAAAATTGTTCAATGCATCTGCAATCTAATAGATATCCTCTTTGCCTTCAACAGGAGCATTTGGAAAGCAACGAGGGTGATCCTGAGTTACTTGTATTCATTCCGTAAATTGCTCTGCTCACACATCTTTTCAATTGTTTTTATCTACCAACACTAGTGCAAAAAAGGGATTTAAAGTCAGGCAAAAAGGGGATTTAAAGCCAGGCGGCCGCTTGACTTTTATTAAGTCGACTTTGTATGTCAGGAGTTTTAAAGTCAAGCGATAGCCTGACTTCGTAAGTATGTTTTAAAGTCAAGCATTTATTATTGCCTGACTTCGTAAGTATGATATAAAGTCAAGCATTTATTGTTGCCTGACTTCGTAAGTATGATTTAAAGTCGAGCATTTATTGTTGCCTGACTTCGTAAGTATGATTTAAAGTCAAGCATTTATTGTTGCCTGACTTCGTAAGTATGATTTAAAGTCAAGCATTTATTCTTGCCTGACTTCGTAAGTATGATTTAAAGTCAAGCATTTATTCTTGCCTGACTTTAAAAGTTTTTTTTTTCAAATTTTGGTTTAATTTATACACCCTGGTTATACAAATTTTTGTTCCGTAGAAGCGACTCCACTGGGGATCGAACCCAGATCTCTGGTTCCGTAGACCAGCGCCTTATCCATTGGGCCATGGAGTCATATATCAGTGTTCAGGTCATAAATAATACTCACAGTAAAACAACCATAAATAATACCCAACCAGAATTAACAGAACTAAGCTGTAATAAAGCCAATCCTGGCCAATAAATCAATGAGATAAGCAATTCACTTTTGCTAAAGAATGACTTAGCTACTAATCTGACACTTATCATACAAACTCATAATTAAATTGATATGCTAGAGGAATAAATATCTCTTAGTTACATCAAACTTACCCCTGTTTCTTCCTTTACTTCTCTTACAGCTCCTGTATATATCTCCTCAGCCTGAGATAATTCAGACAAGTTATCAGTTCAAGTTGCAAAATAATTACATGAGGAGTGAAAATATGAAAGTAAACCAGATGACTAAACACTCAACCAGAGTGGCTCGATAATGGTTGCCCAACGAATTTGGGTTGGGCGGCTTAACTCAACCTACAAAATCAGTTATGGAAGGTCCTTCAAGAATCCAATAAGTTAACATCACATATCCTGGTTCTGCATGGTGTTATTGAAACCCTTCCTGAAACCAAAATCAGTTACCTCATAAGTTCATTTCAACTTCAATGAATGAAAACAAACCAAACATATATAAGATCTCAGCTCTATATATAGACTTGCAAGAAGTTAGAAATTACCTTGACAGCAATGGAACAAAGTCAGATTGCTCTAATGGCAACTTCAACCAAATTCCCTTTTTGCCCTTCAAAACATTACAGAACTCAAATTGTAAGATTTAATTTCCATGTTATCAAAATAATATTATAGATGATGATTAATGATTTACCATCTTTTTCCAGTGAAATAGAGATAAACGCAGCATAGAAGCAAAGGCATAAGTGTTGGATGGTAATGTATTTGGATCAATGAGAAACAAGATGGGTTTGCAGGAGATAAAATTGTATAGAAAAACACACTATGGGCTTTCACATGAAATGATATGATACAAGATGTTGTGGATAAATTCCCGTATAGAAAAACACAGTCTGGGCTTTCACATGAAATGATATGATACAAGACGTTGTAGATAAACTCCCTTTATTTAAAACAGGAAACTTGTTCCCAACATCCGGTACAAGATGCTTGTAGATAAAATGATTGAAAAAATAATGGATAACAGTAGAGTGAAAGAATGATTGTGTAGTATAATGTTTGAAGTTAGTTTATTGAATTATGCATTGTGTAGAGTTAGTATAATGATTGTGTAGAGTGAAAAAATAATGGATCACAGTAGAGCGAAAACATACTGAAAAAAAGAGACATCAAATATCATGTTTGAAGTTAGTTTATTGATTGATTGTGTAGTATAATGTATAATGAAAGAAACTGAGGTGATGAATACAAGATTAATAATTCATCATATATACAATTTGAACAACATCTGTGGGATTGAATTGAAAAAAGTAGAGTGAAATTACCATGACTTGGGTTCCCTGCAGTGAGGAAATTAAGAATCTTCAATATGATTTGGGTTCCCTGCAGAATGAGAAAAAGGAATTAGCACAGCAATGTGGATTCACTGAGAATGGGAAAATGCAAATGGGAAAATCTGAAGTCAATCTGAGTTCAGCGCCTTCACCGAGGAAATCAATATCCTTCAAAGAAGTGTGGATTCCCTGCGGAATGGGAAAATGCAAATGGCAATGATGTGTGGAAATCTGAAGTTGGAATTGGATTCCATACACAGCCAGAAGAGTGAAATTGAAGAGCAACTAAGAGTTAAAGATCATGAGAATAATGAGCTGAGAGAAGAAATATTGGGATATCAGGGAACAATTACCGTGTTGGAACACACAGTAGAAGACCTGAAAAGAGACTTAGAGGAGAAAGGAGCAATTGCTAAGTGAGAGGGAAGAGAGCTTTAGAAAAACAGAAGAAAAGTTTCAGCAACAATTAAATCAGTACTGTAAGCAACAGGTTATCACAAATACTGTCAGCAACAATTAAAACAGAAGAAAAGTTTCAGCAACAATTAAATCAGTGTTAGCAACAATTACTGCTAATAATGAAGCCTTTCAAGAAATTATCACAAATATTAAAGTGTTTGTGACTAGTGTGATAACTAGCATAGATACTGTAAGCTGGAACAGGCTTCGCTTTCTTGTATCGAGGGGGGAAAGCCAAGATGTTTGGAACACTTATTCTTCACATGTCCATTATGCTATCATTATAATAGTTAAAAAAGATTGAATCAAGTTTTCTATCACTTGTGCAACAAATAGAAAACCAAATGTGTCAGATTCAGAAGAGGGTGCCTACCCCCAAAAGGCCAAAACACTATAGCGGTGCAGAGACAAACAGCACAGAAGAGGGTGCCTACCCCCAAAAGGCCAAAACACTTTCCAGTCATACTTTTGAAAATTCAGGACAACAAAAATTCAGAACAGCATATCTGCATAAAAATAAATGCAGCAGGTTTAAGTTGTTAAGTATTGCAATGAAGGCTCACAAAATATTAGAACCTAGAATCCAGAATTAATGTTTTAGGCTTTAATGTAATTATTATGAAAAACTTGATCAAGCAGCTTACCTCAGTTAGGTACTGATTAGGCAGCTATGATATGAAAGTGTGTGCATTGGACATCACTGCTGCCACCTGAACCTCTTCATCACTTGCATCCATTTTTCCCAGTTTCAAGTTATCCTTGATGGTGCCTGCAAAGAGTGATGGTTCTTGGGAAACTGCCCCTATATTACTTCGAAGAAACTTCAAATCAAGATCTTTGATACTGTGACGGTCAATAAACATTTCTCCTGTAATGTTATAAACATTGTCAGGCTTGGCAGCGTTGATTTGCTTTCAAGAATACACATTCAATTTCTAAACTACTATTAACTTTAATGCACTATCAGTCCTTTAGAGTCTTTTTTTATATTACTAGTACTACCATTACCATCTAATCTTGCATTTACATATATTTGCTTGCATTTGTATAGTTTGTTTACTGGTAAAGAATAAGAATATGAGCATTAACCAGTTCATAAAATAGAGAAAGTAAAAGAAGAAAAGCAAAAAACTAACTTAACTAACCTCTTGTGGGGTCATAAAACCTGGTTATTAGAGAAATAACAGTGCTCTTTCCACACCCACTGCTACCAACCAGTGCTACTGTCTTTCCTCTTGGAATGGACAGCGACAGTCCTTGAATGATAGCTTTCTCTGGCCGTGACGGGTAGGAAAAATAAACATCTCGTAGTTCAATGTCACCTTTAATCTTCATAGCACCAAAAAGAAAACTCATCACTGCAGCTATTATATCTCCTCCCTTTGCTCTCCCAGCTCTGACCACAACAGCTCCAACCCAAATAATCAGAGCACAGGAACAGAAACTTACAGTTTGAAACATTCCAAATATACAAAGCTGAAAACCAGAAAATTTCACAACTAAATAAACATAAGCTATGACTATATATACAAAATGTTTCTAAAACTGTAGCTGATACATATAAAACTGTAACTGATACAAAGCTAAAACTGTAACATTCCAAATATACAAAGCTAAAACTGTAACATTCCAAATAATCATACAAATAAAACTGTAACTGTAACATTCCAAATAATCATACAAATAATCATTCCATATAAAACTGTAACATTCCAAATATACAAAGCTAAAACTGTAACTGTAACTGATACATATAAAACTGTAAATGATACAAAGCTGAAAACCAGAAAATTTCACAACTAAATAAACATAAGCCATCACAAATCCTTGAGACAATACCATCCTCAAAACAAAACCCATTGAATAATAATCACACATTGAAAACCCATGTAACACCCATGTAACATGGGTTTGCAGGAGAGAAAAGTACCTTTGTCAAATATACAGCATCTTGGAGCTGTTGGAGAACATCACTCAGACGATCACCTTGCACCAAGATTATCTTCAACAATGTCATATGAAATCTGCAAACTTACCTATTTTAAGACATTATTGATATCCAATAACATAAGGTATGAATAACTTTGTCAAACTCATCATTTGACCTGGCTTACCTTAACCACTCATTGTAGAATTGACATAGTAAATATTTGGCTAAGTAATAGCTACTTACAGAGGTACAGTTTTTATTGTTACAATAGTAAAACTCATCTACTTAGAAGATTTACAAACCTGACTTTTCTTTGTTTGTGTGGATAGGATTTTACTCAATGTCTGAATGCTTGAACACGTCTCAGCCACACACAAAACAGCAAACACAGAAGTTAGGGTTTTGAAAAGGAAAATCATTAAATCAACAGCAAAACAGAATGTAAGTGAAGAATCTACCTAGTGGAACGGTCCGCAGCAAAACCTTGCAACAGAGAGCCTGAAAACAGAAGATCGGAATCTTAGGGTTTCGCTGAAGATTAAAGAAGTCAGTGAAACAAGAAAGATAAGTGAGAAATACATACATTGTGTAGTCTCTGCTGTAGTTAGCTTGAAGGATTCAAGCTTCGTTTGACTTCGCGAACCAGAGAGATATGAAGATTCAGTATTCAGAGAAGGTTCAACAGAAATTGAAAGGATAACGAAGAGGGGAAGCTTCGCGTGGAAGAAGAAGGAACCAGAGAGATATGAAAGATTGAAGCCAAGCTTCGCGTGGAAGAAAAGGAACCAGAGAACAAAGGAGAAGAAGGTGAGGGGTGAGGGTGACGGTGAGGGGTGAGGGATGATAGAGAGAAGGGTTCGCATGAGAGTGTGAGAGTGAAAAGGGTGAAATTTTTTTTTTTTTGCATTTAGGGTGACGCGTAAGTGATTGAATATTTTTTTTTCTATTTTTGGACTTTAGAGGTCAAGCGAGAATAGACGCCTGACTTCTAAAGTATTAGAACAGAAAAAAAAATTCACCCCTAATTACAAGTTTGCCACCGTGTCACTTATGTAGTCAGGCGAATACACGTCTGACTTCTAAAGTCTTATTTTTTCCCTATTTCTTCACTTTAGAAGTCAGGCGTGTATCCGTTTGACCTTAATACTCGCGAATTTTGCCACTTATTTACAAGTTTGCCACCGTGTCTACCTACGTAGTCAGACATCTGGGCGCCTGACTTTAAATGTCTACTTCTAATGTCATTTTTGCACTAGTGTAAAGCTAATGTGTTTTTATCTATTTTCATTAGCTGTTTTCTTTGTTTATTGTGTTGTTATGCCTGTACAATTTATCTTCTGTTATGATCATTTTCACCTTCTAGTTACCATTTTATCACATCACAATTTTGCAATCTATTTATTATCAATTTAATTATTTAATTTTGTATTATTGCAAGTGGAGAAAACTAGGCATAAACAAAGGCACGTTGGTGATTGTTGGCTTGGAATTTCTTCCATTGATATTCATAGAGTCAACCACTTAATCAGGGTATGGTGAATATTCATGGAATTGAATCACACAGATTATGTGTATCGAATATATACCATTGTAAGATAATAGGCTGTAGTTTGTACAACCTGTTAGTGTAATATTACCATAGTTGGACATGCCAACTTTGTTGTATTTGTAGGAGTCGACCTACGTAGAGATAGCTTACTAACTCTGCAACATTCAACTAAGAATTGTTTTTCGGTAGAGCTACTGATGAAGCTCCATGTGGAAGTTTTTACGGTTTTTAGTGTCCAATTATATTTGTGAATTGTAGCTTCAAAGATGGAGGACATATAATTTTCTTTAGAGCTTGTGTGTATCCAATAGAATTGATTGTTTTCATGAATAAAGTTGACTGAGATGATTTTATATTAATGAATATTGTACACTGCTTTATCACCTTACTCAATATAAAACTATTTTGATAATTAACCATTGATTTTTCAGGTTATTGAGATTTTGGAACTTGTAAGAAGAGAACTGAGGAAGTTGACATTTGAGCTTGTTGTTGAGCATTTGGGCTAAGGAAGTCGACATGCTAGTATCATGAAAAAAAATGTTTGCATCATAGCTTCCAGCATGAGCATTTAGCACTATCCCGGATGCAGAAGTCATGCAGGTATAAGTAACAAGTAAGTTATCTACTGGCTGGCTTTTGAATATCGTTCAGGATTTTGAGGATTAATAGAAATGAGGGTCATTATTGAGATGGAAGAAGGTGTATAGACAATAAGTGAATAATGTGGCTTTTTGTGGGAGGTAGATGACAATATAGTTGCTCTCAAATTTAATGATGCTCCCGATGCCTCCTTAAATGTATTTAACAGAACACGTGAATAGGTGCTTTTAATGGACAAGACCTTCACCTCGCTACAAAAAAGATGGTAAGAGTCATCAAATATAAGCACAAAGTAGTTTATAACTCAAGCTCAAAGTCTATTACTCGTGGTTTAATTTGATTACCACCTTAACATCCAGGAGAAATTCTCAGACCACATCCACTAGGCAAGACCAAACCATTAGTGGGGTTTATTCCAACTGCAGGTAGCATATACTTGTATGTGCAGAGGCATTGAAGATTACCACGGCGAATAATACAGTAGCTTGAGCACCACCCAACAATGCAATCAACGGTTCTGCTACCATCCACTGGACCAAAGGTCTGCCACTGGACTTTGCCATAACCAGGTGCTTAGCTAATTGGATCTAGTCTACTATGTTCTGTTGCCTCAAAGTTAATTTATAGTGGTGTTTGGAATAATTGTTTGCATTATTTTAGTTACAATGCAAGTTTTATTGGGTACTAGGCGTGTCATGTTGATCCAGTATGTGAGTTCACGAGATAGACTAACATTAGAATAGTGAATCATAACAAAACTAGATTAATAAGACCCATTACTTGTAGAAAAATAAAAGCCTCACTAATAGAAAAATTGGAAACGATTTGGCACCGCATCCACTGATTATCTGTTGGTCTCGTGATACCTTGGCAGGTACCCCCCCCCCCCCCACTTCAAAATTTTCCCCTTTTTTATCATCATAGACCAGTTAATGTATTTTGATTATCTGGGTTTTGGTTTTCAGTTTGAACCTATTGCCTTTACTGACTCAAGTTTGCTGCTTTGTTATGTGTTGTTTCTGTGTGATGGTTGGTTGATTCTATAATAGCTAAAGAAGCAAGATATTTTGAGCAGTTCCATTTAGACAAGATCAAAGGCACACCAAATCATCAAAAGAATGCTCTCCAGTTTGGGTGATCCATATACACGTTTTCTTTCATACTTTCACCCAATGAGGTAATTGTTTCTTCAATTTTCATGGGTATTGCTATGTATAGGTTTTTCTTTTTATCATTAGATGTTTATTGGTTCCTGCCCACAGGGCTTCAATTGCCAAGGGATGGTTGTTTTTGTGATTTTCTTAGTTGGACACTAGTGAGCCTATATTTTGTTTTCAATGTTAAAAGTTCTCCAAGATGGTGAGGTATGACATGACTGGTGTTGGAATAAACCTTAGGGGAGTTACTGATGAAAATGGAGATCACAGGCTGAAGGTATGGGGATTTAAATTGGATGCTCCTGCTCATTCCGCTGGCGTGGCTGTATATAACTCTGAGTTAAAATTTTGTCTTGGATGGTATTATTATCTCTTCTTTAGAAATGGTGTTTCCTTCTCATTTTCAAAAATTTGCATATACATCTCTCTTGGTTTTATTTTTTAGTCCATGAAATAAGGAATCATTCTAGGCAATTTCATTGCTGCACAATCAATCATGGAAGTGATGAAACATGTTTTAACTAGGTGAAAGAGCTTAAGATAGAGAGGGATGAGAGCTGTTGAATCTTTTTTCAGTGTTAATTACTGTGTTTGATCCTAATGTTTGGAGTTTTTATGCTTATGAATTATTGGTTGGGTTTTGAGGGTACCAAATAACAAAGACAGGTTGGGACAAAGCAACCATTCTTTCTCAATGGTGAATAAAAATCGATTAATCAATCTTTTCACAAATTTATTTTATTCAAAAGTTAAATTTAGCTAAGTCATGTAATTGATAGATTTCTTATTGCACCTATAAATTTGGTTTTTGATTCAGTTATAGCAAACCATTAAATCCTTTTTTTCCAATTGCCTTATTGCATTCATAAGTTTAATTTTGTACCTTATTCATGCTATCTCTATCTATTATTTTAAGTGAGCAGCTGATCTGCTATTCTAATAACAAGGGGCATCGGGATGTCGTCATGTCCCCTGAAGTAGATCGAGCAAACAAAAGTTGGTTGATGAATAGAATGCCTTGTGTATTTAGGATAAAGGGCCATGCCCCAAGTCCTAAACCTAGTGTGCGATCTGCCATTTATCCAAATTTTATTGTGAACTTGTGTTCAATCAGTGTTCTGTTTTCTATTGTTTGTGATGTGGCCATGTCCCATGTGCATAATTTCATGCACTACCAAATTAGTTTATATATATCTTTTGCTAATTGCAATACTCCTGATGTATGATTGCATTGGTGCACTTGGGAAATACGAGTAAAATAGACTTAAACTTAAACATATATCATTGTCTATTCTAAGCATAAACTGAAACAATTGTAATGGTGTTTATATGGGAAGGTGACAGGACCGGAAACTACATGGGAAGGTTTCTATGGAGTGGCAGCAGCAGAGATCAACCTTCAAAGTTTGCATCATCTGTGGGGAAAATGTTGGGGAAGCAGCAGCTGATTTAACCTACATTTCTTGAAATCATAGGGGATCCATTTTCTGCACTGGTGGTTGTTGTTAAGAGCTTAAAGATGCTAACCCTGTGCTAGGCATGAGTTTAGTAGATTAATGTAGATGAACATAAATTTGATGAATTTTTTTGTATTTGATTGTTGCTTGAAAGTTTAGTAGATTAATGTAAGATTGTTGAATGTTTAGTTATGTGAATGCTGAAAATATTTGTATATGCAGGGGATGAGCACCTTAGAGCAATAAAAATATTAAAAAAAAAACACACTTTTAAAGTGAGATATTTTAAGGACCGACTTTAAAAATATCTACGTTAATAGAATTGACATTTAAAGTCGGACATATTATTATCCGACTTTGAAACTTTGACATACTAAGTCGCTCTAATAGAAGTCAGATGGGCATCTAACTTTAAAAGTTCATTTTATCCGACTTTAAATCCTTTTTTTTTACTAGTGATTTTTGTTTCTTTTAAACTTGTAGCTGTGCACCTTGATATAAAAGGGGATATCTGTAACTGTTTGCAACATGTGAAATAATAACAGATTCATTCCCACCAAAATTCTGTTACTCAATTTCTCTGCAACTCTCTCTCTCTCTCTCTCTCGTGTGTGTTAGTGAATGTGAGGGTGAGAAATTCACAATTCTCTCTCAATCTGCACAGCAATTGCAGAAGTGTTCCAACAGATTTGGTATCAAAGAGCTTAGATCCTGCTGTGGAAATGGCGTCGAACAGCAACGGAAACTTCCCTGCGCGTTTGCCTGTCTTCGATGGAAAGAACTACGATCGCTGGATCGTGCAGATGAACGTAATCTTCCGCTATCAAGATGTGGTGGAGGTTGTACGCGACGGTGTTCCTGAACTCACCGGACTTGTAACGGAGGCGCAGCGAAATGCGAATCGCCCTTTTTCTCAACATCTGGCGTAGTGGACGATTCATTGGGACCCATCGTGATCACCATCGTTCGTTTAGCTCGACGATGGTATTGAAGTGCAAGGTTGTCAAAACCGGACCGGGCAATTCGACCAGGAACCGGACCCCTATCTGGTCCAATTGAACCTAGAACTGGGCTACATGAAAATCGGAAATTGAACCTGATAATCGGACAGGAAACCGGAAACCAGACAAAAAACCGGATTTCATCTATTTTTCTTAAAAAATGTTATATCATATTGATTTTTGAAAAAGAATGATAAGTGATGTTGATTTTTGGTATATGAGATATTTTTATAGTTAAATTGATGAAATAAATAAAAAAATTAAAATATAAATATGTACACTAATATTATTATGAGAGTACTTACATTGTAGTATTTATGATTACTGAATATTATAATGTTATTATGTCATATTATAATTTTTTTTTGTTTTTTTTATCCTTTATATATTGTAAAACAAAATTAATAATCTATTTAATTAATTCTGGTTTGACCCCGATTCGATCGGTTGAACCCCAAAAACCTTGAGCTAGAACCTCTTCCGATTCAATGTCTAGTCTGATTTTTATTACCTTGTGTGGAACTCTGCAAGTGCGGGATTAACAATTGGGTACATACATAGATAGCCACGGGACGGGGTAGGGGTGTTCAAAACCGAACCAAACCAAAAAATAACCGCAAATCGAACCAAACCAAACCGAAAACTACAAAAAACCGCTTTCTATTGGTTCTGTTCGGTTTTTATTATAAGTGAACCGCGCGGCTTGGTTTGGTTTGTGGTTTCGATTTCAAAAACCAAATCAAATCAAACCAAACCGCAAAATCCTATATACAATACAATTTTTTATATGAATATGCAATGTATATAAAATCTAATTTTTGATATGAATCTGATGTCAGTCTATTTTTTATATGAATATGATATGTAGCTTTAACTATGCTCTATTGTTTTAGCACCTCTCGCGCGCAGATTGAAATCAATTTTTCCTATTACAAAAATGCTTTGGAACACATGTAAATATGAGGGAACCTCTTAAAGAATATTTTTCTTCTTCTTTTCGTTTATTTTTCTTGTTTGGAATGATATTTATTTTGTATGAAAGTGTTTTGATGCTAATTAGTAATTAATTATTAATTATATGCAACCACACAATCTTTTTCTTCTTTTGGTAGATTTATAAATTTTGTTTTTTCTCATAACCAACCGAACCAATTCAAACCACATTGGTTTGGTTTGGTTTTTTTTTTTTAGAAACCAACCAAATCGCATCTATTACCTTTGCAGTTCGGTTCATTTTTTCTCAAAACCGAACCAACCCGACCACGAACACCCCTAGGAGGGGGTATAAATTCCTTCATGTAATGTAGATTCTTGGATTTGGATTATTTGGTCGATGAAGTTCATGCACAAAGTTATTACTCCTACTAGTTGATGATGTTTTTTTTTTTGTAAAAAATGCATTTGATTAGAGGTTGCCCGTAGTGATTCTCCGACAACAAAGTTACTTTCATTTAAGATAAAAGTAATACAAAGAAAGTACTAAGTAATAAAAACAAAGGCAAAGTATATTCCTTTTTACTGGCTACTAGTGCAGCTTAATCACTCGGGTCGGGATGAAACATTTGTGTTTATTTTTTTTTTGGAAAAAGCAACTATATTCCATGATGAAATTAACTGCAATTGATCATATTTATAAATAAAGAAACGTTATTTAGTCAAAATATTTCAGTCAAAAATAGTCAAAAACTAAGTTACAACACCAATTAATCAAGTTTTATAAGCCATTAACCAACCTGATTTTTCACAGTTTTCTAGACCATAGACTAAAAACTGTGAAAAAACAGATTGATTAATGGCTTATAAAACTTAATTAATTAGTGTTGTAATTTAATTTTTGGCTATTTTTAGTTAGAACATTTTGACTAAATATCATTACTCTTATAAATATTCTCCTGGTATTGATTATATATGGGAAGCACAAATGCTTTAATAAACAAATAAACAATTATAGGAGGGATATATATAGAACAAATTCATTCAATCTCAGATTAGAAAAACTGAAAAAGTAAATAGTCATGCTACGTTGGGCCATTTTATAAATTATTTTTGATATTTTACTAGCTAGATATTCTTTTCATTTTTGGGTGTGATAGAAGTTATTCTATTCCTTACTCAACCGGGAAATTGGAATATAGCCTTTTACAATAAATGCTCTGAGGGAGATAGGTCACCACCAAAAGGGGTAAAGTGATTAATTTTCCCTTTTTATAAAAATACTTTATGATATAATATATATTTATGTTGATGATTCATGCACCTCCTTTTGCAGGGAAGGTGTATTTGAATGAATAGTACAAATATACAATGGTAACCAAAAGGAACATCTTAGTCAAGTAAATAATAAAATAAAAGCATGGTTTGCAGTAGCGCGTGCATTTATGTTTTTGGCTGGATCTGTTTTGTCCTGGCATGGGAGCGGTGGCTGAGCATGTGCCACACACACACAAATTATACCAAACAAATTGCCGTGTTGCATATTACTTCTTCATTTAATTCATCTACTTGCCTTTTTTTCCTCTCTCTCTCTCTCATGTAGTACGTATTTTTTTTTATAAATCAGGTATTATCTACACACAATTATAGAGACTAATCATTTGAGTTGGATGAAAATAATAAACAGTAAAATTTTCTCTCAAGAGATTTAATACTGTTACATATTTAAGTTGAATTCGAACTCAAAACCTCAGTCAAAATAAAGACACCCCACCATATAATTCGAGTGCTCTTATCATCTAGCACGTATTAAGAGGCCATTTGTTTCTTTTTGGTGTATAAATTCTCTCCCTCTTTATTTCTTTAATAGTAAAATAAAAAGCTTGTCTATGTATATAACGTGCGGGCCACCATTGGGTTTGGAGTTTAGTGCATTAGGTCAACAACTAGGAACAGGTTTTGGCTTGTTGTGCCGATTGGTTCGATGACACCAAATGGAAAAGAGTTCATTTATGCCTGTCTCTGTTCAATCATCACCTAGCTACCTAGCTAGATAGATTATCACTGAGACAGAGAGAGCTTTGTAATTGTAATTGTACTAATGTAATAATGTAATGTAATACACAAAACCAAAACCAAAACCACGGTCCTTTTAAGGTACCCAAATTTGACAATCTGTGTTTGAAACACAAATAAGGTAACAACCATAGATACATAGAGCGTTCCGGACCGGACCAAGAGATCCATTCAGCAATTGGATAAAGATTGGCTTAATACTTTGGTCTATATCCACAATATATAAGCCCAATTATGACTATTATACTTGGGTGGTTTAGATCAATTCTATCAATCCGACGGCCTACAATGGACACGATTCCCTATAAATACTCTCTCACATTCCCATTAAAAGGTAGATTCTTATTCATAGAATATTACTACTCTCTCATTTCCTATAATGACTTGGGCGTCGAAGTGGCATCGCAGGTGCCCCCTCCGGGATTCATTCAACACTCTGCTTGGATTGCAAGAGACCTACCAACAGCAGTCACCGCGGCACACGGTGACGTTTTGGAGGCCATGGGCGCCAACTGCCATGGTGACGTTTTGGAGGCCAAGGGCGCCAAGTGCCATGGTGACGTTTTGGAGGCTATGGGCGCCAAGTGCCATGGTGACGGTTTGGAGGCCAAGGGCGCCAAGTGTCATGGTGACGGTTTGGAGGCCATGGGCGCCAAGGGACCCAAGTGTCATGTGATGGTTTGGAGGCCATGGGCGCCAAGTTCCATGGTGACAGTTTGTGAGGCATGGGCGCCAAGTGCCATTGTGACGTTTTGGAGGCCATGGGCGCGAAGGGAGCCAAGTGCCATGGTGACGGTTTGGAGGCCAGGGGCGCCAAGGGCGCCAAGTGCCATGGTGACGTTTTGGAGGTCATGGGCGCCACAGGCGCCAAGTGTCATTGTGACGGTTTGTGAGGCATGGGCGCCAAGTGCCATGGTGACGTTTTGGAGGCCATGGGCGCCAAGGGCGCCATGGTCTATGGTGACGGCTTGCAAGGCATGGGCGCCAAGGGCGCCATGGTCTATGGTGACGACTTGTAAGGCATGGGCGCCAAGGCCCTAGGTGACGGTTTGCATCGAGCAACGTCACAGGTTGTGACTGCTGGGCACCAAGGGCGCCAGAGTGAAGGTCTAGACAAACAGCAAAGTCATGATTTGCATGAAGGAAAGGGGGAAGAGGACATACACTTACCCAAAACAAAGAAGGGAGAAACTTGCTCCAAGCTCAAATGTGTGATTCCAAGAAGCCTTATCCAAAATCCAAGCAATGAAGACCCACCTACTTATAGTGGGCGAAAAAAGTAATAGAATCATTTTTCTTTTTTCTCCAAAACAAAAACAAAAATGTTATCGTCACGAACAAAGACATTCTGCACAACCCGGCGAGGCAAACGAGCCATCGCGTCTGGCAAATCAACGAAAATCCTTCAAGCCAAGACCATCCTCCGGAATAATCTCGGCTCGGGGGGCAACTGTTCTGGACTGGACCAAGAGGCCCATTCAGCAATTGGATATGGATTGGCCCAATTACTTTGGTCCATATCCACAATATACAAGTCCAATTATGACTATCATACTTGGGTGGCTCAGATCAATTCTATCAATCCGACGGCTCACAATGGGCACGATTCCCTATAAGTACTGGTTCACATTCTCATTAAAAGGTAGATTCTCATTCCTAGAATATTACTACTCTCTCATTCCCTATACTGAATTGGGCGTCGGAGTGGCATCGCAGGTGTCCCCTCCGGGATTCATTCAACACTCCGCTTGGATTGCAAGAGACCTACCAACAGCAGTCACCGCAGGGCTGCTAGGTACGGAACATATAGTATCTTTATTCAATGGTTATGATTGAAGATCGGCTACTTCTCGTAAAGGTTTGATTTTAAGTTTTATGTAATTATACAAAATGACTTGTTGGAATGGATAATTACGGAAATGGCCCAATCAAAATTAAAATTAAAATATTTATGTTAAATAAGCTTTTATTAACAAATTATATTTTTTAAATAATTTTTATTAAAAATAAAAACAAATCATGTGAATCCCAAACTCGAGTGCAACTTTTCCAACTCCAATCTTTCACTTTCACTTTCCGGTGAGATTTTGCCATTCATTGCTCCTTTGCTCTCAACCTTACATGGGTTTTGTCCCAATCTACATCACTTGCAATGACCCATTTACAATGAGATCCTTCTGAGTGAGAACAGCAGTGAGGAGGAGATCAAATACTATGAATATGACCACAAAGTTCATCCCCACCCCATTGAAGTGCCAACCAAAGAAGAAAACTGAGAGTGAGAGATTCAGTTTAATTTGGGGTTTTATGTCAAGATGCATGGTATATTCCTTTTATTTTGGTCATTGTGAAACCTGCAGCCTATTCAAGATGGACCATATTCAAGACTGCAATGCTATCTTTTCACTTGTTCTTGTTTAATAATTTTGTTTGAGGCATAAAAATAACGTTAAAAAATGGGTACTTAATATAAATTGTAGATAAATTTGGATCAGATATGTAAATAGCTTTAAGCTGGAAAACTTGGTATTACCTGTCCAACATCCTTGTGTACGAAACACAAATTGTCAAAGGAGGACCATAAAAGCCACCCAAAACCACTCCACGTGTACTTTTGGATTATCTCTACACTCTAGCAACTTTCATTTGTTTCATTGGATTGTTTTGTATTTTGTGCATACAAATACAAACGTTGCGGACAGAAATTTCATTGCTTTCCTTCCATGGTTTTTTCGTTATAAGTAAAATCGCCCTTTATTAATACAATATCGACTTTACAGATGCAAGGCGGGAAAAAATGGAATATGAGAATTCATTATTTGGGGTATGATTCCATGCAATGCAACAACTTTATTTCAATAATAAATAATATAAAGATATTATGTTGTACAATCGTTGAACCGGATGGAAGTAGCGTAGATTCTCGTCGGTTGATTCACGGGCATACAAATGGAATGCAGTGCTTCACATCAATTGCATCAGTTGATTCACTTAGTACATTTAAGATAAAAGATTTATGTTCAATTAAATACAAGCGTTTATTATGGGTGATTCTAGCGTGGGTGAGGAAATCAAATCTCTCACTGGTAAACCACTGAACTTGACCTTAGGATATTGTATAAAAAACTATGAATAGTCAAGATTGAATCAACCGGTATTTAATCTCAACCATTGATTAATTTTTATACCACATTCTACGGTCATATTTAATGGTTCACCAGTGAGGGATTTGATTTGCTCCCTCACTCTAGAACCACCCGTTTATTATTTACTATAGTTATTATGTTTAATGTTTAATCCTATATACACAACAAATTATTAGTTTGTATTCCCTTCGTTCCTAATCTTTGGTATTTTTAGCCTTTTATTTTTGTTCCAAAACAATGGTACTTTTAAAAATCCAATTAACGATTAACCAAAATTTTCCAAATATATCCTTTATATTTATTGAGTATTTTAGAGCCCCAAAGTATGGATTAATTGTCCCTAGACTCTTTTAATTTGATTTTGGTTATTCCAAGACAACTCTAAAGGAGGTATTTTAGTACTTAGCTAACACAAATTAATAGTTCTTAATTTGTGTGTAACAAGCCAAAAATACCAAAGATTAGGAATAGCGTGATACAACTAATAGTCTGTGCATAGCACGGGCGCAAGGTCTAGTATTATATTATAGGAATTATTAGGGTATCATAACTCTTATAGATACAAGCGGCCTCATTAAAATCTCTCTAAGACAAAATTTCATGAAAAAAAGATCTAAGAAAGAAAAATAGTACCACTGGAAGAGTGAGGCGAAAAGTTTATTACACTGAGTTTAAACATACAAGAGAATTTCTCCATCAATCAGATATCTGAAAAGCAGAATTGCGACCTTCTATGTTTATAAACCAACTTCATGTTATAGAGTTAACATGGTTAACAACCACCCTGAGAATAACAGACTTAGCCTATGAAGAGAATATGGTTTCGATGAAAACTAGATACACCATGTGACATCCATCCAGAATAGATACTTCAATCTACAAGCCTTATTGGAATCCAACCGCAACCCATGAGTTCAGAAATGATCGACATTGACCAGAGTATCAATAGCCGTAATGGCCCAACCAATTGTGAATATCACGCCAAACTAACCTTGAACACCTGTACACAAAAAATAAATAGGAAATAGACTCATACTACTCAAAACAAAGGAGCATCACAGTCCATAGGGCATCAGAGTTTGAGCTTCCCCAACAACAATTCATTATTGGCTTTTAATTTTCATACCCCCCACCCTATATGGACCTCATACCCCCCAAATTGACCAAACTTCCAATTTTACCCCTGACTCTTAAAACCAATTTCTGGATTTATCTCTTAACACATAATTCCGGAACGTAATTTGTTGATTTTTTCCGAAAGTATCCTATATTCATAATTTCGGAAGCAAAAAATGATTTTTTTTTTCCTGGATTTATCATTCCAATTGTAATTCCGGAACTATAAATTGGTGGTAAATCCGGAACTATAAATTTTCTTTAAATTTTGGAACTATAAATTGATTTGTTGGTGTTGGTTAAATGTGAACGTGTGTTGTTGGAAGAGACGAAATTTTTATTTCCGGAATCATCTAATTGTGATAAATCCGGAATACACTTTTATAATTCCGGATTTATGTGGTTTAGGTGATTTCGAGAATAAAAAAATAGTTCCGAAAATACATTTTTGGTGATAAATTCGGGCTTATGAGAGGGGTATTTTGGGGTTAAATGAAAATTGGGGGATATGATGCCCAAGGAGGAGGTATGTAAATAAAAATCATTCATTATTTAATAATATATTTTCTTGGAAGATGTACTATCTCCATTCCATTTTGTACTCATATTATATGACGCTTTAGCAAAAAAAAAATTGTCTCATATTATATGACATTTTCTTATACATTAACGTTTCTTTTCCTATCATATAATTCATTATTTAATAATTTATTTTCTTTTAATTATATTAATTTATCTTTTCCATGTCATTAATGAAGGATAATATTGTAAACTAACTCACAATTTCTCCTTTCCATAAAAAATCAAATACATTTCTTAATTGGTGCGAAATGACCCAAAGTAACATATAATACTGGACAAAGGAAGTAGTAGTTTAAGGTTTTGTCACACTCCTTAAAAATGATTAGTATTCAAAATTTTATAAAAAATGTTATCTAATTTACCATCTAACTCTTTAACTCTCTGCATAGATAAATGTGAATCATTTATTAAATACAAAAATGGTAATAATTAAAAAGGGCATAAGTGGAAAAGAATACTACTAAATGTTTCCTTAAAAATGTAGAACAATAATCAATTTGGAATAAAATGAATTTGTTAAAACAAGGTACAAAATTAGACGAAGGTTAATAGTGTCCAATCTCAAACTGGCAACTTTCTACTCCGGTAATTCAATCTTTTAGAAGGCCAGAGGTTCAGTACCTCTAAACAGGAAAGCCGACGTGTCTTTTTTTCACATTTTTTTCTCAAGCCTAAAGTCACCAAATAGATGAAATACAATTTGATATTAAAAGAAGAAGAGGAGTTAATTTTTAAATGGCCGTTACGAGAGGAGTCATAAGACAATTCCTATAAAATTCAGGGTTTTATTTTCATTAACATCCATTGTCCTTAGCCTTTTGATGGGCATGTTGTAAACAATTGAGAGTATATGCACCTTATTGGGACCGAATTTGAGTTTTTAAATATATGCGCCTTAACAATTGATAATGTCACATATATGCACCTTATTAGGACCGAATTGAGTCTTTCCAGTAAATGATGCTTCTTTTTGTGACAACCTACTTATTTATATGAATGTTGCCATCAATTTCCGGTCAATTAAATAATGTTCACAAGTGTTTGGTCCCCTTGCAGGTTTACATACCCGATTGCTGATAGATTAATTTCATTACAGAGTGTGAACAAAAACAATGTGCCACCACCACCATCTCTTTCCCCCTCTCACCACCACCACCACCAGCGCCACCTCATTCTCTCACCACCACCACCACTCCTTCTCCCCTATATTCTTCTCCTTCACCACCACCACCACCTCCCTCTCACCACCTTCATCTCCTCTTTCTCTCTTTCTCTATTACTGACTTGTCGTATTTTTTCTGCATTTAGGGATGGTTCGGTACTATAGTGCCCAAATTGTTTAAATTTTTGGAAAACACAGGTTTGACACTACGGTACCGAACTTGTACATTTTTTTTAAAAAAAATAGTGAGTACGACACTATGATATCGTACTGGTTCAGAATCATTGTGCTGTACCTGTTAAAAATCCTGCAAATGGAGTGTTTGGCAAAACTTGTGACACGATACTATATTACCGTACCAGATACGGAATCAAAGTGCCATACCTAATAAAACCCAGAAAAAGGAATGCGCTTGCAAGTTTTTTGTTCATTAAGTGTATTTTGGTCATTTTGTATGGTTTGGGGGGGGGGGGGGTGGTAAGTAGGAGGGAGAGTGGAAAAAGTATGGGCCACAATCAAAGAGTCAATCGACTACCAAGACCTTTGTAACATGTTTTTTTTGTACCCCCACCTATCCCCCCTATACCCCTACATAATTTGATATTATCAGAATGCCCCTCAGTATTATAACTAACGGATTTATCTAAATAAAAGATAAATCTCTATTGTAAAAAAAAAGATAAATCCGTTTTGAGAAAAAAACCAAAAACAGATTTATCTTTTAATTAGATAAATCCCTTTAAGGAAAAAATTCATAACGGATTTATCTATTATTAGATAAATCTGTTTTGGAAATATTTAAAATGGATTTATCTAATAAATAGGTAAATCCGTTGTGTATTTAAAAGTAATTTTTTTTAATTTTTAAAAAATGGTTATAAAAAAACTACTAAAAATCCGTTAATGAGTTAAAACTAATCTAAAAATTATAAAAACACGACTAAAAATCTAGTAAAACCAAAATAAGGTTATGCAATTTTTTTTAGATTTTTTATAAATCCGTTTTATTGATTATGTTTCGATTCCTTGAGTACAAGCACAAAAGCGTTTAAATAGGTTTTTCTCTCAGAAAACCTAACGGGTCTGGGCCAAATACATATAAATAAATCTACAAAACTACTATTTACAATTTTCTTATTTCCTTATTCACACCCCCCTCAAATTGATGCGGGTCATCAAGGAGCATCAATTTGCTGACAAGAAACTGATGGCGCGGACAAGGAACAGCTTTGGTCAAAATATCTGCAACTTGAAATTGAGTATTGATATGAGGGATGGATATAACATGATTATCATAGGCTTCACGAATAGCATGGCAATCAACTTCGGTATGCTTAGTACGCTCATGAAAAACCGGATTTGCAACAATCTGAATGGCACTTGTATTGTCAGCATAGAGAGAAATCGGTTCAGTTTGAGGAAATCCAAGTTCACCCAAAAGACCACGAAGCCAAAGTATTTCGAAGCATGCCGTAGACATAGCACAATACTCCGATTCGGTTGAGGACTTAGAGACTCTCGCTTGCTTCTTACTTTTCCATGAGATCAACGAAGAACCAATAAACATGCACCAACCAGTGATAGAGCGGCGAGTGTCAGGACACCCAGCCCAATCAGCATCACTGTAGGCACTCAACTTAAGGGGGGTTCCACTAGGAAAGAATAAACCCCGTTGAGAGGTACTTTTCAAGTAGCGAATTATACGACGAACCGCTGCCAAGTGAAGATGACGAGAAGAATGCATGAATTGACTTACTTGCTGAACGGCAAATGAAATGTCGGGTCGTGTAATGGTCAAGTAGTTAAGACTACTCACGAGCTGTCGATACAATAAAGGATCAGTCAAAAGTTCACCCTCGTCATGGTGGTATTTAACATTAACTTCAAGAGGAGTATTCACAGGATTAGCAGATTGGAGGCCAGCCATAGCAATAAGGTCAGTGGCATACTTATGCTGATCGAGAAATATACCCTTAGAGGTAGAATGAACCCCGGGTCTAAGAAAATAATGTAAAAGACCAAGGTCTTTCATTTGAAATGAGGCTTGAAGCTTTTGTTTAACTTCCTGTATGGATGCTGCATCAGAACCAGTAATTATCATATCATCAACATAAAGAAGGAGCAGAACAATGCCCGTAGATGTGCGGTGAATGAACAAAGAAGAATCATACTGACTTTGAGTAAAAGAGAACCCAAGTAGAGTGGAACGGAATTTCGCATACCAAGCTCGAGGCGCCTGTTTCAAACCATATAAAGAGCGTTTGAGCTTGCATACCCCCTTAGATGAAGAGAAGAGGCCCCGAGGGGGAGTCATATAAATATCTTCAGTCATGTCGCCATGAAGGAATGCATTCTTCACATCCATTTGGTGGAGAGACCACCCATGAGAAGCAGCTATAGAGAGCACCGTTCTAACAGTAGCCATTTTAGCAACTGATGCAAATGTCTCATCATAATCAATACCATATTTCTGTTTGTTGCCTAAAGCAACCAATCGAGCCTTGTACCGATTGAGAGATCCATCAGAATTCAATTTCACAGAATAAACCCATTTACAGCCTATGGGTTTGATACTAGGAGGGTAAGGAACAATATCCCAAGTGAAATTGGCCTGAAGTTCCTCATTCATGGCATTTACCCAAGAGACATATTTAACAGCCTGCGAATAATAAGTAGGAATAGATGTGCCAGATAGAAAAGTAGTTAAAGCAGTATGTGAGCAACCAAACCTGTCTGGGGAATATCTATCAGGTGCTCGAGACGTTCTACTAGAACGCCGTGGTACAGGCAGTACAGGATCAGGATCAGGTGGCGGATCAGCGTCGGAGGGGGAAGTGGGAATGAGTTCTGGTTGGAAACGTTCTATAGGTGAACGCGGGGTAGAAAATTGGGGAAGTATAGCAATTTCATTCAATCTAGGAGAAGAGCAAGGAAACATAAACTGATTATCAAAAAATGTCACATTCCTAGAAATGTGAAAACGATGGTTAGAGACATCATAACACACAAAACCCTTATGAGACTGACTATACCCCATAAATGCACATTGGATACATTGTGCTCCAAGCTTATGTCTTTCAGTGGATGAAATATGAACAAAACATACACACCCAAAAGTATGTAAACTACGGTAATCAGGCTGAGTTTTAAAAAGGCGAAAGTAAGGAGAATCAAACCCAATCACCGTGGAAGGAAGACGGTTGATCAAAATGACAGCTGTGAAAAGAGTCTCCACCCAAAATTTGGATGGAACAGAGGCTTGGAGAAGTAAGGTACGCGTCACATCCAACAAGTGACGATTCTTACGTTCTGCAACACCATTTTGCTGAGGGGTATTGGGACAAGATCGTTGAGACAGTATACATTTTTGCTGTAAGAACTCCTGAAACTCATGAGACATATACTCACCACCAGAATCAGACCGAAGAATTCTAATACTGGTTTGAAATTGGTTTTCAACATACATCAGAAATTTCTTAAACATAGAAAACACTTCAGATTTAGATTTAAGAAAATAAATCCAAGTAAAACGGCTATAATTATCGATAAAGGTGACAAAATATTTATAGTGAGCATGAGAAGCGACAGGAGAGATTCCCCAAACATCACTATGAATCAACTCAAAACAAGTAGAAGCACGATGAGCACCAGACGGAAAAGGAAGTGTTTTACTTTTAGCTAATTTGCAAACAGAACATGAAATAGAGGTACTAGAATCCATCAGTTTAGTACCTAACAAGCCAGTCTTAAATAAGTGAGACAAAACAACAGAGTTTGGATGGCCCAATTTCCTATGCCAATCCTCACATGCATTCAAAACACTATTACAAGCAAGAGATAAATGATTTGAAGTAAACTAGAGTGGAAAGACTCGTCCAACTTTAGGCCCCTTCGTGATCACCTTCCCCGACACCCGATCCTGCACAAGACAGCCATCCGGAGTAAGATTAACATCACAACCTTCATCTACTGATTGACCAGCAGACAATAAATTTGAGGCAAGCCCAGGTGCTACCAGCACATTTCGAAAATTAGAATTTATGTCACCAACATTAGTTATACGAAGGGTACTGCCATTAGCAATTTGAATTTTCTGATTACCAATATAAGAACGTAAATTGTGCAGGAGTTCAGAGGAACCCGTCATGTGATTCGATACACCAGAGTCAAGTAACCAAGATATGAAAGAAGACATACCAGTAATGCCCAAGGCAGAAAGAGCAGATAGCACCATTTGTTGAATTAATTCAGGCTGTAGAGCACAACCATCAGATGCACCAGTGGTGGAAGGACCAACTGTAGAGCTAGTAGTGGCATGGAATGCCTGCACCGGACGCTTAGTCGGTCGAGGAGGTCACGTAGGACATGCAGAGATGATATGGCCCTGCTGCTTACACTAATTGCAAAATTTCTTAGGACAACTACGAGCAACATGTCCAAATTGTTTACAAGAGAAGCATTGAGTTTGTCGCATACACTACAAGAAAATTGACATATACCAACGGAGACCTATAGCGATGGTAAATAAAACTGTAGGTATAGGTATCCTATACCTACAACAAGTTAAAAAAAACCGTGGGTATAGGTATTAGCGGGAATTGTTTTCAGTTTCACCAAAAGTTCCCTCTTTTTCTTTTTACCAAAATAATTCCCCCTACCATTGCTACAGAAATTAAAAGAAAAAAATGAAAAGGAAGGAAAGAGAAAAAGAAGAAAGGAGAACGGCGAGAGAGAGAAGCAGAAAGGAGAACGGAGAAACGAGAAGAACGAGCCACCGCGTCGCCGCGCCGCCGCGAGCCACCTCCGGATCTCCTTCTTCACGAGAGAGAGAAGCAGAACGTGAGAGAAGCAGAACGCGAGAGCACTTACTGCAGAACGCGAGAGAGAGAAGCAGGACACAGCAACGAAGAGAACGGAGAAACGATAGAGAACGAGAAGAACGAGCCACCGCGTCGCCGCCTTTCCCTCCACTGCGCACCTCCGTCTCAAGATTCCCTCCGCTGCAAGCTCTACCTCCATGCCTCTCAAACTCTCAAGGTCAGAGTTATATGTTCTCTTGAAACCCTTAATCCCTAATTCTGATTCTGATTTCTCTTGTGATAAATGTTGATATTGAATTCGTTGTTGTTGAATTTAGGGTTTTATTCCTGTGAATCTGTTGATGTTGATGTGAATTTGTTCTTGTTTTATTTAGGGTTTTTTTTGTTAAAAGTTTTATTTACGGTTTTGTACAATCTTGAAATAGATGAAACCTGGAGAGAACAGATGATTAGGGAAATTATGTGGATTGAAATGCTTCGGTATCATCTTGAAGCTGCTTCTGCTAATGAATAGGTGATTAGGGAAATTAGGGAAATTATGTGGATTGAAATGCAAGGTTTGTGTATCTGTAAATTAATATGGCTAGTCAATTAGTAACCGATTCATTTTTCGTTGTGATGCTAGAAATAATTTCTTTTTCTTCATGCAGCTAGATGATGGAAACAAATCAATTTGTACAAATAGGAGAGTTACATACTCGAGATTGCGGGTTGGAAATCATAGCTTTGAAGTATGCGCGAATGCACATCAAGGAATTGGATGTGCTAGCTATAATTGGACTGTTGGTTAAGAAACCTTACTTCATTCCTTATGTTTCTTATCAGTTAGTTATCACCTGTGGAATTCGGTGTGCTAGTTATAATTGGACTTGGCTGTGCTATTTTGGTTTTTCATTTGATACCATATTCATAGTAGTATTTGTTTTTTTCAGACACAATTCCCCCAACAGCATATGTTACAGCTTCAGCAACTTTCACAAGTTCTTTAAATGTTTCAGTAAATATATCTTTCAGTGAACCTTGTATGGGTGAAGGTTTTGGATGCAAGTCTGTGAATGCTTGCAATGTAAGTATGTGGCCATCTAATTGCATGTTCTTAAGACTCTTAATTAACACAATAATAAACACAGTTTTTAACTTATTGCTGTTATATTTCTTTACAGCTTCTTGTCTATGGTGCTGGCCAAGTTATACCATCTACCTTTAGTATTCTGCAGCCAAACCTCCTGTATACTGTTCTTGTTAGTTTATCCTCAACAGTTCAATATGGCCGAGCAATCCTTGTAATGGATAAGAATTGCTGCACCGACGTCGCTGGTAACAGCTTTACAAGAATGCCAAATTCAAGTGTTTATGTACATATTGGTGAGTGTTATGTTTTATTATGTTATAGTGGTAGATATCTATCAAAAATTAACAAGCTGCGGAATCGAAAATTAACAAGCTAACTGATGCAATTGCAGCATGGATGCATCGCACTCCAGGTTCATCTAGTCCCCTCCATGGCTCAACGAACTCAATGTTGGAGCAGGTTAGAACACCTTTTCACGTAAGATCTGTAAAATTAGACTTTCCAAGATTCAATGGAAAGGATGTAATTGGATGGATCTTTAAAGCCGAGCAGTTTTTTTCATATTATAATACTCCTGATGTGGAAAGATTAACAATAGCTGCTGTACATTTAGATCATGATATTGTACCTTGGTATCAAATGATGCAAAAGATGAATAGTTTTTTTCATATTATAATACTCCTGATGTGGAAAGATTAACGATAGCTGCTGTACATTTAGATTAACGATAGCTGCTGTACATTTAGATCACGATCGGACACAATTGACTTGGGCAAGCCATGTAACTTCACTATATTGTTCATAAATGCTTCTGCTACACTCTTACTGGTGTAGTCAGCTTTCATGGGCACAAAGTGAGCATATTTAGACAGCCTGTCTATCACTACCATGATAACAGTGAATCCGTGTGAGTTTGGCAAGCCAGTGATGAAATCCATTGCTACGTCTTCCCAAACTTGAGTAGGAATTGGCAATGACTGTAACAATCCTGCAGGGGCAGTATTTGGTGTCTTAGCTTGCTGACAAACAGCACATTGCTGCACAAACAACTTCACCTCTTCTTTCAACTGTGGCCAATGAAATTGAGCAGTCACTCTTGCTATTGTTCTAGCAATCCCAGCATGCCCTCCTATCGGAGAACTGTGATACTCAGTAATTATTTTTTTTCTCCATCCACTTGTTTCAGGAACTACCAGTCTGTTTTTCCAGTACAGCAGCTTGTCTTTCACTCTATACTCGTTGTTGCTAGAGTCATTGTTCTGACATTGTTGAATTATTGTTTGTAGCCTCTCATCCTTGCTTATTTCTGCTCTTAATTCCTGTTAGCATCAGTCACTTGCATTCTCTTTAATTGATGAAAATGTGCCTCTGCTGGTTGCAACTTCTGGTCACCTTGCAAGGTAATAAATTGTCCTTCCTGGAAAAATTTAATTGTGGCAGCCCTGTAATCTGATATATGGGGTCCCAATGTAGCCAACCATGATGATCCCAATATCAAATCTGCTCCTACTACAGGTAGCAAATACACAGGTAGCTGTAACTCATGTTCCTGCACATTCACAGTTAATTTTTCAATCCACCCTTCTGTCTGCATTTGTTGACCATTTCCAATCAACACTTTGAAACTAGGCCAAGGTTCAACAGGCAATTTAAGGAACTGAGCTATCCTTGGTTGCATGAAGTTTTCAGAACTGCCCCCATCTAACAATATCTGCACTGGAATGTGACCAATCTTCCCTGAGAATCGGATAGTTCCTGTCCCTGTACCCCCTTTCATTGCATTCAAGGATAAGTGATGTTCTCTAGGTATACTCTCCTCCTTTTTGTTCTCATCATCACTAGCAGTACTTGTCTCTACTTCCTCTTCATCAGTCAACTGTAGCATCAGTACTTGGTGTCGGTTAGGGCACCTATGAGTGTGCGAGAACTTCTCATCACAAAAGTAACATAATCCCTTATCTCTTCTCAACTGTATTTCCTTATGTTTCAAGTGATTGATTCTATCATTTTCATTTGTTTCTCTTATCTGCTTTTCTTGCCACATAATTTCATTTGTTTTAGTTATTTATTAATTTAGCTGTAACAAACATTATATTTGTTTCAGTTAATGACGTCTCCAAGTCCAGACACTAATGAAGATAATGACGCCAATGAAGATTAGAAGCTGATTTTCTTTTGTCGAACTAAGCTTAAAAATTAAGTGTATGCAATCTGATATTTTTTGTAACTTTTGAGATTATTGTAAGACTTATTTTACGTTTTTTTAAATGTCAATATGATGCCCTTAGATTGACATTTTTACCTATTTTGTAAGTTGACATGCTTGTAAGACTTGATGTTAATTTTCAATATGATTATAGTTTTATTTTATTTTATTGTTTCAAAAATATATTTATTTACTTTATATTTAGCTTTTAATTGGTTTAATATTTCAATAGAAAATATTAAATTATCATCGACATTAATGATAAGTGGTGCCACTAAAACCTACAAACTCTGTTAATAAATTCTTTACCAACGGAAATTCAGTCGTGGGTATAGCAAAATTAAGAGGGTTGTTAAAACCTATACCAACGGAAAAGTAACCGTGGGTATAGCTCTAAGGTTTTGTCCAACGGTAAAAAAAACTGTCACTATAGGCTATAGCAACGCCATTTTTCCGTGGGTATAGCCAAATAAAGACCACGAATTTTTTTTCCGTCGGTATAGGTTTTTGGTGCTATACCCACGGTTTTTAACCCTTTACCCACGGATTTTTACCGTCGCTATAGGTCAATTTTCTTGTAGTGATATCACGGCCCACGCCTCTATTTTGCGCAGCATATGCAACTGTCACAGGTTCAGAATGAACGGGATCATTAAACATGGTGCCTTGAGTATTAAGACGTTGTTCTTCCCTGAGCAGTTCACCGACACAAATATCCAAAGAAGGAACAGGGTTCCTATTCAGCAAAGCACCTCGAACGGCCTCAAATTTCGGACGAAGTTTCATGAGAAATTGATCCCGTTTACTAGTATCATAAACATCACGAACGGCCGACAGTGACGGCTTGGGAACAGCAGCATAGATAATAGCAGAGTGTTCTGTCCATAAATTCAGAAAGCCAGAATAATATTCTTGAATTGACAAATTACCTTGTTTGTAATTGGCGATCTCTAGCTAACTCCAATTGAAAACGCTTGGCCGTATTGTCCTGGTTGTAAATACGCTGCAAGTAATTCCACATTTCTTGAGCAGTTGAAAATGCTCGCAAATTGTTAATCATCTGAGGATCCAAGAAATAATTTGAGCATCTTTTACTTCCCACGCATCTAAAGCAGATTTATCTTCCGGCGCCTTAGAAATCCCATCAAGCTGACTCCATAAACCTTTCCCTTTGACATACATTTTAAATTGAAATTCCCAAGCAGCATAGTTCTTATCGGTAAAGCGAACACAGAAATTGTCTCTTTCTTTCTCCGAAGCCATGAAAAAATTTAATAAAAGTAGCCAATAGGAACAACACAACACAACACAACTAGAAGCAATGAATAGCACAAAGCCAAGCAAACAAGAGTAACAAAACCAAAAAACGTACCGGCGTAAACAACGAATCCAAACACGGACCCACGAAAGAAATCACAATCGGAACCAAACAACGAATCAACCAAAAAGGACGAACTGCAATTGGAACGTAGCAAGAACGGGAAGCCAATAACGCAGCAAGAACGGCGAGCTATCAGCAACAACTCGAACAAAACCCAAAATGGACCTCAACCAATAATCACGATTTCGCCGATCAAAGAGAACCAAACAGCGACTAGAGAAATCCAGGGGAAACGCGATTTCGCGAGCAAGAGAAAGCCACGATTTCGCGAGCAAGAGAATCACGATTTCTCGAGCAAGAGGAAGCCACGATTTCGCGAGCAAGAGAATCACGATTTCGCGAGCAAGAGTAAGCCACCAGAGAATCACGATTCCGCGAGCAAGAGGAAGCAACCGAAGCAACAGATCGCGCGCAGAGACTCACGAGCAACGATGGGGCCAAGGCAAGAGCGACTAAAGGAGGAGTCACTAACGGAGTCACAGTTCTTGAACGAAACCCCAACAAGATCACAGGTATGATCGAAACCCTAATGATACCATGTCAAAACAGGACACACAATATTGTTTACGCAGTTCGGCCAAACTTTGCCCACGTTTGCAACTACAGAGTAGCTGTAGTTCCGTTTTATTGATTATGTTTCGATTCCTTGAGTACAAACACAAAAGCGTTTAAATAGGCTTTTCTCTCAGAAAACCTAACGGGCCTAGGCCAAATACATATAAATAAATCTACAAATCTACTATTTACAATTTCCTTATTTCCGTATTCACATCTTACACTCTCACTCTCTTCTCTTCTTTTCTTTTTTCTTTCTTTCTCTCCCATCTCTATTTCTGCTCTCTTTTTCTATTTTTGCGGGTGTGCGAGGTGGTGCGGTACTATGCCGAGAAAAAGATGAAGGAAACAAAACTCAGAGAGGAGAAACAACAGCGAAAGAGACGGTTTTGCAGTGGTCTACGGTTGCCTTTGGAGGAGGCGCACCGGTGAGAACCACCGTGGGTGGTTGTGAGGTATCTACTTTCCTTCCTCTCCATTTTTCTTTTTCGCCGTTCTTCCGTTTTTTTTTTGAATTTTTTTAGGTTTTTTACTTTCTCTTCTCTAAACTGATTTTGTTAATTTTATTTTTTGTTAAAATTAACACCTAAAGAGGAGACCCACTATGTATTGAAGGTAACAATAATCCGTTTCTCACCTATATTTTCTGGTCCAACTTCTTTCTTTACATATCAAACGTTTAGAAAATATTTTTGTTTCAGATTGATAGAATAAATGTGCCTTTTATTTATGCCTCCTTTCTGTTTGATTAAATGTTAATGAATTTTCAGGCTATTGTGTTTATAGTGCAGGCTATATTTTAACATTCAATCTTAGGATTATGCATGCTTCACCAAGGATAGAGGGTGTCACGGATGCATGTCTCAGCTTTTGACATAATCTTAGCGACTATTTGTTTTATTAACTAAGTGTAAAGAGTTTTGAGCTATTGGGGTATGTTATTTCTAATATTTAAGAATATTCAGTTGGAGGAATTTTTAAACCTTCATTTCTTGCTTATGGACCTATTAGAAAAAAAACCAAATATAAACTTACGAAACATTTAGAAAGAAATGTTTATAACACTAGAAAGAACTACCAGTTTATGGGGATTTGTTTTTGTTTGTCTTTGCTTAAACACAACTGAACTTATGAAATAATGCTTTATATGCTCTATTTACTTTTCAGCACAATGTAGAACGAGCCAATTTTCTTGCCACGGACAAGGTTCTTAGTCTCGGTGAACAACAACTTTTCGATTGTGACAAGAAGGTGTTATTTTCAATGTTTAAAGGCACTTCCAGTTACAAATCAACTATTTTTTTTGACAATTCCAATCAAACACTTTTTATTTCTACTTGAATGACATTTTTTGATACTTTCATGATTAGTTACTAGTGCTGGAGGAGAATTGCGCAGGGAGAAGGAAAAGAATAGAAAACGCAGAAAAGAGAGGGAAAACTGGGCAAGACAATTAAACAGTAATTCAAAACTGTATTGAAAAAATGTGGTATTTACATGTTAGTCGAAGGTTATATATACAAAGATGCAGTGCCCATATTGGGCCTATATTTCGACTGGGCCACATATTGGCGCATTGAATGTTTTACTAGTGACACCTAACAATACTAAGAGCAATTGAATTACAAACATATTCAATAACTAGGAGCCATTTTGCTGTTGAAGCCAAAATCGAAGATTCAATGCTTACAAGACCCAATAGAGATTAACATGTGGTATGGTATCTATTTCCCTTACTTTTGTTTTGCAAATTGGTATGACCCTTTGATAGGAATTTGCAATGATAAATTAATTGCTATTTCATTTGTTTGTTCATTTGTTTTGATAGCAAAATATTTTTTCATCAACACTTAATTGTTATTATGGCCTCTACTGTTTAATTTAAGAAAAAAGAAGAATGGCACACAATGTTAATGTAATGCTTGAGAATGTCGGAAACGTTCCGAGCATGTTTTTTGGTAGCATCACTCTCTTCTCCTTGAAAATCACCTAACAAGTTGTACAGGTCATCGATGCTCATGCCTTATACATAGACACTTATATATACAGATAATGACACAATGGCTTAAGTTTTATTTTTCAAAAGGAATGTATTTTTAAAGCCTTTAAGATTAATGTATACTACCATTTTCACGTATTCCCCTGGGTAGATTAATTAATACATATATGCTTTCTTGGTGATATTCTCGATATTGGTTGAAAATTCAACATTTCTTTGTGTTTTCTCTTTTGGGAAAATACTCTTAAGTATTGTGATTTCACTTGGAATATATTATCTCAACTTTCTGATTTCACTTTGATGCAAATTATTCTTAGCTTCTTTTTAACTTCCTTTTAAGTATACCTAACGGTTTTTTGACCGTTTTGCAGAGGAAGGTCCATATGTAGGACCAAATTTCACTAAGAGAGTTTCCGATGCATATGTGTGGACGTGTTAGAATTCTTTCCTTTCACTCTCTTACTATGACCGACCATTAGAATCAAAACGAGGTGGCATTTAATGACATAAATTTACTTCCTAATCAGAATGAGAGATGTAACTGTTTTGTTGTAAACATGGATGTAACTGTTTTGTTGTAAACACTAATACTGCTAGGGTTTTTTTTATACCCCAATCAACTTCCATGTACCCCCACCCAAAATCGTAATCCCAAAAATACCCCTGACATAAATTACCAAAATTGACTTTTGGAAGATTCTCTGGTGGGGGACCACTTAATCTGGAAATCGGATTTACCTAAATGGAAGGTAAATCCGATTAGCTTTAAATACGACGCATAAGTCAAATCGGATCTATCAAAATGACAGATAAATCCGATTTGACAATTTAATTCTGAGCAGAAGTGCGAAATATTAATAAATCGGATTTAGCTAAATCCGATGCGCAATCGGATTTACCTAAATCCGCCTTTATCGTTTAACAAATCGAATATACCTGGATGAGGGTATATCCGATTTGTAAAAAATAGAAAGCGGATTTACGTTTGAAGTCACGTAAATCCGCTTTGTTTTTTTTTTAATTATTTACTTTATAACTTTTGTTCTATTTTGAAACAAGTATTGTGCATACAGAGTCGCAGGTCGTTCCTTTCGTGGTAGACACTACAGAGGCATTCTCGACGAAGAGGGTATATTTTTGGAACCAATTTTCTTGATTAAAGTTTGGTAGATATTTAATTAATTAAGTACGCAACATTTACCTATTTTTTCTATTTTGTAGATTTTTTCTACACGCCAGGATGTTGAAGAGTGGGCTAACGCGGTTGGGAGGCGTATTGGAGTTGTGGTTATCATCGTAAGATCTGACAAAGCTGGAGGTAAAAGGGGTTCTAGAGATAAGATTATATTTGGTTGCGAGAAGCAAGGGAAGTGGTCTAATGATTCTAGAGTTTTCGGGTCTAAAAGAAGAAGCTGTCCGTTTACATTGAGAGCTACTTGTACAATACGTCATGGGGGTTGGCGTGTTAATGTTAGGTGTGGTCTTCACACATATCAGTTGCTTACTACCCCGGTTGGGTCGACAGCTTTTGGTCGTTTAACTAAGCCGCAGAAAGCTATTGTTAATGAGCACACTGATCTGAATGTTGCCCCGAAAGATTGTCTTACTGCTTTGAAGAACCATTATCCGGACAACGTCACTTCTCTTCCTCAAATATATAGGCAGCGTTACGCCTATAGGTCTTCTAAGAGGGGTCCTAGAACGGACATTCAAGAGCTTTTGAGATTGATTGACACGCAAAATTATTTATGTTGGAGCAGAAAAGTTGAGGGTTCCGATGTGGTCAGTGACATCATGTGGGCGCATCCCACTTCTATTAAGTTATTCCGGTTGTTTCCAAAGGTTCTTATTCTTGACACCACCTACAAGACCAACAAATACAATCTACCTCTATTGGAGATTGTAGGTGTCACTTCAACGGAGTTAACTTTCTTGGTTGCTTTTACCTATATTTCACACGAGCTTCGAATTCATTTTACTTGGGCATTGCAGCAACTAAAAGAATTATTTGACTTGCACAGGCTTCAGCCTCAGGTGTTGTTGACTGATAGAGATCTCGGTCTTATGTCCGGTATTGTTGATGTCTTTCCTTCCGCTACAAATTTGTTATGTTCTTGGCACGTGACTAAAAATGTGAAAGCGAAGATTAAAGAGTTGGTGCACGTGGATAGGCAAAAGGACGTCCTCTGTCTTTGGCATAACATTATTGATTCACTTGACGAGTCAGAGTACTCAGCTCACTTGAAGATTTTTGAGGACTCCGGCGTTGATTTGCCCGCTCTTATTAAGTATGTGCATGACACGTGGTTGACAAAGTATAAGGAAAGATTTATCTTGGCATGGACAAACTAGATCCCACACTTCGGGAATCAGACCATCAATAGGTATTTTTATTGTAGTTTAAATTTTTTGACACGTGTTTAGTATTTTTATCGTAGTTTCAATTTTTTTGACACGTGTTTAGTATTTTTATCGTAGTTTCAATTTTTTTGACACGTGTTTAGTATTTTTATCGTAGTTTCAATTTTTTTGACACGTGTTTAGTATTTTTATCGTAGTTTCAATTTTTTTGACACGTGTTTAGTATTTTTATCGTAGTTTCAATTTTTTTGACACGTGTTTAGTATTTTTATCGTAGTTTAAATTTTTTTGACACGTGTTTAGTATTTTTATCGTAGTTTCAATTTTTTTGACACGTGTTTAGTATTTTTATCGTAGTTTAAATTTTTTTGACACGTGTTTAGTATTTTTATCGTAGTTTAAATTTTTTTGACACG
Organism: Astragalus membranaceus; assembly: GCA_039519185.1. NCBI lineage: Eukaryota > Viridiplantae > Streptophyta > Magnoliopsida > Fabales > Fabaceae > Astragalus > Astragalus membranaceus. Next base: position 127,892,565 of record CM076847.1, on the reverse strand, counting down.
TGTTTAGTATTTTTATCGTAGTTTCAATTTTTTGACACGTGTTTAGTATTTTTATCAATGTTTCAAATTTTTTGACACGTGTTTATTGTTATTATTTAAGAGTCAGGTCAGCTCATTGGACTTTGAAGAGACAGTTGAGAACTTCTGGAGGTGACTTGTCTAAGTCTTTTACATCTATCCATGAGATGCTTACATCTATGTCTGACTACCCATTCTAATGTCTCCGCTCAGAAGCCCCCTCCGAATCTCGTCCCCCACAATCTGTAGCAAATCGTGTTGTACTGGTGGTGCAGCTGGCTGTACTGGTGGTGGTGGTGATGATGAAACCGGTAAGAGTCTAGGAATAGATGCTCTCACATACCAATGTATGTAGTCCGGAGCAACCTGACCCAACTCCTCAGCAGCATGAGTAGCACGCAAAACGTCCTGCACCACAGGCATATAATGTGCAATCCGAAAAATACAGTCTGCATGGCTCGGACGACCGGTAAGAGGGTGACGTGGGATGACCTGCACGTACCCAAACTGTCTGAGGCACCTATCGGGCATGTAGAGAACAGTGATGTCTCCCCAGCTGATGTGGCCCCTGTATAATGAGACCTGCTCAAAGTCTCTATCCTCCTCCCGGTGCTCCTCAAACGGTCGCCAACAGACATCATCCGAGGTAAGTGCATCAATCCTCTGCCTGTATACCCCCAGCTTCACTCCATCTGTCTTCTTCTCCCTCCAACGCCCACACAGTGCTCCAGTCCGCAATCCACTCCTCCTCTCCACCAGCTGAGGGAAATACCATAAAATCCAGCTCTGAAAAAAAAGAAGAAGATAACTTAAAAACTGTTTAACAGAAATTTAACCAAACTCGGAAAAGATAACTTAAAATTATTACCTGTAAGAGGGTCGCATACCCTCCTAACTGATGCGCCTGATCCAAGCAGGAGTAGTTCAGCTGGTCATACATGAAAGCAAGCCCTGCTGCCCCCATGCATATGATCCCACTCCAGCTTCACTGACATCCTCAAGTAGCAGCAGCCACTTAGCCTCAGCCCTGTCGCCGGTCTTGACCGTGAAGATGGACCAGCTCAGAATCAGAAGGATAAAGGCCCTGACAGCAGGACGCATGTCATCCTCTATGGACCCTCTAGTAACAATTTCCTGCAGCCACTCAAAACGGTAATACGGGCCAGATGAAGCTCGACACTCCAGCCCCGCCTCCTCTATAGTCACACCTAGATAAACATGTGCTAGGTGGATGGCCTGATCAGTGGTGACCGAGGTAGGTGGGGCTCTGAAGTAGTTCCCCGTAATGGGTAGATGCAGCAAACAGGAGACATCATCCAAAGTAATCGTCATTTCACCAAATGGTAGGTGAAATGACGATGTCTCTGAGTGCTACCTCTCAACAAAAGCAGACATCAGCTCATGGTCCACCTTTGTGTGCCCGGTCGAGACGAGGGGGGCTAATCCGGAACCTGTGATAAAGGCCCATAACTGGTGGTTTTGGGAAAACCCAAGAAATCTCTGAGCCAGCTTGTTACCATGGTTGGTAACCTTCAATTTACGCTCATATGTCTGCACTATAAAAAAATAAAAAATTAAAAAAATAAGGCTACGTAAATCAATTAAACTAACAAAGCTACGTAAATAAATAAAACTTACCGGGTCTCTCAATATAATAGAACAGACATGAGATCCTAGCCCAGTGAATAGCTCATGCTGCTCCTCATGCTGCTGAGGCTGATGATAGGGCTCCTCCTGGTACTGCTGATACTGGTGCTGCTGATACTGGTGCTGATAATACTCCTGCTCAGCCATAGAATGGCCCTCAGACATAGAATGCTCATCAAGAGGATGCCCCTGCTGGCCCTCCTCATAGTGATAGTTTGGGGCCTCCTCCACCTGCTGATACTGCTGCTGTCGCCTATGGCGGGCAGACGCATGTCCCGCAATCCTGTGGCGGGTGCGTGTACTCGGAGCACCTGGCGATGCCCGAGACGAGGACTCCCCTCGATACCTGTTTGACACTGAAAAAACAAATTTTTAAAAAAATAAAAATCAAATCGGATCTACCTATATCCGATGGGAAATCGGATATAGGTAAATACGATGGGAGAATCGGATTTAGCTAAATCTGACTTACTTGTTTGCGCTGTCGCTTTGTGGATCGGAAGTACGTAGATCCGATGCGTAAGTCCGATGGGAAATCGGATGTAGCTCTGAAGGGTAAATCCGATAATCTCTAGAAAATTTCTGGTCAAACGGATGCAAGTGAAAAATGGTAAATGTTTTGTAATTTTATCAAAATTTTAAGGGTATTTTGGTATTTTCATAGGGCTGATGGGGGTAGATGAGAGTTGATGGGGGCACCAAAAAAAAAAACCCTACTGCTAGTTTCTTATTGAAATGGATGATGCATTTGAAAGTTAAGGCCCAAATAAAGGTTATCATCACTTGCATCACACGAATTGATTGCAGAACTAGTAATAGGATTGCTATTTACACCCCATTTACTAATACACTCCCATGAAATTTGATTTTCCCCAAAATTCTCCTTTATGGAAGTAAACTTTTGTACGACTTCAACATTCTTTTATAAGGGATTTTTTTTGTACCACCATCACATTGCATATACTCCCACATAATTTTTCAAACCCGAAAATACCCCTGTCCAACTAAAATTTGCTCGGATTTACCCACATCTAAGGTAAATCTAAGGTAAATCCGATTTGTTATTTTTTCAAATCGGATTTATCAACCCAATAGGTAAATCCGACTTTAAAAATAACAAAGCGGATTTACCTCAAATGGGGGTACATCCGCTTTGTTATTTTTAAAATCGGATTTACCTAGTGGGTAGATAAATCCGATTTCTCTAAAAAAAGAAAATCGGATTTACCCTACCTAAGGTAAATCCGATTTTGTTATTAAAAATAATTGTTTTTTATTTAAAATTTTAAAAAATGTTATAAAAATGCTATTAAAAATCCGTTAAAGAGTCAAAGCTAATCCAAAAATTATAAAAACATCACTAAAAATTTAATAAAACAAAAATAAGGTTATGCAATTTTTTTTGGATTTTGTGGAAATTATGAAAAATTAAAAAAATTAATAAAAAAATAGTAAACGATGGAATTTGGGATTTAATGGCTGTGGTTTCATTACAATTTGAGTAGGTTGCCCGAAAACCAATTTTTTAGCCTAAATTATTTGCTCGACGTACAAGGTAAATCCGCTTTTAAAAATAAGAAAATTGGATTTAACCCACACCTAAGGTAAATCCGCTTTTTTATTTTTAAAAGCGGATCTACCCCCAACTTAAATAAATCTGCTTTTAATTTTTTAAAATTTTCAGTGGAAATCGGATTTACCTCACAGATACATCTCGGACGTTTAGAACAACTAGTTGTCATATATTGTGGATTTGATAATTGATATTTTGAATGTCTCAAAATGTTGTTTCCTCACCTATCTCGTATGAAGACTAGACTCGCACCACTAATGACAGTCCAATGAGTGGCTCGAGTAATCTTCTCGGCATTATCCTCAGTTACCCCATTGGTTTTTATATCAAGAAAGTACTCAGATTCACGTATATATAAAAAAACACTAATAGAAATGATTTCAATTTCAAATTAAACATCATAAATCTAAATGTACCTAAAATAACATTTGTATATGTAACAACATCAAGTAAGATGTCTGCTGTTTCATTTGATATTTGCTGGCATATCTCGCGATGGCCATAAAGACATGCAAAAGGTGATGGCACCACAGCATACATATTAACACATCAAAGTCTCTCTAAACATGTCTAGGTATGTCATGTCAACAAGAATGTCCTTGTTCCCAACTCCCACCAGCCATCCAAGATATGCAAATGTAAACAAGATCCCCTGTCCGCAATCAAGTGGCTTCACATGTAAAAAGGTTATAGGCCAAATGTTGTCACTATAGCTTGTATCACTACAACATTTTGACCCAAAGGCAACGCCTGAAAACCGTTGCGTAAAGCCAAAAAACCGTTGTCTTTGCTTTCGGCAACGGTTTTGAAATCGTTGTTTTCGCGAGCGTTGCCTAAAATATAGGCAACGGTTTTTTGCAACCAATGGCAACGCAAATCTAAAACCATTGCCAGTAGTAACTTAAACGAAACGGTTTTGATCTTCAGGAAATGACAACGGGCTGAAACCGTTGCCACATATGGCAACACTTAAAACTCGCTGCCATTTATGGCAACACTGAAAAATCGTTGCCACATATGGCAACACTGTTAAAACCGTTGCCTAATAATTTAAAAGAATACACTCAAAAACCGTCCTCGTATATGAGTAAAACTGTTGCTATCATTGACAACACAAAAAAAAAACGTTGCCAAAAAAATGCTTTTTAATTTATCACCAAAAAATTGCAGAAACATCAGTAACAATAGCATCACCTAAAAATTGCTTTTTAATTCATCATTTCAAATGAAACATTAGTTGTACTTAAAATCCAACAATTTAAAAGAAAGCCCAATAACTAGTATGAGTAATTAATTCTTTACCAAAAAATAATTGTCATCATATATGGTATAAAATTTAGATAAGGTTCAAGTGTTTAATGTACTTTAAATGACATAGTTAAGTACAAAAAAAATTGCAATAAGCAACAGAAACTTGATTAATTCAAGACATTACATATTCTCCTTCATCCAAGTGTCATCAAGACCTTCATCTATACATTCATTATTTTCCTACAAAAGTAACAGAAACTTGATTGATGCAAATATACAATACTCTATTAAAACAATCAAATGCTATGTCGTGGGAAAACCATGTGGGAATCTCAGCAAGGGCTCCACGTCTAACTCCATGCAGAACTTTGTGATTCTTAAGGGTTTTTCGGTTGATTGCAAGCCTCGTAAGGCTCCTACAACTATAGAGGTTATCTGGAAGTCTCCTCCTTGCTTTTGGGTTAAATGTAATACTGATGGCGCTGCGAGGGGCTCTCCTGGTTTAGCTGCCTGTGGGGGTATCTTTCGCGACAGTAATGCTGAGTCTCTTGGCTGTTTTATGCTCCCTCTTGGTACAAATTACGCTCTTCATGCTGAGCTTGTCGGTGTCATGGTCGCCATTGAAGTGGCTTTCCGCAAAGGTTGGCATCGTTTATGGATTGAGAGCGATTCTCAGCTTGCTGTTATGGCCTTCTCGTCTCACTCCATTGTGCCTTGGAATCTTCGCAATCGTTGGCTTAATTGCATGAGTCTTCTCAAATCAATGACAGTCACTTGCACTCATATTTTTCGGGAAGGGAATCATTGCGCCGATAAGCTTGCCTCTCATGGGACCAACCTGTCTGGTTTCCAATGGTGGAATTCTATTCCCAACTTTATTAAGGATGATTTTATCCGTAATAGAGTTGGTCTTCCTTATTTTCGTTTCAGACAGTAATGTTTGTTTGCATGGGTTTTGGTTTATGTCCCCCCGTGCTTTTTGTATTTTTGATTTTTGTTTTTTAATGAAATAGGGGGGAGTACTCTTTCCTTCTAGATGTTTTTATCCCTAAGGAGGGTTTTGCATCAGAAGGATTTGACGAGGCTCCTTTCCCTTTTGTTTAAAAAAAAAAACCATGTGGTGCCTACTAAAGTCAAAGACCCTATTTACAATGTGCTAGAAACAAGAGAGGAAAAAAATACATCATTTGCTTGCAACATAACTACAACATTCATGTGCAAATTACAACTTAATCCCAATTGGAAACTAATGGATAACTGCTGAAGTCACTTGACTTGCTACCGTGACGTACTTTACACCTAGCTTCTGCCCTTAATTCCATAACACCACAGCTAAATTACAACTATGCACCTTGAGACAGATATTTAATACAAGACCAGGCAAGAAAAATCATGTCCTTAGGCTTCAAAACAGATATATACCGGTAGGATACCCGTGCATACGTACGGGTGCTGTCGTGTTCTTTTTAAGAATGAACTTAGAAGTATTTAAATAGTCTGAACATTACTCTGTGAAAACAATACTAAGGTAGCTCAGCTGGCGAGCTAAGGGGCATGAAGGAGTTGCATGAAGGAGGTCTAGGGTTCAAACCGCGGAAATTAACATTCTCCCACCCCCACTAACATTTGCTTATAAAAAAACCCGTGAAAATAAAGTCCAATTTAAAGTCTATAAAAAATAGATAAATATTAAAATCTAAAAATGTAAAAGTTTTTTTATATATCAGTGTTGTTATCCCGTGTTTTTTATATATCAGTGCAGTTATCCCGTGTTTTTATATATATCATTCCAGTTATCCCTGTATCTTTTATATATCAGTGTAGTTATCCCGAGTTTTTTATGTATCAGTGCATTTATCTCATAGTTTCAATTGATTATTTGAGTAGATTAGTAGATTATAGTAGAGAGTAAAAGATAGGTAGTAGATTATCAAAAAAAAATATTTATCCCGTGTTTTTTTATATATTAGTGACAATTATTTGTTATTTTTTAGGTATTAGTGATAAATAATTGTCATGTGTGTTTTAAATATTAATCAGTTTAAATAGTCATTAAGCCTTCTTATTTTTTTAGATAGTAGGTTTATAGTAGTCTTTAAAAATTATAATTATCAATAGCAAATATTAATCCCGTGTTTTTTTTTATATATCACTGCAATTATCCCGTGTTTTATATATATATATATATATATATATATATATATATATATATATATATATATCAGTGCAGTTATCTCGTAGTTTCAATTGATTATTTTAGTTGATTAATTAGTAGATTATAGTAGATAGTAAAAGTTAGATAGTAGATTATCAATAAGAAATATTTTTTTAAAATAATAATAAGTAATTTAAATAGTCATTAAGTCTTCTTGTTTTTTAGTAGTAGGTTTTTTGTAGTAGTCTTCAAAAATTTTAATTATCAATGACAAATATTAATCTCGTGTTTTTTTATATATCAGTGCAGTTGTCACGTGTTTTTTTTATATATCAGTGCAGTTATCTCGTAGTTATAATTGACTATTTTTGTTGATTAGTAGATTATATTAGATAGTAAAAGAGAGATAGTAGATTATCAATAAGAAATATTTGTTTTAAATATTAATTAGTAGTTTAAATAGTCATTAAATCTTCTTGTTTTTTAGATAGTAGGTTTATAGTAGTCTTCAAAAAATTTAATTTTCCATGACAAATATTAATCATGTGTTTTTTTTATATATCAGTGCAGTTATCCTGTGTTTTATTATATATTACTGCAGTTATCTCGTAGTTTCAATTGATTATTTTAGTTGATTAATAGATTAAAGTATATAGTAAAAGGTAGATAGTAGATTATCATTAACAGTGTAAACAGATTTCGGAGAGAAAAATTAAAATTTTAAGGTGATAACTTTTTCCCAAAAGGTGAGAGTTTTTTTTTGTTTTTTAGTGTGACTCATTTATATTTTTATAGGTAATTTTAGTAGAATAGTGTTTGTATAAATTTAGAAATTTAGTTAAAAAACTAAATTGAAGTGATAAGAGAAAGAGAATAATTGTTTATGACAAAATTAAAAATAAAGTAAAAAGAAAAAAAGGAAGAAAGAGAGTGTAAGAGAAAAGTGAAAAAGAGGAAAAAGAGTGTAAGAAGAAAGAAAAAAGGAAGAAAGAGAAAAAATGAAGAAAGAGAGTGTAAGAAAAGAAAAAAATGAGTGGGTAATGACATTTTTACCCTTAAATTAGATATGTGTCTTGTTAATAAGAGATTCAAATTGGTAATTTAATAAGAGGTTTGTTTGTATAAATAGATTTAGAAATTTAGTTAAAAAAGTAAATTGAAGTGATAAGAGAAAGAGAATAATTGTTTATGAGAAAATTAAAAATAAAGTAAAAAGAAAAATGGAAGAAAGAGAGTGTAAAAGAAAAGTGAAAAAGGGGAAAGAGAGTGTAAGAAGAAAGAGAAAAAAGGAAGAAAGAGAGTGTAAGAAGAAAAAAAAAAGTGGGTAATGACATTTTTACCCCTAAATTAGATATGTGTCTTGTTAATAAGAGATCCAAATTGGTTATTTAATAAGAGGTTTGTTTGTATAAATAGATAAATAGATTTAGAAATTTAGTTAAAAAAGTAAATTGAAGTGATAAGAGAGAGAGAATAATTGTTTATGAGAAAATTAAAAATAAAGTAAAAAGAAAAATGGAAGAAAGAGAGTGTAAAAGAAAAGTGCAAAAGAGGAAAGAGAGTGTAAGAAGAAAGAGAAAAAAAGAAGAAAGAGAGTGTAAGAAGAAAAAAAAGAGTGGGTAATGACATTTTTACCCCTAAATTAGATATGTGTCTTGTTAATAAGAGATCCAAATTGGTAATTTAATAAGAGGTTTGTTTGTATAAATAGATATTAGATAGATTATGTAATTGATTGTGAAATGCATATTTAACATCTTCATTTCAGAGAAAAAACCATGGCGATTAATCTAATGTTGAGGAAAGATATTTATCTTCTAGTGCAATTATATCACATAATCTAGCAATTACACATTGCTTCCGTGACAACCTTGTATCTGTGACTTGACTTATCGTTTACTCGAATAATAAATCGCTAGTTAATTTCGTAAACCGAAATTAACGAAACAGGGATGTTACAGAAAGCCCACATAAATAATTTTAAATGATAAAGATAAATATCTCAGACTTTATAAGAGCATAACAAAATGCATTCATGTTTTCCATATCAGATGTGGTGGTGACAGACAAGAATGAAAGCATATATTATTGTGGCCTTCTTTACAGCAGACTAGTCAAACCAAAAGTGAACTAACATTGATAAGAGTGGCAGAGTCAAAAAGCAATTGAAGCAAGCAACTAACATTGATTGTGGCCTTCTTTGCTCCGTTTACATTTAGTAACCTTCAGTGTTAAATCAGAATACAATTTTAATAGTAGCAACATAGTAAGAAACATCAACACAATGTTATTTATTTATTTTAGACCTGCAAAACCACTATACATTGTTCAACAACAACAGCCGCATGGACACTAGTACATATGCTTGTAATTAACATTTTGCATCACAGAGGGGAAAAACAAGCAGAGAAGTTGATTTCAAATTGCCTGGCTTGTAATTGAATGGAAAACACCACTATAATTCAATTTCAAAATATTTTAGCACCGAAACTTAAGCTAGAGTTCTTCCCAAACTAAATTGTCGAAGCTATCAAGCAAATGAGTCATGAACCATAGCGCAGGGAAATCTCCATACCCAACAAAATGAAATTGAAGGCAATGCATGATTTCCTTATCAAGCCACCATTGTTCCTCAATCCATCAGATCAAACTGAAACACCAAACCTAAAAATGAAAATTTGGATTTTGACATGAACAAAATCAGAATCCCTACCGATATATCAACGAGAAAAGACTCTAGATCAGCCGCGACAATCTTTGCCGCGACCTCTGCCATTGTCACCTTAGGTTTCTTCGACTTCTTTTGCTTCACCTTCTTCTCCTCCTCCGCTTTCCTGTTCCCCGGATGATCTTCGTCGTCATCGTTCCCCTCTTCATCATCATTGCGTGACCTAAGAAGCTTCCATCTGATGAAACGAGGGAGGAAAATAAAACGCCTTTATCACAAAGAGCGAGAGAGAGAGAGAGAGAGAGGGGGGGAGATAGAAAGAGTCAAATCCTCAATCACTGAAATCGCTGAGGTAGAGGGAGAGAGTGCGATGAAATTCGCATTACTTGTACTGTGAAATCGCTGAGGGAATTCGAGAGTGCGAGGTTACAGTGAGGAAGAGGATTCGCTGAGGGAGAGGGAGAGAGTGCGGTGGATTAGAAGGGCGATGGAATTTCTGAGATTGTTTTTTGGTGGTGGTTTTTCTGAAATTGTATACTTAGGGCTGAGTTTTTGAGTTTTTTTGAGGATTTCCAGTTTTTGAGTTATTGTATTTTTCTTTGTTTTTTTTTCTTTCTTAGTTTTTTGGTCAAAGGGTTATTGTATTTTTCTTTGGTGGTTGAGTTTTTGATTTAGCACCATCATTTGAGAACTCAGAAACGCGAGAGTCTAATTTTTACTTTTTTAATAATTCAACATAGGACAACGGTTTTCCTCTGTTGGCTAAAGCTTAACTAAAAAACCGTTACCTCAGACCTTTAGGGAACGGTTATGAACCGTTGTCAAAAAAAATGAATAAACAATGGTGGCAAAAAACCGTTGTCATTGCTATCTAATGCAACGTTTTTTTAGGCGTTGTCCTATCAAAATGTTGTAGTGAATCTATGGACAAATGATACATTCCTTTGGGCTCCGTATGTAGTCCTTTACCTACGAACAAAAAATAATCTAATAGATTAGTTAATTGAATTCAAATACAATATTAATCTAATGTTGAGGAAAGATATTTGTAATTTAAAGGTATTTTTGAACTGGATAAGGTCCACTTTTTCTTCCTTATCTCCATATCCCGGCGTTTGTACAAAGAGAAAAATAGTGAATACAATTCCACATTACTTTAAGCTAAACATTGCATTAAATCTAATATCTTTTTCCACAATTTTTCTTATTCCACATCGATTTTCTCTTCGCACAACCAAACTTAGACAGTGTTCAATCGATTACTTAACCTGATTCCGTGGTGTTGACTTGATCCATCATGGTAAGCGTTAGCTTTTGCTTTCGACTTGACCTTCCCTCGGGATATTAGAAGAGAAGTGTCGTGGCTATTTGACTACTTTTTATGAAGTCGCACCGGAAGTTAGTGCTTGCTCAACCCCGGTATGGGTGGGCTCCCTTTATAGCTTTCATTCTTTGAGCGCTACACTTGCCTGTATGTTCTTCTCCTTGGCCCAAAACTTTTGAAAAGTTTGCTCAAATATTTCAACATGTACACAAATACATCATTAGTCATAAATTGATAAATAATTGACGCATGGCTGTTGAGTATGACTTCATACTCATTAAAAATAATCTTCGAAATTGCATTTTTCTATTAAAAACCATGAGTGAAATTGGCAATCGTCTTCACATACAGCCAAAACCAGTGGAACAGAATATCCGTTTGAAAATGTCACACAGGATGCCCCCCCGTTTTCACTTTCAGAGGGTACAAATAAATGTCAAATCTCATTACGACAATCCAACCAACCAGGAGTTTTGTTTCTCTGTTCACTCATGCCCAACGTTTTGCAAGAATGAACAAAATATTTAAAATAGAGTATAAATCCTACAAAACCTATTTGTTTTGACTAAAAAAATATATGTTGATCAATAATCATATTAGCCTTTTTAATATATATATATATATATATATATATATATATATATATATTATTTTGTATTAAGAACTAGTTTATCAGGAGAACAAAATATAACTCAAGTTGAAAGATCGTGAGTAAAGCACTTTTAATATTTTATTTTGGAGGATTAAATTGAAAATTATCCTTTTTGAAGTGGTTGAAACTTCAAACTAGCACCACTATACCCGTCAAAATACTCAGGCGTTGAATCCATTCCATTAAAATGGCTGGCCTCACTGTTTGAATGTTTCGAACTTACACCTTCTTTCAGCTTCTCCATTTCCTTATCAATTGAATCGTAGTAATATTATTACTACTATAAAATGAAAAGAAAAATCTGTCAAGTTCATAGTCTTCCCCTACTAGTTGACATTCTTCTCCAACCCACTTTTCCTATCACATTAGCACCCTAACCAACTAGCATACTTTATCACTTGCTATATTAATCCCACCAAAACCATTAACCAATTAACAAAACAATTTCCCGTATAAAAAAAATTAACAAAACAATACTGTTGTAAACACCAAAAACAAATATTTTTTTATTAATTAACGATAATAATATATAAAGCAAAACAGAGAAAGAATCAGCCTCCTGCCAACAAGTACCTTTTTCTCCGTCAATTTTGATAACACAAAATCTGAACAAAACGAATAAGAACTCTCTCCTTCAGCGACCACCATGGACAGGTTGGTGAAAGCAGAGGCCAAAGTAGTGGAAATACAGTTCCAGAAGCACCAAAAGTGCACTTCGTCCTTCAAGCTCACCAATCTCATGCACACCATGTCTGTCGGAGTATCCTTAACAACCACAAACCCATCCACGTTCTCTCTCAACAAACCCTTCTCCATTATCCCACCACTCTCTTCCTTATCATACACCCTCCAACTCAATAACCCATCAAATCAACCACCTCTCTCCGATCCTGCTGACGTCATCACTGTCCGAACCTCCATGCTCCCCACCGGTAAAGCCAGCACCGAAGACCTCCGTCGCCTCTTCTCCAAACCTGGTCCCCACGTTTTCCGTGATGCTGTTATAACCATCGTTCTGGTGGGTCCCTCAGTGGCTGAGTTCCTCATCTCACACCACGCCCCAATCCCTGAAACTCGTAACCGTTTCGTGAAAGCCGTATCCGCTTGCACGAAATATCATCTCACGAATTTGCTGAAACCCGCGGTCGAACGTGGACACGGTGACTACGTCGCGACTTTGCTGGACGCCGGCGGAGACGCTGGGTTTAGGGATTCAACTGGTAAATCTCTTATCGCGTTGGCAATTAGAACCGGGAAACTCGACGTGGTGAAGCTTCTGGTAGCTTCCGGTTGTAGAATCAATAATTCGGTGGATTTGGTTTTGCACGAAGCGGCGGCGATTGGCCGAACCGATCTGGTGAAGTTTTTGTTGGAGTCTTTCGGCGAAGAATTGAATGTGAATTCGATGAACAGCGAAGGGAGGACGGCGATTCACGTGGCGGCGATTGAGGGGCACGTGAAGGTGATTGAGTTTTGCGTTTCAATTGGAGGGAACCCTAACGCCGTGGATTCTCAAGGGTGGACCCCACTTCATTGTGCAGCGTCGAGGGGACATTTAAAGGCCGTGGAGTATTTATTGGTATGCTCTAACGTGAAATACGCGATCAACGGAGAGGGGAAGACGGCGTTTGCGGTTGCAGCGGAGAGTGGGCACTCGCACTTGGTTGATTTATTGCGTTGGGGCGACGCGATTCTACGTGCGGCGAGGGTTGACGATGTTCATAAGATGAAGAAGTGTTTAGGGGAAGGAGCAGATGTGAATAGGAAGGACCAGAATGGGTGGACTCCACTTCATTGGGCATCATTCAAGGGTCGGATTAAGAGCGTTAATGTTTTACTGGAACACGATGCTGAGGTTGATGTTGTTGATGATGCTGGGTACACTCCTCTGCATTGTGCTGCAGAAGCAGGGCATTTGCAAGTTGCTCTGTTGTTGATTGCTCATGGTGGCTCTCAAACTAGTCTCAAGTCCTTTCAACATGTTTCCCCTCTTAAGTTTGACTCTTTTCAAAACCAGGTTTCTTTTCATTGTAAAGCTAAATGAGCAATTTGTACTTCTTTCTTTCTTGTATATTAATAGTGCTGTAAATTTGTACTTTACAATGTCTATGGTAGTGGTGGGTAATAAAATGAGGAGACCAAAAATGGGTTGTGTAGTAGTGTTGTTGTGCCCATGGCTCCTGTTTTCAGGTGAAGTAACTGTTGCAGCTTGTTTTCGCCTGCACAATTCTGGCTTCACCACATAGCTAGGAAAACTTATAATCGTTTTCAGAGATTTGTGTGCCTGTGTAATTGAGTCACCGAGTGTTTCTTAGGGTATATAAAACAATTGGCAATTAAGTTTGCATTTATTTGTTGAATCGATGTAATTTAGTGGGAGTCGTGCATATTTTTGGAATTTGGATCATCTACGGCATGTAGAGAGTGCAGCAAGTTGCTGCACCATTAGATCTAGAGAGAGAACGGCGCAGCAACTCTAGATCTAACGGTGGAGCAACTTGCTGCACCTCTACGTAGAGGATCCAAATTCATATTTTTGGTCTTACATCGTGTTTCGCCAACTCACAGCAAAAATCCATGGCCAAGCATAAAGTACCTTTTGGAGCTTCTACTTTATCACTATTTTCCAAGTCAAAGTTGTCAAAATCGATACAAGTGCGAGTTTGAAACTTGCAAACTTGTTACTATCAAATATACAGATTCACGTTGTTGAGTTGATAGAAATCGAGTATCTTGAAGAAGTTATGTCGCTGCTTTCGGCATGGATAAAATTCTTGGAGTGATTTAGCTTCAAGTGAAATATACTCTCTTATACTCTTGTTAGAAGTCTATGATTCAGTGTTATTCTCTGATTGTCATTAGACAAGGATTCATGGTTTTTCTCCGGTTTTAGAGTTTTCTACGTTAAATCCTTATGTTCGATTGTGCTCATTTTATTTCTCTATGTTGTTTTTTTCCAACACATGTCTCTATGGAGAAAACGCACGCCCATTTCTATGCTCCAAGTTGGAGTTTCTACGTCTATGTCCAAATTGACGTGAAAATTGTAGATACCAAACACGCTAGGTCTTTGTTTGAATCAGGAAAGAAAAATAAAAGAAAAGAAGAGAAATTAAGTATAAAGTGCGATGATTTTTAGGTTGTTTGACAGAGGTGAATGATTAAGGAAAGAAAAATAAAAGTGTCCTATTCCTTTATTTAATTGAGTAGAAAGTAACAAGAAAATAAAGTAGTAAAATTTAAGGTTACAAAAATACCCTTAAAAAGAGAAATAAAATATAAAGTTTTGGGTAAAATTGGGAAAAAAATATTCACCTTTTCTCCCCAAATTGGAGAGAACGCATTTTTGTGTGAGTCCCATGTGATTTTTTTTCCCATCCTCCCCACTCTCCCCCACCAAACAAAGAAAAAATTGTTGGGAACTGTGTTTTCTTTTCTTTCCTTTCTTTTTCATTACTTCCCCTTGATACCAAACAAAGCCTATGTCTCAAATATCAAAAGCGCTTTTATACACTTACAAAATATTTTTAATGATGTCTCCACATCGTTAGTGAAATTTGACTTTGATATGGACATGGATTACTTGAGGAAGCGTATTCAGATTGTGATTGAGTTTCCAATATCTCATTTTTTAAAGTTTCCTTAAAATATTTTTGTGATTGCAAAATTGTTGAAATATTCATTGATTCATATATTAGATATTATGATGAAGAGAAGAATAATGAATTTGAGGAAGCAAAAATCATTTTGACCCTGGCAATTGGATGTGAAGGTACTCACACTAAAAAACGTCGAGGAGAAAGAAGTCAATGTTTTCACTGGAAGAGTACTACGATAGACGCAGAGTGAAACCAGGGCTTATTTAAGTGTATCAAGCTGTAATAGATCCAAAACCCCATTATTTAAGCGTCTAGCTTGTTTAATTGTTTCATATCCACTTATTTAAGTGTATCAAGTTGTAATAGATCCCAAACCCCATTGTTATTTATTCATTGTTCTCCCTCCCAAGCTACCTAGGGTAGCTAAGTTTTAATGAGAAATACAACTTGTATATTGTTCTATCAAGCTACCTAGGGTAGGTGAATGTTGATGAGAAAATACAATGTGTGTGTTGTTTATATCAAGCTACCTAGGTTGCATCCACGTAAAAAAAAGAAGATACCTAGGTTGTATGAGTGTTGGTAAGGAAATAATGGGTAGAAATGTCTTGATGCAAAACCTGAAACGGGTTGAAGAAAAAATAATTTATGTAGAGTCTGGAGACGTTTGAAGAGATAATACTAGTACTATTTGGAAAAAAGTAGAGAATTATTGCAGGAGGTGGATACTAGATGTAGCTCTAAATTTCTAGGAAAACAAGGATAAAAATATAATGTGTTATACTTCCCTCCCCCGTCACCGCATATTTTACACATCTACTATATATTAATCCAACATCGACTTTTGCAATTTTTTAGCGCCAAATCCCCCCTACCCCCCTCCCCCCCCACCCCCCCCCCTCCCCCCTCCCCCTACCCCCCTACCCCCTACCCCCTACCCCGCTCTTCTTTTTTTTTTTTTTTTAAATACATAAAATTTTAGAAATTTTTTTTTTCTATAAATATCTTAGGTTTGTTCCTCGATAATTGAATAGGTGGAAAATGAAAATAAATTTCGTGATAAATTATGCAAAGTTTGTTCCAAAATTTTACTATAAATATATTAGGTTTGTTCCTCGATAATTGAATAGGTGGAAAATGAAAATAAATTTCGTGATAAATTATGTAAAAGTTTGTTCCCCAGTAACCTGTTTAGTGAAAAAAAATCATAACGAAATGAGTAAAGTACAATGTTAACCTTATATATTAATACACTATCTACTTTACACCAATTGAACGCCAAAAGCACCCCCTACCACCCTCTTCTTCTTTTTTTCATTTTTTTTGAATACACAAAAATTTAGGAAAAAATTTGATCTATAAATATATTAGGTTTGTTCCTCGATAATCGAATAGGTGAAAAATGAAAATAAATTTCGTGATAAATTATGTAAAGTTTGTTCCTCAGTAACCTTTTTGGTGAAAAGAAAATCATAACAAAATGAGTAAAGTACAATGCTAGGTAGTATGTTTTGGGATACTACAAAATTTCGTGACAAATAAAAAAATCATAACGAAATCAGTAAACTACAATGTTAGGTAGTATGTTTTGGGATGCTTCAGTATTCACAATAGTGTGTTTTTTTTTTGCTTTAGTGTTCCCAAAAAATCCAACTATTCAAATATGCAAAATTTGTACCTCTAACCAGTTTAGTGGGAAAAAATATAATTTCGTTACAAAATACATAAAGTGTGATGCTAATCAGCGTGTTTTGAGACACGTCGGTGTTCGAAAAAAAATTAACCGGTCAAATACTCAAAATATCTTTTGCCAATTTGAGCGCCAAAAACACCCCCCTCCCCCCTTACCCTATATATTAATACACTATCTACTTTACACCATTTGAACGCCAAAAACACCCCCTCATCCCTTCGCGGGCAGGGCATAAATTTTGCGCCCGCGTTCTGTTAACGGGCCGGACCGGGCCGCCCGATTTTTCGCGGGCATAACGCCTAACGGGCCAGCCCGGGCTGGAAAAATATACTTAAAAGTACGAAGATGAAATGTCAGAAACGTTAAATGACAAATCTGACTGGTGTTGTGTGATTGAAGGCCGAGGTTTACAAAGTAACTTTCGTACGATTCTTATCATACCAAATATACTTAAATGTACGAAGACGAAATGTGAGAAACGTTATATGACAAGCTCGACTGGTGTTGTGTGATTCAGCCCTGAGGTTAACAAAGTAACTTTCGTACGATTCTTATTGCACCAAATACACTAAAAAGTACGAAGCCGAAATGTCAGAAGCGTTAAATGGCAAGCCCGAGTGGTGTTGTGTAATTCAGACCCGAGGTTAACAAAGTAACTTTCGTATGATTATTATCGTACCAAATAGTAGCGCTGTTTTCGTAAGGATAATAGTTAAAAGTATGAAAACGAAAATGTCAGAAACATTAAATGACAAGTCCGACTGGTGTTGTGTGATTCAGGCCCGAGGTAACAAAGTAACTTTCGTATGATTCTTATCATACCAAATAGTAGCGTTGTTTTATTCAGGATAATCCTTAAAACTACTTAAGAGTACCAAAATTATTGAGGTTAACAAAGTAAGTTCTGTACAATTCTTATTGTACCAAATACCACCTTGACTTTAAGGTCATTCAATGTGTACTGTCAGAGAGTTAGCCAATTTTGACTTCCGAAAATACCTCTTTCGAGGTGATTTCGGAAAGTTGCGTGTTTTGAGACACTTCGGTGTTCGAAAAAAAATTAACCGGTCAAATACTCAAAATATAATTTTGTGTCAATTTTCTATGTTGTAACACCAATAATACACAGCCATTTTTGTTGGATCTCCGATCACTCTTCTCTCACTTTCACTCTCATGAGATTCTGTTATGGAGCAACAGAATGGTTGAAACAGAGTAATCAATTTGATTCACTCAGATTCTATTATTCATGATTGAATACAATTGAGTATTTATGGATACAAACCGGATAACCGGATCAGCCAGTTCCAAGGGAGTGACATGGCAGTAATAACAGAAAATTATAACAACACAAAAATACAATTGCCACTGGTTATTATACAATGGAGAACTAGCTATGGATTACCACTAATACACCTCCTAATCCATACTAGTCAAACTCTTCATTCCAATGACAGTCCTTAGAGCTTCAAACCTTTTAATCTTCAATGCTTTAGTGAGTAAATCTGCTGCATTGTTGTCTGAAGTGCAGTATTCCAATTTCAGCTTCATCTTTGACACTTGGTCCCTTAGAAAATGGAATTTTGTTTCTATATGCTTGCTCCTTCCATGAGCAATTGGATACTTGGCAAGATCAATTGCTGATTTGCTGTCAATTCTCAGTCTCATGGCTCTACTAGACCTGATTTTCAACTCATCAAGGAGCATATCAAGCCATTGTGCCTGGCAGGCTGCCATAGCAGCTGCTATATATTCTGATTCACAGGATGAAAGTGCCACTACACTCTCCTTCTTTGAGCTCCAAGCAATTGGAGCCTCACCATACATGAATATGTATGCTGCAGTGCTTTTCCTGTCTCCCTTGTCTCCACACCAGTCTGCATCAGTGAATCCAAACACCTCCTGCTCAACATTCTTCAGCAGCTTAGGATACCAGACACCAAAGTCAACAGACCCTTTGATGTATCTCAAGATGCGCTTCACTGCTAGTAGGTGTGAAACCTTTGGTTGCTCCATGTACCTGCTAACAATCCCAACACTGTACGTGATATCTGGTCGTGTGTGACACAAATATCTCAGCGAACCAATCAGTTGCTTGTAGAGTGTGGGATCTACCAGTTTCTCTTCATCGTCAGGGACTAGCTTTGCAGATGTATCTGCAGGTGTAGCAGAAGAGTTACAGTTCAACATATTGTATCTCTTTAAGATGTCACTTGCATACTTTCTTTGATGCAACAAGACACCATCACTGGTGGTATGAAATTCAATACCCAGAAAATAAGACAGAGTTCCCAAGTCTGACATTTCGAATTCTGTCATCATTTCCTTCTTAAATGTTTCCATTTCTGCTTCACTACTTCCAGTCAGCAGCATGTCGTCAACATACAGGCACACTATTAAGTAATCATCAACATTTGAACCCTTTGAATAGATTCCATGCTCATTTGTGCACTTCACAAACTGGTGTTGCTGTAAAAACTTGTCAATTCGTTTGTTCCAAGCTCGTGGAGCTTGTTTCAAACCGTATAATGCCTTCTTCAATCTATACACCTTGCTTTCACTTCCCTTTATTTCAAAACCAGGTGGCTGACCGACATACACTTCCTCCTCTAAGTAGCCATTCAAGAAAGCAGCTTTCACATCAAGTTGGTACATTGACCATCCCTTAGAAACAGCTACTGCCACGATCATTCTAATTGTTTCTATTCTGGCTACTGGTGCAAATACATCAGTATAATCAAACCCAGGTTTCTGCAGAAATCCTCGAGCTACCAATCTTGCCTTATATCTTCCAATTTCACCATTGGGTTTCACCTTGAGTTTAAACACCCATTTCACATCTATTTTCTTTCTTTCCTTTGGCAGATCAACCAAACACCAGGTATCATTTCTCTCTATTGAAGCAAGTTCTTCTATCATTGCTTGCTTCCAATTTTGATCACCAAGGGCTTCTTCAATAGACACTGGTTCTGACTCTGCCATGAAGGCACTCTCAACAACTTCACCAGCTTCTGTGACAGTGGAATCTGATAGGATAACAAAGTCATTCAATCTGCGAGGTGGTTGCTTGTTCCTTTTAGGTCTCTCAACATTATTCTCTTCATCTCTGTCATTCTGTTCTATCACTTCTTCTTCAATTTCTGATTCAATTAAGATTGAGGCAGTGGCTTCATCTGCATCAGACATATCCCAGTTCCACCCTTTTGTTTCATCAAACCTTACATCCTTGCTAATAACCACTTTAGCTCTCCTGGGGTCATACAGTTTATAAGAACCAGTGGAGTGATATCCCAGTAGCACCATTGCTTGTGCTTTGTCATCCAGCTTCCTCCTCAGTTGATCAGGAACATGTCTATAACACAGAGCACCAAACACTCTGAGGTGCTTCACACTCGGTTTCTTACCTGACCATGCCTCCTCAGGTGTAATTCCATCAAGCCTTTTAGTTGGACTTCTATTGAGAATATACACAGCAGTAGTTACAGCCTCACCCCAGAAGTGATTTGGCATTTTTCTACTCTTCAACATGCTTCTCACCATGTTAAGAATCGTTCTGTTTTTCCTCTCTGCAGTGCCATTGTGCTGCGGTGTATATGGGGCAGTTATCTCATGTCTTATCCCTTCTTTCTCACAAAATTCTTTGAACTCAGTTGAGTTGTATTCCCCACCTCCATCAGTCCTTAACCTACTGATGTTGCAGTTGCTCTCCTTCTCCACCATCATCTTAAATCTACTAAAAACATTGAACACTTCACTCTTCTTGTTTATCACATACACCCACAATTTCCTTGTGTATTCATCAATAAATGAGACAAAATAACTATTGCCTCCAAGAGTCTTCACTTCAAAAGGTCCACAAACATCTGAGTGAACAGCTTCAAGCTTCCTAGATGCTCTAGTTTTCAACTCAGTATTGTATGAGCTTCTAGGTTGCCTTGATTCACAACATTGTTCACACACTTCACCAATAGCTTTGATGGCAGGTAGTCCATACACCATTCCCTGAGTTTCAAGACACTTCAAATCCTTGAAATTCAAGTGACCATACCTCTCATGCCATGTCCAGCTTTCACTATCAGTCACAGCACTCAAACAATCATCTTTAACAACACTCATTCCAATCTTAAAGGTTCTGTGCTTGTTCAGAGATGCCTTCAAGATTTCACTTCCACTTGGATCAAACAACACAAGTTGCTTATTCTCCATAATGACAGAGTACTCCTTCTCAAGCAACTGTCCAATGCTAATCAAGTTACTCTTCATTGATGGAACATACAACACCTCAGTAATAATACAAATTCTCTCATCATTTTTGCGAATTCTAACACTTCCAATTCCTTCACTTCTTATTATCCTGTCATCACCAAATCTGATGGACTTCTTTGCAGTTTCATCAAGATCCACAAACCAAGCTCTATTCCCACTCATGTGGTTAGAGCATCCAGTATCTAAGTACCACATTGCCTCCTTATCATTTTCACTCCCCTCTCCTGCCATATGAGCAACTTCATTAACCTTATTCTCTCTTATTTCTGCCATGAGAACAACTTCATCCCCATCAGATTCTTCATCAGCCAACTGTGCTTCTTCACTTACTCCCTTCAATTTGCATTCATCGGGCAAAGTGGCCAAACTTCTCACAGTTATAGCATTGTATATCCTTCCTATTAATCTTCTTTTTCTGCCCCTTATTCTTCCAGGCTTCCTTCCTTCTCTGGAAGTCACTACTGCCAGTATCAGACTTCTTATTAGAACTGTCACCACTATTTCTACCTGTTTTATTTTTCTGAACTCTAGCCTGTAGCACTTGTTCTGTAGGTTTCTCAACAGGTTTCTCCTTATCTTTGTTTCCACTTCTCACCCTAATCCTAGCCTCATTTGCTTCTAACGAACCTAGAAGTTCTTCAACCTTCATTGTTTCTAGGTTCTTAGACTGTTCAATTGCCGTAACAACATAATCGAACTTAGGAGTTAGGGTTCTGAGTACCTTTTCAATTTTCTGTTGATCCGTCAATATCTCTCCGTTCGTTCGCATCTAGTTCGTAACTAACGTCATTCGATTGAAGTATTCTGAGATTGATTCCTTTTCTTCCATTTGAAGCAACTCAAACTCCCTCCGCAATGTCTGAAGCTTCACCTTCTTCAACGAAGCATCGCCAGAGTACGCATTTGCCAAAGCATCCCAAGCTTCCTTCGCGGTTTCATACTGAGAAATCTTTTCAAATGCTTCAGTATCAACGCACTGATGTATCAGGAATAGAGCCTTACTATCCTTCTTTTGCTGCTCACGAAGAACAGCGTCGGTTCCCGTTGTCGCAACTCCACTTCTCACGATCTCTAGTACATCTTGATAGCGAAAGACTACCTTCATTTGAATTATCCAACGATCATAGTTCTTGCCGTCAAGGATTGGTAATTTCGCCGGAAATTGTCCATTGTTACTATTACTGCTTGCCATCGCCGCCGTGGATCGCTCGCCGAGCTCTGAGGCCAATTCTGTTGGATCTCCGATCACTCTTCTCTCACTTTCACTCTCATGAGATTCAGTTATGGAGCAACAGAATGGTTGAAACAGAGTAATCAATTTGATTCACTCAGATTCTATTATTCATGATTGAATACAATTGAGTATTTATGGATACAAACCGGATAACCGGATCAGCCAGTTCCAAGGGAGTGACATGGCAGTAATAACAGAAAATTATAACAACACAAAAATACAATTGCCACTGGTTATTATACAATGGAGAACTAGCTATGGATTACCACTAATAATTTTTTGGTGAATTCACTTAGTCGCGACATTGTTACCACCCGTGCATATCACGGGTGTATCTCCATGTCCTAGTTGATCATACTACATGTAGTTCTAATGCTTAAAACAGAACCTACTCAGGCATTTCATCCGATCCTCACAGGAGGTGAGGACTACATGTAGTTCTATGTTGCATTTAACAGTTTCACTCAATCAAAACAATTTAGGTCGTGGAGACCGCAAAGTGACTAAGGCAATTGCGTTAGGCTTTAAGCCTATTTTGTTCAATCATTACAAGAGACTTGGTTTTAGGCCCCATTTTAAAGGTGTTTGAAACCATTGTGAAACAATGTTGGATGCAGAGTGAAAGCAAAGCTACACGTTGTAGCTTCGACGTCGAATATTGCGTCGTTGTGAAACCAAACACACTCTTTGCCTCCACGAAGTCGCAATAGTTTTCCCCGATAAGTGTCTTCAATGAAGTTGGCCATTGTAAGGTACAATGATGAGAAAATATAACCATGGCCTTAAATATAGGACATTTGAAGCCGTGATACAATTCAATTGTACACATACTAGAATTTACGGTTTAGGCCTCAAAATTTCTCTACATGACCAACAACACTACATTCACATTTCACACACCCGGGCATCGTTAAGAATTATTGTTATCCGTGTGATTCTTGTTAGTGTAGGCTTAAGGCCCACGGGATTAATTGAGATTGTACTAGTAAGAGTTTCCATTTTTATTTCAGCTTTGGAAATTTCATCCGTGTCTTGGTGTCTTTAAAGACAAAAACTAAAATCTAGCAAGATTGTCATTTTATCCTTTCATCAAACCTCTTTAAAGTTATCAAGCCACTAAAAAATGTGAGAAGCGCTCAATTATTGCATATTGTCATCACAAACACGTTGCAGGTAAATTTTAGAAAAATCCTATGTATTCTAAACAGTAGACAACAATTATGGCAAGCTCTTAGCATCTTAGATCTTGTCCCAGTATTTTTGATACATGGACCCGGGGTAACCTCTTTTTTTTGGATAGTCAATACACACACGAATCAAATGTGTATCCGGTTCACCAAAAAAAAAAAAATGTGTATCCGGTTGATTTGTCCGAATAAAATAAATTAGCCGCTCATTAATTATGAATCTTATGATGATTACCCCCTCTTTCCTTTTTTTTTTTCTCTAATTTTTAAAAGAGGGTCCTAATAGTTAAAGGTAAGCCTAAGAACAAAGGACCTACGCCTACCTAGCTGTATTGTATATCATAAACAAACTGTAAAATTTAACTCAATATCGTAAGTTTTGCTTTTGTACAACTTGTTTAGACAAGGAGAAACATACGAGGTGATGTCATTTTCAAAGTTAAAAAACCGGAAAAACGAAAATGGCAATAATACTCGGTAAGAAGCAGTCATGCGTGGAAGTATAGTATACGTGTTTGATTTTTATTTGTATTCGTGGCATGTCATGCGTTTTGACATTCACATTGAGTAGCCTTTTTCCAATGACAACCTGTAACAACGGGTTGACTCAAGCGAGCCATGTGTGGTGGCTGGCTAAAGCAAAGCTAGGGTGTCCTCTCTTTCCTTTCCAGTTTCCTCCTCCGTGGTAGTAACTCTTAACTCCTCCTCCATTATCACTACCCAATACCCATATAAAATCTTCTCCTTACTTTACTCTCTCCCAAATCCAAATCCCAATAATTATTTATTTATTAATTAAAGATCAAAATCCTCAATCAGCTTCATACATCATCCACTCCACTTTTCGATCTATCTTTATCGTAGTATTTTTGAAAAGAAGCAAATAGGCGTTATATTTATAGAGGGTCCGGAGTTCATCCATTCCGGGCCCGCCACCATTGCTCAACTCTCTTCTTTTGCTTAGGCTAGGGTTCTTTTTTCTTTCTTCTTTCTCTTCAATTCAACCAATTCAATTCAATTTTTTGGTGACTATGGGGTCAAAGCCGTGGCTCTATCCTGCTTCAAATTATCGACCTATAGAAAGCTTCTGGGATACCGATGAAGATGCACCTGGTCCTCGTTGTGGCCATACACTAACTGCCGTCGCCGCCACCAAGTCGCATGGTCCGCGATTAATTCTCTTCGGCGGCGCCACCGCTATTGAAGGAGGATCTTCCTCTGCTCCAGGCATTCGTACTATTCTTCTCTCTTACTCTGTTTACTTGCGTTTGTTTTTTTTTCCACTTGTTGCCTGAAAATCGTTCCCCTTGTTTGCTGTTTACTCTGCAGGATTAGCGGGAGTCACGAATACAGTCCATTCCTATGACCTTCAAACAAAAAAGTGGACTAGGTTGGTTGATTTTGATCTTTCTCAATTTTTGAATCTTTCAAATTCAGTTCATATGTGCGAAGTTGTTTTTTGTAAAATCTAGATTGGTGTTGTTTGGTGATTGAATTGCTACTCAAGTAAACTGTATTTACTGTTATGATGTTCAGGATTAAACCTGCGGGAGATCCGCCCTCACCTCGGGCTGCTCATGCTGCCGCCACTGTTGGCACCATGGTCGTTTTTCAGGTGATTCTGGAATGAATTACACTGAGATTCCTTCTTACTAGTTTGTCATTGCTGCTGGTTTTTTCTTTTTTGTCCAAGTGTTAACATTTGAAATCTTTTTGATTGGTTCTATTTGGCTAGGGTGGGATAGGTCCTGCCGGACATTCCACTGACGATCTCTCTGTGCTTGACATGACAAATGATAAATTCAAATGGCACAGGTGAGCTTTGTTGTAATCATAGTTATCAATACCAGTACTTTAATAGTGGAGCATAGCAGCGGGTGATCGCTATTCGAATAGCACCGCTAGTGTGCGCGCCAAGGGATGGTACCACCAAGGGAGGGAATGGGGTATTTTTGGGAATTTCAGGCTTAAATTAGTTTGTTTCCTTTACTTTTCTTGCTACCGACCCGTATAATTTGCGGAAGGACTATGACATTTTATTATTAATTATGTTAAGTTCATTATTTTTGAGTAGTTTTCCAATTTTTAAGCTTATTTATAATATTAATCATTCAATATAAATATGTATATATATATATATATATAAAATATTATTATAGCGGTCATCCCACTATCCGCTGTCCCACTATAGTGTTTTTGGGGTCATCCGCTTTGCCCCGCTATCCGTGATTGATAACTATGGTTGTAATTGGTCAAGCTTTCATAATTCCTACATCTAGAATTTTGACAAAACTATGGTATTATTCAATATTATAATTAATTTAAATGTAGAGTCGTTGTACAAGGGAACGGACCAGGGCCTCGCTACGGTCATGTAATGGACTTGGTTGCTCAGAGATATCTTGTTATGGTCAGCGGAAATGATGGTGAGAGAAATTCTATATCTGGTTGTCTTTTTTCACCTTTTAACAACGAAACCGTGGTTAAAGAATAAATGCATCTTTGCTTATCGACCGTTGAAGACATCTCAATCATACATTTTATTACATGCTAGAAATTTCTACTTTCACATTTATTGTCTTGAAGATCTGCAATTGGATCCAAATGGTTAAAAAAACATGCCTGATTTTGTTGTGAGGACAAGATTTGTGGCGCAGACTTTCTGGATTGAGCGATAATAAACGAGTTGGAAAAATGATTCAGCGAAACATGAATGATAAGCTCGACTTGAGAATGCCAAGCGTACAAGTTTCGTTTAGATTCCTAAAATTTGGGTTTAGGCCTAACTCAACTCCACAAAACCAACTTGTAAGGTGATAATTGCCCAAGCCTTATAAGCACCTCTTAGGCCATATCTCTAGTCGATGTGGTACTCTCAACATGGATCAAGGTTTGCCTTGCTTTGGTAGACTGGAAGTTGGGGGAAACTATAGAATTGTCATAGGTAACATAACACAATCTAAGAACAATTTGGTTGTTATAGTTTGGCTTTTTTATTCAGCGCTGTTACATAATGGCAGCTTTGCATTTTAATACAATTTTTTTAAAACAAACTCTATGAAATTGTTATTGGAGTTTCTTGAGTTGTTTTCCTTCTGTATTCATATGCTATATATGTCTGTGATCTGTCTGGCTATAGAATGCATGTCTTGATAAACTATTGTTAAGAAATGTTATATTCTCTTGTGGTGCGACATATAATTTCGTTTTTTAACCATATGTAGGGAACCGAGTTGTTTCTGATGCATGGGCTTTGGATACTGCTCAAAAGCCTTATGTGTGGCAGCCGCTAAACCCAGAAGGCGATAGACCTTCTGCTAGAATGTAAGTCTGTCCAGCCTTTTGTCTTCACTTTTCTATTATATAATATAAATATATTACAACTTTAAGTTATTCTACCTCAATTTATAGGTATGCAACTGCTAGTGCCCGCTCTGATGGAATGTTTTTACTCTGTGGTGGAAGAGACTCTTCTGGAACTGTATGTCCAATCATACTCTTTTAATCAGATAATGTTGTTCTGTTGCTTTTAGAAAACTTAGTGATTATCTATCATGTTTGGACTTTAACGCCCCATTTGTGTAATTAAGTTGTAGCGTGCTGAGTAATTAGTAATTTTTGTTGAAGCAGAAAAGCGTACTTTGTGATGTCATATTGAATTTGGTGAAATATAATAGCATCTATTGAATTTGTTGTCCGCAGCCACTAGCAGATGCCTATGGACTCCTCATGCATAGGAATGGTGAGTGGGAATGGACCCTTGCACCCGGAGTTTCCCCTTCACCAAGGTATCAACATGCGGCGGTAAGTGGGGGATTCCAACAGTAAATTCTTATATGATTTTTTTCATCCCTGGGATTTGCGTCACTCTCAATTGGTAATTCCTTAAACGGCGATGTGATTTGATGCTTTAATCTCGACATTCTTGCTTGATATAGCTGTCAAAATTAAACTCCTCTCACTTTTTTTAACAAAAAGAACAGATGCCAATTGTAAGAAATAAGAATTGATCTTATTTCCATCTAATGGTTGGAAAGCACCAAGTTTGTTGTGGGTCTTACTTTTATCAAGATAAATACCCACTTAAAGCAATCTTTCAAATACACACCACGGTTGTCAAGTTCACGAGTTAACTTGTTTACTCATTCGAGTTTACGTTTCTAGTTAGGAAAATTGAGTTGAAGAGCATACGGATTCACTTTTGAGAAAACTAAACCAAACTCGTGTGAAGTTGTTCAAAATCACAAGTTTATGCTTCAGTGAGCAAGATTGATGAAAAGGCAAATTAGGTCCAAAAACTTGCTAAATGACATTGTTTCACCGCAAGGATTCTACATTAAGTTTGATGAGAAGGCAAAATCTGGTCCTAAAACTTGCTAAATGACATTGTTTCACCACAAGGATTCTACATTTTTGTTTCCTCTCGATGTATCCCTGCCATATGAAGCTTCCCATGCCATCATTCCCACCCTGCAAATGAAGGTCGACTCTGTTCACTCGTTTCCGGCGATTTCCAGTGACCTCTGACGAACACTCAATGCCCAGCGATCCAGTTTGCTCATGAATCACCACTTGTTCCTGTTGCACTAGATGACCTCGTCCCTCCAACTTTATTCCACGCCCTTGCGCTACTGCATTGTGCTTGCCCAGTGCCTTCTTTGCTTGAATAAGGCGCTGTATGCTCTGCATAAAATAAACCCATCCCTATATCCAATCTCCATTTCTGTTTTTTTGTTTGTGTAAATGTGTATGCCCAAGCCCAACTGTATATTTTTGGTTTTGTGATTCTGAAAATAGTTTTTTGTATATACCTCTTGCTTTAAATGTTTTTGTCTTAAGAACTTACTTTTTGGTTATCCATGCATGATTAAACTTTTACTTTCATACTTATGGAGTTGGAATGCTAAAAAATCATTACATTAATGGTGATATCATGCCGCTTAAAGGTTTTAAAATATTAAAGCTCCACAAGTTTGCATAAACTCCACAAGTTTGCTAAAGCTCCACAAGTTTGCATAAACTCTCGAGTTTGACAACCTTGACACCGATAATGCACAAACATGATATGACTATTGGATAGGGTTTAGGTTTTAATCGGAGTGGCAGTGTATGTGAGTTGGGCCCTTTTGGCCCAAAAGACTTATTACCCAACTATGTTTCTTTAACCTTTCTTGTATCCTTCACTTATTACCTAATGGTCTGTGAATTCATAGTTAAAGGATAAAATTTGTTTTTTTTACTTAATTTCCATTTCATATTTTATAAATGGAAAACTCTTAATGCACTTAAAATTTTGAAAATAATAATTGTTGACTCAAATGTAAAATATTTTAACTTTTAAATAAAAAAATGTACTTGTTCTGCAGGCTTCCTAGACTTCGGTGTAGCGGCCATACCACTGTTCTACCCGCTACACTGCTATAGCTTTTCGGGGTCGGCCGCTATGCTTTGCTATCCTTCATTGACTACATACCATTTAGGATGCATATATAAAAAATTCATAAAATATATTATTGTAATTCAAAAAATTCAGTATTGCTTCTGCTGTTCAGTGATGAGTGATGACTGAAAAAAGTGATAAAAGGTTGAATTTGGGTGAAGAAATGGTGAAGTGATGTTGATATAAATCTGTTGCAATTAATATATTACTGGGAAAATGGGAATTAGGAGCTGAATCTGGAGAAGTGGTGATATAAATTGCATTTGTTGCAATTAATGAGTGAGAGCTTCAACATTCAAAATAAGTTATGTACCTCGTGCAATGGAGAGAAACTGTGAAATTCTAGAAGTATTTAAGTAGGTTTTTGTGTTCCTATTTAACGCTGTTTTCGACAATATGTTTTGGATTTCTTCTAGTTGTTAGATGAAAGCAAGATCACTGGCTGAGAATCGGTATAAGAAATTTACTTCTATTATATAGTGATGTGAATTGATCTTGGCTAATTTGCCCCAACCTTTTTATTGAAATTATAGGGGTTTAGTTAGAGAAGGAGGGAAAGACAGTTTATATCGATATTGTTGTGAAAATTGTGATCCACAAGATTATGCACAAAGCTCAAGTCATACTTACAAATGACTCTTAATCCTAATTAAGTAGGGAAACAAATCATGAAATATGAGCAACATAGAAACTATTCCGAAGAGATCAATTTATATACTCTGATTATTGTAAGATATAATCGTGATATTATGCGATGTCTTCTAGATATTTTAACACTTTCGAAAATTGTTTTTTGATTGAATGTGGCTTCATTCTATCAGGTTTTTGTTGGTGCACGACTGCATGTTACAGGAGGTGTTCTTAGGGGTGGACGCTCTGTGGAAGGGGAGGCAGCCATTGCAGGTAACTTGTGTTTCTATTTTATTACCAACTTTTTCTATTGCACGCGTTTCTTGCCTTACTGTTTTATCCATTTCCTGTTGTGTGTCTATATTATATATTCTTTTCTTGTTTTGACAGTATTGGACACTGCTGCTGGGGTTTGGTTGGACAGAAATGGTATTGTGTCCTCCTCACGCTCAAACAAAGGTCATGATCATGACCCTTCTTTGGAGCTCATGCGTCGTTGTCGCCATACAGCAGCAGCTGTTGGTGTTCAAGTTTATATCTATGGTGGTCTTAGAGGAGGTAAGTAACTGCATTATGAGAGATGAAAATCTGTAACTGTAGAACTAAGGGTGTGTTTTTAATATGAACAACCAAATATGGCATATACAAAAGCAGTTAGGCAGACAAGAATAAACTGACTCTTGTTTTCATTCCAATCGATTTAGTCTTCATGAATTATGTGAGAAAATGCCATAGTCAGTCTGACATATCAATGTAATTATTTTGTACTTCTTTATCAAATGGAATACATTATTTGTCCATTTAAGGGAGGGTTGTTGGGAGCTGCATGGAGTTTTAGTTCTGTATACCCTCCTTCCAAGAAATAAGGAGGATCTGCATGTCAATTTATATCCTTTGTATTACGTAAATTGATGCAGCTGTGTCTAGTTCATTTTCTTATCCATGTAAAGTCATACAGCTTTTTGATTTCCATATTTTAGCAAGAAAAATTGTTTGCTTATTTTTCTCTGATGGCGAGCCTTAACAAATTGCTGATCTCATGTCATGTTGGCTTACTGAAAAATGATTTGGCACTCTTTTGTTTTGAATATGAAAGTGTTGTTGGCTTTCTTTGACAATTTGACATTTTCCTAGTAGTGGTGTTATACTATATATTTTTTCCTCAAAATATTCTAATGCATTATTAACCTCTCCTTTGTTGCCATCCATTATAATGCCTTGAGCTGCAATGAACATAGTAATTATTGGTACGTGAACATAGTAATTATAATACGCTATTTACATACACTATTTCCTATGCACTTTTGAACCATAGGTACAATGCACGCATGAAGATTGTGTTTTATTCTAACACTTCCCATCAAGCTAGAGCATGTGTCATATGCACCAAGCTTGTTAAAAATAAATTCAACCCGAGGTCTTCTGAGAGATTTGTTAAATATATTTGCTAATTGGTCATGTGAGTGTACAAAACTTATTGTCATTCCTCATGATTGAACCTTCTCTCTTAAAATGGTAGGCAATTCATGTGATTGGTTTTATGATGAAAAATGAGATGGGGGAGAATATGCAGGTAGCTTGGCTATCACATTAGTTTCATGCTCTTGATATCTCCTAGTTGAAGCCATTGAAGCAGTTCTTTTAGCCACACAAATTCACATGTTGCTGCCATCGCATGATGTCTCCTAGTTGAAGCTGTTGAAGTAATTCTTTTAGCCACACAAATTCACATGTTGCTTCCATTGCATGATACTCTGCCATGGCACATTGGCACTAGATCTAGTAACTGTGTTTTGCTTCTCCATGAGGTTAAGTTTCCTCTAGTGAAGATGCAATATCCTGGATTTGATCATCTATTTGGAAATGATCCAATTTTATAATGGTGGAAGGCCAAAACTTGTCCATATAAACACACCATTGCGGCCTATGGCGCCACCATGGCGAGCCTTCCTTCTTAAGTTTACCTATGGCGGTTACCATGCCATTCCGCCATGATGGCGCCATGGCCCCATTTAACAAAACTGTATTGATCATGCCGAATCGGCACTAGAATATCCAGCAATTTTGGCACTGCCTTTTTTCTGGTGCAGTAGCCCTTTCCCTGGTGCATTTTTATGTACGTTTTTATGTACGCAAGAATGTGAACCACAACATCTCAATAGCTATTGTACAAAACACTTATCACACAGCACTTGCAACAAAAGTAATATCAGGTTTGGTTATTGTAAGATAGATGGGTTTGCCAGTGATATCTATATCGGCCAGGACCTTTTTGGTGTTCCTCCCCAACCCAGTAGTAGCATGGCATTTGAAGTGCCGATGGGATGTTAGTCCAACATGCTTGTTTCTTGGATTATCCCTGACGAGAAAGGTGAGAAACACAATTGGAGATGGCTGTGGAGGGGATGGGTCACAGAGAATGGACTTGGACGACACGAGAAAAAAGGCAAAAAAAAGTTGTTACAGTGGAGAACTATAGATAAATACAATGCACTTGTGAAGAATCTGTTTTATTCTAACAGTTAGCTACCAGGAACTAGAATGACTATTGAAGGAATTAATAAGTTTTAAGTTCTCTAATTTTTAGGATGCACTGGAAGTGTCTTTGATAATTTTATATTTTTATTCCTCTTAAATTGTTTGTCTATGATATTTCAAATTTGTTTTCTTGCCTACCAATTATAATAAAACCATGTTATCCTGTGCAGATATACTTCTGGACGATTTTTTAGTGGCTGAAAATTCGCCACTTCAGCCTGACGTTAATGAGGGAGGTTCACCTGTTACAAGTTCCAAACGGAATCAGTCTAACTCAAAAACAGCAAGTTTGGATGGTGGACCTGAAATTCCCTCATCAGGAGGCTCAAGGTATGTCATTTGTTGTTTCTTTCTTTAGAAGCTCAACTCTTGTTCCGCACCGCTATTGTCAATTATTATGGCTAAAGCATTTGCTTCAAGAGTTGAAGTTATGTGAGATAGCTCCTATGGAGCTTGCTTGTGACAACCAATTAGCTTTATATCTTTTCTTGTATCCAATCTTTCATTAGAGGATTGAACATATAGAAGTAGATTGCCATTTCATTAGAGAGGAAATTCTCTAGCATCATCAAGGCTATTTTTGTGAGTTCGAAGGACAACTTGCAGGCAAACTGACTAAAGCCCTCAGGAGGTCCTATGATAACTTACATATGTAACAAGTTGGATTGGATGCATCCAACATTTATGCTCCAGCTTCATGGAGATTGTTGTAATCATTTTATTATTACCCTTTTCTTATTACTAGCTTCCATAGTTACCTGAGACAGGGATGGTTGGTTTGATCCCAAAATTATAAGATCATAATGGAACCACTTGGATGTACACTGTATCTCTCTTGGATGTAAATACATGTACATACCTTGTAATCAATCAAGGAAATTTCACATTCAACTATGACAACTTGATGTGTTTATTTTACCAGCTTGGACAAAAATTCCCTGGAGAAACTGAGGGAGGCATCAGCTGCTGAAGCTGAGGCGGCAAGTGCTGTCTGGCAATATGCGCAAGGTGTATCAAGTAGTTCTGCTGAAGAAACATCCGTGTCAGATGATAAATCACAAGCTGCAGATGCAGTTTCAGATGGAAGTGACACAGAGGCAGATGTTCACCTTCATCCTAGAGCTGTATGTGCTTGGAATTCTTGCTTATAAAACAATTTCTCTCAAGGATGCAAATTAATATACATTTATTACAGGTTGTTGTTGCTAAAGAGACTGTAGGTAGCCTAGGTGGAATGGTGAGACAATTGTCGCTGGATCAATTTGAAAATGAAAGCAGACGCATGATTCCCATAAATAATGATCTGCCATATCCAACAAAAAAGTTCACCAGGCAGAAATCCCCTCAGGGTTTACATAAAAAGGCAAGCATATTTGATTCATATTCTTCTTCCTGTATTTTGTTGGAGCTTAACATATTGTGTACCCATTTTATTTAGATAATAACTTATTGGCATTGCCTTCTTGCCAGATAATTTCAAATTTGCTGAGGCCTCGGAACTGGAAACCTCCTGCAAACAGGCGGTTCTTCTTGGATTCTTATGAAGTGGGTGAGCTTTGTTATGCTGCTGAGCAAATATTTATGCATGAACCAACTGTTCTTCAGCTGAAAGCTCCTGTCAAAGTATTCGGTGATCTTCATGGTCAGTTTGGTGATTTGATGCGGCTATTTGATGAATATGGATTTCCTTCGACTGCAGGAGACGTCACGTAAGTTTGTTACATGTATACATTGGTAGATTAAGATTGCTTGTGTCAAAATAGCTCATAGATAGTATCAATCAGTTCTTTATTCCTGTCAAATCATGTAATTGTGGATCTTTTTATTCCTTTGCAGCAATAGGATTTTAGTTCCAACAATCTAATTTTGGACTAGCATATTGTAAAATAGTGTCAACCATGCACTTTTTTTTAAATAAGTCCTTGGCAAGCATCACTGGATTGTTTTTAAGAGTATTAGTTAATACATGTCAGATACATCAAAAAGTTTATATGTTAGATACACTCGAGGATTTGATGGATACTGTTCTGCACTTGGTTACAACTAACAAGAGTTCGTCCTTTGAATACTATCAAACACTATTTGATTAGCTCTAAAAATTGTTCCCCCCGCTCCGCCTCTTCTATGTGGATTTCATTATGAACTTTTTCTGAATGATTTGTTGCATCTGAATTCTTCACTATGCCCAAATATGTTTTCCATCCAAAAACCATGTCTAAAAATCTTTATTCACAATTTGTTGTGATTTGAAGTGAAACATCTGTTGTTGGGGGTTAAGTTAATATGTGCAATGTGTTTCTTACACAATTGTTTAATTTGTCCCTTGGTATGTTCCAGTTTTGTTCTCTGTAATCTGTAAATAACATTTCGTCTACTTGATTAAGTTGGTGAACGTTCAGCCGTGAAAAACAATAAGCTCCATATAAGCTATGAAGAGCCTATGAAATTATGTTATAAACAGCTTATGGGCAAGCCATAAGCTAGTTTTATAAGCTCTCCTAAGCAGTCTTATAAGTATGTATACCAATAGATAAGCTCAAAAAAGCTGTTCATAAGGAAATTCAAACGGAGCTTAAGTGAGCACTTGTTGAAGGCATTCTTCTCTTGCCGCGCTCCTTTAACATGAGCATTTTGTAATTAGTTATATCATTTGATGTTTCAGGTATATTGACTACCTATTTTTAGGAGATTACGTTGATCGAGGACAGCACAGCTTGGAAACCATTACCTTGCTACTTGCTCTTAAGGTAGGCTACGTTAAGTTATAAAAAGTTGTTAGGTATTAATGTATTTGCCATTTGGCTTTTGCTGTCTTCATATTTTTTTTAGACTTTTACTGAAGTTCTCATGATTGTGCAGATTGAATATCCTGATAATGTTCACTTGATACGAGGAAACCATGAAGCTGCTGACATAAATGCACTATTTGGTTTTCGTATAGAGTGCATTGAAAGAATGGTAGACAGAAACATACTTGTGCTATTTCGGTTTTTAGGTTGAACGCTGCAACTAAATATGTGCTTTTTAGGGTGAAAATGATGGAATATGGGCATGGACAAGATTCAATCAACTTTTTAACTATCTTCCACTAGCTGCTCTTATTGAAAAGAAAATTATCTGTATGCATGGTGGCATTGGAAGATCTATCCATTCAGTAGAACAGATAGAGAAGATTGAGAGGCCCATAACAATGGATGCAGGTTCTATTGTTTTAATGGACCTTTTATGGTATGCTCATTTCTTTATTTTTATGTTTTTTATTTTTCCATTTTCTTCATTTTGGTTTTATGATGTTTGCATTCTGTTTGCTTATAACATCTATATATTTGAAGGTCTGATCCCACAGAAAATGACAGTGTAGAGGGTTTGAGACCAAATGCCAGAGGGCCTGGGCTCGTCACTTTCGGGGTAAGTATGCTATGATTCATCGCAAAAATGAACCCGTCGTGCTATTAGTCAATCTTCCAATCCCGCCTCCCATAAATTATGATGTATGGAAATGTATTCTCATGTTCACAGCTTAGACTATAGACAACTGTATAAAAGCTATGGCCCTAGTTGGTGATTCATCTACATTCAGTTTTGCAAAAGAACCTTCTGTTACATCCCCCACATGTGTTGAAAATCAATAAACGTAAAACATGTTTCTACGCGGGAAAGAAATTTCACCCCAAAATTTGGGCATCATTCCCCGTGGGAAATATGGACTTCAATTTTTTCAGTTTCCAAAGGTCAGATTACTGGCTGAGAACCGACACTCTGTTTTATTGGTTGTCTTCGGAAACTCATTATAAATCTGTCTTTGAAATCAAATAATAGTCACTTCTCTATCCTAGCAATTTGATTCGCTGTTGACATAGGACAGCTCTGTTGCCTCTCTTGGTGTTTTGCTCATCATTTTTCAAAGGGAATTGGGCAGCAATGATATCCCCCTTTGGAGGATATCTTTGTCGTCCTGTAACTGTTCTCTCCCTCTTTTCTCTTACAGAATTTCTTTCTTTAATTAAAATAAAGGTTAACTTGAAGTGGCCCTTTTTAGATGTTATTGGTGCAGTTTGAACTTGAAAAGACCTCTTCACGAGCAAATTTTAAGACATGTTAGCTTACTCTTTGGAATCATCAATCTTCCTATAGATTGACCAAAAGGGCTAGTAAACCAGGAGTAAGCTAACCATGTCTTACTGAAGAGGAGAAAGTAGTGCCTATTTACTATGAGAAGATATTCTCTAGTTTTCACTTTTAATTACAAATTGTTTCATGTCTTCAAAGATTTATATAGATTTTCACTATTCTTTATTTAAAATTTTGACAATAGATTTTTTTTAAGTAAGATGTTATTTTTGTACATAAAGTAACAGAAAATGAAAACAATGAGCATTTTCGCTAAAACCATGAAGGTTCTTAGTTTTTAGAAAATTCATCCCCCTTTTGCAATCATGCCCAGTGCCCACCCACGGTTTTCTACAATAAAGTCAATAGAATGATTTTGTCGGCCTCTACAAGATAAAAAAGGGCTAGGACTTAGAAGTTCGGAAGTATGTAACATGCAAAATATCAACAGTTGTTTCTGACTACAATTCAAACAAAGTTCCTGTTTTTTGGTAATAATAAAAAAAGTTCATATCTTTCTACACTTGAATAACATTTTGTGCAATGGAATATTATTCATTAGCCACACATGCCTTGAAGCTCTTGCTACTTAAATGTGAATTTGAACTATTATTTTTCTTATTTTATGCAGCCTGACCGTGTTATGGAATTCTGTAAGAAAAACAAATTACAGCTCATCATAAGGGCCCATGAATGTGTCATGGATGGTTTTGAGCGATTTGCCCAGGGACAACTAATCACACTGTTTTCTGCAACTAACTATTGTGGTAAGCATGATTTCTCACCAGCATTCTCTTTTGCATGTGATAGCACTTCAATCTCATTTTGGGTGTTATTTAGGAACTGCAAACAATGCGGGAGCTATACTGGTAGTTGGCAGGGGTTTGGTTGTTGTTCCAAAATTAATACATCCTATACCACCTCCACTTCAGTCACCCGACGCATCTCCTGAGCGTGTCATGGATGAGACATGGATGCAGGTTACCTTTCTTTTCTATACTGTGTTTCTCAAGTACTGCGAATAAATTGTTTTTTTGAATGGCGGATGATTTATTATTTTGATTTAATTTATATATATTGTCTGTGTATAATGTGTATAATTTTTTTACACTATCGACCAATTACAAGTTGACATGTCGTGAAAAAGAAGTGAGTCGACAAATTACCACTTTATATGTCATCCGTACTATGAGTTGTTATTGGTTGTGACTTGTGAGTGTAAAAAAAGTTACAGGACGGTGCGTAGTAATTAAACTCTTTATTATTTATTCTAGTGCTTAATCTTGAAGCTTAATATTTTGTTGTTACTCCAGGAGCTTAATATTCAGAGGCCACCAACTCCTACTCGGGGTCGACCACGACCTGACCATGACCGTGGCTCCCTAGCATATATATGACATGAAATTCATCACCTGGGCATTTCTCATTCGGTCTTGATATTCTGCCCAACAAATTGTGTTCGAATATCTGCCGTTTTGACAGAATACATATTTTGTGATGTATTTTTTTCCTAGTTGCAGATGATTAAATTCTTAATTAAATTGCAAATAGCTTGAGAGTGGTTTTTTATATTTATCGACCAACAAATGGGTGGTGTGGAGATTGGGTTTATAAAGGAATGGGACGTGGATAAAGTTGAAGAGATGTCGGCGACTTGTACCCCTCAACATAGGGATGACTTTTAGTGAGGGAAATACAGTTGGTTAGCATGTATATTGTATCATAAAAGAAATATATAATTTTTTCCCAGTAACATTTGGACTAAAGCGTCTCTCAAGTCTTAGATATTTGAGTTAGTGGACTATTTTCGTGATGATGAAAGTAGTCGGTTCCAAGGTTTCAAATTTAGTATTCCCATTTGATGAAAATAAAAGAGAGTAAAAAGACTCATCTCGACTCTGACAATATTTTTATTAGATAAATTAGTTCTTGATAATTTTGAGGAACAGATTAGTCCTTGATAGTTTTAAAGGGATTGGGATCCTCTCCATTTAATGGAGGGTTCCATTTGGAGAGAGAGTGACACATTAAATATTTTAATATTATTTTAAAAATAATATTAAAATATTCAATGTGTCACTCTCTCTCCAAATGGAACCCTCCATTAAATGGAGAGGATCCTGATCCATTTTAAAGAGACTAGTTGGTATCTCCATCCATTCAATGTCGGAGATTAATTTATTCTTAAAAATTGTCGGAGATCGATTTGTCCCCGGGAACTAAAATGAGTTTTATTCTAAAAGTAACTCAACAAAAAGAGTTTCCTTTCTATATATTGTCCACTTGATCTTAGAAATCCCTTTCACCCGCAATCACTCCTCAGCAACCCCAACCATCTCTGACCCCACCCCAAAACGTAACCCTCTGATTTCACTCTCTACCATATCCTCTTTATCTCTATCTCTCTCTTTTATAATTATTTATAATTTTTTAATGATGAGAGAGTGAAATCAAGAGAGATAGAGAAGAAGGAGGGAGATGTATAGAGTGAGAAGGAAAAGATCCAAATCCATAAATTTTTGTCATGGCAACTTTTAAAAAAATTACTTTTTCGAAACCACATCTACTATGTATTTTACACATTTGGACTTTAGATTCTAGGTGTAACACCCCGTATTTCTAAAACAAAAAACTACCTAAATATACATTTTGGTTTACATCAGAGAATAAAAATTCCTGCTTAGATATACATCGTTGCAAGCAAACAGCGGAAACTACAACATAACATAGCTCAAATTCGAGTCATGATATCAAATACAGAGACAACGACAGAAAATATAAACAACTAGGAATGAGTCAATCTTCTATCTTCTCCTCGAGCGTGGCAACTGACCATCCCGTTTGCTTCTCCGTTTCCTGTTCTATGTAAAAACAACAACAATGATAGGGTGAGACAACTTGTCTCAGTGAGTTCTACCGTGCCCCCTCACTATCACTCGGTTTAATTTATAAAACCGTTGCAACATAGTTATATATATAAACTATTTGCGTCAATATATACCTAGCCCGTTACCGACTGTGCAAAGCCCACAATCCCGGTAATTGAAGTGCTATTATATATTTTTAAGCCTTGTCAATTAATATATAATTACAAGCTTTTCCAAACGAAACATCGACTGTGCAAAGCCCACAATCCCGATGAGTCGAGAACTTAACTTAGCATAAATCGGCTGTGCAAAGCCCACAATCCCGATAACCCACGTTAGACCATACCATAATGTTTTCCGGGCCTAGGGTGAGGACTCATGACTTTCCTTCCTAGTATGCCAATTCGTCGGGTCGTCACCCAACTCGATATAATCTATATATCGTACCCGCATTGGGCCGTCTTTCAAGTTTTAGATATCTATATCTATTATCGATCTATAACCCGTTTTGATTAATTCAAAGTTAGACATCCGGCGTTATAATCATAGCGTCGAGAAGGATCCACGATCCGGTTTGTTATGCCAAAAACATTATCTCACACGCGGTCTAGGTTTCGGTTTTGAAAACAGCTTTGACTTTCAAAAACAGTGTGTTTTCCAATTCAAGTTACATATATATAGTTAGGTCTTTGAATAAGCTTTGCAACGCATTTTAGAACACCTCAATCGGGTTCCCGGATCAAAAGTTATTGCGAAAACAAAATCAGTGTGTTTTGCTGAAAAACTGCAAAGCTTCGCGACGCGAACAGGTACCGTCGCGACGCGAAAAGTGACAGAAAATTTTGCGTTGCCAAAAATAAGAGAGGTCGCGACGCGATGGCCACGGGCCGTGACGCGATGGGAACCAGAATTAGTTGAAAACAGCATTTCGAAAATCTGTTTTGTACCGTTTCGCTTTCTATTCGACCCCGAGACATTTCCTAACCATCGAGACTTAAAAATAGATAATATAACCAACATTTTAGTCCATATTACAGCGAAAGCATTTAAATCAACAAATCGATAAAAACATATATATTCACCGAAAAACCGTAAAACGCTATTTTCCCGAAAAAGGTTTTTGACTCGATAAAATGTTTCGAAAGCGGAATAGTTTCACAAACAGAATTCCAGAGTATTCAAGTCATTAAAAATGAATCCCTAATCGTGAGTAAAACCCACCGGTATGACGAGTCCCCGAGAAGTCGCGTCCTCGCTCGAACAACCGAATCGTTAACCACTCGAACAATCCCCGTAATCACGAACACGC
The DNA here is from genome assembly GCA_039519185.1 of Astragalus membranaceus. Lineage (NCBI taxonomy): Eukaryota > Viridiplantae > Streptophyta > Magnoliopsida > Fabales > Fabaceae > Astragalus > Astragalus membranaceus. Next base: position 127,852,404 of record CM076847.1, on the reverse strand, counting down.
TCTGAATGCCTCCGTGACTGAACTCAGCAACCAACGTTCCTCTTGTTACGGACCTCCTTTACGGTGTATAGAAATGGTGTCTCTCGTGATCTTGTCGCCTCGAACCCTCAATTCGACGAACCGATAATTTCCAGATTTATTTCCGATTTTCAGGCACACTTTTGCAACAGGCATAACTAGGCCAATTCGTAACCAAAACTATCCAAATCAGTGCCTATTTTGAAGAGAATTTCGTCTACTTTCTGATGGAGGAAGATTCACATGCATGCAACCAGTAGTTTGGGAGATATCACCAAAACAAGGTGACTGGTCCAGAACAGTGCTTGATTCTTTACCGAATATTGTGAACACGATATCTCTCTGATTTCCAGATGAAACCCGATGGTTCTTGTGCCCAAAATGAAGAACTTTGTGTCTAGTTTCCAGAGAAACAAGAATCACGTTCATAGGGGTAGTGTACCGGGAGATACGATGAGAATACTGAGAGTGGTTCATACGGGTTTTACCCAGAATTTCTGATGAACTTCAATCACCATCCTCCATCATTTGCAATTTCAAACTTGAGTTTCCATTCTCTGCACCAGCATCTACTCAAACCCTAAAACACCCTCCAATTTAGAAATACATGGACAAGGCTTCTTTATTGGAAGCAATTCAGAACATGCAAGAGGTTAGGGGATTAAAACTCCATTGTCTTCAACCTTGAGACTTCAAATCCGAAAATGGAGATGAGAGAAATAGGGAGATTCAGTTTCTGATAATGGTACCAATGGATTGGAAATGAGATTCTAGGTGTAACACCCCGTATTTCTAAAACAAAAAAATACCTAAATATACATTTTGGTTTACATCAGAGAATAAAAATTCCTGCTTAGATATACATCGTTGCAAGCAAACAGCGGAAACTAAAACATAACATAGCTCAAATTCGAGTCATGATATCAAATGCAGAGACAACGACAGAAAATATAAACAACTAGGAATGAGTCAATCTTCTATCTTCTCCTCGAGCGTGGCAACTGACCATCCCGTTTGCTTCTCCGTTTTCTGTTCTATGTAAAAACAACAACAATGATAGGGTGAGACAACTTGTCTCAGTGAGTTCTACCGTGCCCCCTCACTATCACTCGGTTTAATTTATAAAACCGTTGCAACATAGTTATATATATAAACTATTTGCGTCAATATATACCTAGCCCATTACCGACTGTGCAAAGCCCACAATCCCAGTAATTGAAGTGCTATTATATATTTTTAAGCCTTGTCAATTAATATATAATTACAAGCTTTTCCAAACGAAACATCGACTGTGCAAAGCCCACAATCCCGATGAGTCGAGAACTTAACTTAGCATAAATCGGCTATGCAAAGCCCACAATCCTGATAACCCACGTTAGACCATACCATAATGTTTTCTGGGCCTAGGATGAGGAGTCATGACTTCCCTTCCTAGTATGCCAATTCGTCGGGTCGTCACCCAACTCGATATAATCTATATATCGTACCCGCATTGGGCCGTCTTTCAAGTTTTAGATATCTATATCTATTATCGATCTATAACCCGTTTTGATTAATTCAAAGTTAGACATCCGGCGTTATAATCATAGCGTCGAGAAGGATCCACGATCCGGTTTGTTATGCCAAAAACATTATCTCACACGCGGTCTAGGTTTCGGTTTTGAAAACAGCTTTGACTTTCAAAAACAGTGTGTTTTCCAATTCAAGTTACATATATATGGTTAGGTCTTTGAATAAGCTTTGCAACGCATTTTAGAACACCTCAATCGGGTTCCCGGATCAAAAGTTATTGCGAAAACAAAATCAGTGTGTTTTGCTGAAAAACTGCAAAGCGTCGCGACGCGATCAGGCACCGTCGCGACGCGAACAGGTTCCGTCGCGACGCGAAAAGTGACAGAAACTTTTGCGTTGCCAAAAATAAGAGAGGTCGCGACGCGATGGCCACGGGCCGCGACGCGATGGGAACCAGAATTAGTTGAAAACAGCATTTCGAAAATCTGTTTTGTACCGTTTCGCTTTCTATTCGACCCCGAGACATTTCCTAACCATCGAGACTTAAAAATAGATAATATAACCAACATTTTAGTCCATATTCCAGCGAAAGCATTTAAATCAACAAATCGATAAAAACATATATATTCACCGAAAAACCGTAAAACGCTATTTTCCCGAAAAAGGTTTTTGACTCGATAAAATGTTTCGAAAGCGGAATAGTTTCACAAACAGAATTCCAGAGTATTCAAGTCAATAAAAATGAATCCCTAATCGTGAGTAAAACTCACCGGTATGACGAGTCCCCGAGAAGTCGCGTCCTCGCTCGAACAACCGAACCGTTGACCACTCGAACAATCCCCGTAATCACGAACACGCTCTGAATGCCTCCGTGACTGAACTCAGCAACCAACGTTCCTCTTGTTACTGACCTCCTTCACGGTGTATAGAAATGGTGTCTCTCGTGATCTTGTCGCCTCGAACCCTCAATTCGACGAACCGATAATTTCCAGATTTATTTCCGATTTTCAGGCACACTTTTGCAACAGCCATAACTAGGCCAATTCGTAACCAAAACTATCCAAATCAGTGCCTATTTTGAAGAGAATTTCGTCTACTTTCTGATGGAGGAAGATTCACATGCATGCAACCAGTAGGTTGGGAGATATCACCGAAACAAGGTGACTGGTCCAGAACAGTGCTTGATTCTTTACCGAATATTGTGAACACGATATCTCTCTGATTTCCAGATGAAACCCGATGGTTCTTGTGCCCAAAATGAAGAACTTTGTGTCTAGTTTCCAGAGAAACAAGAATCACGTTCATAGGGGTAGTGTACCGGGAGATACGATGAGAATACTGAGAGTGGTTCATACGGGTTTTACCCAGAATTTCTGATGAACTTCAATCACCATCCTCCATCATTTGCAATTTCGAACTTGAGTTTCCATTCTCTGCACCAGCAGCTACTCAAACCCTAAAACACCCTCCAATTTAGAAATACATGGACAAGGCTTCTTTATTGGAAGCAATTCAGAACATGCAAGAGGTTAGGGGATTAAAACTCCATTGTCTTCAACCTTGAGACTTCAAATCCGAAAATGGAGATGAGAGAAATAGGGAGATTCACTTTCTGATAATGCTACCAATGGATTGGAAATCAAAAATGGAGTGGGAATGTGTTGGAAGTACTTACATGCATCAAGCATTGAGCTGAATCCTTCTCCTTCCTCCTTCCTTCTTCACGCCCCTTTTCCTTTCTTTCCTCTCTTTTTCAGCTTCTTTCTTTTATGAGTTTTGGAATGAATAAGTGTGAGGTGAGGCTGAGAGGTTCAGACTAAGGGGGGTATTTATACCAAGGGTATAAAAATACGTTTTTGCCCTTTAGCTTAAGTTCTCCTCATTAGTCCACTACTTATACCATAATTCGATGGAGGCACAATTATGTTGACAATTTCCTCGACTATAAATCCCCGAGACACGACTAATTATTCCCACAATAATTAAGTCGGTCTTAGGCATCATAGTACGAGTCTTTAAAAATTAGAGATGTTACACTAGGCTTGTTTAGAAACTTGTTTTTGGGAGACCCAAAAATGTGAAAAAAGTTACAAAAAATAAATGTTTGCGAGTGCTTTGAGAATATTGAAGATGGGTGGATATGATGACGAATTTGGTTGGAGATGGTGAGGTTGGGGTTTGGGCAGTAAATTAATGGTGGAATAACCGACAAATTAATAAGTTGTTAATGAAAATTATCTTCCAAAATTCTCCCACTCTATTCGTCGCACTCCTAGACATAGAAGTTTTGACCATTATCCACCAACATGTTTCTCTAATCCCTTTTATCAAGGATATCAAAAAGAAATGAGTGGTACATTCGTAAGGAAAACTACATCTTTGACGAGAAGAGACATGTTTGTCAAACCAAACTTGATTTGCGAGGCAACAATTATGTATAATTAACCCAAGAAATATTTGTTGTTCTTCGAATGGAAAATAATCCAAATCTAAACAAAAATCGAGCCTTAATTACAATGGAAAATTATTTTAAATAACTTTTGCTAAATATGATTATAATAAATGTAGTATATTAGAAAGAATAAATTAATCTAAATAAACTTTTTTCGGCGACTTTTTGAGTGGGGGATTAACTAGATTCTCATCAGTGTACCGATTGCATTGATCATAGGATATAATGTAAAATGTTTTTTTTTTATAAATAAGATATTGTATTGACGGGAGTACAAGGGGTACTCCAACCCGTACAATTAATTTAGGGTCTCGTTAAAACCTCATTGAGTCAAACCCCATGGGAGAAAACCCAAGGAGAACAAGGCGACAAAGCCAATTACACGGGTATCGTAATACAAAAAAAAGACAGCGACAAACTAATCAACGAAACAACATTCTTCATCCAAGTTAAATCAACAGCCCGCGATCTTCATAAAAAATATCAGTCCGGAGAGACAAAAAATTCAGCCCACAATGAGGTTCCAAAAGCAAACTCGCGACAACAAACATTAGCAGCAGTGCAACAACACCTAAACAACAAAACAGTCCCAGCTACCAGCATCCACAACAAACAACAACTGCAACAAAACAGCAAGCAGCAAACAACAACAAACAGCAATCAACACCTGCAGCAGCAGCAAACAGCAAACAACACCACCACCAACAACAAAACAACAACAGCAATACAGCAACAACAACAACCTCAGAAAACACAACAGCAACACAACATAAAAAAACAAACAACATGACAGCAACCCATAAAACATCATCGAAAATGCTCTAGTTCAGAAACACAAATAAACATCTCCTTAATCCAATGAAACATCAACCCACCAATGAGACGTTCTCGAATATCGCGACATTTATTTATTTATCTTATTTATTTATTTTCTTTTATTATATATATATATATTAATTAATTTCTTTTATCAAGAAGAGAAACATTTATTATGGTTAAAACATATTTTAGTGCCATACAAACGCATCCAGGGTACATCATGACATAAACACAATAGTACAACAGGTCCACAAAGTTATTACAGTTATCCACCACACGACATTTCGACCACTCCTAACCAAAACCGATTTTTATTCAACACACACACAACGGATAACCTACTGATACACCACATGACCGGCTTTTCACACACTAGACCCTACGTCCTTTAATATCCTGGGAAGTGAGGAGGTGGGGGTCCCTTGTGAGGGTAGTTCGGAGCTAAGGCTGCTGCAACCCACATGTCTTCGAGAGGGAGGTAAAAAGAAACTATCAGGTTCTGATAGTAAGTGCGGGTGTTAAAGTTTGAAAAAGTTCCTGTAGTTATAAGGATAGTGACGTCTCCCTCAAAAGTAACAGTTGAGGTAGCGTAATCAGGAGTCCAAAATCCGTTTGTGAAGTCCACATCAACTCTAGTCCGAGGTTGGTTGGCCATCTTAGATAAAGGAACATAAAGTCCAAAACAATAAAAACAAGGGGTGAGTACACATCAACAATAATCATTGTAGTAAAGTGAGAAGTAATTAAATATAAGTATTGAGTTTTGGTGTTTTAAATGCTTGAATAATCATAAAAACAAAAATATGCATGGGGCCCACATCTACTCCATGGAGAGATTCTAATTTAGAGGAGCGATCGGGAGGACATGTTCCGTTTCAAATTCTCATTGGTACAGTTCTCATTATCACAGCATATTCACGGAACACTACCACCGATCCTGAGTTCTTGTAGTGTCCTGTCAGGATCATCACAGTGGGGTATCGAATACCACGACACAGGGGAGCTACTACCTGGTCACTTGTGGGGTCTCGCACCGTAATGCCCCCAAGGTTTACCTCAACCTTCACTTGCGCACTCACGCATGTACCAAAGCGTAGCTCACTCCAAAAATCACACTTAAATATTTTAAAAACTTTTAATTATCTTTGTTATTCCATTTTTCCTCCATCTTTCTCAACAGGCAATTGAATAATTATTCTAGAGTTTTAGAAACCATTTAAACAATTTCCCTAAGAGTCAAATAGACTGATCTCAATGACAAAAAAAAATAGTGCCATCAGGGTAAACTGAAGAATTAAAAACAATTGAAAAAGTTAAATTAATTAAAGATATAAATTCTAAGACCTTAATAAGAACGTGAAAAGGAAAAAAAGGAAAACTCAGCACTGAGAGTTATTGGAATATACCTTGTAATTGTGTATTGCTTGTATTTGTAATAAGTAGCTGTCGAAATACTACCTAGTCGAAGTTATAGTAACAGTAGAAGGTGTAGTTAGTAGTTGGCATATTGGGCCTAGTCGAAATATGGGCCTGGGCCTGAATTTAGGTTTTGTGTATAAATAGGGATCACTAGTTAGTGAATAATAATGCTTTTGATTGCCTTTTAACCTAATCCTATCACTTTACAGTCTCACTGTTTTATTGCTCCCTTTCGTTTCTCTAGCGCCGTCGCTCTCCCTTCCCTCTTCTGTCTGCTGCGCTGTAGAATCCCCAACAAACTGGTATCAGAGCTTTAAGATCCATGGCAGCGAGAGATAACTATGGTGGAGGTATTCCGGGGAGCCTCCCCATTTTCGATGGAAAGGACTTTGAGAGATGGTGTTCGCAGATGAAGGTCCTGTTCAGATATCAAGATGTACTTGACATCGTGAACGATGGAGTTCCACCCGTGGCAGTTGACGCCACAGAAGCGGTGAGAAACAGCCACAATGCGATGAGAAAGAGAGACGGAAAAGGGCTGTTTTTACTTCACCAGTGTGTCGATTCAAATGTCCTGAACCTGATCATCGACTGTGAATCAGCAAAGGCAGCGTGGGACATCCTCAAGAGCTCGTATGGCGGAGCAGACAGACTGAAGAAGATTCGACTCCAGTCGCTCAGAAAGCAGTTCGAAGCCCTGAAGATGTCAGAAGCAGAATCGATTGGCGAATTTATTACGAGGTTAGTAGCATTAACTAATCAAATGAGGGGAAATGGTGAGACTGTCGAAGAAGTGAAGAAGGTCGAAAAGGTGCTTCGATCAAGGACCTAGATACATTGAAGTTAGATGAACTTCAGGGTTCCTTAGAGGCACATGAATTGAGGATAAGGCAGAGAAGTTCAGAGAGAGAAACTGAACAAGCCTTACTTTCATATTCCTCTAAGAAGAATTGGAAGGCAAGTAACAGGGTCGAAAGAGGTAGAGAAGAAGGATCAAGCAGTAAGCAGAATGATTTCGACAAGAAGAAGGGATCTTTCGACAAGAAAGGTGACCTGTCGAAAGTGCAATGCTACAACTGTCAACAATTTGGGCATTATAGAAACAGGTGTAAAAACAAGAAGGTTTCTAGAGATGCTGAAGCCAATTTTGCGAGTGACAGTGACACAGACTCCGACTCAGATGGGCTAGTGCTGATGGCAGTCGAAGATGAGATTGAAGATAACACTCATCTTGACGAAATTGCTGAAAGTAGCGAGCAGAACAGTGTGAACACTTGTATAAGTGGATACACTTGTAATGCTCAAAATACTTGTGCTATGTGTGTGTGGCAGGCCAGTCGAAACACTGGGGATACCTCCAACATAGCCAGCAACGATGATGAGGAATTATCATTCATGACGACTATAGATCCAGAGTTGCTGTTGTTGAAACCAGATACAAATTCGACTGAAGAGAAGTGTGTCGAATTGCAGGTTGTCGAAGAACATTGCCTGAAGAGAACTGTCGAAGAATGTTTTGAAAAACCGACAACAATGGACTTAGAAGAAGTTCATGATCAGAGTGATCAGGATGTCGACGAGGTCGAAACTGAAGAGCCAGAAGAACCCATTGCTGTCGAACCTCTCAGAAGGTTGCAAAGGGAAAGGCAGAAATCAGTAGAGCTAAATGATTTCGACACAATCCCAGATTCTGCTGTAACTGCAGAGGGAGAGTTAACTCAATTCGAACTGATGGCTGAAGCAAAACCAGTGAGTCTGGATCAAGCTCTTAGTCGAAAGGAGTGGAAGGAAGCTATGATTGATGAGTCGAAATCAATAGAGAAGAATGATACCTGGAAGCTAGTCGAACTTCCAGCGCAAAAGAAGGCAATAGATGGTGAAGTGGCCAAGAGTAAGGCAAAATTAGTAACCATTGAGAAAGAACCCTTGTATTGGGCACCAAGTATTGAAAGTTGCAGCCCGGTTCGACAGAGTGCGAAACAGCTCGAAAAGGGGCAGAACAGATCGAAAAGTTGCAGCCCAGTTCGACAGAGTTCGAAACAGTTCGACAGGGGCAACACAGGTTCGACAGGGTGTGGGCAAGATCAGGCAACACACTTTGGGCACATGGGTGCCGAATTCCTCTCGACAGGAAAGATTCGACAGAGGAACAAGAACTCTGGCTATATGCAGAGTTGCCGCCTGGTGACGGGGGGCCAAAACTGAAGTGTCACTTAGCAATGACCAATGCATTGCAGAAAGGACAATTCGACAGAAACAATGACCAAGCCATTGCAGAAAGGAAGATTCGAAGAACTGAGGACAATGCTTGGAATGATGTCACGTAGCAATACAAATTAGGAGGGAATATTGGAATATACCTTGTAATTGTGTATTGCTTGTATTTGTAATAAGTAGCTGTCGAAATACTACCTAGTCGAAGTTATAGTAACAGTAGAAGGTGTAGTTAGTAGTTGGCATATTGGGCCTAGTCGAAATATGGGCCTGGGCCTGAATTTAGGTTTTGTGTATAAATAGGGATCACTAGTTAGTGAATAATAATGCTTTTGATTGCCTTTTAACCTAATCCTATCACTTTACAGTCTCACTGTTTTATTGCTCCCTTTCGTTTCTCTAGCGCCGTCGCTCTCCCTTCCCTCTCCTGTCTGCTGCGCTGTAGAATCCCCAACAAGAGTATCATATTATGAAGCATTTTACTTAATGTAGGTACCAGAAATTTATGATGCTTAGAATAGTTTTAGTAGGTTGTCAAAGAGAATATTTTTAGTAAAATTCTCAATATAGAATAAACTCTTAAAGAGTTTGTAACTATTAAATTGTGTAAAATAAAAGTATGGTAATAAAATTAATATTCAGTAGTTAAAAGTTGATATCAACATATATGCATATATGCCAACAACTAATAAAGTGAAATGTTAATAATCGTAGTAAGAATAATAATGAGTTCTGTTAGAATAGTTATGGCCAAAATTATGTGAACAACAATAGTAAAAATTGTAACAGTATAAATGGTAGTAACGTGACCATAACAATATTAAAATGAGAATAGGAACTCAATGAAATAATAGAAGAATTATAAGATAAAAATTTAGAGCAACGAAGTACTAAGGTTAGAAAATGATAATGACAGTATTAATAACATAGAAAATAATAGTAGAAAAATAATAATAATAATTTCAGTTAGTAAGTCAATGTTAGTAGTCCAAATGTTAGTTCAAGTTACAGTCAGTAGTCCAAATGCTAGTTCCAGTCACTGTTAGTGAGTCATAGTTAGTAATAAAAATAACAATCCAATGGTATTTTAGATTATGATATAATAATTTTAGAGATAAATTTAGTACCGATAATTTCGTTACGTTAAGTAAAAGTATAAATTATAAAAGGGCTAGGGCCACCATTGACTCATTAATTTTAGTAACTACTCCACTACTACTCTTGAAATGAGTAAGCTTATGGGTTTTCCTCACCCCCTACCTGTTATTATTTTTCTTCTCTGTGACTGGGAGAAATGAGTAAGCTTATGGGTTTTTGAAAGTCTGGCGATGGAAGTTTATTATTTATTTGTGTGTGTAGTTGTAGAGAGAGAGGCGTCTTAGAGTGTGTGGGTGGAGTAGTGGTGTAGTAGTGTGATAGTTAGATGAAGAGAGTGATTGGTTGAAAGGAATATCTATTGATAGTGATGGTGGTGGGGCTGTGTTTCTTATTTTGGTGCGTGGCTTTAGTTTAGCAAGGGAGCTATTTATAGTAGTCTTTGGAGAGTCCTAGAAGGACACTTGTCTCCTTTTTGTGGTGGGGTCTTCAAGATTTTTTTCTTCTTCTCTAAGTTTCTTGTACCATTAGTCGGTGATGTAAATCACCACGTGCTTTCATTTTATTATTTGAGTAAATTTGTGCCATCTACGCGCAATTGCAGAGACTAATCGTCTGAGCCAAACAAATTTCTCCTCAAGGGTTTTAATGTTACTGTACTCCTACTGTCGGACTCGAACTTAAAACCTTAGTTATGTCGAAAGAGACCCTTACCATCTCATCCAATTACTTACAAGTGTCCTATTATTTCCAAAGATAAGTGAAAATCACGTATTACTTCTCTGTCTCTTCTACAAGACTATTACTCTCACTAGTCACTCATCTGGCTCAAGTTTTATTCTTTTCTACTTTTTAGTCAAAGAAACATTCCTACCTATTTATATATCATCTATTAATTTATTTAGTAGTAGTTATATTCAAGTCTACTTATCATTTTTTTTATAAGTACTACCTATTTTTAATGGGACTTATCAAGTCAATATAATTTTATTTATTTATTTTATCAATTTTCTAAATTGGGGTGTTACAACCAACACCAACAAGCAAACCCATCAACTATAAATTATTCATGCACCCTAAATGATTAGTCAACCATTGGGCTACTGTTATATTACAATACCTTCCTAAACGACCAGCAAACCAACTCCATGCGGTATGTTTGATATTATTGGATACAGAAACATGATTGGAATTAATCTCTTGCAATACACGGCGATTCATTTCCAACCACACCACCCAAACTGTTGCTAACCAAATCAAGGATTTGAACTTCCTGCAAGATTTTCCTGATACAAGACTACCAAACCACATAAAAAATGTTCTAATCCACTTAACTCCATATCCGGTTGCAAACCAATCCACCTATATACTCCCTGCCAGACTGATCGCACAAAAGAACATTCAAAAAATAAATGGGATATTGTTTCAATATATTCACTGAACAATGGACACGATATGCCTTGTAGAGACACTTGTCTATGCGATAGATTATCTCTAGTCGGGAGCCTCCTAATCAAAAGACGCCAACCAAAGATGCACACTTTGAAAGGTAAATGTGATTTCCATAATCCATTCAAACTAACCCTCAAATCCTCTTCTAGATTGTTATCCTGCAAATTAGACAACAGAAGCATATTATATTTGACAGTCAATTAGATTTATACATTGGTGAGAGACTTGATTGAACTCTCATCCCAAAAGACACGGCTTCTATTCCATTCGAAATATCCAAAAAATAAATTATTAATACAAATGAGTAAGAATATTGTGCAATTGCACAAAAAAAGGAATATGGTGCAATTGAAAAAAAATAAGAAAAATATGAAATGGTGTAATAATTATAATAGTGTAATTGCACTTTTTTTTTACAATGTGTAATTGTGCTTGGTAGCTCTTCTTTGACGTTAAATAATGTGTATTTTGGCCGAGCCGAGTGTGCCGGTTCAGTGGCCGGATTTTTTGGTTGGGTTGGAGTCTAAAAATAGAGGCCCAAAAATAGCGGTATCTTTTGGGTTTTGCTTTTCCCACACCCCCTCCTACTCTTTCACACCCCTTAACAAATTTTATTCCAAAAATAACCTCGCGTGAGACGCTGCGAGGACGTGTTTTATGACTGTTCGAACGACCTTGTTCGAACAGGTTCGCATGACCTCATGCGAACAGTTTAAAAACGCCCAAAAGGGTGTGAAGTCAAAATTTAACACACTCGAACGATGTCGTTCGAATGTGTTCGAACGAGGTCATGCGAACAGGTTCGCATGACCTCATGCGAACAGGTTCGCATGACCTCATGCGAACAGGTGAAAAACGCCCAAAAGGGTGTGAAGTCAAAATTTAACACACTCGAACGATGTCATTCGAACCTGTTCGAATGCCCGTGTTCGAACAGGTGAAAATTCGTGAAAAAAAAGAGGTTTGGCCTGGCCTTTTGGTCTTTTCACACCCTTATGGGGGTGTGTTTCGAGTAGGAGGGGGTGTGGGAAAAGCAATACCCTATCTTTTTTGGCAAGGCCCGACCCTATCACATATATGAGCTGGGCCGGGCTGGCCCATGGGCTGGTGGGCTGGCCCGATTTGTTGTTTTGTTGTTTTGTAATTTTCAATTTTAACAAAAAAAAACTACCCTTTCCATTCCAATTTCAACCGTGTTCCACTTCCAGACACACACACAGAGACACACACTCTCTCTCTCCAACCCTAGACCTAGAGAGCGCTGCGGCTCTCTTCTCCTCTCGGTTTCTCCCTCTCCACTCATCACTTCAGTAATCATCGGCTTCTCCCTCATCACTCATCATCACCGTCGCCTCTCATCACTCATTACTGTCGCCTTCTTCATCCTCCACACCTCCGAATCCCATCTTTCATCAATGGAGGAAACGAGGGTGAAGAGTTTCCCGGTCAAACCGAAGCTGAAAACCAAACCAAGAACTCAGAAGCAAACCTCAGAATCAAAGTACTGGTCTTCCTTCAAGACCCAACAAATTCCTAAACTTCTCTCCGTCCCTTCCCTCACCTTTTCCCCCATTCACCCCCACTCCTTCGCCGCCGCCCACTCCGCCTATCTTACCATCTTCAGTTCCGATACCTTTTCCCCAACTGCCACCTTCTCTTCCTTCTCTGACTCCGTCACTTGCGCTTCCTTCCGCTCCGACGCCCGCCTCATCGCCGCCTCCGACCTCTCGGGTCTAGTCCAAGTCTTTGACGTCAAATCCCGCACCCCTCTCCGTCGCCTCCGCTCCCACACCCGCCCTGTCCGCTTCGTCCAGTACCCTAACTTTGATAAGCTCCACCTCATTTCCGCCGGAGACGATGCTCTCGTCAAGTACTGGGATGTCGCCGAGGAGACTCCGATACTTAATTTGCAGGGCCACAAGGATTACGTTAGATGCGGTGATTCATCCCCTGTTAATGGTGATACCTTTGTTACTGGCTCTTATGATCACCTCGTCAAGCTTTGGGACGTTAGGGTTAGGGATTCGAAATCTGCGGTGCAGGTGAATCACGGAAGTCCCGTGGAAGATGTTGTTTTCTTGCCAGCTGGAGGGATGATTGCAACGGCGGGTGGCAATTCTGTTAAGCTGTGGGACTTAATTGGCGGCGGGAGGCTTCTGTTTTCTATGGAGAGTCACAATAAGACTGTGACTTCGATTTGTGTTGGTCGAATTGGGAAGGATTCTGGTGACGAATCGAATCAGTTTAGGATTTTGAGTGTGGGTTTGGATGGTTACATGAAGGTGTTTGATTATGCCTCTATGAAGGTTACTCATTCAATGAGGTTCCCTGCACCTCTTTTGTCTGTTGGTTACTCACCAGATTGCTCGACAAGGGTGATTGGAACTTCCAATGGGATTATATATGCTGCTAAAAGGAAAACAAAGGCGAAGGAGAAGGAAATTGGGGAGAGTGAGGGTAATTCGTTTTGGAGAATTACGCCGGTGGAACATACTGAGAGGAAAGTTTTGACGTCTTCAAGCTTTAGGTATTTTCAAAGAGGGCAAGGAGAGAAACCATCTCAGGGTGATTACTTGGTTATGAGGCCTAAGAAGGTGAAGCTGACTGCGCATGATAAGCTGTTGAACAAGTTTAGGCATGGGGAGGCTTTGGTGTCTGTGCTGGAAAGTAAGAACCCTGGAAATGTGTTGGCTGTGATGGAGGAATTGGTGGCTAGAAGGAAATTGCTAAGGTGTGTTTCTGACTTGGATTTGGAAAGGCTGGAACTGCTGATGGTGTTCTTGCAGAAGTATTGTACCGTGCCTAGATATTCTAGTTTGTTAATGGGATTGACCAAGAAGGTTCTTGAAATGAGGGCTGATGATATTAGGACTTCAGAAGCCCTCAAGAGGCATATCAGAAATCTTAAGCGCTCTGTCGATGAGGAGATTCGGGTTCAGCAGTCGTTGCAAGAGATACAGGGAATAATTTCTCCTTTGTTGAGGATTGCTGGAAGAAGATGAAATTTTGACCTTATAACCTCCTTTGCTGAGGTGCTTTTGTTCACCTATTCTCTATTATTTTTAGAATGTCTTCTTTGTTTGTGTAATTTAAGGAATTTTGAGTTTCTTCAGAATTTTTGTGTGCCTTTAAAAGCACGTGAATGTTTAAGTTATTACCAGTTTTTTGAGTGGTCCTCTCTACTCACTCTTTCATCTATGATCTCATATGGTGCCTCCATATAGTTTTGATTTGTATGATATCCATCACAAAAGAAATTGCATTACCTTTTAGGTTTTGTATAAGAGGGTAGTCTTGGTTTTACAAGTACAATTGCGTCCATCTTGTGGCCTCTTGAGATGTTTATCCAGAGGAGCAAAGGTGAGTTGAGTGAAAGGGGGGGGGGGGGGATTTTTACATAAAATCTTAATGCTATATTTCGATTCAAAACCTAATTGCATGTCTGGAAAAGTTGCATGCAGTGCATAGCTGAATCAGTTATTCAGCTGCAGCTAGAAGCTTTGCAATATGTAATCAGGATTTGCATTGTCATGAACTTAAATATTGAATACTTGTTCGGGCTAACTCAAATTAATTTAAAGGTTATAACAGAATTTTCAGTAAAGACAGATTTAATTTAAGGTTATAACAGAATTGTTGTAATGTAACTTTTCCAAAATACGACCTTTCTATACCTTAGAAGTCACAGGAGCATCATGGAGGCTATGCGGCAATATACAGAACTGCTACACACACACACCAGTTCCCAACGAAGGACCTGAACATAAGTGCAGAATTATTTTGTATCCAGCCTAAATGAGCTCAAAGGATCTTTATACAACAACATCAAGCAGTGTTGGCCGTGGATACAATATGGATCTAGTAACCTTCAGGTATAGCAGTTTGTGTCAGCAGACTCTGCACACACATCCTGTCAATGCAAGAACAACAGCGTCCAGGTCTAAATTTGGCCTGTTCAAGAAGTGAAAATGAACTGGTACTGGACTGTAAGCCAAAATGCACTTTACCTTTAGTAGCCAAACTAATATTGCACTCGCTGCTGAAGCTGAGGCAGTGAATACTGTCTGACAAGCTGTAGAAATAGTCATGCTGAATAAATATGTTTGATAACGACTCACAAGCTGTAAAAGCAGTTTCAGACAGAAGTGGCACAGAGGGAGATGTTTGCCTTCATCCTAGAAGTGTATGTGCCTGGAAATCCTTGCTTATAACTGATAATCTTTTTTCTCAAGGATGCAATTAATATACCTTTTTGTAACGGGTTGTAGCTGCTAAAGAGGCTGTAGGCAACCCAGTTGGGACTGTGAGACAATTGTCGTTGTATTAATTTGAAAATGAAAGCGGACAAATGGTTCCCATAAATATCGAAGGCAAGCATTATCTAAAGCACATTCTGCTTCCTATTTTTTTTGGAGATTAACATATTTCTGGTTATCCATTTAACTATCGTGCTGCTACATTAGATAATCACGTGCTGTCCTTGTTTTCTTGCCAGATAATTTCAACTTTGCTTAGGCCTCACAACTGGAAAGCTCGTGCAAACAGGTGGTTCTTCTTGGATTCTAAATTTTATGCATGAACCAACTTTTTTTCAGAAATTCTCTTGGGATGGTGATCTTCATGGTCAGTTTGGTGATTTGATATGGCTATTTGATAAATATGGATTTCCTTCAACTGCATTATACAACATGTAAGTTAGTATGGTAGGTTAACGGTACTTGTTTGTGCTTCAAAATAGCTC
Source organism: Astragalus membranaceus (assembly GCA_039519185.1). Lineage (NCBI taxonomy): Eukaryota > Viridiplantae > Streptophyta > Magnoliopsida > Fabales > Fabaceae > Astragalus > Astragalus membranaceus. Next base: position 127,836,682 of record CM076847.1, on the reverse strand, counting down.
AAGTGTAGATGGTAGTAGTATCAATCAACTACTTTCTATTCTTGTCATATGTTATCGTGGATCTTTTTGTTCCTTTGCTGCAATTATAAGTTAGTTCCAATATTCTTGTAATGTTTTAGACTAATTAATTGTAAAATGTTAACCATCCATATATTTTCTTTAAAAATGACGAATTCCCATCTGAGACTAGTTTTTGCGGTGTTTGGTTTTATAATCTTAAACTGTTACTTTGTATTAGTTGTTTAATAATTAAATAAATGATGAATAATTGATTAGAGTGTTTTAGCAGAGAATACCATAATATAGAAGAACATTTCTTGGAACCACTCCATATTACACATTCTAGAAGCTCTTCCTGGTTTTAAGTCACATGATTTTATTTCTTGATGATTAGTTCTCAGTAACACTCCATTCCCAGAAGGACAAGACTTAGGTGCAATTTCTTTGGTGTTGTTTTTACTGTTTTCTAATCTTTAACACATGGATTGTGCATTTAATGTTTTTTTTATCTCCTTAAATAATATTTGATTTGACCGTTATGTTTAATATTTGCACCAAGACCTCTCAGCTCTAGCCGTTAAATAGAGAATAAACTATTAATTTAGTCCTTGAACTAATGTGATCTTTCCCACTTGATCTTAACATATATAAATATAACAAGGAGTTCCTAAAGTTTGTAAAATCTGTCAAATTACTCTATGAATTTTAAGAAGTTTGTTTCTTTAGTCTCCATATGTGACTACCTATTAAACTTTAGAAATTAACTAGTAAGATACCCGTGCATATGCACGAGTTTATGAATGAACTTAGACAGTATTTAAACAGTCTGAACATTACCTTGTGAAAATAAAGACAAATTTAAAGTAGATAAAAAAGAATTTTAAATAAAAAATAGATAAATATTAAAATCTAAAAATGTAAAATTATCATTTAAAAACAATCTGTGCATTTATCCCGTATATTTTATATATTAGTGTTGTTATCCCGTGTTTTTTTTATATATCAGTGCAACTATCCCGTGTTTTTATATATATCATTACAGTTATCCCTATATTTTTATATATCAGTGCGATTATCCCGTATTTTTTTATGTATCAGTGCAGTTATCTCATAGTTTCAATTGATTATTTGAGTTGATTAGTAGATAGTAAAAGAGAGATAATAGATTATCAATAAGAAATATTTGTTTTAAATATCAATGACAAATATTAATCCCATGTTTTTTATATATCACTACAGTTATTCCGTGTTTTTTTATATATAAATGCAGTTATCTCGTAGTTTCAAATGTTTAGTTTTATTGATTAGTAGATTATGATAGATAGTAAAAGAGAGATAATAGATTATCAATAAGAAATATTTGTTTTAATTATTAATTAGTAAGTCTTCTTGTTTTTTAGATAGTAGGGTTTGGAGTAGTAGTCTTCAAAATTTTTAATTATCAATGACAAATAACTCAAAGCTTGAGTGCAAGTGGTTAATGCACTTCATCTTAAGAGGCAGACTCGGCTAGTATCTGGGTTCGATCCCCGCCGATGTAACAAATTGAAGCCAGACTTTACTTACCTCCCGACCGAACTCCGGATTATTCAGAGTCCCTTTCCCCTGAATACCGGAGCTAGACAAAATTATCAATGACAAATATTAATCTCATGTTTTTTATATATTAGTGTAGTTATCCCGTGTTTTTTATATATCAGTGTAGTTATCCCGTAGTTTCAATTGATTATTTTAGTTGACTAGTAGATTACAGTAAATAGTAAAAGAGAGATAGTAAATTATCAATAAGAAATATTTGTTTTAAATATTAATTAGTAGTTTAAATAGTCATTAAATCTTATTGTTTTTTAGATAGTAAGTTTATAGTAGTCTTTAAAAACTTTAATTATCAATGACAAATATTAATCTCGTGTTTTTTTATATATCTGTAGTTATCCCGTGTTTTTTTAGATATCATTGCAGTTATCTCGTAGTTTCAATTAATTATTTTAGTTGATTATCAATAAGAGTGTAAACAGATTTTGGAGAGAAAAATTAAAATTTTAAGGTGATAACTTTTTCCAAAAAGGTAATAGTTTTTTTTTTTGTTTTTTAGTGTCACTCATTTACATTTTTATAGGTAATTTTAGTAGAGTAGTGTTTGTATAAATTTAGAAATTTAGTTAAAAAAACTAAAGTGAAATGATAAGAAAAAGAGAAGAATTGTTTTGGGAAAAGTAAAAGTAAAATAAAAAGAAAAAATGAAGAAATAGAGTGTAAGAGAAAAGTGAAAATGAGGAAAGAGGGTATAAGAAGAAAGAGAAAAAAAAGGAAGAAAGTGAGTGTAAGAATAAAAAGAAAGAAAGAGAGGGTAATGACACTTTTACCCTTAAATTAGATAGGTGTCTTGTTAATAAAAGATCCAAATTGGTAATTTCATAGGAAGTTTGTTTGTATAAATAGATAATAAATAGATAAAGTGAAATGATAAGAAAAAAAGAAGAATTGTTATGGGAAAAGTAAAAGTGAAAGAAAAAAAGAAGAAAGAGGTGTAAGAGAAAAAGAGGAAAGAGAGTGTATGAAGAAAGAGAAAAAAAAGAAGAAAGAGAGGGTAATGACACTTTTACCCTTAAATTAGATATGTGTCTTGTTAATAAGAGCTCCAAATTGGTAATTTCATAAGAGGTTTGTTTGTATGAATAGATATTACATTTGATGGATTTCACATACTTTAAGGGTTACTTATTATTTTCATCTTGTAAAAAAAGGGTTACTTATTATTTTCATATACTTTTGACTTTTGAGACTAAATGAGATGAAGTGCAAGCTTAGAGACTAAATTGAGGATTTGCTATTAAATAAATTTGAAGTTAAATAATTATGTTTCATAATTTAAATGGATCGAGTTAGGATATTCGAAGAAGAAAAATTGAACAATCATCCGAACCAAAAATCTCGAAAATAAAAGAAATTTTGCACCCCCGAGCCTTGGGTCTTAGGTCTTGACATTGAGCGTGACTATCTTCATTTTTTTCTTAGAATTTAGCTAGCTATCACTGCACTCTTTTCTAACGTATTTTCTTAGAAGCTAACTCCTTTAGTAAAGCTTATAAACAAAGTGAGAGTATTTTAATCCTTAAATTCTCATGAAATGAAATAAAATTACATGTATCACGTATGTCATAGTTTTGGACATTAAATATATTTTTAAAAAAACAATTTTTTTTGTTAAATATAACTCTAAGAGTCTAAATGAATAAAAGAGAAGGACTTAGAAAATATCATATTTTCATTATTTTGAGAGATGAATAATACATTTGTTCTGCACCGTGCTTCCGATCTTGATAGATCGCCTTGAGCAGTTGGTAGGAGTTTTATCCTTGATTCTGTTTATGTCTCTCAGTCTTAAGATGGTCGATCTTGAGGAGGTCGACCTTGCTCAGCCTTGACTCGGTCGATCTGAGGAGGTCGATCTTGAGGAGGTCGATATTGATCGGTCTCGAGGCGGTCGATCTTGAGGTGGCGGGGTTGTACCTGCAATAACACTCCGACGCTCAAGTCAGTATTTGAGTGAATGAGTCTAAGTTGTCAAAGGATCTCCCCTGTTTATGAGCATTAAGTGTGGTATTTATAGAGATTGAAGGTGCTTGGCTTGATGCATTTGGGCCGTTCGATCTTGCATAATGATCATGGCCGTTGGGTGAATGGATTTCACTTCCACGAATGGGCCTCTAAGTAATTGGGCCTTGGGGGTGTAAATAACAGAAATTCTAATTACCATAACAGTGGCCCCCCAAGTCTGGTCGCTTGAGGAGCGATCTTGACTTGATGAGATGATGAGGTTTTGCGTTTTTGGCTCTTTGAGTAGAAGTTCCTTTAGTCCTGAGCTGATGCCGATCTTGAAATCTAGGACCTTGTTACGAGCTTTATGAATGTTTTTTTAATTCTGCATGTCATGTATGTCGTTTCGCACCCGAGGGACTCGAGGTGGATATGTACGATGAAAGAACGTCGGTAAATGAGGAACTCGATTTACCGGGCTCGAACCTATAGGGCAGTTTACCAGGACTCGGCCTAGATTTAACTCGCCCTGTAGGGGTATCGGCAGCTGTGGCCGATGGTCGTTCTTAGGACGTTTCGATCCTTGAAGACCTGGTCTCTTTGAGATAGTTTACTGAGACTCGGCTCGGATTTAACTGTTTTCTCAAAGAGTTTGCGACCTTGGGTGGTCGCTCAGGGAGATCATTTAAGATCGGTCCCAGGTGGAGGAGAAGGGGAACCATTCCCTCGTTGAAGGTGTGGAGGACAACGATGATCGTCGAGATCGTTATGTTGTCGAGCCGGAGGAGAACGGGAACCATTCCCTCGTTGACGGCGTGGAGGACAACGATGATCGTCGAGATCGTTATGTTGTCGAGCCGGATGAGAACGGGAACCATTCCCTCGTTGACGGCGTGGAGGACAACGATGATCGTCGAGATCGTTATGTTGTCGATCTTGCAGGGAGAATGATTAAATAGGCTGTAGAACTATCAGATTTCGGAATTATGTATGAAGCTCGAACAGCTTTAAAAGCACAAGTTTTGGCGAAATGATCCCAGCTAACATCGAATCTGATGTACGGATCCTACCTGTCGATGGATTCTCTAACCCAAAAGATTGACAGAACTTGGAACGCAACGAAGCTGAAGAGTTATTATCTTTCGAAAAAGGGATCGTGTACATTTCGCATAAGGGACACCGTAGCGTGCTCCGATCTTATGTAAATACAAACGACTTATTTATAATGAAGAAAGGTAACCTTTCCGAGGTTCCACGAATTCTTTCAGTGATCGATGTCGATGCGGGGTTTTGATGGTTCGGCATGTGACGATACTTTGTCGATCTTGGCATTCTCTTCTTCGTTGATGAAACACTGGGATAGCTCGAGGAACTCCTGCAAGGTGTTAGGTTCCCAAGTGTTAATATGCTTTCGGAACGAGCTTCCAGGAAGCAGACCTTGGGCCATGAAGAAGATTCGAAAAGCGTCGTCTAATTGTTGAACCTGAAGAGCTTCGCTGTTGAATCGCTCTATGAATTCTCTCAGGGGCTCGTTTCCCCTTTGTACAATGGATGCTAAAACATTCTTGTTTTTGGGTTTGCTCTTGGAATGGGCAAAATGCACCGAGAAATGTTTCGCTAATTGGTCCCACGAGGAAATGGTGTTCGATCTTAACGTCCGAAACCATTCGAAAGCCATTTTGTCCAGGGTTAATGGGAATATTCGGCATTTCATTTCCATCGGTACGTTCCGGTAATGCATGGTCGTGTCAAACTGATCGAGATGCCTATCGGGGTCGCCCGTTCCGTCGTAAGTCTTCAGTCCTCCAGGTGGTTTTTCGAGATAACGTGGGACTCGGAAATTATCGATTGCTTTTGTGAACGGACCTTTTCGCCCAGGTTGATTCGCCCGAGATTGTGGTTGGTGTCTGTAATGAGGATCGGGATGTCCGTACCGTCGCGGTTGATTGTTTTGAATGTTGTCACGGCTCCTTGGACGTCGTCTTAGCGAGGTCGAGTCCCTGTGTGGATGATGTTGAGGGGGGTTATATGAGCCTTCAAGATTTTCGAAACGTCGAACCGGAGGAGGACGGGAACCATTCCCTCAGTGACGACGTGGGGGAGAACGATGATTGAGCTTTCTCCTAGGGGGTGATCGACGAAAGAGTCTTCTTTGAGTTGGGTTTCTTTCCTCAAGGGAGTCTTGCCCGGACGATTGTCGGTCCGGAACGTTCCGACCTTGAAGCCTTGCTACCTCGGCTTCGAGGTTAGTGAAACGGTCGCTTCTTTCTTCGTTTACGGCTTCTTGTCGGGCCAGTAGCTGAATGAGCTGTTGAACCGCATCGGTCAAAGCTGGAAGTAATTGAGGAGGCGGTGGTAAGCTCGCTTCATCTGTGATTGAATGTACTCGGGGCGGTCCTGTGTTGGGATATTGGTTTCGAGCTTGTGATGAATTTGTGAGTTCCTGGACGTGGCCTTCAGGGGTTCGTTGAGGACCGACCTCGGGTTCGGCCATTAGAATAGCCGGTCTTGATTGGCGTGTTGGCGCCATTTTTAAGATCAAGGAGATGGTGGGAAAAATAGGGCACTGATTCTCCCACTGTGGTCGCCAATGTTCTGTACCGTGCTTCCGATCTTGATAGATCGCCTTGAGCAGTTGGTAGGAGTTTTATCCTTGATTCTGTTTATGTCTCTCAGTCTTAAGATGGTCGATCTTGAGGAGGTCGACCTTGCTCAGCCTTGACTCGGTCGATCTGAGGAGGTCGATCTTGAGGAGGTCGATATTGATCGGTCTCGAGGCGGTCGATCTTGAGGTGGCGGGGTTGTACCTGCAATAACACTCCGACGCTTAAGTTAGTATTTGAGTGAATGAGTCTAAGTTGTCAAAAGATCTCCCCTGTTTATGAGCATTGAGTGTGGTATTTATAGAGATTGAAGGTGCTTGGCTTGATGCATTTGGGCCGTTCGATCTTGCATAATGATCATGGCCGTTGGGTGAATAGATTTCACTTCCACGAATGGGCCTCTAAGTAATTGGGCCTTGGGGGGGTGTAAATAACAGAAATTCTAATTACCATAACAACATTTATATTTATTCTACCTTTTTACTCTTCTAAATTACTTTTCACACATTTTGTTCACTGACTGGTATATCATTTTATTGTTTTATTATTTAAAAACCAGGATAGGCAGCATTCCAACCCTTCTTGCTGTGGTCAAATCTCAAATAACTATCCGTAAGACTGTCTAGCTCAACTGGCAAATACCGAAATGTTAGGCTGGATACCATGTCTCGGGTTCGAATCCGGGACCTCACAGTTGTGTGTGTGAGTTTCTAGTGGCAGTGACCACTCCGTCTACATACCAAAAAAAATCTCAAATAACTAGGTATTTTCTTTAGTAGTCTCATGGATACTTAAGCGTTGTTGTATGCTAGTTGCTGAAGTAACATAATTAGAACCCTTTTTTTTGCATAGGTTACTTAACATACCCCATTCAGTTAAGACTAAAATTCTGGCAGTATGTCTTTTAAATACACTAAATTGAGTAACTTAAAGTTGTAAGCCTTCACATTAGATGGGACCTGTCTCCGTTAAAAACTAAGATACATGTGTATTTGTAGAAAATATTCCCATGAAATAAGGAAACTAGACATGTCATGTCCCCACTCCCCAGTTTAAATTTGAATCCACCCTGGCAGCCTGTGATCTACTTTTAATAACTTGAGTTATAGAACTCCAATTAAGGTGCGATTAGTCTCAACTCAATTGAAAGAAAATTTGCAATATTTATTTTGAATATATTTTCACAATTTCTGGATCTTTAGATTAGTGCCAGTTTGAATTTGAAGTTGGAATCCTTAATTTCATAGTTGAAACTTGAAAGATAACATGCAATATATATATAGGAATTTTATTCTTACATAATATACCTAGATTTTACCCAAATTGAATTTTATTCTCACACTGATTGAATAGATAATCTTCCATTACTTTTTGTACCAAATCCCTCCTTACTAGGCAGAATTCTCTATGTATTTACGAGTTGACAACTGAACACTTAATCCGGATTTCCCCAGCCGAGCCTGTGAGGACCTCAATCGCTCCCATCCTCTTCATTGACTGTGCGAACTCTGTGAAGAACTTGTTTTGATTGACCAATTCTTCAACAATATCTTTTGACTGTTCTGTTGTTAGAAGGGCAGCATCTGATTCGAACAGACCCTTTTTCTGGATAAGGTTAGGATAATATTGACTGTCAAAATTGGTAGAGCTGCCAGGATCCATCTCTACCGTTGTGGTGTTGTCACTCAGGCTCTGACATTTAGTCTTCAAGAATGCAGCATAAGTGGAATTCAAAGAAGGGTCTTGATCACCTTTTCCGGTGAAATTATAAAGTCTGTTACTGAAGAAGTTGCAATGGCCTACTCCAATCGTGTGTGCTCCTACATGTATTATATTCAAGTTAGTTAATCTGTGCCACTGATTATGGTCATTTTGTAATTCATTTCATCCACAGTAACTGTATCTATATTATATGAAGGTACCTGATAATACAACCAGATCGTGCACGGTGAGACCTTTACTGGAAAAGTTTTGTTTGAGTTGGGTGAAGTTGAAGTTAGGTGCTGGGATATTGGCCAAGGCTTCACTAATTTTCGATACGGTGCCATCTCTTCTTCCGGTGAGCACTTCCCACATAGGTTTGTTAAACTGCAAATCTTATACATGCATTAACTATATATACTTATGATAGATATATATGTGAGATATCAGTTTAAAGTTAGTTAAAATAGAATAAATTGTGAGCGTGAACTTTTCTGTAAAGACTGCAGGCATTGCTTGGATTGCAAGAATATAAAATGGTTGTTAACTTACTTGGACAGAAACAGCGTCCCTAGTAGCCAATGCCAATATGTCAGCACAAGACACAGTTTTGGGACATATTGCCTCAACTGCATCTTTTAAGTCATCTATGACATCAAAGCCAGCCAAAGTTAAATTAGGAACTGCTTCCTTCTCTGCCGTATTATTGGCAGTGGAGTTCAACAAAACCGAGCCATCACAACCCTGAAAGGTTTATGTTTGCAATCTATGTTACACATTGTTACACAGTTGCACACATACCATACTGGACAAATATATTCCTATAAAGAAAACATTATTACTAAAAACAATCATGGTTTGTTAATTTACCCTGACAAAACAGTCATGAAAGTGCATTCTAAGCAACTTGGCTGGTAAGCTTGGATCAGTAGAGACATGCTTTTGGGTTTTGTTATTGATAATGTCGGCAACTTGAGGGCAGGAACTACGGTAGAAGTTCTTCACTAGGCTACCTCCTTGACAAACCCCAAGGAAGCTCAAAAGTACCATGCAGGCTACTAGTGAAAATCTGATCATCATATTCATACTAAAACTGTTTGCGTCAGTTCCCTATAGTAGTCTAATATTGAGAAATGGGATGCTAAACTATAAGGACATTGCACTTCTTATAGACATTATCTACCTACCATCTTTCTATAGTATGCATTACACATTTTTAATTGGGAGGTAGAGATTCGTTTCAAATTAACTACTGCCTCTTTCTTTCTTTTATTTATATATATATATATATATATATATATATATATATATATATATATATAAAAGTTTAGGCTAGTTGAGTTTGAGGAGCTCACCAGGGTTGGGAAAAAGACTCAAGACTCAGAGAACTTATAGAGATACCTATATATTATTCACCAATGGGGTCCTCGCATTGGCATCGGTGTTCGAACCCATGTTGGGATGTGAGTTGAATCCTTATCAAACCGACTAACTTTTGTGAATCAGGATCCTCTCTCTTACTTCTCTCCATTACCATAGTTTTAGGGTGTTTTAGGTGTATAACAAATATTTAGACCTTGATAAATTGTGAGGATCTTTACTCACTTAACATAAGGACCCCGCTTACTATTATATTATCACAATTCCAAATTAAAATAGTCTACTCTTGAACTAAACTGTGAAGAGTTAACCACCAAGTAGATCTAATCTAACCTCCACAAGAAAGCGCACTTTTTTTGGACAAATAAGAAAGCATAGTTTAAGTCATGCATTTAAAGTAAAGATCTTCATTTATGAATGTTTAAATATTTTTTGTACACCTAAAACACCTTAAAACTATGCTCAATTTTCGTTGCCTAAACCCTTTTTTTGGTCTATAGAGGAAGTGGCAATTGTCGCCTGAAACTCACACACAACTGCAGATCTCGGCTTCGAACTCGGGTGATGATATCTAGCCTAACAATTTTGGCATGTTCTAGTTGAGCTAGGCGCTATGGATTTTATTGGCTAAACCCTTTGACAATACATTACACATTCAATTAATTTCATCTTCAATCAATGAATGTAATGTGCTTGAATTAGCTAGCTTTTGCTAAGCTAGGTAAAGCCGTTTTTCAGAGTAACTACATGAACACAACGGGAATGGATTGCATGCCTTGAGGGCGCCAATACCTTGGTGCCTTTTCTTACTTTTTATCCGTTGGATAAATCCAATGTTCCACCTTGTGCCACGTGTCTTTCGTCTCTTTGTTTTTTAAAAAAAATCTGAAACAGAAATGCAAGTCCTTTGACACTGATATGGCAACACCAGTGACGGCCGCCGCCCCCAGCACTCCAACCGCCGCGACACTCCGCCTCCACCTTGCTCCTGCTGCAACGACACTCTTCCCTCCGTCTTTCTTCTGTGTTGATGCTCTCATAGCTCGCCGCACCTCCGATTTCCAACTCCGACATCGCCGCACCACCGCCTTCCACAACAATTGCAAATCCACAAACCCAACAACAGAACAGCAACTTCGATTCTCACGTTTCTATTTTCCATGGAATCTGAGTCACAAAACATTCTATTTTCACGATTGAACTGAGTCACAAAATGGGTAGCAAACATTCTATTTTCCACTTGAATCGGTGAGTCACGAATTTGAACTTTACCATGATAGCAAAACGAAAATGGGTCTGAATCGGTGATTCACAGCAAATATGAAACGAAGATGCAGATGAAAACGATTTAAAAACGCGGGTCAAAAACGGGTCGTATCTAGAAACGAAAATGGGTCAAAAAGAAAACGATTCAAAAACAGAAATGGGGATGATTCAAAAACGAAAATGTATGATTAAAAAAGAAAATGGTGATGATTCAAAAACATAAACGTATGATTCAAAACCGAAGAGATCTGGGTTTCTCAGTTTCCTTTTCAGATCTGGGTTTCCCAGCAATTTCGCTTCCAACGAAAATGGTGATGATTCAAACACATAAACGTATGAATCTCACGCTGTGGAAATGGTGGGTTCATGGTGGCAGTGTATCAGTGGTATGGCTGTGGAGGAAATGGAGGAGATCAAGATGAAGGAGAGGTGGTGAGGTCAGTGGTTGTTGACAAATAATCTCTTTGGTTGATTCTGTGTTTTAATTTTTTCTTAAAAATTACCACGTGGTGTAATCCAATGCATTGGATTAATCAGATGGATGAAATTTTGGGAAAGGCACCAAGTCATCCCGCCGGCAAGGCACACAATCTGATCCGGAACACAACATTGTCTAAGGTTGTCGTTGACTTGTACATCGAGACCAGCTACTATTGAATAATGTATTAGCTACGTGGTTTGGTTAAAATAAGCACCAATAATTGGATGGAGAGAACAGGTTTTAGAAATTGATTAAATATCAACAGAAAGGACAAACATTTTTTCTTGAAAACCCCTGCCTACGGATCCTAATGCTGTTAGTATATGCTAGCACATATATAATTTCGTTTAATTTGTTGTCGTAATCTTCTTAGGTCAAACCTTTTGTATTTTTTTTCCTTTAATTGAACAAACCACCTCAATACGACCCTTAATATATATAGAATGAAGCATAATGGAACGTAAATGGAGTCCTATTATTGAGAAAACAGATCTGTGTTTAGTAAACATATATATTAATGTGCTTAGGAGGCTTATTTAGAGGACAATTGCGCAAATATATATGGTAAATATTTAAAGTCAGCTATACCAATATACATGTCCATGTGCTCATCGAGTTTGATAGAGTTTCAATGTTTTTAGATACAATTGGTCTACACTATATAATACTACCTCCAGTTATCTAATGAACTAAAAGCTGCATTATCTCTTATAAAACGGATCAGAGGTAGTATTGTTTTAAAAACTGAACCAATAGAATAGTTTAATCGACTAAACCATGAGTCGACACCGTCTACAGTTTAGTTATTTTCACAGTTCGATTATGGTTTCATCCAGGTTCAAACGGTTTAAAGCGGTTGAATCATAATTCGTAGGTCTCACTATGTTGTTTGGTTCGGTTTTGAAAACATTATTGTATAGTGTTTGAGTACATTTCCAATTTGCAATAATCACATACTTATTCCTGCTTGTTTGATTACCAGTAAACTAGTGAAAAAAAACAAAAGAGCACTCTGACTTATAGATTACATGATAAAATGCTAATATTCTGCAAAAGGATGAAATTATACCTTTAAATGGCATTTTAAGAGATAGACATACTTATCCTAAAAAAAGATAAACATACCGGTGCTGTTTTTATTTTTTATTTTAAACAAGAATTGAAATGCAATAGTATTACAGGTTGTCCAGAAACATGCAATTAATGATAACCAATATTCATTGACACAGGTGCTCCAGAATGGATTGGTCTATTGGTTTTCTACGCCTAAACCGAATGTTTGCGGGAGCATTGTGCATTTGTGCTCTTCAAATGGATGTTTATATATAAACCGTGAATGCGGTTTTACAGATTAAAATCACGTAGATGAAGAAATGAGAGATTTATGAGAGCCTTTCAATAATTGTTTTCTTTATATTTTGGCAGAATAATGAAAGCATTTGTTCTCTCTAATTTGGAGAGAGAGGGGTGGCTTTTGACATGAGATCCACGCTCTTTATTTTCATAAAAAATTTGTATTGATTTTGAAGGAGAGGGAGGAGGTGGTCGTGGGGAGAGGGAGAAGGAGATCGGGGGTATTTTGTGAGTTTTAAAATTGATCCATATTTCGTACAACCCCCTCTACTCATTAGACACTCCCAAAAATAGGTGAAAGACGAAAATGCAATTAATGAAACGCGCGCTCCCCTTTCTTTTGGGATTACGACCAGCCGGAAGTTTACCACCGAACCGGTTCGGAAAAAAAGTATCGAGTGTTATTTCGTGATAGACACCCCCTTCAACAATGATTTTACCACGTCCGGAAGTTAACTTTCGAACCGGTACGAACCCAAAGTACCGAACCACTGAAAAATATGACAGATATTTTATGTCGTTCAACGGCTCAGATTCCATCGTTCATTATCATCAACGGCCTAAAATCAGTCAAAAAAGTAGTCAAACGTGTCAGAAAAATGAGTGGCTGAAATTTTCTTTGGACATTGTGTCACAACGGATAGAATTTCAACGGTTCTGATTTATGGTCATCAATTAAAATCAACGGCTCACATTGGACCACACCTATTATAAATAGGTTCTCACTTTTCACTAAGTTTCACACCCTACCCACATTTCTGCTTCTTCACAAACACCCTACCCCCACCCACTGAAATGGAATGGGAGTTGTGCCCAACCCAGTACTCAAATGATAAATTCCTAACCATCCTTCATCACCGTGGAACTGTCACCAACAGGGAAGATGATGTTTGATTTCAATGTCGCAATCCTATCTTCTGTAGGATGAATAAGGATATAACATTCACCCAGTTGAAGGAAAAGGCAGAGATGCATGTTTGTCGAGAGGGAGAGTGGCGTAAAGACGTAAGTCAGTTACGTTACCGCAAGCACAATTATGGAGACGACGGGGCTATTCGTTATTCCGCTATGGAGATTCGGAGCGATGTTGACGTACGCACCATGATGGAAGCACATGTTAATGTTCCACCAGGACGCCGTATCTTGGAGCTGTATGTCGAAACAATACGCACTTCGGACGAGATCATTTATCTTTTGCAACAAGGACTTTAAAATAATCGCCAGTTTCGTTATTATTTTTTATTTGTTGTTCTTGTTTCGTTATGTTTCAAAAAAATGAAATAAAGATTGAATGTATCATTTATCTTTTGCAACAAGGACTTTAAAATAATCGCCAGTTTCGTTATTATTTTTTATTTGTTGTTCTTGTTTCGTTATGTTTCAAAAAAATGAAATAAAGATTGAATGTTTCATTTGTATTGTTGCTAGATTTTATTCAAATAAAGATAGAATGTTAAAATAAAGATAAAAATTAAAAAAACTGGCATTCAGAGGATTGGAAAGCAAAATTTCAACGGTTCAGAAGTTGATTAACGAACCCGTTCGGTAATGAAATGCTGAACCATGCCAAAAACACGGGTTCAGAAATAAACTTTCAAACCATGCAGATTCCAGGAAAAAAACAGCGACGAAAACAGAGAAAGCAGAGAATCTTTGATTGCGTTGGGACCCCTGAGTGAGAGTATTGTGGATATGTAAGTGACTGAGAGAGTGAGGGAGAATGTATAGAGAGTTTTAGGGTTGTAACCAGTGTTTTAAAAACCGGCTCGGCCCGGCCGGTCGGAACGGTAACCGGGGGGTAACCGAGCCGATCAAGGTTTTGGATCGGCCATGCAGCAAACCGGTGGGAACCGGTGTGACTCAGCCGGTTTTTGGAAAAACCGGTGACCCGGCTCGAACCAGACCGGGTTTTGCATTTTGCTTTTTTTTTTATCAAATCTTTGAACTGTAATTGGGAGGGGCCGCACGAACGCAGTCCCCCACTAGTGATTGCCATCTAGGTAAGTATGTTTCCCATTGACATACGTCTTGCTTTTATATCTCATTCTCCTCCCTGTTCCGTTCATTCTATGCGATGTGGGACTATTTGTAAACTACATAAAACAAAAGAGACTCAAAACCCTCAACAAAATGCCATTAGTGGGGTTTGAACCCCTGACCTGTTGAAAGCAAATGCTGAGCGCTACCATGAGGCTACCAATCTTATTGAGGATATTATTTATTTCGAATATATATAATTAGTACCTCTTTTCCTAAAAGTCAAGTACGAATCCTCATGGCATTAGCTTGTAATATTAATATTATGTTTCAACAAACTTATTTAATATTAAGTATTTTTTTAAAGATTTATTTAATATTAAGTTGTTAACTTATGAAATTTCTTCCAAATATTTATTTAAGCATGATATGAATTTTTAAAATTTATTTAATATATACCAAGCAAATAAAAATAAAATAGGCATGGTGTGTAATTTTAGCAAATTAAGTTTTACAAGTATGAAATATATAGGTCCTGAAAATTTAGGAATTTTTTATATTTTAGTAGATATAAAATAAACATAGTTATTAATTTTACAGGGACGAAATGTATATTATATACTATATAGGTATTGAAAATTCTCGAAATAGAGACCGGGTCCGAGTCATCCGGTTCCGGTTTTGGTCATGCGGTTCAACTGTCGACCCACCGGTCCGACCCTTGACCCAGTGACCCGGTACCTTCACCGAGTCGGTCACCGGTCCGAGTTTTAAAACATTGGTTGTAACTAATATTTTACCTGTGCATCCGCACGGGTGACACTGTATTTGTTATATTTGCTATAAAATTATAAATATGTTGAAAGTTGCAAGATATAATAAAAGAAAAAGGAAAATGTCGATAAAAGGCTATATTTCAAATTTATTAAGATACTTGTGTTGCAAAAAGTTAAAAAAAATCGGTATCTTCTTATAATATTAATTATGGAGTAAAAATCAAGAAAAAAGAAAATGAGATTTAATATAAGATATGCACATTCGTTGTCACTCCCGTTGTCACTCTCCGTTGTCTTGCCGCTCCCCGTTGCCCCTCCCATTGTCAGTCTTTCGTTGCCGCTCCCGTTGCCACTTGTTTATTTTTTTTATTCTAGATCATTTAATATTAATTTAATCATTTTAACTAAATTATTTAAAAAATGTTATTTTGGAATTTTGGATAGTGGTTAATTTTTTTAATAATGGAGTAAAAATCGGAAAATGAGATTTAATATAAGATATGCACTCCCGTTGTCGCTCTCGTTGCCGATCCCATTGCCAGTCTCTCATTGTCACTCGCGTTGTCGCTTCTGTTGCCTGTCTTGTCCGCTCCCTGCTGCCTCTCTTGTTGCCCCCTCCCAGTCTCTTGTTGTCGCTCCCGTTGCCACTTTTTTATATTTTTTATTCTAGATGATTTAATATTAATTTAATTATGTTAATTAAATTATTAATTTATTAAACTATTAAAAGAAATTATTTTGAAATTTTGGACCGTGGTTAATTTTTTTTGACAATCGTTAGTGGTCAAATTGATTGGTCTTAGTAGTTTAAGTAGATTATAGTAAATAGTTAATTTTAGATCATTTATTATTAATTTAATCATTTTAATTAACTTATTAAATTATTAAAAAATTGTTTTTGGAATTATTGATAGTGGGTAAATTCTTTTTGATAATTGTTAGTGGTTAAATTGATTAGTTTTAATAGTTTTAATAGATAGATTATACTAAATAGTAAATTCTAGATTATTTAATATTAATTTAAACATATTTATTAAATTATTAAAACAATAAAATTTGAAAATTTTGTTAATGGTTAATTTTTTGACAATTGTTAGTAGTTAAATTGATGTGTTTTAGTTGTTTTTAATAGTTAGATTATAGAATATAGGACAAAAAACAAAAGAAAAAAGTTTTAAAAAAGTAAAAGCTTAAAAGTCAAAAAGTTAAAGGTGAAAAAGCTGCCAGCTTTTTAGCATTTTGTGGTACTTTTACCAAATTGCCCATGTTTTTGTACACATGGCAAGTAAGCGAGATGTATACACTTGATTTTAATATATTGTATTGATTGATAATTGATGGGGGTGTAGGTGTGTGAGAGAGGGAGGGGATAGGTGAAATTTGGTTTTAGAGAAGGAGGGGTATTTTGGGGGGTTGGGGTTGTCTAGTGAGTAGGGAGGGGGTTATATGAAGTATGCCCCATTTTTGGGGGAGGGGAGTGTGCCAAAAAAGAGTTCCTAAAAAGGCCCGTTCCCTTTCTCGATTACTTAACTTTGCCCATTAAAGTTGGGGTTGGCCATTTACTTCTCTCGCCTTATCTTTTCATTTTTCTTGAGTCAGAGTAGATTAATATATTTTTTGTTAATGTTATCAATTATTATAATATAATATAAAACTACACTCCTTCTCTCAATTGTTCTTCTAATTATCTAAAAATTCATTTATACCATAATCTGTGATTGATTATCAGTGTAAAAGAACTTTACACCAAAAGTTTACAACAATTAAACTCTAAATTAAATATTAATTTTTTTAGTAATAGTTATGTTTTTAGTTTCATAACTAGTGCCCTTTTTCAAACAAAATAATCAACTTAAAAAATGACCTTGTATGAAATATAGTAGTGGTTGATTTTTTTACTTAATTGTAGTTGATTTTTTTAATTGCATCTATTGTTTTTTCAGACACACAAGTAGAATAAAAGTTGTGCATGTGTGTTTTAGGAAAAAAATATTATTTTTTTGACACAAAATTTAGGAAAACAATATACTCCCTCTAGTCTCATTTACAAGCAAAAAATGCATCTTCTAGGTTTATCAAATAACTTATGTATTGTCGCCCAGGTATATAAGTTATTTAATAAACCTAGAAATGAGACTAGAAAGAGTACAATAGTGGCTCACCAAACTCCACACGTTTGACTTTGCGCAGTGGTGGTTTTGATATAGATCGGTTACTGATCAGTGGCGGAGGGAGGGGGTGCCCACCGGTGCCATGGTCACCCCCAAAATTTGCAACACACTTACTACTAATATTAAAAATACTCTACGGTTACCCCGGAAAAATAATATACTCTTTTTGGTCGTTATCATAATTAAATTTTTGATGTCTCCATATCATTGAAATTGTCAAAGCAACCAACAGTGAGGGACATAACAGAAGTAATATAGTTACATATATTTTTTTTACTTGAAAAATATTAGTTACAATTAATTTTTATGCATGTATTCTAAATGTTTCGACAAAGGAAAACTTATATCATTTCATTCATAATCAAAGTGGTAATACAATTCGGACTACAATCATAAACTTGGGAGCTAGCAAAATCTCTTGATGCTCTAGCTAACGTATGAGCAACAAGGTTGGCTTGCCTCCAGATGAAACTAACCGCATAGTTTTGTGTCATAGATAATAAAGTCTTACATGTTCTCAAAATTGAGCCAAACTCAGTAATAGAATTACACACTCCTCTGATGTCATCTACGACTGTTTTACAATCCAGCTCGATGGTAACTCTTCGGATGCCTAATTCTTGTAACCAATTGACTGCTAGCAGTAATCCCAGTGCTTCTGGTTCCTGTGGTTGTGGTACTCCATAAAACCAGGCTGATTTCGCTTTTACAAAGGAGCCTTCGCTATCCCCGATGCACAGACCAATACCAAATCTATTATCATCAAACAACGCCGCATCGGCATTACACTTTACAAGATCCCCTGCCGGCCGAACCCACACAGCAACTGCAGCATCAGAATTAGCAGTAACAGGCCGCAACCTTAGTTGTTCCTGCGCGCGGCCTGGGCGCCGAGCCTGCTGCCAACCGAACAAAAACTCCATTGCGCAAGAAATAGAAAACGTAGCTGGTCTAACTGTGTTCTCCCAAATTTTTTCATTCCTCCTCTTCCATAAGCACCAAAAAATCAACGTCAAGCTTTGCCTAGCGTTGACAGACATGGCCTCCAGAATAGAAAAAAAACACAGACTTGAAATCAGCAGCCCCCGCGGTCAAAAATGGTTGAATTGTGTTCCAAAGAACCGCTTGTCTCCACTCAGTTTCAGCTTGTGCGCACCCAAAAAATAAGTGCCAGTCACTCTCTTCCTCCTGTTCACACCACAGACACTCCCCCGGACAATTAACACGACGCTTGTGAAGATTAGAACGACTTGGAAGAACCCCTCTAGCACAACGCCACAAATGAATCTTTACCTTTTGTGGAACCTTAAGCTTCCAAATCAAATGACACTCACCCAACGTACGTAACTCCGAACTATCAATCAATTCATTCATACATACGTAGTAAGCAGACTTAACTAAATAATGGTCATCTCTGCTTTTGTTCCACACCAGCTTATCCTCAACGTCCCTACCATGGAGCACCATCCCCTTTATGCGACTTTTATCCTCCTCATTAAATAATTGGTCTAGTAAATCGATATTCCACAGCCCTTCGTTTGCACTAAAGAGATTAGCCACTGTCATATTCTCCCAACCCGACACCATACTAGAAGAAACAAAAGAAGTAGTACCTCCTTTCACCCAGGGATCATTCCAAACATTGATAGATGTGCCATCACCAATTTTCCACCGAGCTCCAAAATTAACCAATACCTGTGACGTGTGGATGCTACGCCAAACATAGCTGGGATTATGGCCCAAGCGAGCCCCCATGAAGTCCCCATTAGGGAAGTATTTAGCTTTGAAGACGCGGGTAACTATAGCATCCTTGATGGTACACAAACGCCAACCTTGCTTCCCTAGCATAGCCAAGTTGAAACCATGAAAATGTCGAAAGCCCATAGCACCAAATTCTTTGCGCATAGATAACCTATCCCAACTCAACCAATTAATCCCTCTCCTTGCTCCTCTATTCGAACCCCACCAGAATGAGTTGATCATCCTCGCCATCTCCTCTCCTAGAGATGTAGGAATCAGAAAAGTGCTCATGCAATAAGCCGAAATAGCTTGAGCCACTGATTTCACAAGCACCTCTCCTAAATTTTTTTTATTAAGTCAAACAATTTGATATCGCACTCCTCAAATTCAAATCCTGGCTCCGCCCCTGTTGTTTCCGATAGAATATAACTAATCGAATCTATGTCTCTTTCAACAATGCAATGCATGGTGGCTGGCTCGTAGAGATGAATAATAATCCTGAAAAAAAGACATAATCTCAGTCTGCTCGGTGCCTTCAACTTAAAGAAGACAAGTTGCATAGGACACAAATGGTTAGGACACAAATGGCTAGGACAAAATGACAAACAGTTTTGGTAAACCAATGAGAGAGTAATATCTAAGAAATAAAGAATAACAAATCACTCTTTGCATCCTTTAATCACGCGAGCGAATCACACATAAAAAGGACCACAGTTGTTGGAAATACAAAAGGGTGTCTCCAGCAATAAGATGAATAACTAAAGAAAGGTTGTCATTGTGATGGACCAGACCAATCAAAAATACTAATCACTACTTAACATGCAACCTCCAATTTGGACCCAGAAACAAAAACAACTTTATGCAACGGTCTTCCAAAAATTCAAATTCCACTGTCCAAGCAAGTGCATGTCTCTCCTAATTTTCTTGGAAATAGGAAATAGGAAATTCTCATACGTGCATGCCTCACATCACACGAGAGCACACAAAAATGGTCCGTAGAAAAAAGGTAAATTTGATATTTACATGTGGGTAAATGTTTTACCTAGGCTCAGTACCCTTACCTATAATGGTTTGACTGTCACTATATTTTTACCTACTACAAGCAATGAAGACGGATCCAGAAAATTTTAATGGTGGGTGCAAAGAGTAATCAAACCTTTTTTTTAGAAAAAAAAATATTATAAATATTTACAAAGTAAATATACTCACAATAGAAAAGAGTAGATATTCAAACTCATACAAAAAATAGAGACTTACATAATTTTTAAAAAAAATAAAAAGTATCAATTTGGTCCTTAAATAATGGTTAAATTAGTCATTTCAAAATAATTTTAGGAACATTATAGTCCTCTTTAGAGATTAGTTCATTGCAACTAGTATTTAATTTTTGAATTGTCATTTTGGTGCTATTAATTTCTTAGAGAAGTCTTTTTTGTTTAAAAGATTTTTTTGGGCCTCTACTCCTAAAATACCACAAAATACTTAAGCTCTTCATGTGTTTATTTAGTGTTAGAAGACCCCGAAACAATAAAAATTAGAAAAATAAAATGATAAAATCAGTACTAATTATTCTCTCTTATTTTTTTATCAAACATGCATCATGCCAGAATTTATTAAAAAAGGGAGAAAAAAGACAGAGAAGAGCGAAGGGAGGACTAGACCGAAACCTTTGACAAAGGAAAAGCTAAATCCAAAACCGTAATAGGGAGCCCCTAACAGAGCCCCTAAAACACTGCATCCTAGATGCTAAAATAAAAATTCTAACTAACAATAGTTAGATAAACAAAAGATGTCCTTAAAACGAGAAGAAAACCAACCAAACTCTGGCCAGATGCTGATTTTCAGAAGATCCTAGGACCCGCAAGTCATATCAAAAAGAAACAGTGACAGAATTTGTCTTTGAGCGAGTGTTGTAGTCTGCTCTCTTATATATCTGATTATTTTCTACAAACATTCAAAAAGTAATTAACTTATATTGGGGCAACCTCTTTTTTATGGAGGCAAAAATATTTTAATCAAGCACGCCTAAGAAATTATTTTTGGGGCAAATGCCCCCATTTCTCTAAGCATCGACCCCCCACCGCTGCTCAGAGTACCTTTATCAACAATTTTTTGACGGTCACTAAAAATGTTTATTGATTCGTACTCAGATATTCACTTTGCTAAAACTTACATACATAAAAATGAATTACACTTACAAGGGAGACTCTGTTCAAATTTACATATATCAATAAATATCTTTGTTTTGTACCGTACTTCCGACCTTAATGAGTAGTCCGAAGTAGTTGGTAGATGTCGTCCTTGATCAGCGATGTTCGATCTTGAGATGACGATGTTCGATCTTGAGATGACAGTGTTGTACCTGCAAGAATACTCCGACGCTCAAGTCAGTATTTGAGTGAATCAATGTTTAATGTGTCTTTTGTTCCATCTTTTATGAGCATTGAAGGTGGTATTTATAGAGTTTGTGTGATGTCTGTTATGACGATCTTGGGTCGTTGGATCTTGCAGAGGTATCTGAACCGTTGGTTGATTGGGCTAGATTTTCTGGATGTGGGCTGGTTGATCATTGGGCCTTGTAGGGGGTGTAAATATTGCTGAGGCCTTTTGCTTATTACCATAACAGTGGCCCCCCAAGCCTGGTCGCCTGAGGGGCGATCTTGGCTTGATAAGCTGATGTCACTTTTGTCGATCATAGGACGCACCGAGCTTTCTTTTTTGAGGGACTCAAAAAAGGGGTGGCTAATGTTGGTCATGGGTTTTGTCGAGCTTGATTTACTTAATCGATCTCGAGATGTACCGAGCTTTCTTTACCGAGCTTTCTTTTGAGCAGTGGGATCTTTGCCTTGGATTTAGTGCCAAGCATTAAATGTTTCTGAGACGGCGTGCATTACGATGGCGGCTAATGATGGTGACGTTTTGTTTTTAGTGCCTGGCCTTTTGGTTTTGATTGGACGCGTTGATTCGACTTCCAGGCCCAATCCATGATATTCGGCCCACTATAAATAAGGGGCCACTTGCTCTTGTTTTGTTGCTGCACTTCTTCTGCTCTGACTACCGGTCTTGATTAACTCCTTCTGCTCTGACTTCCGGTCTTGAGGGGTGATAGTAGCTTGTCTTCAGGTCAACAAAAAGAGTTCTTCGAGATCCGATCTACCCATCTGCTTTATTTCGAGGTTAGTTTTTAATGTTTTCTATTTGTATTTGGGTTTTGGTCCCCTCCTAGTTTTTATTTGTTCGCTCAGAGTGGGGGTCGTCAGGTCAGGTTCCGACTTGTTCGCGGACCCATTTGCGATTTTTTTGTCCTGACACTTTGTCCCCTATTTCTGCAGCTTTTTAGATCTGGCGAGGACCAAACAAACCCGTAGGGACATAACCGAATATCGAAATGAGTTTGTAAAGATCATGGCCTCTGGTGGTGACGTCCCTGAAAGTCGAGAGAATCAGTCAATGGTTGGTATTCCAGACGAGCAAGATCATCCGCCCTCAGCTCCTACCAGCGAGCAAGCGGAGAAAAATATCGATGTTGAAAGTTTTTCTCCAGTAAACGATGTTAATGAGTCCGTTCCAGATGTTGTGGGAGCTATGGAGGAAGACCGGAGGACCGATGTGGTGACTCTCTCTTCAGATTCTGATGAGGAGGTTCGATCGGGGGAAAGACAGGGGAGCTCGGATACTATTGAACCGGAGAGCTCTGATGCTGACTTTGGGACGAGCTCAGTGCTTGAAGACGATTCTGATCAGGACGATGCTGATGGCACAGACCAGCCAAGTACGAGTCGTGCTTCTGATGTTTCAGTCGATGGTTATTCCAGTACCGGTCCTAGGGCTCATGACGTGCTGGTGCGGGAGGTTTGCCCTTATGATTGGGTTTCCACCAAGGTTTTGGAGATTGAATCGTTGTATCGTTCGGGCCATAACCTAGAGTCGGTAGGTCAAAAAATTGCTGGGTGTTCTGAGAGGAATATTTGGAGGGTCGAAGTATGAAGGATGGAGAGCACATGGCTTCTTGGGCAGGAGATCTTAAATTTACTATGTACCACGTGATGATAAATGATATGAACATCCGACCTCCTTTTACTTCTCTTGAACAGACAGTTCTGGCGGAGCTGGACGCAGCACCCTCCCAGCTACATCCAAATGCATGGGCTTTCCTCCGAGCCTTTGAATTGATGTGTATTCACCAGGAGAGACCGGCGTCGTCCCTACTTTTCTTCCATTTGTTCGAGCTTAATCGGAATAGTGGGGAGGACAAGTCCGGTCGCGAGCATGTTAGTTTTCGCTCGAGGCGAGGAGCGAAGATCTTCAAAGCTTATGCGGACTCACTGAGGGGAAGTTGGAAGCAGCTCTTTTATTGGCTCGAACCGGTTAATGATAAGGCCATTGACTGTGTCGGGAAGTTCGGAGCTGATGGTCGGACCTTGGTGTCCACCAAGTTCCCTATTGGTTGGAGTCATGGCCATTTTAATCGGTCTTCACATTCCTACTCCGTCGGTGAGGATCGGTTGAGCGCTGAAGATCGTTTCACGAAGGCGATTCTGATTTTTATTTCCCAAAGGGTTCCGTTCTCAAAGCATAAATACCGGGGTATCCCTACGGGTTGTTTAGTCCTGGCTGGGAAACGGGCGCGGGTGCAAAGGGTTTTAGGTAGGTCGTCTTTCTGTAGTGGATTTTTGTGTATTTGAATTTTCTGTAAGTTACATAACTCTTCTTTTTCTTGTTTTTTAGACACGATGGCGCCTAAGAAGCTCACATTTTTGAAGAAGCTGACGATGCAATCGGCTGGTGTTGAGCAAGCAGGGGTACCGTTGCAAATATCTTCTCAACCTAGACCTGCTGTTGAGGCTGAAGAGGTCGCCATCGTTGCCAAACCGGTTACCACCGTTACTCAGAAAGATCTGGCATGCGCTGAGGCTGAGAAGGGGAAAAGGATCGATGTTGTTGACCTCTGTAAAAAGGGGGCGAGCTGGGGTCGATGATGAACCTGGATCGGCCAAAAAAGCAAAGACTGGGAAGAGGTCCAAGCATAAATACAAGGTTGTTCCCCTGGACGAGAAGTTTTTAGAACAAAATTTCGAGCAGTGGCGGGAGGATCCCATTGCAGCGTCGACCCAGATCTTCCTGAATCTTTCCAAG
Source organism: Astragalus membranaceus (assembly GCA_039519185.1). Lineage (NCBI taxonomy): Eukaryota > Viridiplantae > Streptophyta > Magnoliopsida > Fabales > Fabaceae > Astragalus > Astragalus membranaceus. Next base: position 127,812,558 of record CM076847.1, on the reverse strand, counting down.
GTTCATAAGATCGCAAAAACGAAGTACGAGAAGCGAGCTGGAGGTGGTTTTTTGTTGATTTTGCCGGTTTTGTTGATTTGTTTATGATTTTCCTCTTTGTTTTGATATCTTTCTTGATACGTCTGTAGAGTTGCTGGAGACCGAGAAGACAAAACGTTTTAAAATTTTGGAGGAATTGTCTGCGAGGACCAATAAGCTGGGTCAAGCCAAGTCCGAGCTTCGGGCTTTGAAGGAAGGCGCAGAGATCCTTACAGCGTTGAAGGTAACTGCCCTGAATCGTGCAGAGACTGCCGAAGCTCGTGTGAAGCATCTCGAAGATCAGCTCAAGGTCCTAGAGGAGTCTGAGACCGAGGCAAAGAGAAAGGCAAGGGTCTCGGAAGAAAGAATCATCGAGCTGGAGGATAGCTTGAAGAAAAGCTCGGAGGTGAGGGCGGAATCTAGTACCGACCCAGAAGCTCGTATTGCCGATCTTCAGGCTGCCCTCCAACAAAGTAAGAGGGACGCAAAGGAGGCTGCTAAGGCGGTACTTGAGATGTACAAAGAAGGTTTTCAAGGTGCCCTTCTGCAGGTTCTTTTACTTCATCCCTCTCTTCCGCTAGACCCGACGGTCATTGATGCCGATCACGAGGTCGATGGGAGGCGTATTGTCAAGGTCGACCCAGTGACGGATGAGAAGATTGTCGTCTTTCCGACCTCAAACACTTAATGGTTTCTAGCATTTTTTGCAGAAGTTCTGGGTGTATGCTTTTCCGATCGAGTTTTGTATAGACTTAGAACTTCTTTATGTAATTTGGAATTTTGAGGGTTCGGCCCATTCGTGGTGCTTTGTAACCGAAAATATTTTTAATCGATCTTGACTTTGGATCTCATTTCGAGCTTTATGAATGCTTTTTTAATTTTGCAAGTCATATACGTCATTTTTTAGAGATCGTTTCGCACCTGGGGGGCCTGAGGTGGTTTATAAACCTTGGCCTATAGAGCAGTTTACCATGACTCGGCTCAGACTTAACTCGCCCTATAGGGGTATTGGCAGCTGTGGCCAATGGTCGTTCAGAGGATATTTCGTTCCTAGAAGATCTGGTCCCTTTGAAACAGTTTACCAAGACTCGACTCGGATTTAACTGGTAACAAAGGGTTGCGACCATGGTTGGTCGCTTAGGGAGACCCCAAGATCGGACCTGAGGGGTTCGAGGTCCGAGTCTTTTCCAAAGCTGTAAATTTGATCCTTGCGTTATTGATTTGACGAAAACAAAAAGTGTGGAACGTCGGATAGTTTATTGATTTATCATTTAAATGAGGAACTCGATTTACAATGATAGGAGCAGTCCTAAGTGGTGTCCTTTTTTTGGAGAGATTGAGGCAATTTCCGTTATTAAATGTAATAACTCTTCAGTTTCGTTGCATTCCAAGTTCTTTGAATCTTTTTCCCTTGGAGGGTCTCTAGGTTGAAAGCTCATTTACCGGTTTTAGATATAATACGGTAAGGTCCTTCCCAATTTGGTGCGAGCTTTCCTTGGGAAGCATTTTTAAGACCAATATCAGCCCTTCGAAGAACCATATCGCCTAGCTCGAAATCTCTGGGAACGAATTTGGCATTGTACCTGGTGGTTATCCCTTGTTTGACAATTGCTTCTCGGAGTGAGGCTCGACCCCGAATTTCATCAATGAGGTCAAGCTCCTTTCTCAATGCTTGGTTATTTTCGTTTTGAGTTTTGGGGTTTGCCGTTCCCAATCTCGACGGGAATGACCGCCTCGCTGCCGTAAGAGAGCTGGAACGACGTCTCTCCTGTGGAGCTTTGTTGGGTGGTCCTATAACCCTAGAGGACATAAGGTAGCTCTTCCACCCAGTTTCCTTTCGCGTCGTCTAGACGTCGCCTTAGGCCATTTAGTATTATTTTGTTCGCCGTTTCTACTTGTCCGTTGGTTTGAGGGTGTTCAACTGATGTGAAGTGGTGCTTGATTTTTAGGTCGGACATCAGCTTTCTGAAACCCTTGTCGGTAAGTTGAGTTCCATTGTCCGTTATTACTATCTCGGGGATGCCGAACCTGCTCATGATGTTTTTCCTAAAAAATTTGATGCAGTTTCTTGCAGTGATGGTAGCCAGGGGTTCTGCTTCTATCCATTTGCTGAAGTAATCGACTGTGACGATTAAGTATTTGATCTGCCCTGGAGCTGTCGAGAATGGCCCCAGGAGGTCTATCCCCCACCATGCAAATGGCCATGTGGAGGACAGGGTTGTAAGATCGGTTGGAGGAACAGTGTGGATGTTGGCGTGAATTTGACATTTTTTGCATTTTTTTACATAAGCACTAGCATCAACCGCCATGGTCGGCCAGTAATAGCCGGCGCGAAGAGCCTTTCGAGCTAGAGAACAGGCTCCGAGGTGTTGACCGCAGATTCCCTCATGAATTTCTGTTAGGACATAAGCTGCTTCTTCTCCCTCGATGCATTTCAACAACGGGGAGGAGAGGCTTCTTTTGTACAACGCTCCATCAATGACTGAAAAGGCAGAAGCCTTCCTCCTGACGAGTTTAGCGTCAATTGCGTCTGGGGGTTCCACTCCTACAATGATGTATTCTAAAATCGGGATGATCCAACTGTGAGCTTCTTCAATTATGCAAATGGTCGAGGCAAATTCAGGGTCGGGGGATACACTCGGTTTGTGGAGGATTTTCTGGATGAACGTTCTGTGATTTCCAGGAGCTTTTGTGCTTGCGAGCTTGGCGAGGATATCAGCTCTTTGGTTTTCTGCCCTCGCCACGTGTTTTACTTCTGATGTTTCAATTTGAGCTAGTAATGCCCGTACTCGAAGTAGGTATTTCTGTAAGATCGGCTCTTTAGTCTCATATTGGTTGCCGATTTGGGAGACTACCAACAGAGAATCGGTGTACAGTTTTACCCGGGGGACTCGGAGGTCGACTGCCAAGCGTAGACCAGCGATGCAAGCCTCGTATTCTGCTTGGTTGTTCGAGGTTGAAAAACTGAAAGTCAGAGAAACTTCGATGATGATGTCGTTTGGGCTTTCTAACATGATACCAGCGCCACTTCCCTTCGGGTTGGAGGAACCATCGACATGTAGGATCCAGGTATCGTACGTTTTCGACGTTTGCTGGTGTCATTTCGGCCACGAAATCCGCCAGAACTTGCGCTTTCATAACAGTTCGGGCTTCGTATTTGATCCCGAACTCCGATAGTTCTACCGCTCACTTGATCATTCTACCCGCGAGATCGGGCCTGTGCAGAATTTGCCAGATGGGGTAATTAGTCCGCACGACCACCTGGTGAGCGACGAAGTAAGGTCGAAAATGCCGAGCTGCGATGATGAGAGCTAGAGCGATCTTTTCAACCTTCTGATAGTGACTCTCCGGTCCGTGTAGGGATTTTCTTGCAAAGTAAACTGGGCTCTGTCCGGTTTTTAACTCCCGCACAAGAACGACCCCTAAGACTTCCTCCGAGATAGCTAGATATAAGTATAAAGTTTCACCTTTGCTTGGTCTAGTTAAAATCGGAGGTTCAGAGAGGACCCTTTTGAGCTGGTTTAAGGCCTCATCTTGCTCGGTGGTCCAATTGAAATCCTCTTCCTCTTTTTTAAGTAGTTTGAACAGGGGAAGAGACTTGAACGCCGCATTTGACATGAAACGAGATAAGGCGGCAATCATGCCGTTAAGTTTCTGGACTTCCTTTTTGGTTGTCGGAGTTTGCATTTCTGTTACGGATCGACATTTGTCGGGATTTGCTTCGATTCCCCTTTCTGTTAAGTAGAAACCTAAAAATTTACCAGTTCGAACTCCAAAAATGCATTTCTCTGGATTCAGTCTCATATTATTTTCCTGGACTTCGGAGAAGATCACTCTAAGGTCGTTGACGTGCTTGTCATCGTATTCACTCTTGGCGATCATGTCGTCGAGGTAGACTTCAACACTCTTGCCGATTTGTTTTTGGAAGACTTTGTTCGTCATTCTTTGGTACGTAGCTCCGGCGTTTTTCAAACCAAAAGGCATGACACGGTAGGCGAAGTTACCTTGGTCGGTCATGAAAGTAGTTTTTTCTTGGTCGGGAGGGAACATGGCAATCTGGTTATACCCAGAGTATGCATCCATGAATGATAACAAGCGAAAACCTGAAGCGTTGTCTACGAGTCGGTCTATGCTGGGGACAGGGAAAGCGTCTTTTGGGCAGGCTTTATTAAGATCGGTGTAGTCGACGCACATGCACCATTTTCCGTTGTTCTTTTTAACCAGCACCGGATTTGATAACCAGCTTGTTTATTTGACTTCAGAAATGAAGTTTGCTTTTAAGAGATCGTCTACGGCTTTTGCGGCGGCTGTAGCTTTCTCGCTACTCTGCACTCGCTTTCTTTGGGTGACCCACTTGGCTCCTGGATTAACTGCGATCGAGCTGGTGGCAAGCGACTTCAGAAGGAATTCCGGGCATGTTCGCTGCCGACCAGGCGAAGATGTCTGCATGGTCTTTGAGACATTGGGTAAAATCAGTTTTAACCTCTTCTGATAAATCGGCTCCGATCTTGATGGTTCGGGAGGTATTTTCGCCGAGTTGTACGTCGATGAACTCCCCATTAGGTTGGGGCCTTTTCATTTTCCGTTTGAGTTCTTTGGCCAGCCCGTCATCATCTTCATCATTCGTACTCTCAGGATCGTATCTTGCATCTAAGTCCGTTGCGTTCACCTCGGTAGGTCGAGCTTTACTCTTGGGATTAGTGTTTTCGGAAAGGGGAACCCCTTGCCGCTCCAAAGCTTTTTGCTCGGTCTTGGTCCATAAGAAGAAGCATCTGGAAGCAGACTCCAGATCGGAGTTTAAAGTGATAACTTTATTGCAGAGAGAGTGGAATTTCATTTTTAAGTGTGTGGTGGACGTTACTGCTCCGAGCCTGCCTAACGTCGGTCTTCCTATGATAACGTTGTAGATGGATTCGCAAGGTAGGATAAGGAACTTGGTTTTGATGGTTCTCACCATTGGCTCAGCTCCGTAGGAAACCATCAATTCCAAATGGCCTAGTGGTTTTGTCTGGGACCCGTTAAATCCAGATAGGGCCGTTCCTCTGTATGGAGTGAGCTCCTATCTGTCGATCCCCATTCTGTCAAGGAGATCGATGTTAAGATATTGGCAAGTGTACCAAATCGTTCAAGTAATAAAATCGGTAAGAACCGGATATCGTCCTCAAGGATCGAAGTTAATTTACTAAGACGTTAACAACAGCTAATAGAAACCAAATTAAAAGGGGTTTGTTTGATAATTGTTGAGCTATGAAGCTCGAAGGTAAAGCAATTAAATATTTTTGTAGTTTTTTTTTTTATAATAACAGCACGAAGAAAAGGTTGAAAGATATGCGATGAGAAGGTGCTAGGGATGAAAGCCCTTTGATTTCTACTATGGTCATTGATTCATTCTTAAAAGATAATTTCTCTCTCTTGTTTGCTATAGAATTCACTATTTTACTAAACCCTAATCCCTTAGGTGATTAGCCTTTGTTAATTCATGAAAACCCTAATCCCTTAGGTGCTTCTAATCATAACAAGCATTAAGCGTCCAGAATTCATACACATACATCAAAACGGCGATTATTCCTAAGCGACGAAAATGAAGGAATCGAATTCCAAGCTATTCAATAACCAAATTCCCATTTAAATTTTTGAAACAGATTTTATTTTATGCTTTCCCAAACATAAACATATAACGAATAGAAATTTGATTCACAAACGAAGAGAGAAAACGATAAAAGTACTGAATTAAATCAATAACCACAGTTTTACATCAAAGTTCAATCATCCCTAACATAAACGGGTTTAGTTACACATGATAAAAGGAGAGAAAAAGGGAGAATTACAGATTGAAGGTGAAGATGAATGCATTAGAATCCTCAATTCTTGTTCCCAAGTCTTGATTCTTCACTTGCCGTCAGCTGGAAGGAGCTCTCTTCGCGTGCTAGGGTTCCAAAATCGTCCAAAAGTCCCCAAAAAATGCGTCTGTCCCTTGTTTTAACGTGTTTCCAGTATTTTGCGCTGCACTCGCGCTTCCAGCGCCACTTACGCGCAGATGGAGGACGCTACAGTGCAGTTTTTGCGCCTCAGTTGTGTAACGCCCCAAAATAATTTAATTATTTATTTAATTAAGTTATTTAAGGCTTACAATATTTATTTAATTTAATTAAATAATTCAAGGTTTAATTATTTTATTTTATTTATTAGGAGGTGTTGTCACTAATTAAGTGATGCGAGCAAGGGCCCGTGATCCACAATTAGGCCCGTGGCCCATTGCCTAGTCAAGGAATTCGACTCACAAGGGGTCTTAGAAGTTAGTTTTCATTTTTACTCTATTGCAAAAAGAAATAAAAGAAACGTAAAAAGAGAGAGTGAGAAGAGGAGAAGTGCGAAGTGAAGAGGAGAAGAAGAGAAAGGGGCGAATCACTCAAGGAGGAGGAAGAGCTTGATTGGAGTCTTGCATTTTCCTTGGAGCTTTGCTAGCAATTTTCGACTTCCATAAGGTTAGGGGGTCCTCTTTTTGTTTTTAATACCTTATGCGAATTGGTGATGCTTAGGGTTAGGGTTCTAGGATAGTTTCCATGAATGAATTGTGATGTTGATGATTAATTTATAGTATTGTGATGCTTGATTTTGAATTGCCTATGTTGAAATCGCATGATTAATGTTTGAATTGTTGCTAATGCGAATTGGATGTCATATGTTTGAATATATGACTTATTGGTGCTTACTTGTTGAAAATTGAGAATCATGGTGATACTTGAATCATATATATAATTGAGTGTTTTGGTGAATTTAAATTGGCATTTGAATTGAAGAATTCTGATTTTGGAAGCCCCTAGGCGCCTTGGGCGCCATATGCATGTTGCTGGATTTTGTGTTCTGCGCCTTAGTCATGGGCGCCAGGCGCCCAGCAGTGTGCCTGCGCCAGTTTTCCAATTCTGTTGCCCCTGTGTTGCTGTTTCTGTGTCACTGTGTTGCTGTGCCTGTTGCCACTGTGTGGCTGTGTTTTGTGTCACTGTGCTGCCAGTTTTGGCGCTAGGTGCTTGTGTCATGGGCGCCAAGGGCCCCAATGTTCTGGTGATGGTTTTGTAAAATTTGGTTTCAGGTTTTCATAGTCAGGTAAAATGGCTCGTGCAAAATGATTTTGGGCACCAAAATAGTTGGGTTGCGTGTTTTCACTAGGCGCCTAGTGTATGGGCGCCAAAAATGCTGTTCACTTTTTGACAAAATTTTTATTGGGTTCTCATATTCTGAGCATTTGGCTCGTGTAAAATCAATTTCGAAATAAAATGAGTTTTGTTGCATGTTGGCCTTAGGGGCCTAGTGCCTGGGCGCCGTGTTGCTGTGCTGGGCGCACTGCGCCTATGCGCGTGCTGTTTCCTGGGCGCCAAGCGCCTATGCGCGCTGCTGTTCCCTGGGCGCCGAGCGCCTATGCGCGTTACTGTCTCCTGGGCGCCATGCGCCTATGCGTGTTGCCTTTCCTGGGCGCCAAGCGCCCATGCGCCAAGCTCCGTGTTGCTCCTGGGCGCCCAGCGCCCATGCGCCAGTTTCCAGGATGTCTAAGTATTTTTCCTATTTTGTTTTTAATGTAACTTTTGACTCGGTTATCCAAATTTAACGGTTCAAAATGCGTTTCGAAGCTAATTTCAGTGTCTATCCAAATGTTCCAATTTTGTGCAAAAATAAATTATTTTACTGGTGTTTCTGGGCTGAGGTGTTCAAGTGTCCAAATGGCAATTTTTACCCACTTTCCCTATACCGTGTCAAATCATAAATTGACCTAATTGAAGTTGGTGTTGGTGTGAGTGGTGGGTTGAATTGGTGAGTATATTTTGGTGTGATTGGTGAGCAGAGGCTTCGGCCTAATTTTAAATTTGGTGAGCTGATTAATGCACTATGGTGAGAATATGAATTAAAATGGTGAGCTGAATGAAATGGTGATTTTATTTAATTGTAGTGTGTTGTGATGCATTTCCATAACACCTCATGAGACATGTGCATTATTGGTGAGCAGAGGCTTCGGCCTAGTTTTATTTGGTGAGCAGAGGCTACGGCCTATTTGTATTTGGTGACGGATCCGACATGCATGTGCCCGTGGAGTTTGGGTTGCATTTCATGCATAATCATATATTGTGTAGTGCTGCTTAGAAATAGAATGTTGATGTGATTGTTTCCATTGTTGTGAACTGGTGTGCCTGGTTTCCTTTTTCCTATGCAGTGCTTAATTCCCATATGTTATTAATTATGAAAAGAGACTCACCCTACTGCTTTTATGTTGCTTCTTATGTCGGCAACGTGCAGGTAATAACGAGTGAAGGTTTCCCTTATGCCTTCGTCTGGTAGGAAGTGTCACGCTCTGATACGTAGCACCAGGGGGGGTGTCCTATGTTTATGTATTATTTTCTTTAAACCGTTAGATTTTTATTGGTGATGTATTGGTTTTTATTTTAGAACTCATTATTATTTCCGCTGCTGGTGGTGACTGAATTTAGTTGATGCGAACTAAAGGTTTTTTTTTATGGTGCTATGTATCTTGTGTTTTGAACCGAACTGTGAAAAGTGAAGTGGTTGATTTTTATGGAGTAAGTGTAGCACTCGCTTAAATTGTTTTCAAAAAAAAAAAAAAAGAAACTCTGATTTTATTAAAAAGTAAGGTTATTAGAAAAGGGGTGTTACAAGTTGCGCCTCACGCGCAACTGCAGCGCAATTTGGCAGGAACTCCTGTGATTCTGCGCTCCGTTTGCGCTCCGTGCGCAATTGCAGCGCAATGCTCACTTCCTTGTATTTTTGAGTCTGCTTGCTTGCATTTCTTCATTCCTCTCTTCACCTAGTCCCTGGGCACAAAAACCACAAAACCCAGCATAAACACTGCAAAGCAATTAAATCTCAAATAGAACAACTCATTAATTTTCTCCTAACAATTTCCATTAATTCATCAAATTATCAAGTAAAATTCCCCTTTTTCGCAGTGAAAAACATCATGTGATGGGGATTCATCACAACCCCCAACTTGGACATTTGCTTGTCCTCAAGCAAAGACAAGACAAGACAATATCAACATCAGATAACATGCAATCAATGGTGAATCCCTTTCTAAACAAGACAATCACGAACAACCAAAAGACAAGTTGAGCAGCAACTTTCAGACTGGTCACTCAATGTCCAACCCACACGTGGTACTCTTACTAGCATAATCTTGCTCAATAGTGCGTGTGTGACACTTAACTCAGTTGGACCAGAGCTAGTTTCAAAATGTATTCACCTAAAACTAGAGGGTTTCCTTCCGAGAATGCCAAAGATGGTTCAAAATATAGGGTAGATTAACGTTTCCACATAAGGATCAAGGGGCTTCAAGCACAACAAAGGGTCTTAAATAGGCATTTCAGATTAGACCAGTGCACTAACTAATACCACACACACATTTCAGACGCTACGGCGTTGAACACACGCAACACAACTACGCACATTTGTTTTTGGGCTGCAACCCCTTTCATTACATTGGTGTTTGGATTTGATCAACATTTGCTTTGGGACATTGCAGCAATTATCAGTTTAAACAACACAACACGACATACACTTTAGCGTTACGGGTAGACGCTACAGTGCTGCACACACGCACCCCGACACACACGACATACACTATAGCGTTACGGGTAGACGCCACAGTGCTGCACACACACATTAACACACTCACGGCATACACTACAGCGTTACGGGTAGACGTTACAGTGCTGCACACACGCACCTAATGCACTGATCATCCTACAATCCTCATGCCCAGCCTTAGTACAACTGATGCACCCCCAACTTAGCTTCTAGAACTACCCTAAATTTTTAGTAAAAATTTTGCGACTCCCATGGTCCACCACACTAGCTTAGCTGCCCACATCTCTAGGATCACTAAGTTCCACTGGTTAGTGTTTTAAGTGTGGAAGCAAGATTGTACTAATTTGATCACCACAGGGGTATTATTCGCTCAGTTCTTCCGAATCATCACTAAGTTTGCTCAACTGTCTCTTTTCTTTTTTTTAGCAGGAAATTCACCACATGACTGCATTTTTTCCTGATACTAACACTGACAATAGGTCCTCCCCCCCGCCACTTAAACATAACAGTGTCCTCACTGATTAATTTAGGGGAAGACCTATTTACAAAGACTAAGACTAAAACAAAAATAAAATTAAAAATAAACCTACGAAACTACAACTACTAAAGGAAACACAAGGTGCACAATCAAATAAAGCAAAAGAGAAGGGACAGATAAAAAGTAACCTGGCGGTGAGTAGACTACTCAACGCGTCCAGAGTCTGGAGGATGCGCCTGAAAAATGTCCGCCTCAGGATCCAACTGCTCTCACCGCTGCACCATGCACATAACTCTGTACATGTTTCTCATCCCTACTTCCATTCGCTCCTGTCTGGCTGCCATCCGCTGCTGATCCCCTGCTAGCAAATCCATTCTTGCCTGAAGATGCTGAAAGTCCTCAGCGTGTGGATCAACCCAAGGTTCATCCATGGAGAAAGTTAGTTCGTTCTCTTGGTGCTGCTCTTGCGGGGGTTCTTCTCTGTGCCCTGGCTGCTCAAAATACCCACCCCCTGCTATGGTCCGAATCCAAGACCCGGTGATTGCAGTAGATGGTTCAATAGTCTCTTCATCGGCATCAGCAACAACTCCTGCTTTCTCACATAGCAAGGCAACGAGGCTGGCATGCCTCCAATAGCTAGGCTGGTTTCCATCCTTAAAGTTGGCAAAACTGCTAATTTCCTCTTTAAGCTCCCATCCTATATTGACGGGCTCTCCTCTCATAATGCACGCAGTGAGGCTCGCCCTATCAATGTTCAGCTCTGATTGGTTAGAGCTAGGGCATATAGTGGTGAGGATGAAATATGCCCATCCCCTAGCAACTGGGGTGAGAGACGTTGTCATAATTTTCCATGGTCCCCCACTCTTATTCCTTACCCAATCCATTCCCGGCTTGCACAGTGCCGCAGAGATCTCAGCTGCTCGCCCAGGGTTGTTCTTTATCCTTTCCCTATCGGCTTTGGTTCTGAGCCGGCTGTCCAAGATGTCCACAGGTCTGATCCCAAACAGCCCATTGATGGTGTTAGAGTCATAAGGGATATTATGACCCCGCACGTAACTTGTGGCCTCGGGGAATGTCAATTTCCCATCAACTGCTTGCTTGGGGAAGACATTCGAGAAGAATTCATATACTAAAGCCTTGCTTGCTTTTTTCGGGTAGGTTACAAAATTATTCCACCCCCGGTTGTTAATGCTTTGTCACATATCATCAAAGTCACCGGGGTGGAGAGTGATTGCCCTTTCTTTCACAAAATTGGGGTTAGCCTCAATTGACTCAAAAAACTTTTCACACCCCAAAGATCGAAACAAGTCGGAGTTGTAGGATGGTTTGTGTGATTGGGAGGATGAACCCCTGCGAACTGCCTGCCTCTTTCGTGACCTCTCAGCCATTTCCTGCATACACCAAAGTGCAAGGTTGTACAAGTGGGTGAAGGTTAGTGCACATAGAACAAATAGTCAAATTGCTCAAGATCATCACCACATTGCTTCCTTGATGGAAACAATGAGTTCCCCTGGCCAGTTTACCAAACCAATTATAAGCACAAGTTGTTGTTCACATGGCTAAGTCATGTTGCCCATAAATTTGTCACTTAGGCGTTTTAGCAAACATGTAGAGTGCATACAAGTTTCACATGTGAAAAACAACAATCCAAAACCTTAACATACCCCAACTTGTTTCTTTTTCATTGCTATCAATTAGTTTAACAACATCACAACCAATTAACCAATTCAAAAGTCATATTTTTATCAATTCCAAATTACTCAAAAACTAGTAACAAAGCATAATTTTGGAAAAAGTAAGTTTTTTTTCATTGAATTTACTTACTTGGTTGATGATGTTGAAGAACTAGATGATGCAACAAAGGAATCTTGGCACGAAATTCTGGTGATTTGGCCTTGGGTAGCAAAAAAAATCGTGTGACCTAGAGTGGGAAGGAGAGAAAACGCGAAGGAGAAAGGAGAGAAAACGCTGCGTGACTGCAGCGTGTGTGAGGCGCGGCCTTATATACCAAAGTTGCGCTTGGAGCGCGACTTAAGCGCGAGTGAAGCGCGATTGGACAGAAACGCACGCCACATTTTCCTTTGTGTTCGCGCTTGAAGCGCGAGTGAGGCGCGAGTGAAGCGCGATTGGACATAAACCATTTTAACATGCAGAAACACTGATTGTGACTAAATGTACCTACTCTACGAAAAATAATGCAAAAATTTAAAAAGTTAAGGGTTAAGAAATGTTGGGTTGCCTCCCAATAAGCGCTTCTTTAACGTCACTAGCTTGACGTTACCTCCAGTTTTAAGGGTCGCTTAAAACCAATGCCAGCTTCTCTCTATCCACCACTTCGCCTAGGTATGGCTTCAACCTCTGCCCATTGACCTTGAAAGATCTTTTTGACTCAGGCTCTCTACTTCAATTTCTCCATAAGGAGTCACTTCCTTGACAACAAAAGGCCCTGACCACTTGGATTTCAGTTTTCCTGGGAATAGCTTAAGTCTCGAATTAAACAACAGCACTTGCTGTCCAGGATGAAACTCTTTCCTTGAAATATTTTTGTCATGGTATGCCTTCATTCTCTGCTTGTAAATCTTATTATTCTCATATGCCTGCAGACGCATCTCATCCAATCCATGTAGTTGTAAGATTCTCTTTTCCCCACAGGCTGAAGTGGTAAAATTCAAAAACTTTAGTGCCCAATATACTTTGTGCTCAAGTTCAACCGGCAAATGGCAAGCTTTACCATAAACCAATTGGTACGGGGACATGCCTAAAGGTGTCTTATAGGCTGTTCTGTATGCCCAAAGCGCATCATCTACCTTCAACGACCAATCCTTTCTTGAGCTTCCAACTGTCTTTTCCAAGATCCTCTTGATTTCTCTGTTTGAGACTTCTGCTTGACCATTGCTCTGAGGATGATAGGGAGTTGTCACTTTATGCATAACACCATACTTGGAAAGCACATTGTTGAGTTGAGCGTTGCAAAAGTGGCTACCCCCATCACTGATTAGGACTCTTGGCACACCGAATCTAGAGAAGATGTTCTTCTTCACAAATTTTACCACAGTTTGGGAATCGCTCTTGGAAGTGGCAGTAGCTTCAACCCACTTGGAAACATAGTCGACTGCCACCAAGATGTACTCACAATTGTAAGAGGGTGGGAATGGTCCCATAAAATCAATGCCCCAACAATCAAACACTTCTACTTCAAGGATGGGATTCAATGGCATCTCCCCCTTACGTGAAATATTGCCAGTCCTCTGGCATTTGTCACAGCTTCTCACGTAGTCATGTGCGTCCTTGAAGAGGGATGGCCAGTAACAACCAGATTGGAGAACCTTAGCAGCTGTGCGTTCCCCATTATAGTGCCCTCCACAGGGAGAGTCGTGACAATGCCAGAGAATGCTTTTACTTTCGGCACCAGACACACATCTTCTCAAAAGTCCATCCGCCCCAACCTTGTAGAGATAAGGATCATCCCACAGGTAATGTTTGGCATCATGGAGGAACTTTTTCTTTTGTTGCCATGTGAAATCTTCCGGGACCTTCCCGGCTGCCTTGTAATTTGCAATGTCGGCGAACCAAGGTCTTTCTATAATGGCAAGCAACTTTTCATCCGGGAACTCTTCCAGGATTTCTTTTGCTAGAGCAGTCACTTCTTTGTTCTCTAACCTTGACAAATGATCTGCTACCACGTTCTCGCTCCCTTTTTTGTCCTTGATTTCCAAGTCAAATTCCTACAAAAGCAAAATCCATCTAAGGAGTCGAGGCTTAGACTCGCCCTTGGTTAGCAGATATTTAATTGCTGCATGGTCAGTAAAAACAACTACTTTCGATCCAACCAAATAGGAACGAAATTTTTCCAGTGCAAATACTATGGCTAGCAATTCTTTTTCAGTTGTTGCATAGTTGACTTGATTCTCATTTAAGACCTTGCTAGTATAATATATGGCATGAAAAAAATTCTCTGATCTCTGCCCCAATACAGCACCCACTGCGTAATCACTAGCATCGCACATGAGCTCAAACGGAGCATCCCAATTTGGGGCTACTATGACTGGAGCAGAGACAAGTTTTTCCTTTAAGATATTAAACGCACACAGACAATCATTATCAAAGACAAACTCAGCCTCCTTAACAAGTAGATTGCATAAAGGTTTTGCAATCTTGGAGAAGTCTTTTATGAAACGTCGATAAAAACCGGCGTGTCCTAAAAAACTTCTCACTCCTTTTACATTTAGAGGAGGAGGTAGCTTTTCTATCACTTCAATTTTTGCTTGGTCAACCTCGATGCCTTTTGCAGAAATTTTATGGCCAAGCACAATACCTTCCTTGACCATAAAGTGGCACTTCTCCCAATTTAAAACTAAATTGGTTTCAGCGCATCTTTTTAAAACCGCATCAAGGTTAGCCAAGCAAGAATCATAAGTAGGACCAAAAACAGAAAAATCGTCCATAAATACCTCAATTGCATTTTCCATCATATCAGAGAATATAGAAAGCATGCACCTTTGAAAAGTTGCTGGAGCATTGCATAACCCGAAGGGCATCCTCAGATATGCGAACACACCGAAGGGACACGTGAAAGCTGTCTTCTCTTGATCCTCTGGGTCTACTGCTATCTGGTTATACCCAGAGTATCCATCCAAAAAGCAATAGAAAGCTTGTCCAGCTAGCCTCTCCAGCATCTGATCCATGAACGACAATGGGAAGTGGTCCTTCCTGGTTGCTTGATTCAACCTTCGGTAGTCAATGCACATCCTCCAACCCATAACAGTCCGAGTCGGAATCAGCTCGTTCTTATCATTCTTCACTACCGTCATACCACCCTTCTTAGGAACCACATGGACCGGACTTACCCACGAGCTATCTGAGATAGGATAAATCATGCCGGCCTCTAAAAGCTTTAAGACCTCCTTGCGCACCACCTCTTTCATGGTAGGATTTAATCTCCGCTGAGGTTGGATCACAGGTTTGAATTATTCTTCCAACTTGATCTTATGCATGCAAAAAGCTGGACTTATCCCCTTAAGATCAGAGATAGTCCAACCCAACGCATTCTTGTTGCTTCTTAGTACCCTCATCAGCTTCTCCTCTTCCAATTTGGTCAAAGAGCTGCTAATGATAGCTAGATGAAGATCATTATCTGCAAGGAACACATACTTCAAATGAGAGGGGAGTTGTTTCAATTCAGGGATCTTTTTCTCGGGACTCTCCCCCCTATCTAGCTCTTCCTTTTTCTTGGAGACATTTTCTATTTGAGAAGCTTCAAACTGCCGGATACAGTCTTCTATTTCACTGCCCAGATTCTCCTCTGCTTGGAGGAGATGGTACTTCATGTCTAAAGGTCTCTTTCACAGAGTTATCAATCATATCCACCCTAAAACACTGTCCTTTGTCATCCGGATGGCGCATAGCTTCAAAAACACTAAAAGTAATCTTCTCATCCTGGAACCTCAAGATTAGCTTCCCTTGTTGCACATCAATCAAAGCTCGCCCTGTGGCTAAAAATGGTCTACCCAGGATAAGTGGTACCTCTGCATCCTCCTCCATGTCAAGGATCACAAAGTCTACCGGAAACAGGAATTTATCAACTCTGACTAGAACATCTTCCAACACTCCATAAGGATATTTTACTGATCGATCAGCAAGTGTCAGCGACATTCTAGTAGGCTTTACCTCGCCACCACCCAGTCTCTTCAGCATAGACAATGGCATAAGATTAATACTAGCCCCCAGATCACAAAGAGCTTTGCCAATGGCTATGTCGCCAATTGCACACGGAATGGTGAAGTTTCCCGGATCTTTCATTTTCTGAGGGAGCTTCCTCTGGATTATAGCACTGCACTCCTCAGTCAAAGCCACTGTTTCGTCCTCTTTGAGTTTCCTCTTCTTTGTCAAAAGCTCCTTCATGAATTTGGCATATATGGGCATCTGTTCTAGAGCTTCTGCGAAGGGTATATTGATTTGTAGCCGCTTGAAAACCTCCATGAACTTAGAAAACTGCTCATCTTTTTGATTTTTCTTGCTAGCATGAGGATACGGTAACTTCACTTGCGGAGGAGGTGCCGTGAGTTTCTCTTGTACCTGCACATCAAAGAACAAATCGTTTTTATTAGGGTTAGACTTCACACCTTCTTCACTTTCCTTACTCAACTCATTTTCAACTTCTCCATTTCTTTCATTTTCATTCTTTTCACTCAACTCTTTTCTTTCATTTTCAACTGACACCTTCTTTTCACAATTTACCACAGGAGTCGGCAACTCCCGACCACTTTTTAGAGAGATAGCCTTAGCAGTTTCATTCCTAGGGTTGTCAACTGTATTAGCTGAGAAACCACTGTTAGATGATCCAGCAAGCTGCTTTGATAACTGCCCAATTTGAGTCTCTAGATTCTTTATGGAAGCTTCATGATTCTTTTCCATATTTTTCATAGCTTGGTCTTGAGATTGAAAGGTTGTCTTTGTCATTTGCATAAACTGAGTCAACGCTTCCTCCATAGGAGATGGCTTTCTTTGTTCTTGACTAGGTTGCTGCTGATGTGACCCTGCGGTATCATTATTCTTCCAAGAGAAGTTGGGATGATTCTTCCCCCCATGATTGTAGGTGTTAGAATAAGGATTCCCACCTTGCTTCTGAAAGTTGCCCATATAATTAACCTGTTCACTGTTATCTCCATGAGTTGCACAGTCACCTTCATGAGCATTTCTGCCACAATAATTACATGCCCCCGTTTGCACTGCTTGAACGGTTGCAGGAGTTTGAGATCCACTTGGCAAAGCAGCAGCTAACTGTTTAGTGAGAGCCTCAATTTGAAGTGACATTACCTTTTGTTGAGCCAACACAGCACTATTAGCGTCCAACTCTAAAATTCCTGGCCTCTTTGTTGCCCATCTATCATTTTGAATCCGGTACTCATTAGAAGCCATATGCTCTACCAATTGTTTGGCTTCTTCAGCAATTTTGGAACCTAAAGATCCTCCAGCTGAGGCATCTAGCATCATTCTTGTTTGAGGCCGCAAACCATGACAAAAGGTTTGCAACTGAACGAACTCATCAATTCCATGCGAAGGACATCTTTTTAATAGAAGTTTGAACCTTTCCCACGCATCATACAAAGACTCCGAATCCCCTTGCTCAAAATTTGATATCTCGGCCCGCTTCTTGATGAACTTAGAAATTGGGAAAAATCTTTCGAGGAATTTGCTCTCTAGATCACCCCATGTGTTGATAGTTCCTGCTGGGATAGTGTTGATCCAGTCTTTAGCCCTGCCAGTCAAAGTATATGGAAACATACGCAACTTCTTCTGGTCTTCAGTCACTCCCGCAGGATTAGTGGAACCACATATTTCATAGAATAGAAACAAGTGCTGATTCGGGTCTTCAGCATCAGAACCAGAGAATTGTTCTGATTTCAAGGCACTGAGGATCGAAGACTTGATCTCAAATGCCACAGCTCCCACAGGTTGGAAGGTGTATGCTTGGACGCCTTGATTTCTTCTACCAAAGTCGCCAAGAGTACGAGCAGGCGGAACTTCTCCCATGACTTGAGTTACAGTTGGTTGCACAGGAGTTTCTCCGGTTATTACTTGTTGCTCTCTTTGCTTTCTTAACCTTGCTTCTTTTCGATTCGCTTTTGCAGTTTTCTCGATCTCAGGATTGAAGAGTAAATCTTTAGGATCTACTGTTCCACGCATGCACTGAAAAAAACAACAAGAACTAAGACAAGTGTCAAAGCAACAGGTATAATAAATAAAAATAAAGAAAAACTAAAACTGAAATAAATTGCTGTATATACGGGTTCGAATTAGCAGTCGCCTTCGAAATAATTAGTAAATTAATTTTGATCCCCGACAATGGCGCCAAAAACTTGTTAAGATATTGGCAAGTGTACCAAATTGTTCAAGTAATAAAATCGGTAAAAACCGGATATCGTCCTCAAGGTTCGAAGTTAATTTACTAAGACGTTAACAACAGCTAATAGAAACCAAATTAAAAGGGGTTTTTTTGATAATTGTTGAGCTATGAAGCTCGAAGGTAAAACAATTAAATATTTTTGTAGTTTTTTTTTATAATAACAGCACGAAGAAAAGGTTGAAAGATATGCGATGAGAAGGTGCTAGGGATGAAAGCCCTTTGATTTCTACTATGGTCATTGATTCATTCTTAAAAGATAATTTCTCTCTCTTGTTTGCTATAGAATTCACTATTTTACTAAACCCTAATCCCTTAGGTGATTAGCCTTTGTTAATTCATGAAAACCCTAATCCCTTAGGTGCTTCTAATCATAACAAGCATTAAGCGTCCAGAATTCATACACATACATCAAAACGGCGATTATTCCTAAGCGACGAAATTGAAGGAATCGAATTCCAAGCTATTCAATAACCAAATTCCCATTTAAATTTTTGAAACAGATTTTATTTTATGCTTTCCCAAACATAAACATATAACGAATAGAAATTTGATTCACAAACGAAGAGAGAAAACGATAAAAGTACTGAATTAAATCAATAACCACAGTTTTACATCAAAGTTCAATCATCCCTAACATAAACGGGTTTAGTTACACATGATAAAAGGAGAGAAAAAGGGAGAATTACAGATTGAAGGTGAAGATGAATGCATTAGAATCCTCAATTCTTGTTCCCAAGTCTTGATTCTTCACTTGCCGTCAGCTGGAAGGAGCTCTCTTCGCGTGCTAGGGTTCCAAAATCGTCCAAAAGTCCCCAAAAAACGCGTCTGTCCCTTGTTTTAACGTGTTTCCAGTATTTTGCGCTGCACTCGCGCTTCCAGCGCCACTTACGCGCAGATGGAGGACGCTACAGTGCAGTTTTTGCGCCTCAGTTGCGCCTCACGCGCAACTGCAGCGCAATTTGGCAGGAACTGCAGCGCAATTGCAGCGCAATGCTCACTTCCTTGTATTTTTGAGTCTGCTTGCTTGCATTTCTTCGTTCCTCTCTTCACCTAGTCCCTGGGCACAAAAACACCACAAAACCCAGCATAAACACTGCAAAGCAATTAAATCTCAAATAGAACAACTCATTAATTTTCTCCTAACAATTTCCATTAATTCATCAAATTATCAAGTAAAATTCCCCTTTTTCGCAGTGAAAAACATCATGTGATGGGGATTCATCAATCGACAAAGATGATGTCAGATGAGCTCCCTTAGTCCACCAAAATTCTTCTCACTTCTTTGTTGGCAATGACTGCCGAGATTATCAGGGGTACGTGTTTGTTGGGTTTCCCATCAATAAGATCTTCATCACTAAAAGAAAGTGGAGGTCGGTTTGTCGTGGTTGCCGTAGCTGAGGTTGAGGCCACGCTTAACAATTCTTTCCACTTTCGCTTCATTGTTTTTCCAGACTCCTCATGCTCGAAACCTCCTGCGATCATCATCATCATCATCACTGAGTGACCTTTCGATGTTCTAGTATCATGATTTTCTTCGTCGGAATAGACCTTTGGCTTACCCCTTCTGCTTGGCTCCTCGTTCCTTTCGTTTTTTACTTTGCCGGTATTTGCTCCAAAAATTTTCACATAACCGGACAATTTTCCCCGTTTGATCAAGTCTTCAATGTCGTCTTTCAAAGCATTGCAGTGGTTCGTGTCATGACCATTACTTCTATGATACCTGCAGTATTTGCTGGATCGTTGTCCAGATCGGGGAGGTAGAGGTTTGGGGGTCTTAACGTCTCTGAACTCGACATTCCAACATTCCCCATATAATTGGGCGTTGGAGACGTTGAGTTCAGTGTATACTTGGTGACGGTTCCGAGGTCGGGGGTCCCTGTTACCTCGGTTTTCGTTTCCTTGGTTATCTCTTCCGTAGCGGGGTTTTGATGGTCCGGCCTGTGTTGACGGAATTTCAATCTTGGCGCTTTCCTCTTCATTGATGAAACATTGGGATAATTGGAGGAAATCTTGCAAAGTATTAGGCTCCCAAGTGTTGACTTGTTTTTTGAAAGGGCTTCTGGGGAGTAGGCCCTGCGCCATGAAGAAAATGCGGAAAGTGTCGTCTAGTTCTCGAACTTGAAAAGCCTCGTTGTTGAATCTCTCTATGTATTCTCTGAGAGGCTCGTCCTCCTTTTGGACCACGGACATTAACACCGCTTTGTTCTTGGGTTTACTTTTGGAATGGGCAAAGTGAACTGAAAAGAGTTTTGCCAATTGGTCCCAAGAGGATATGGAGTTTGTCTTCAAAGCCCGAAACCATTCCGATGCTACTTTATCAAGAGTTAATGGGAAGATTCGACATTTCATCTCCATGGGGATGTTCCGGTATTGCATAGTGGTGTCGAATTGATCGAGGTGCCTGTCTGGATCGCCCGTTCCATCATACGTTTTCAGACATCCAAGCGGTTTTTTGAGGTACCTCGGAACTCGGTAGCTATCAATGGTCGCGGTGAATGGGCCCTTTCGCTCGATTAACAGTGCTTGAGGTCGTGGCTGCCGCTGGTGATGGGGATCAGAATAAACGCGGTGTCGAGGTTGTGCCTTTTCAGGGTTATCCCCTCGACTTCTGGAATGTCG
The DNA here is from genome assembly GCA_039519185.1 of Astragalus membranaceus. Lineage (NCBI taxonomy): Eukaryota > Viridiplantae > Streptophyta > Magnoliopsida > Fabales > Fabaceae > Astragalus > Astragalus membranaceus. The sequence goes on along the minus strand of CM076847.1, from coordinate 127,791,946 downwards.
TCTTGGAGATGAAGAGGCTAAAAATGAGCGAGGTTGGGGGGAGTTATCCAGTTCTTTAAGACCATCGAATTTTCGAGCCGGAGGAGAACGGGAACCATTCCCTCGTTGTCGGCGAGGAGGAGAACGATGATAGTCATCAAGATCGTCATATTGTCGAGCCGGAGGAGAACAGGAACCATTCCCTCGTTGTCTGCGAGGAGGAAAACGATGATAGTCATCAAGATCGTCATATTGTCGAGCCGGAGGAGAACGGGAACCATTCCCTCGATGACGGCGAGGAGGAAAACGATGATAGTGTCTTCTCCTGGGTGGAGATCGATGTCTCCTTTGAAACTGGTTTCTCTTTTCAGGGGTGCCCGGTCCGGGTGATTCCTGGTCTGGAACGTCTCGCGCCTGGAGATTTGCTACCTCCTGTCGAGCTAGCAGCTGGACGAGTTGTTGAACAGCATCGGCCAGGGCTGGAAGCGATGGAGGGGGAGGTGGTAAACTATTACTGTATGAGTTCGTACGGGAACGGGCGAGGTTCGGATTGGGGAATTGTGCCCGAGCTTGAGTGGAATCTGTGAGGTCTTGAACATGGCCCTCGGGGGTTTGTTGTGTTTCGAACTCGGGTATAACCAGTCCTACCCTGGGCCCGACCACAAGACTGGCTGGTTTTGAACGGAGTTTGGGTGCCATTTGTGGATCAAGGTAATGGGAGAGGAAATTGAGTATAGATCCTCCCACTGTGGTCGCCAATGTTCTGTACTGTACTTCCGACCTTAATGAGTAGTCTGAAGTAGTTGGTAGATGTCTTCCTTGATCAGTGGTGTTCGATCTTGAGATGGCGATGTTCGATCTTGAGATGACAGTGTTGTACCTGTAAGAATACTTCGACGCTCAAGTCAGTATTTGAGTGAATCAATGTTTAATGTGTTTTTTGTTCCCTCTTTTATGAGCATTGAAGGTGGTATTTATAGAGTTTGTGTGATGTTTGTTATGACGATCTTGGGTCGTTGGATCTTGCAGAGGTATCTGAACCGTTGGTTGATTGGGCTAGGTTTTCTGGATGTGGGCTGATTGATCATTGGGCCTTACAGGGGGTGTAAATATTGCTGAGGCCTTTTGCTTATTACCATAACAATCTTTACCCACACAACTAAACATACGCTAACTAACTATTGCCACATTGACACTAGTAGTTTTTTTTGGGTCAAATGATGCATGATTTCATTCATAATGGGCAAGGCCCAAAGCAAACGTACAATCACACAGATTGGGCCAGAAGCCAGATGGTCCAATGCCAACCAACAAACAGGCGAGTTACAAAATAAACTAGCCCACTAGGTCCAGTCCAAACAAAAACTACCTGAAACACCCTAGCCCAAGAGCAGTAACTCCTTTCACCAAAAAGCAAAAATCCAACCACCATTGAAAGGAATAAGGAAAAGGAAACCCTAAATGGGAAACGACAATAATGCAGGGGAGAGAGAGAGAGGTGATCCTCATCGCTCAAACCACTAGTAAACCCCAAATTGGATCAACTCACAACAGAAGGGTGAAGGTAGAGAGTTCGAGGTACACATCTATGTCAATGTAACACGCGTAAGTTCGAACCTGATAAGCTCCACCTTCCCCCCTCTCTATCTCTCACCGCCTACCAGTTGTGCAATAGACAAAAAAATCCTTATCCAAACTAAAAAAAACCTTAAGCCAAGGGATCCAATTCCATTGATTGATTATCCATATTTCTAATTATCATACAAATTATTACACTTTCACTAAACTAAAGTGTGTTATTACATAAATTGAAGGCCCACAAATTACGGTGGGAAAAAAGTGAAGCGAATCATTATTATTCAATATTCATCATCATCCCTCGATTATGTTAAAGCAAATCATCTATTGATTATAAAAAAAAAATCATCTATTGATTATTTGAGCACTATATATACTCCCCATATAGTCAATATTACTCTTGTCAAAAAAAAAAATATAGTCAATATTTTTTGGTTTAGGGGTCGCCGGTGTCTAGAGAAAATGGGTCCTGAATAATCTGGAGTTCGGCCGAGAGGTAAGTAAAGCCTAACTTCAATTTGTTCCATCGTCGAAGATCAAACCCAAGTACTAGCCGAGTCCGCCTCTTAAGATGGAGTGCAATAAGCACTTCTGCCTAAGCTTGAAGTTAAAATATAGTCAATATTAGGATGAACAAATAGGCTTTTATTTGTCCAAATCATACTATACTCTCTTACACCTCATAATAATATTAGTTCATCTCATTTAATTTTTTTAAAGTAATAGAAACAATAAATTGCATCCTTGAACGGATTCTTCATATGAATAACAAAATTTATTCAAAACCAAAATCTAAATTAATTGAAGAGCATTTTGTGTAAGATATCATTACATATAGTAAAGTTACATCATCATATTAAGATAATATATTTGCTTTATGTTTTAGACCATTTGGAGCAAATGTAGAATTTCTAATGCATTAAATTTAACTTCTTCTTTGTCACTTAAGTGAGTAGTTATATTAACAAAGTGCACATATTTCCTATGTATATATTAATGTAGGATATTTCAGGACTTAATATATGAAATTAGAACATCGTTAGAGCACTTATTGGATGAAGACATGATCAAAATAAATTGTATCGTGTAGCTAAACTTTCATTTGTCTTATCACACGCTCTGAATGTCGTTTTCTAATGAGCAAATCAGAGACGAGCAAATTAATCACGCGTAAGAAACCTTGTTTTACTATTTATTAACCCGAGACACCTCCAATCATGGGCCTAGTGGGCTGGCCGACACTATCTCCCTATGGTAAGTAGAAAAAGAAGTTCTCTTCCATTCATCGAGATGGAATTGGTGTGAAGTGAAAGGAGGTCGTTCGTTCGAGAATAGGTGTTGTGGAATAATTGTTGGGTTCGATTCCCATAGCCCCGGTGTGGAATCAAGACTTGATCCAATTCCCGATGCAGAGGGCGAAATCTGGTTGCAGTTCGTCTAGCCGTCTTCTAGCTTCGACCAACCAAGTGGATTCCTTATATGAAGGAAGAAAGTCTCAGGAGTGATCCTGCACACTCCAACCATTCAGGTCTATGGCCATCTAATAAATATTGGTCATCCCTTTTCCCACACCCCTCCCTACTCACCCCACACCCCTAACTCCAAATATTTCTAAACTACCATTAATGAGAGGACGTCTTTACGTGCGATTCGGTTGAGGTCAACCGAATATATTCGGCTAGACCCAACCGAACGTGTATTTTTTTGAGACACACCATTCTTTTTACCTCTTTTACACTATTGATTGACCTCGACCGAAACACATCAACCGAACGTGTATTATTCACAGCTTAATCTGAAAGTTACAATCGTCCATTTAAACAACTATGTCAATGGCAACAGAACCGGTAGCATAGCATATGTATTATTCATTTTCAGCATAGCAATGAAAAGAACAAAATATTTCATTATCTCATCACGCTCATGGAATCAAGTTTCTGATTCAAAATGAAATTGATTGATCACAATAGGAATGAAAAGAAGAAAATATTTGTCATTTGAACCAAGCTTCTGAATCAAAATAAAATTGATGTCAATGAAGAAATACACGGTTGATCCAACAATTTCCGGTGCAAAGAAAAAACAAAGGTAAATGTACCATAAAGGTACAGCAATTGATCCAAGCTTCTGAAGGATTCGGTTGAACCAAGTTTCTGAATCAAAATAAAGGGAAAGGTACCATAAAGGTACAGCAATTGATCCAAGCTTCTGAAGCTTCTAAAGGTACAGCAATTTCCGTTCGGTTGAACCAAGCTTCTGAATCAAAATAAAATGGGTATTTTGTTTTATTATTTTTCAATAAATCAACATACCGTGTAAACCGAAGGATTCGGTTGAGGTCAACCGAATACTGTAAAAGGGGGTGTGTGTAAAAAAATACACGTTCGGTTGTGTCTAACCGAATATATTCAGTAGACCCTAACCGAATCAGTGAAAATAGTGTGCTTTATTAATAGCATATTGGTCATTTCGCAGGGTTTGTGGGTGTGGGGTGAGTAGGGAGAGATGTGGGAAAAGCATGGGCCTAAATATTAGGTTTCCAAAGCCCATTCATTGACATTGATTGCTTAATTAGCGGGCCTAAACATCATCAAATATATCACAATATTAGCCAATTTTTATAAAACTGAAAGCCACAATTGATTTTTTTTGGTAGAAAAAGCCACAATTGATTGTAGCACACATAAATTATTGGAAATATTTCAACATTATCTATATCGAATTTCAAAAAATGGGTAATTTTGGGAGAAAGAAAATTCAGTATTTAAAAGTATTAATAAGAAAAACCAGATTTTAATACAATTATTTTTATAACGTGGACTAAGAAGGGGTACATCTTTATTTATTTATTTTTGATAGATTAGATCATTAAAATTTTCTATTACATTAATGATGGATTTATCTAAGATTACGTGTTTGTTTATTTCTTAATCACCAAATATAAATGATCGTCATCCAAAAAGAACCGGTAGTGGATTTTGCAAAGGCCAACCTTCTTTCCATGGATAATAATTAAATTGAGTGCAGTAGGAAACAATCATTTTTTTTGTCAAAAAAAATCTTTTTTTTGACAATTAGGAAACAATCATTAAAATACTTGAAACTGAATGATTCCCATCTTACCCTAAAAAAATGATGATGTATAGATTATTATTTCCACCTAAATCACCAACCCAAACTTCGGCAATATTTAGCAAAAAATAGCGGATAATGGATACGTTAGCGGATGAACGAATAATAGATAAGCTAGCGGATAAGCGGATAGTTAATAAACTAGCGGATAGTAGATAAGATGGTTGATAAGAAATTATGTGTTCGATAAAATTAGTGATTAAAATGACTGATAAATGTAAAATGGAATAAAAGGAAATTTAATTAATGATTAGATTATTTAATGATGACAAAATGTTTAATGAAAAATAATAAGGCTAAAAACGCCAAAAAAATGTGACGTTATCCACTAAACGCTAAACACTACCTAAAAATTGCTAAATACTAGTACTTATTAAACACTGTGTTCGTCACCGACTAGTCAAATACACTAATCTCATCTACTATCAGATGAGACGCGCTAAACATAAGCTTAATCCTCCTGGATTATAATTTAAAACCCACAATATTTATTATAAACTAAATAAACAGAAGTCCCTAACTAAGCAATTAACTAACGAGTAACCTAACCTAAACCAATGATCACCTCCATCCACCATTAAAAAATGGAGGAGTTTAACTTTAATTAACATTTTGCTATTTTTGTTTCGTAGATAAATAAAAAGCGGGTGGCAGTAATGGTAATTGTTATTGAAGTGAACACGGAGGACAAAAAAGTAGAGAGGGAGAGAGAGAGAAAGAGAATTTGAAAAGGAGTGTCCGTTTGAAGTTTGAAGTTTGAAGTTTGAAGTTGAAACATAGATAGAAGAGCTACAACAACGCAAATTGAATTGAATGCAACCCAACAAAACACATTAACTAACCCTACCTTTCTTTCTTTCATCACACCCCAAATTTAAAACATCTCTCTCTCTCTCTCTCTCTCTCTCTCTCTCTACAATGACGGGGATAGTAATGGTGACCAGAGGCGGTGGATGCGGTGGAGGAGGAAGTAAGCGAACAAGAGCTGCTCGCGCCGCCGAAGAAGAACAGCAGAACCAACTCTCACTCGTAGCGTTGCTATTAGCAGCAATCAGAAAATCCATGGTAGCTTGCAGGGTAGACAGACCCGACGAAGTAATCTCCACCGTCCATCACATAGACATGGAGATCGGATGGCCAACCGACGTTCAACACATCACTCATGTCACCTTTGATCGCTTCAATGGTTTTCTTGGTCTCCCTGTTGAGTTCGAAGTGGAGATCCCTGGTCGAGTTCCCAGTGCTAGGTACAACAACAACTCTTTCATTTTTCTTCAAAAAAAAATTAAACTTTTTTTGTTTTCTGGAAGCTGTTTTGCTTAGATTTGAAATGGGTCTTAAAAAATTTCTTTTTTTTTTTGTGTATATAGAGCTTTTGTTTTTCATGGGTGTGTTTCTATCTATGAATGTATGTGTGTGTGGAGGTTTACATTTTTCAAAATTTAAAATCCACCCTTTTTTTTTCTCTATTTTTTATTCTTCACTAACTTGTAATTTTGCCATCATGCATCTATGGTTCTATTGCAGTGTAAGTGTGTTTGGCGTGTCAGCAGAATCTATGCAGTGTTCTTATGATTCAAAAGGAAACAGCGTCCCTACTATTCTCTTGCTAATGCAGGACCGTTTATACTCACAGGGAGGCTTAAAGGTACTCACTTTGTCATTTTTTGACATTATTAAGGTCTTGCTAGCATTTAATTTCAGATTAATTTTTGTTTTTTTTTCTATGAATTTTTAGGCAGAAGGTATATTTCGCATAAACCCTGAAAATAGTAAAGAGGAGCATGTGAGGAACCAGCTGAATAGGGGCATTGTGCCAGATGACATTGATGTTCACTGTTTAGCTGGATTAATTAAAGCTTGGTTCCGAGAGCTTCCTTCAGGTGTGTTGGATGGACTTTCCCCTGAGGAAGTTCTTCAATGCAACACAGAAGAAGAATCTATTGAGCTTGTTAAGCAGCTAAAGCCAACTGAGTCTGCTTTGCTCAGCTGGGCTATTGATCTCATGGCTGATGTGGTAGAAGAGGAAGAGTTTAACAAGATGAATGCTAGAAATATTGCAATGGTTTTTTCCCCAAATATGACTCAGGTCTGCATACTATTTACTTAATGTTGATCAATTTCTGTTTATCATTTAATTTTGTCTTGGATATATGATTTGGAATCTGCAGTTTTCTTTCTCATTAGCAATCTGAAGTTTTCATTATTATGAAACAAGTTGCAATATTTGTTGTGCTTTTACAGTAGGCTATTCTTTACACATTTGAACTTTGTACACACTGAGAAGTGAGAAATGGTTTATTGTGCTTTGAATTCATGTTTGTGTATATTTGTTTCTTGAAACAGATGTCTGATCCTTTAACTGCTTTAATGCATGCGGTTCAAGTGATGAACTTACTCAAGACATTGATAATGAAGACCCTTAGAGAACGCGAAGAGACAGCAACATGTGGATATTCACCCATGTCATTTCGCTCATTGGATTGCCGGTCTGAGCTTGATGAATATGATAGTCATCGAGAAGTGGACACCAGCGGTGAATTGAGAGGGACTAAATCAGATTATGATGATCATGCTCACTACAGCCATAGCAGCAGTGAGGAGGAAGTGGAGGCCGAGTCCCTGAGCGAGATAGAAGAATGCTTCTTGAAAAAGTTGGATGAGAACACCAAAGGATTCTCAGAAGAAGTACCTGAAGGTTATTTGCAAGAGTATGTGAGCTCTAGAAATTGCTCTGGCTATAATGTGGAACCTGCTATATCAATTACTGAGAATAAAACTGGGAATTCTTGCTTGAGTTGTTCTGAACAAGACAAGTTGAGGTCAACATTGAATGATTTGGACTCAAATCTTGACACAATTAGTCCATCAGTAGAATGGACAGGCACCAAAGATGTGGACATGATTGATAAATTCACCGATTCTGTTTCGCCGGTGCCGCTTATTGCATCTAGCTGAGATCTGGTTTTCTTGTTAGTAAGTAGTTTTGAAGCACCTTGTTTCAGATTTTGTATGTACAAGCAAGTTTGCTTGTGTAAATTATTAATACATATGTAGTAGGAACTGTTTGCTTGTTATGGATTGTGGGCATGCTATGTTATGTTCAGCTTAGGACTGAATTTTCAAATGCTAAGGAGTAGCCACCTTTTCAAATTTCAGGTAGATGAAAGTTCTAAGTTTAGGAAGATTGATTGATTTAGCATTAGATTATTATGCTTTCTATTTATCTTCTATATGATCAAAATTTAATATCTTTCACAATGGTAAACTAGAGTGCTAGTTGCCCTACAATTTGAAATTGCAGAATGAAAGGGTTTTACTTGTTTGGTAGGCTATCATTGCAATGTAAAGGCAGAGCCCGCAAAAAGGAAAACATCCATTAAAGGGTTAGACAAACCATAAAAATAAAGTGAGTTAAGTAACTACTTAACTCTTTTACGGATTTAGAATCCTATGTCTTATTTCTTTTGACATCAGAATCCTATGTTGATAACTGCATGTCCACATTTTGTTTCAATAGTACTTAATTGTTACTCTTTTGCAGGGTTTTTTATCCCACCCTACCATTTCGATTTGGTTTTGATTTTACTAATTTATTAGCTTTTAGAAAACTTATCATTTTAGTGCTGCTCGTACATACAATGATACAAAAACAAACTAGAGTATTATCTACTAAACTGAAGTTTTTGTTTTCAGGAAATTTATTAAACTGAAGTTGTATAGCTATTTATGACATTTTTTATTTATAATTTTGTAAAAGGTATACACCTGAAATTTACCTTTATAGACTGGGTTTGATTAGCAAAAACAAATTTTAATGTATCTTAGAAGTTGTTAATGGTAATGAAATAGAGAAATTGTAATTGTGAGTGTAATTCCATTCATTTATAGCCGAAAGGGTAGAGAACTACACCAAGTGTAGGCGGCTACCCACTATCGGTGGAGTCCAGGACTAATGCAATTTCAAAAATAAAATCTTAAGCATCTAATTTGGCTTGTGATTGTTACATCTAAATTACTAGACTAATCAGCCTACTAACTTTTTTTGTGACTAAAAATAAGAATTTTCATTAATTCAAATCGGTGGATTACATCGAAAACAATATAAATTCCATATTGCTAAAACTAAAAAGGATGAATCTGCGAACAAGCTCACAACATCCAAGTTAATAGCATAAAACAGCAAATTGCCTATAGAAATGACAAATTAAAGCCACCAGAGTACCTATGCATTTCGATATGTAGCATCGAAGACCAAGTCTTCATTAGATGAATCTGTAGCGAGTCGAAGTGGATCTATCAATTCGAACGGAACAAACACTGTAACAAGACGGAAAAACCAAATTACGTCACACAAGACGACGAGCAAAACAACGGCACCATACAAGACGACAAACAAAACAACGATACCGCACCTAGACGACGAAACCACAAAAAAAAAACTCAAAAGCTATGTGAATAACACTTATTTAGATGAAAGGAGAGAAAAAAATGATGCAGAGGGGTGATTTCGGGTTGAAAAATGACCCAAAATCACCCCTCTCCAATGCGTGAAAAAGAAGAAAAGTTAGAGAGAAGATGAAGTAAAACTAGGGTCGACGAGAGAAAAATCAACCTACTAACTTGTGAGGAAAAAAGCATAACCCAAAAGAAGACCATTAGAACCAACACCCTAATTAACATGTATTGGGATTGGCTCATTTGAGTGGAAAGATAATTTAAAAGAGTATATCATGAAACACCTTTTAAAATCTACACTACTTAATTTTTTTCTTAATTAAAATGTGTGTCACATCCTTACACTATTATGAAATTACATGTATTAAGCATCGATGTATTCACCATTGTCGTGAAAGCAAAGATGGTAGGGGATCTCTTTCAGCTTAACCAAGATCCTGGGTTCGAATTCAGCCTTGGGTACAACCTAGATCAGCCTTGAGGGAGAGCTTTGCCGCCCATTGTGGTCCTACCCGGCTCAAGGGATTAGTTTCTTTAGTTACGCTCAGAGGATACCCAGTTTATACAAAAAAAAATTAGAGGGTACAATTGAAAAAAAGAAATTAATATTACATTGAAAATGATATCCATTCTAGGACAATCTTTTACAAATGTGAAAAGTATTGGTACAGAGGAAGTAGCACAAAGTGAAAAACAATATGAGTCGAGTTTTATGGACACCCACATGCAATTAATTGTTATTTTTAAACAAAACCTTTAACGCTTTTAGTGTTCCTTTAATGAAACTTGCATATAAAAAGTTACTCTTTATATTTAGCTCCCTCGTGAAAAATAGGCTAGCTCCGCCACTGCAAAACAGACAAGTGGACGAAAAGACCCCTGCCCAAGAAGTAGCAACCCAAGCAGGTACACCATGACATCACCACCACCACCACAAGTCCACGAGATCAACGCCAAAGGGGAACTTGGAAAAGTCCAACACTTCTTTCATATTTGGCTCAAACAGATGTTATTATTCAGAGACAAAAGTTTTGGTGAAACTGCAGCAAAGATTAAGACAAAGCATGTTTGCAACAACAACCAAGGGTGGGATGATGGTAGATCTGGGGGGAGTTGAAAACCAACATGAGAGATAGATGTTTGGATCTAGATCTGAGATTAGGCATAGTAGAATATCTAGCTGATGAAACTGGATCAGAAAAGTCGGGGGGCCGGAACTCGGAACTCGACCAAGTTTAATGGCGGAGCTAACTAATTTTTTATCGGGGGGCCAAATTATAGAGTAATTTTTTAATAAAGAATTGTGATAAAAAAGAGATGTAAAATTCACTCGATGGTAGAAAATAATATAACATCATCAAATTATCGGGTTGCAATGACTTTTTATTAGACCTAATTTTAACTTATTATTTTATTTTTGGGGTAGGAATGACTACCCCATTAATACACAAGGAAACTGTCCCTAACCAAGTTGGTACAAAGGATGGATTCTGGAGGTTTAGGAGGGGGATGGGGGTTGTTGGAGGAAGAAGAAGATCACCTCCATCGAAGAGGAGCCATCGATGCAGAGCGTAAGACAAAACTTGATAGGTCGGATCTTACAACATAGTCGTTGAAACATGATGGAGATGTTGATATGAGATAGAGGAAACACCAGTGTCGAATATACCAACTAGCATCACCAGTTGTGCCATAGAAGACAGTCGGGTGGGTAAACAATTGACCGTGTTATTAAACCATTAAATGTTTTTCATATTTGTCTTTTGTCTTTTTTAAAATATTTGTTTACGTCTTTTATCTTTTTAAATATTTGTTTTCGTCATTTATCTTTTATAATGTTCGTTTATTTTTTCATAGTTAATTAAAATGGTCCTTCTGTTAAGTGCAATCTTAATAATGGATTATATGGATAGTGTTCTGTACCGTATCTCGGAAGGTATGGACGATCCGGGATAGTTGGTAGTAGTAGGTTTTGATTAACTGAGCTCTGTTGTGGAGTTCCGATCCTAGATGGAGTTCTGATCTTGGATGGAGTTCCGATCTTAGATGGAGTTCCGATCCTAAGTTTAGTTCCGATCCTAGGTGAGGGGTACACCACAAGAAAAGTTGGACTTTGCGGCGGGCAAAATCCGCCGCAAAAGCCAAATTTGCGGCGGATATTTGGACTTTGCGGCGGAATTTTGCCGCCGGTAGCCAGCTCGAAGCAAACGCGTTGCGGCGGATTTAGTGGCGCCGCAAAATCCACCGCAAATGTACGGCGGATAATCCGCCGGAAAAGGGGACAAATTTTTCCCACAAAATATCCGCCGGAAAGTGCCCAATATCCGCCGCAAAGTTCTCATTATCCGCCGCAAAGCACCCGTTTTATTTTAAAAAAAAATGAATATAATTTTTTTAAAAAGACGTTTTATTTAAAATTCCGCCGCAAACGACACAAATCCACCGCAAAGTACCATTTTTTTTTTAAAAAAATTATTATTATTTTTAAAAAATAAATTTTATTTTTTAAAAAAAATCGTTTTAATTAAAAACATATATTATTTTATTAATTTTTTTAATTATTGATAAAAAAATAAAATCCAATAACTAATTAATTTTTAATTTAAAAACATAAAAATTGGGAAAAGCAGTAAAATATTATCACCAAAAAAATATCCATACAATCAATAAAATATCCATACAAAAAAATAAAATAATCTAAAGCAGTAAAAATTGGGAAAAGCAGTAAAATATATATTTAATGTCTGCTACCCCTAAACAGAGACCTACGCCATTATCTTGATACGACACTCTCTTGAGCATTGTCGGCAGCAGCTCCATTAGAGTGGCGTATGTCTCCATTTCTTTGTAAAGAAATTTCCACATTGTCGTGAACACCCCTTCATCTTTTTCGTTAAAAGTAACCCATTTATCAGCAAAAAGCTCCTCCTCATTATTTCCACCACAAGAGACATATACGTTCATCAAACGCTCGGTATCATCCTTCAACTTAACAGCCCGTCCTTGCAGTTCCTCAAACTTTCAATTTAGAGATTCAACCATATTTTCAAAATAGAAAGTTTCACAAGAAACCATCTTTTGAAAAGATGATTGAATCTCTAAATAGAAAGTTTGAGGAACTGCAAGGACGGGTTGTTAAGTTGGAGGATGATACCGAGCGTTTAATGAGCGTATATGTCTCTTGTGGTGAAAATAATGAGGAGGAGATTTTTGCTGATAAAGGGGTTACTTTTAACGAAAAAGATGAAGGGGTGTTCATGACAATGTGGAAATTTTTTTACAAAAAAATGGAGACATACGCCACTTTATTGGAGCCGCTGCCGACAATGCTCAAGAGAGTGCCGTATCAAGAGAATGAGAGTATTGATAGAGGTGTGAAAAAGAAGAAGGGGAGAAGGCGTTTATATAGGAGAAACGAAGTCAAACGGTCAAAAGGCATGATCTGCCGGAAATGGCAGTTACCGGCGGATTTATGGGATTTGCGGCGGATTAGGGGATTTGCGGAGGACGGAGGTGAATTTGCGGCGGTTTATGAATTTCAGCTAGATAAATTGGAAGAATAACCGTCTGGCATTTTCAACTCTTTTATCCACTGATAAACTGTTTTCGCTTGTTCGGTAGATAAAGTATAATTGGCTTTGGGTTTCAAAATCCTAGTACCTTGCTCAACCAACAACAAATCCTTTCGTCTACAGAAATGATCTATATCCTTCCTAGCTTTCTCATTGTCTTTCGTTTTGCCTTTCACGTTCATAACAGTGTTAAATATGTTGTCAAAAAAATTCTTCTCTATATGCATAACATCGAGATTGTGTCTCAATAGATTATCTTTCCAATAGGGAAGTTCCCAAAAAATACTTTTTTTGTCCAATTGTGCCATTGTCCATAGCCATCTGGACGAGAAACAACACCGGCTACGACTTCCACAGGAGGGATATCCCTAACACTATTCCAAACTTCCTCTGGTGTCAACTGACGAGGAGGTCCAGCTGTTTCAACATTTCCCTTGATGAACGCATATTTCTGCTTTCTAAATGGGTGATCCATAGGTAAGAACCTACGGTGCGAGTAAAACCATGAAACTTTTCCTCCGTATTTAAGACTAAAAGCCTTTGTGTCAACCATACAAATCGGACACGCCATCTTACCATGTGTCCCCCATCCAGACAACATTCCATAGGCAGGGAAGTCATTAATGGTCCACATCAAAGCCGCCCTCATCACAAAATTTTGTTTGCGTGCCACATCATAAGTTAAAACACCATTCCACAACCTTTTTAGGTCATCAATCAAAGGTTGCAAATAGATGTCAATACCAGCTGTTGGATTACTTGGCCCTGGAATAATAGAATTTAAAAACATGTATGGTTTGGACATACACATTTCTGGAGGAAGGTTGTATGGGGTAACAATAACTGGCCAACATGAATACGGTGTTGCCGAGGCTTGAATATATGGTGTGAAACCATGAGAGCACAAACCAAGCCGAACATTGCGTGGATCACTGGCAAAATCTGGATGAACACGATCAAAATGCTTCCAAGCTTCACCATCAGATGGGTGACGTAATTCACCGGAATTATTTTTATTTTGATGGTGCCATGTCATTTTACCCGCGGTCTCCATTGAAGTAAACATCCTCTGTAGCCTTGGAATAAGAGGCAGATAGAACATTGATTTTCGTGGAACCGGTTTGCCTCTGCTCATCCCTGATCTACTGACACGATAGCGTGGTTGTCCACACAACTTGCATTCCGACAACTCTCCATCATTTATGCCAAACTCATTGTTATAATAGAGCATGCAACCAGACACACAACAATCAATCCTTTTAGATTTTAAGCCAAGCTTCGATACCACTCTTTTAGCTTCATAATAACTTTGCGGTAAACTCCCTCTAATGGGGGTTGCATCCAACATCATTTTGGTCATATATTCCATGCACAACTCAGCAACATTAAATTGAGACTTAAGACCCAACAACCGAACACACATTGATAATTTTGAGTCTGTAGATCCTTCAAATATGGGTTTATTTGTCTCACTCAAATACATGTAAAACCTTTGAGCTTCCTCATTTGGAACTTCGTCAGCATCTGGTTCTTCAAAATCCAAATTTACTCCAACAGCGTCAGATATCATTCCCTGATAAACATCTAACGGTTGTATTCCCCATCCTTCAGATGTCGTAGTCGCTGGATAACTACTTGATGTGTGATCTACTACTTCAACCGAAACATTAACCGCGGGAACTGCAGCTACCCCTGGCGCTCCTTCCCCGTGACGACTCCATGTCCAATAATTTGGCCTAAACCCATTATTGTACAAATGAAGTTTAACTTCATGTTCATTTTTTATAGCTCCAAATGAACATTTCAAGCACGGACATCTAATACCGCCTTGTCGCCCAAATTCTTCATGATCAATGTACTTAGCACAAAAAATAAACTCTTCTACTCCTTCTACAAAACGTCGGTTTACACCAGTTCTTCCAGGATACAATCGATCATACATCCAACTACAATCCATTTTCAAGAACTACGTATACTACACTACAATATACTTAAAATAAACTATCAATTACTTCATATTTTGATATATATATATATATATATATATTTATATATTACTCATTTTATTTTGATATTTCAATAAACTACCAATTACAAGCAACAGAATTAACATTTTAATAATGTTATATACTAATAATTTAAACATTATAAATAATAATTCCAAATTTAATTTTAAATTTCAATTTTTATAAGACAATATATGTTAATAAAATTTATAAGTGAACTTAATAAATAAGTTTTTTCAATATAAATTATTTTGTATTATTATTGCAAACAAAATTTGTAACAAAATTTTACTAAAAATAGTGAAGTAAGTAATATTTTATTAATTACTTTAACAACTAACCGTAGTAAAGAGAAGGCTCTGGCTTCAGTGGCGAAGCCAGGATTTTTCTAGAGCCTGGGCAAGAAAATTTCCCGCCAATTTACATATGACATAATATATACATAATCATAAAGTGTGCTAAATAGGAGAGATGAAATCTAACCTGTCAATAGAGTGCTAAATAAAATTAGGAGGTAAATGCCCTTTCTGAGACTTCTTTCGGGTGAATGTTCGCATAATATCAACATCTTGAAGTGACTTGAATATCTCCCGCTCGGTGTAACATATCATCAAGTCATTGAACCACTCATCGTTGATCTTGTTGCGTAATTTAGACTTGATAATCTTCATTGCTGAAAAAGCTTTTTCAAATCCATGTATAACTCTTATACCATGTATAACTCTTATACCATGAACTACAAAATGCTCTTGAATACTTCCCAAATTGAGTACGAGGGAAATTTGTCAAATTTGGTTGCGTTGGACCCTTCAATATATACGCCCTCCTCACTTGGTCTTGAATCTCCGGAGCATACTCATCAATTTGTTTCCTACATCCTGGATCACGCACAATGTCATTTGGATTAAACTCATTGGCCGCATTAGGGGGCGTTTCTTCTACTTCGGCTTCCGGTTGCACAACATTCGCATTCTCAATAGAACTTCTAGGTACCAAAAACCTCCTCATCTAACAAATTTTATGATCCAAAAAAAGAAACTATGTAAAAAACAAATAATGATCAACATATAAGGAAACTAAAAAAGAATCAACAATTCTACACAAACTAATGTCTCAATAACTTCAAAGAGTCCAACGCAATAATTTACACAAACTAAAAAAGAATCAACAATTCTACACAAACTAATGTCTCACTAATTTATTTGGAATAAAGAGTAGGGATTAGGAATATACCTCAAATAACTTCAAAGAGTAACATTGAATGTGTGGGTACTTTTCCCTCTTTTTAGAGCAAAAACCCTAACTCCAAAATACTACCCAAAGAGAGGAATGAGTTGGTTTTCCTTAAAATAGAGCTCAAATGTAAATGATTTAAGCTTGGATTGGACTACTTGAAGTGAAAAGAAGAAGAAAAGGAGAGGGAGAGTGTCGTGAGAGAAGAGAGGAAATTCGGGGGGGGGGGGGGGTGGGATTCTGTTTGTCGTGAGAAAAGAGAGGAATGTGTTGTGTTTGCTTAATTGCTTTGTTTATTTTATTTAGTTTTTTATATATATTGGGCTTTTGGGTTTCATTTAGTTTTTGGGTTTTACTTTTTTTTACATTGGGCTGGACCATTCTTTTTTTATTTCACACCCACTGTTTTACTATTTTTGCCCCTGGTTATGACTAAAAATCAGCTATTGGGTTGGGGGCTTTACAAACAAAATAGAAGTTGAGCTCGGGCGCGTGCCCGGGCTAGCTGGGCCCTAAAATCGCCCTTGTCTGGCTTGAAGCTTATCCCGAACTCAAGCAGAGAGGAAAAAGGAGGAACCCAAATAATACCTAAACAAAAAACAACACAATTAGTAACAAACTCATATTATTATAAAATAATTTAAAAACGAATATTAAAAAAAAAATTAAAAACTAAAACTATTAACTCATATCAAAAACATACCTTGAAGAAATTTACCAATGAGAGCAGAAGACAATTCGTAGGGAGGAAGCGCTACATTTCAAAAAGAGATTTAGTAGAGAAGGAGAGAATTTGGAGAGAGTAAAAGAGAAAGTTTAAGAAGAGAATGGAGGATTGTTAGAAGTGTGAAGAATGAGAAGTGGGGAATGGATATATATAGGAAAACGGAGCCAACAGTCAAAAGGTAATATCCGCCGCAAACGGAGATTTGCGGCGGATACTGGGTCTTTGCGGCGGATTTTGAAATTTAATATTCGCGGGTTTTTTTAAACGGAGAATTGCGGCGGATTCTGGGTCTTTGCGGCGGATTTTGAAATTTAATATCCGCGGGTTTTTTTTAACGGAGATTTGCGGCGGATTCTGGGTCTTTGCGGCGGATAGTTCAAATTAAAATACCGCGCCTTTTTTTTAAAAACACCAAAAAACCGCCGCAAAAGCCCACAATCCGCCGCAAATACAAAAAATATCCGCCGCAAATACTCAATATCCGCCGCAAACGACACAATTCCGCCGCTAAGTACCATTTTTTTTTAAAAAAATTTATTATTATTTTTAAAAAATAAATTTTATTTTTTAAAAAAAATTCGTTTTAATTAAAAATATATATTATTTTATTAATTTTTTTAATTATTGATAAAAAAATAAAATCCAATAACTAATTAATTTTTAATTTAAAAACATAAAAATTGGGAAAAGCAGTAAAATATTATCACCAAAAAAATATCCATACAAAAAAATAAAATAATCTAAAGCAGTAAAAATTGGGAAAAGCAGTAAAATATATATTTAATGTCTGCTACCCCTAAACAGAGACCTACGCCATTATCTTGATACGACACTCTCTTGAGCGTTGTCGGCAGCAGCTCCATTAGAGTGGCGTATGTCTCCATTTCTTTGTAAAGAAATTTCCACATTGTCGTGAACACCTCTTCATCTTTTTCGTTTAAAGTAACCCATTTATCAGCAAAAAGCACCTCCTCATTATTTCCACCACAAGAGACATATACGTTCATCAAACGCTCGGTATCATCCTTCAACTTAACAGCCCGTCCTTGCAGTTCCTCAAACTTTCTATTTAGAGATTCAACCATATTTTCAAAATAGAAAGTTTCACAAGAAACCATCTTTTGAAAAGATGATTGAATCTCTAAATAGAAAGTTTGAGGAACTGCAAGGACGGGTTGTTAAGTTAGAGGATGATACCGAGCGTTTGATGAGCGTATATGTCTCTTGTGGTGAAAATAATGAGGAGAGATTTTTGCTGATAAAGGGGTTACTTTTAACGAAAAAGATGAAGCGGTGTTCATGACAATGTGGAAATTTTTTTACAAAAAAATGGAGACATACGCCACTTTATTGGAGCCGCTGCCGACAATGCTCAAGAGAGTGCCGTATCAAGAGAATGAGAGTATTGATAGAGGTGTGAAAAAGAAGAAGGGGAGAAAGCGTTTATATAGGAGAAACGAAGTCAAACGGTCAAAAGGCATGATCCGCCGGAAACGGCAGTTACCGGCGGATTTATGGGATTTGCGGCGGATTAGGGGATTTGCGGCGACGGAGGTGAATTTGCGGCGGTTTATGAATTTCAAAATTGGCAAATATCCGCCGGAAATAACCTTACCGGCGGATTTTTAAAATCTTGTAAAAAAATAAATTTTTGTAATCCCAAATCCGCCGCAAAAACCGATAAATCCGCCGCAAAAGCCAAGTCGAAAATTAATCCGCCGCAAACGTCAATTATTCCGCCGGTAACTTTGAGGCGGATAAACTCCGCCGGAAATGCCTAGAATCCGCCGGAATATTTGCGGCGGATCCATATCCGCCGGAAACTCCTGGCCGAAAAAATCAATTATTCTTGTAGTGGTACCTGCAAAGACACTCCGACGCTCAAGTCAGGAAGTGAATTGATTAGAGGTAAGAATATAGGAGAGAGTGTGTACCTTTGGCATTGCATTTGATGCTTATTTATAGAGTAAATGTGTGTTGACCTAATGAATCAGAGTCGTCCGATCTAGGGCCTAGATCTTAGCCTTTGATCAATGAGTTTGCTTTTGATAATAGGCCTCACTATTGAGGATTAGGCCTAATCCGTAACGAATAGTGATATGGATAACCGGTCGTATAAGCATGTTGACCATGTCATGATAAAAATGATAATTGAAAACTATTCTATTATTCTAATATAGAAATTGGAAAATGATAATTGAACAAGGAATTAAAAATAGATCAAGCCGAAAACTAAAAAAACAAGAATGAATATAATGTAATGATTGCAACTCTTACCGTGATCATCGATGCAAATTTAAGTTTTGTCACTTTTATTCTATTTTAAGTATGGTTTTCTTAATTTGTTATTCAATTAAAAAATTCAATTTCTTTTTTTGTTAGAAAAATTTTCAAATTCTATTATAGCACAACATAACATTTTTCAATTACTAGCACCGGGATCCGTGCGATGCACGGGGCCAAAGCTTTAACGAGTACTTAATTGTTCTGATATTAAAAGTTGATGGATAAATTAAAAATCAGCACACAAATTAACGGGAATTTATAATTCAAACATAAGTAATAGTCCATGGAAATAAGGTAGCATAGTAATTTATAATTCAAACAAAAGTAATTCAAACAATTAATTTTTTTTAAAATCAGTACACAAATGAAATTGATCTATTAAAATATAGATAACAAATGATAATCAAATAACTTTAGTTTAACACATTATCACATTATATAAGATCTCACAGAAC
Source organism: Astragalus membranaceus (assembly GCA_039519185.1). NCBI lineage: Eukaryota > Viridiplantae > Streptophyta > Magnoliopsida > Fabales > Fabaceae > Astragalus > Astragalus membranaceus. Next base: position 127,772,520 of record CM076847.1, on the reverse strand, counting down.
AACACACTACATAACATATTTGAATAGATGAATTTTTTTTACGGACACTAAAGTATAAAAAAACATACTACTTAGCATTGAACTTTACATATTTTGTTTTGACTTTGTTTTTCGCCAAAACAAATTTTGCGCATTCATACAATTAATTTTTTTTGATATTGAGCACTGAACGTTGAGCATTTGAACGGTTAATTTTTTTTGTGAACACTAAAGTATAAAAAAACACACTACTTAGCATCAGACTTTACATATTTTGTTTTGATTATTTTTTTTCACCAAAACAAATTTTGCGCATTCAAACAGTTAATTTTTTTTTCGATATTGAAGACTGAACGCTGAGCATTTAAACGATTAATTTTTTTCCAATTCGATATTGAGGACTGAACGTTGAGTATTTAAACGATTAATTTTTTTCCAACACTAAAATATTTCAAAACACACTATTTAGCATCACACTTTACATATTTTGTCACGAAATTATATTTTTTTTCACCTAACCAAATCGATTACTGAGGCACAAACTTTGTATATTTGAATGTTACAATATATAATTTATGTATTTTCATCTTCATTACTTAGCACAAACTTCACCTAAATTTTAACGTACTCTTAAAAATGAAAATAAGAAAAAAAAGGGGTGAAAATGAAAATATGAAAAAAAAGGTAACCCAAAAATATTGTAACATTGTATGAGTGAAGATAAAATTAATTATATATCGTAGAAGTGTGTGACAATGTAAAGGTAACCCAAAAGTATCATTTTTAATTAACAAACACATTGAAATGGAAGCAATTAGAAAGAAAAGAAGACAACACAATTAGAAAGTGAAAAACGTGGGTATCATGTAGGGTTGGATGAGAATCACCAATAAAATGGAAGCAACTATACAAAGTCGAAGGAATATGGTCTTTAATTCTTTTTTAACGAAGCATCTTTAAGTTATTTTTTTAAATTTCAGAAAAATATGGTCCTAAAGAATATAAAGAGAAGAAATAAAAAAAAATTGATTCTTAAATCAGTTATCGAGGAATAAACTTTTAGTATTTGAACAGTAATTTTTCCGAACGCAAAAGTACCCAAAAACACACTACTTAGCATCATACTTTACGTATTTTGTCACGAAATTAGCTTTTTAAACAAACTTTGCGTATTTGAACTTTTAAAACTTTTGTCGAACGCTAAGGTAACCCAAAATACACCAAGAAATTAATTTTTGGTATGACCAAAACCAATTGTTGAGGAACTAACTCCATGTATTTGTATATCTAATTTTTTTTGAATCCTAATTAAAGCACCCAAAGCACACTACTTAGCATCATATTTTATTACAAAATTATTATTTTTTTAATAAAATTAATAATCGAGTAACAAACTTTGCGTACTTAAACAATTAACTTTTTTTTTCAGATCTTAATGTACCCCAAACCATATAGTCTAACGTCACACTTCACACAATTTGCCACGAAATTAATTTTCTTTTCGAGGAATTCGATTATGTAGGAACAAACTTCACATATTTGAGCAATTAAATTTTTTCCCATATCTTTAAAGACCTTAAAACACACTGTCTAGCGTCACACTTTACGTAATTTGCCACGAAATTAATTTTCTTTTTCACAAATTTAGTTATGAATGAACAAACTTCGCATATTTAAATAATTTAATTTTTTTCTAGACTCAAAATTAACTAAAAAATATAATCAAAAAAAGAAGAAAAAGGGAAAAGGATAAAAGAAAAAAAAGAATGGAAAAAAAGGGAGGGGGGGAGCTTGGCGGGAGAGTTGGAGCCGAGACTCCTTGGATTTATATTTTAGGAATATATAATTTTAATAATAAAAAATAGTCAGCATGTTTTCAGGACAAAGTATTATGTGGCAAAAAAACCACTGTAGCCCAAAAAAAATTTATTTACCAAAATAACACTCTTTTTAGATTATTTACCAAACTAGCACACATCCAAAATTCAGGCCAGAAGTCGCCCCCACAGGCCACGACTTCTGAACTGGATTTTGCAATTTTTTTTGCTTTTTCAGTCAGAAGTCGCCCCCCGGGTGACTTTTGAACTGTGTTTTTTTTCTTTTTCTTCTATATTAATTTAAATAAATTTAATTTAATTAATTTATTTAATTTAGAAAATTAATATTGTTAATTCTAAATTAATTATAAATATTATTGTAAAAAAAATATTTGAACACATTAATGTATTTAAAAGTGTCAGTAAGATCTCGTGCGTCCAAAAGTGTTGGCAACATCAATACCATTGAAAAAAACACCAAAAAAACCCGTGTGAATATTGAATAGTGAATAGTGCAGCGTGCAGTTTCAACGGTCAGGATCTTGCCGACACTAATAAACGGTCAAGATCTTGCCGACACTAATAAACGGCCAGGATCTTGTCGACACTAATAAACGGTCAGGATCTTGCCGACATTAATAAACGGTCAGGATCTTGCCGACACTAATAAACGGTCAAGATATTGCCGACACTAATAAACGGCTCATGTTTCCCCACGCCTATTATAAATTGGGCTTCAGCTTTCCCTTCTACTTCACAAAAACCATAACACAATACTCAGAGGATTCTTCCCTCACTATCATTCATCATCAGGGCATCATCACCAACAAAGTTGATGGTGTCTGTTTTAAGGGGCGAGACACAATGCAGTGTAGGCTTAAACACAACATAACATTCGCTGCCCTAAAAGATAAACTACTGCGTAATGTGCAAGTGGAGGGCGACGAGCGAGAGATAACTTGTATAGTTTATTGGAAACCCGATTGGTCTGATGGACGTGTGCACTGGTCTACAATGGATGTCAAGAACGACGATGACGTCCTAGCAATGATGTTCATTTTTGTCCTGTTTAAATGGAAGGGTTATCTGCATTTGTATGTGGAAACCACACGGACAGTCGCTGAGATCCTTAGTCGTTTAACTCCACCAGCTCAGTAGTTTCTGTCATTTTATCGTTCATTTCGAGTTTTATGTACGGTGACGCTTTTTAACAATAAAATTGTTGTAAACTACAACTGGGTAACACTAGAGCCGGATCTAGCATCACTCACAGTAAAAAGTGGTTAAAACATAGTAAAAAACTAAGTTTTTACTATGTGTGCTAGTTTGGATGTGTGCTAGTTTGGTAAATAATTTTAAAAAAAGTGTTATTTTGGTAAATAATTTTTTTTTTTACTAGAGTGGGTTTTTTGCCGTATTATGTCACTATCTAATATGGTGTACAGTCCACCGCCCACGCATGTGCATAAGTTTTATATACATATATTTAAAATAAAAAATACCAGGATTCAATTAATCAATATTCGTATTAAAATTTGGTCAAAAAGGTAATATTCAAGTATTCGTGCTAAAATTATTGTCAAAAAAAGTATTCATACTAAAATAGTGGCCATTAAGCAATTCACCAATTCACTTCTTAAAAGAAGGATGTAGGTAGCTAGCGAAGCTCAAAAACAGTGATGCGCACCGCTTCAGATTTGATGTAGAAGTTCTTCTGCCTTTCTTAATAACTATTTAAAACTAACCTAAGTTAATTGATTGTTCAATTGCTACTACAACATGATCGAATTTAGGAGTTAGGGTTCGTAGTACCTTCTCAACCTTTGATTGATCAGAAATCGTTTCTCCATTGTTGCGCATCTGGTTCGTAATCAGTGTTAATTTGCTGAGGTACTCTGCAATTGAGTCTTTCTCTTCTATTATTAGGTTTTCGTACTGCCTTCGCAATGTTTGGAGCCTCACTTTCTTCAAGCTTGCATCGCCGGCGTATGCCAGTGCTAGCGCATCACAGGCTCCTTTCGCTGTCTCGTACTCTGCAATCTTCTCAAATACATCAGCGTCCACACATTGGTGAATTAGGAATAATGCCTTGCTGTCTTTCTTTTGTTGTTCACGGAGTGCGTCGCCACCGACGGCCACGACACCGTTGCGAATGATTTCGAGAACTTCTTGATAGCGAAACACAACTTTCATCAGGACGATCCATCGATCGTAGTTCTTGCCGTCAAATAGGGGGAGTTTCGCCGAAAATTGACCACTACCGCCACCATTGTTAGCCATCGCCGTCGCACAGTTGCCTCTGGATCGTCTTCAACCTTGCTCTAGATGCCAATTTGTTGGAACGAATACTCCAATTGCTCAAGTCTCACACACAGAGAAGTGAGAAATGCACACACACACACACTCACGGAGAGAGGGAGAGAGTTGATAGAATTAGATCTAACAAATAACTGTTTCTGTTATTCACATTTTTATTCGCTTCCAATTTGTGACTTACAATGCTATTTATAGTACCTTAATAGCATAGAGGATTCACACCAACTTAAACACTAGTTGGATACCTAAGGTACTTACAAGAATAGTAAAGCATATAAAAGAGAGTTCAGGACTTTGAATTAGATTTCACAATAAAATAGTGGCCATTAAGCAATTCACCAATTCACTTCTTAAAAGAAGGATGTAGGTAGCTAGCGCAGCTCAAAAACAGTGATGCGCACCGCTTTAGATTTGATGTAGAAGTTCTTCTACCTTTCTTAATAACTATTTAAAACTAACCTAAGTTAATTGAGCTTGAAAACATAGATGGATTAGAAGAAAAGTAAAAAAATAGTATTGAATGAATTAAGATGCCAAGCAAGCCTCCCAGAACATCCTATTCTTTTCCATCTCATCCACCGATTCAAGCTGACCCGAATCAAAGGATTTCTGATCTTCATTCATTTCATCATCATCTTCTTCACAATAAGATGTTCCATAAACAACATCCTTCTCATCCTCATTCTCTAATTTCATCTCTTCATCGTCATCGTATTCAACAGAATTACAAGTATCTGCAGATCCATCATAGCTGCAAGATTGAGCATCGTCATCGTCATCTACTGTGGCTCCTATGATGGGATCAGAATCTGCAGCTTCATCAGAATCTCCAGTTTCTTCAAAATGAAAGTGAGAAGACAAATCCTGACGATGACTAGTGTTCTTCCAGTTCCTCTCCATCCACCAAGGAAGCATTTTCTTCTAAATTAATTTGAGTACTTTTTGATGTCTTAGTTAGGATCCTAATACAATTAATTAAAAAATGACAATACAACAATTCAGTTGTATATGCATGCACTCAAACGATAGCATAAAAAGAAAAGAAAAGAAAAGAAAAGAAAACGTGGCCTCTTTATTTGACACTACTTTTGGTGACTGACTAATGTTTCTTTGTTTGTTTGTTTGTTTTCCACACCCCAAAAGCAAATGGGACTCGTGCGTTATCATTTGTTGATGGTCTTCTAGAATCATATATATAATATGGCAACTAATAATGCATGCATGCCCAAAAGCAGCAGTCACCTCACCCTTTTCTAGAAAACCCGCTAGACTTATCTTTAATTCTTTATCCTATAAATAAAGAGTAAACTCTTAAATTAGTCTCTCAACTATTATCATCTCTCTAATTTAGTCCATAAATTATAAAATATAATAAATAGTTCTTAAACTATTTTAAATTTATCAGAATTTTGGTACACCTAAAATTTAAACCTTGAAATAGAATTCGAGTCCACTTATCATTCAAACCTACCCTTTCTTGGTTGTAAGTTCAACCTACAAAACGTGATACAGCTCTTTATCTATTCTGGGGTGGAAGTGAAAGTGAAACATGTCCAATAAATAAATCTATAAATATTCTGAAATGGACGGGGGTGTTACTTTGTTTTGCCTAGTGGCGTCAAAGGCATCGCTGTCCCATCCCATCTAACGGCTATCACCTAACTCTAAGCAGTCGTATTGGAATAAAATTGAATATGATAGGATTCTATGATTCATTTGTCTATTTGGTAAAAAAAAAAATTCATTTGTCTAATTTTGCTGCCTTATCAAATACTGAATTGATCCGTCAAAAAAAATATTGAATTCATGAATAATTTAGGGTTACTTTGTTGAAGATTCAAATAAAAATGAGTGTTTCAAACTCGCGTATACCCACTCACTCCCTCCACGGCTCCACCGCACGCCCTCCATCCCTCTGTCGCAATCCCCATCATCCGCACAAACACAAAAAAGCAAAAAAAAAAAACAAAAACAGAATTTCAGTGATTGATATAATATAAAACAAGAGCAGAATAGATATAATTATTTGAGTTTTGAGAGATAAGAAGAATAATCTTCACATCAAAATCACCCAGTCCCTTCTTTTCCTGGGGGGTTGTTGACCAATATATTTTTCTGTTAAGAACAATATAAAAACAATAACACAGACAATGAATATCCTTTTGTTAAGATAATACAATGGTGGTAGTAATGCAAGGGTTAATTTGTCAGGAGCACACTCCAATAAATGGGAAACAATGAGATGAAACAGCACGATTAACACGTGCTCGAGTCGATGAATCTCTTAATAGCTTTTGCATAATTGTGAGTCAAAAAATGTGATTTTGATTCACTGGGGAATGCACCTGAAATCACCACTGTATACCATTTTAAAAGAATTCCCCAAGAGGGGTTTACTTGCTAAAAGAGCAGTTCTTCAGCACTTCATGGATCACTTTAGACTAGTTGGTGCACTAGGGCAGTAGAGTAGAGACTCCCATGACTACAATGCCTTCAACCCAGCATGTTTCCTTAGCTCCTCACATAATATAAATGTAATTGTGGTTTGTGGCCCTAATCTTGCAAATATTGCGAAGCCCCTGACAAAAGGTACGACATAAACAAACTAATTTGCAAGCAAAGATATCCATGGTATGTCATCTCCAAGAACTAGAAGTGACAGAAAAAGTAATTTTAGGGATTGTTTAGCTTGAATGGGCTGGCGGCCTATTCTGAATTGACATCCCTAAGTGGTGGTAATAGGAACCACACTTGGAGCACTTTCTGAACCAGTGTATCACATCTCAAATTTTAATAAACATAAGCATAGTAGATATTTAAGTAAAAGGTGTTTTTGCGAAAATGTTAAATTTTAACCTATTCCGAGTTATACAGGTTATCCAGGTTATCACCAAATAAATGATAACATTATCTTACGCAATAAAGTATCCTATATGACATCATATCAAACATGACAGGGCATTAAAATTTTATCAGATCTTATGCAATTAAACCATACACTATCCAGTCTTGCACTAACTCAAGTCTCATCATGTCATGTGCAGTTGTGCACTGATAGTGGTGTCAATAGAATAGTAAAAAATAAGCTCAGAATTGGGTAATATATTTAGTATCCCTCTGATTCAGTGTAAATGCAGAGGAATAATTCAAGTACAAGATGATGAAATATGGAAATAAAGTACAGTATCTCAGTGAGAGAATACTGTTGCCCACCAATGGCCTAGCCCAATTCTAGCCTACCCTCATACTCTCTTTCCTCGTACATATATGACCTCCCCTCCATGCAGCACGCATGAGTGATTCTATTCTCTCTCCAAATCTGCCACATCAGCAGAATTGGTTACAATATTCCTTCCCTCATTCCACTACTTAGGATTAAAGACCCTCTTACCCTTTCTTACATAAACTTTACCAAATTTGTCCTTTTTCACAGCAACATTCTTATCAATACTCCCCCCTATGAGATTCACCTTGTCCTCAAGGTGAAATTCTGGAAACTGAGCATCCATGTCTGCAAAGTCTTCCCATGAATTCTCAAACTCAGGTAGATTTTTCCACTTGACCAAAACCTCCAATTGATCAGCAGCATTCTGCCTAACAGCCAAGATATCAGCAGGAGTGACCTGTAGCTCCCAATTCTCATCCAAACAACTAGGTAATGGCTGCACAGTAGCATCAGATGCAATAGCCTTCTTCAGCAGAGATACATGAAATACAGAATGTATCCTAGTATCGGGTGGAAGCTTGAGTTTATAAGCCACTGTACCAATCTTCTCTAGGACTTCATAAGGACCATAAAAACGAGGGCTAAGTTTCTGGTTGGTCCTCTTAGCTAGCATTTTCAACTTGTAGGGCTGGATCTTCAAGCAAACCAAGTCCCCAACATCAAAGTGCACCTCTCTCCTCTTCTTATCTGCCTGTTGTTTCATGAGGTTCTGAGCTTTACACAGCTGCTCTCTAAGCTCCCTCAGCACTTCATTTCTTTCTTGTGTCATCTGTTGCACTTCATCCACAGAGATTCCCTTGTCACTGCCTCTGACCAACACTGGTGGCGCCCTACCGTACAGTGCTTCAAAAGGGGTCATCTTCAAAGATGAGTGGTAATTGGTATTATACCAATATTCAGCCCAAGAGAGCCATTTGGGCCACTGCTTGGGTTTACAACCAGTCAAGCATCTTAAATAGGTCTCAACACACCTATTTACAACTTCAGTTTGTCCATCAGATTGTGGGTGGTAAGCTGAGCTCATATTCAACTTAGTGCCAGCAGCTTTGAACAGCTCAGTCCAAAAATGACTGATGAACACACGATCTCTGTCAGAAACAATAGAGGTAGGAAATCCATGAAGCCTGACAATCTCTTTGAGAAACACAACAGCAACATCCTTTGCACTGTATGGGTGAGCTAGTGCAATGAAATGTACATACTTAGTGAGTCTGTCCACCACTACGAAAATGGTGTCCACACCTAAAGCCTTGGGTAAACCACCCACAAAATCCATAGAAATGTCACTCCATACCTGTGTAGGTATAGGAAGTGGTTGTAATAACCCTCCAGGACTCAAAGCTTGGTATTTGTTTGTCTGACAGACAGTGCAAGCTTCCACAAACTGTTGAATCCTTTTGTTCATGCCTTCCCAATAGACTAAACTAGCAATTCTCTTGTAAGTTCTCAAGGCGCCAGAGTGCCCACCCATTGGTGTAGAATGAAACTCTTCTAAGATCTTCTCAATTCTAGGAGAATTACTGGGAATTACAAGCCTGTTTTTGTAGTAGAGTCTGCCATTCTTCACTGCATATCCTTCATGATGTGCAGACTGAGTTACAATGTCCCTCTAAGCTTCTCATTATTCTGAATTTCATCTTCCAGCCCCTCCCACTCATTGCATTGCACAGTTGATAATGAAATTTGATTGAATTGTCTGGACAAGGCATCTGCTGCCTTGTTCTCAATCCCAGGCTTGTACTTAATCTCAAAGTCAAACCCCAAGAGTTTAGTGATCCACTTCTGTTGTTCCTCAGCCATGAGCCTCTGATCAGTCAAGAATTTCAAGCTTCTCTGATCTGTATGTATAGTAAAATGTTTTCCCAGCAGGTAATGCCTCCATTTCTGCACTGCTATGACAATAGCCATAAGTTCCCTTTCATAAACTGACTTATTCTGGGCCCTGTTAGAGAGTGTCTGGCTCATGTAAGCTATGGGGCGCCCTTCTTGCATCAGCACAGCACCCAAACCTTTACCAGAAGCATCTGTTTCTAAGACAAATTCCTTAGAAAAATCAGGTACAGCAAGAACAGGTAAAGTAGTCATGGTTACTTTCAATTTCTCAAAAGCTGTCTGAGCACTATCATTCCAAGAGAAACAATCTTTCTTCAATTGTTGAGTAAGAGGCCAAGCTATCTTGCCATAATCCTTGACAAATCTTCTATAGTATCCGGTCAAACCCAAGAAACCTCTTAACCCCTTCACATCCTTAGGAGTTGGCCAATTGATCATTGCTTCCACCTTTGTAGGGTCTGCAGCTACCCCCTTTCCAGAAATAAGGTGGCCCAGATACTCAATCTGTTCTTGAGCAAAGATACACTTCTTCTTGTTAGCAAACAATTGATGATCCCTCAAAATTGATAACACAGTTTGTAAATGGTCTTTGTGGCTCTCTACATCAAGACTGTATACCAAGATGTCATCAAAAAAGACAAGCGCAAACTTCCTTAAAATAGGTTTCAGAATCCTATTCATTAGAGCTTGAAAGGTTGAAGGAGCATTTGTTAGCCCAAAAGGCATCACAAGGTACTCATAGTGACCTTCATGAGTTCTAAAGGCAGTCTTGTGAACATCTTCACTCCTCATCCTTATTTGATGATAACCAGATTTCAAATCAAGCTTGGAATATATCTTTGCATTGCCAATTTCATCCAGCAGCTCATCTATAATAGGAATAGGAAACTTGTCTGGTACTGTATGCTTATTAAGGACTCTATAATCAATGCAGAACCTCCACCCACCATCCTTCTTTTTAACTAGCAAAACAGGACTTGAAAAGGGACTAATGCTAGGTCTAATAATTCCAGAAGCTAACATTTCTGTAACAATTCTTTCTATCTCATCTTTTTGGTAATGTGGATACCTGTAGGGCCTGATGTTTGGTGTTGTTGCTCCAGGTTTGAGCGTGATGGCATGATCATGCTCTCTGGCTGGAGGTAGCCCTGTTGGTTCTTGAAAAACATCATCAAAAGCTGCAAGAATAGGAGCTACTGCTTCTGCCTGGTTATGCAGAGTATTCTCAGGGCCCTGTACTTCACAATACTGCAACAAGTAGCTTTCCTCCTCACTGTGCATAGTCTTCATCATGGTTTTGAGGGAAACCTGCTGCCTGCTCAAAGAGGGTTCACCCTTGATCTTATACTTCTGTCCACCTCCCTTCCATTTAATGACCATGTTCTGGAAATTTGCCTTGATATCCCCAAGACTAGCTAACCATTCCATCCCCAAAACAAGCTCTGTGCCTGCCAATGTCATGAGATAAAAGTTCTGAGTAAAGGCAATGTCCTGCACCAATACTCTCAAGTCAGCACACATGCCTCTCTGAGTGATCTTCTCACCATTTCCTACTGCAATGGTGTATTCACTGGTGTCTTCCAATTTGAGGTTTAACTCCTCCACCAGTCTACGACAAATGAAGTTTGAAGTAGCACCAGAGTCAATCAATATCAAAACTCTTCTGCCATTGATGATTCCCCAAACCTTAAAAGACTGGCTTGAGGTGATCCCTTGCTTGCTTTTGAGAGACAATAACAGAGTTTTGAGGGCCTCAGCAGATTCCTCCACCACCTCTTCAGCGAGTTCAATTACTCCCCCTTCCTCCTCTGCCTCCTCGTCTATGATCTCTATACGATAGTGCTTCATTTTGCAAACATGGTCACGCCCCCACCTTTCTCCACACTTGAAACACAACCCTTTCCTGCTCAACTCCCTCAACTCATCATTCGACAAATTTCTCCTAGCAACAGGTTTCTTTTCATTGTTTCCAGCACCATTTTTCTCATCATTAACATGGCTCGAACCTCCAATTTCCATTCTGGGCTTGGCAACAAGGACTCTGCTCCTGTTAGTGTCAAAACCCGACCCAGTGAAAGCGGGTTTCCCCTTGTTTCCTTCGTTTGTCTTGTCGCCACCGTCTCGTAATGCTTTGTTACGCTCTTCAATCAGCATTGCGCGATCCATCATAGCGTTTAACCCACGAGTGTTATGTAATTTGAGCTCCGTTTGGATTTCTTCGCGTAATCCATTCAGGAAAATGCTCTCGAGCATTCCTCGCTCGCTGCGTTTCAGAGGAGCCATTAACATCTCAAATTGTTCTCTGTACTCCATCACCGTTCCAGTTTGTTTGACGTTCAGAATGGGTCCAAGCGGGTTGCGAACTAACCCGGGTTGAAATCTGCGTATCACCGCCTGTTTGAACTCCTCCCACGACGGATCGGGGTGTTGCTCCTCCCACCACTGATACCAGTTCAAAGCGCGACCATCAAGAGCGATGACCACCGCTTCCAGCATTTCTTCCTCTTCCACTCCGTTGATCCTGAAGTATCGTTCAACTTGAACGAGCCAACCATAAGCTTCGCCTCCTTCGAAAACAGGGATTTCCAGCTTTCTTCCACGGTAACGATGGCGTGGCTTACGTTCCTCCTCCTCAGAAGTCTCAGTGTCATCAGACGAGTGATCAGAGTTCTCGCCTCCATTGTTCACTTCTGACGAGCTCGTTGCTCTAATCGTTCCATCAGATCACGTAATTCAGTGCGAAGCTCCATGTTACTGGAGCGAGCTTCAAGAGCTAGCTCCTCGAGTTGCTTCTCCATTTTTTCCTGTCGCTCTTCCAAGGAAGTTTTCTTCACCATTGTTCCAGCACCAAGGATCTAGTGCTTTGATACCAATGATAGTGGTGTCAATAGAATAGTAAAAAATAAGCTCAGAATTGGGTAATATATTTAGTATCCCTCTGATTCAGTGTAAATGCAGAGGAATAATTCAAGTACAAGATGATGAAATATGGAAATAAAGTACAGTATCTCAGTGAGAGAATACTGTTGCCCACCAATGGCCTAGCCCAATTCTAGCCTACCCTCATACTCTCTTTCCTCGTACATATATGACCTCCCCTCCATGCAGCACGCATGAGTGATTCTATTCTCTCTCCAAATCTGCCACATCAGCAGAATTGGTTACAATATTCCTTCCCTCATTCCACTACTTAGGATTAAAGACCCTCTTACCCTTTCTTACATAAACTTTACCAAATTTGTCCTTTTTCACAGCAACATTCTTATCATGCACCAAACAACTCCTTAGTGAGTCATAAAGACAGTGGCTGTCATATGTGATTTCTGATAATTATAGAGAAGTCTTACCAAAACCTCAGTGATTAATTATAAGAGTTTTAAAATGAAGTAAAACAAACAAGTTCCATGCGAAAATGCATACCAAACATAAACTCACCCCTTGTAAAGTGCCCTTGGACCCTCTGTAAGCAGGACCTGAAACCACACATGACAAATGCAGTAAGTAAGTAACTTAATAACAAAGGGAATTTATAGTGTGAATGCCAGAAGTGAAAATATAGCACTTTTTCATGATTGGGGTGTATGAAAGCCATTTCATTATTATTATTTGCTAATTGCTAATAAACTGAATACCTTCACCTTCAGAGAAAGGGGAAAGAAAAAAACTATTTAGGGCTTCTTATTCTTATTTTTGTAGGTAAGTAACTCTGATTTATGATAGACAGTAGACACAGAAGGAGGCTAAGAATTTTCTTAAACAAAATACAATGCAATCATTCATCTTTGACCCTTCGGGTATTATTACATAAAATGCCTGCACACATTGATTCTCAAACAAACAAAGAGTTGGGAAAACCAAGCCTGACTCGAGGAATACACGAAAGGAACATAGAACTTGCAAGACACAGTAACGAGTTATCAACTAAAGTCAATCTTTTAGAGTAAGAAAACTTCAATCAAACTAAGACTTTCCAGGATTCCAATAGGCTGGCTTAAAAATCCTTGTTAGCAAGAACAAATTGATTTGAATGTCAAATGCTTTCAATATTCCCCAACCTCCAAGTCTTTTAGATGTATAAGTATGGTCTCAATTAAACAAAAAGTCCGAAAACCTTCCAAATTCACTTTAGTCAGTTACACATGGCATTTAAAAGTCGGGAAATTGTTTCATAGAACACTGGTTCATTGAGCTATGTACTTTATTAGGCCAAAATTGAGCAACGTCTTTTAAACCTCATAAACTCAAGTAGTTATCATCAATTCATCATTGTATTCCAACACTGCTCTCCTTGATTTGTTTCAGAATTCTGCCAAAAGTTTGTGCAGAAGCACGGCCAATGACAACAAATAAATCTCTACCGGGTGAAAATAGAATCATGTCTAAGTAGGTAAAGAGGCAGAAGACTGGTATAGAAGAAAAAAAGTACTCCAGGATTGGAAGATGAGAAAACAATGTTAATACCTGGTATGCACAATGAAATCCATTTTTATAGATTCTAGTACCCTTGGACTCTCGTTGTAACATGAGACGTGTTTTAACCATATCCATAGGTGCAGTTATGAGGGTGCTCAGTATGCCTGCAACTGTGCTTGAGCTGTATAAGGTATAAACTACAATTAGTTCAGTTACATCAGATAATGAAAAATGATTTTGATTTCAAGATAACAATAAGTTGAGGGCAAAACTAGAATTCAACCAGAGTTGTAGCCTGTGATGATAGAAATAGAAACCTAGTATTTTATTACAAAATAGGGCAACCTAATGATACAAAACTCGCACCATGCATGGTCTATGGAAGGTTACTATCCATTGTGGATATATTTAGGCAGCCATATCTTGCCCTTGCAGCAGGCTGATTCCACAACTCAGCCCCGTTACCTTCTAGTCAGTAGTCAGGTGGCCACAACTCCAGGCGTTTGGGGTGGGCATAGATCCAAAAACAAGCCACAACCCAGCCCAACCGACAACAAAAGCAAGGTTGCTAGTGGGTCATGTTGGGTCCACGGTCAACTGCTCGGTCTTCTAAGATATAATCGGGTGGGTCTGGATGTGCAAGATTTGATCCATTGGTACCCGCCTCGGACCGAAAAACGCAAAAAGGCCTAGCTACCCAGAGTGAATTCAAGCCACTTACCCAATTCTAGCGACTTGTCCAACTAATCATAATTCCTGACTAACTTTATCTCCCTAAACTTACAGACCTAATATGTGCAAATCTAGAAAAAGCACTGTTTCAATTCATCAGATGAACAAAACTAGTTAGAGAAATTTCATAAGAAAATATGTACTCCGGTTTCAATATTTTCATGCAATAAAATAAATTCTAAAACAAAATAACTTGTTTAGATTAATAATGGAAATTGCTTTTCTCAAGCTTCTTCAATCTTCGATATTCTAAAGATGTCGCCCGTGATTTTGGTCAATCTTCAGGCTTTAATCATACTTGATTTACTTTGATTCAGTTTGCATCGAGAAAGATGTGAAGAAATAAAATTGTCAGAAGAGCCATACATCAGATGTAGATGAAATCCTTCTCTGAGAGATGTCCACTTGACTAGAACCTGCATAAGGAGAAAGCAAAACAAGTGATAAAAATAACAATTATAGAATCGATAGTAAAGCAACAAAAAGTTAGGGGGGAGAGGAACAGATGAACAAGATACATTTTAAAAGTTAACCTGCTTGGTTTCATCATAAGTAGCCAACTGGGATGCAGTCAAGGCAGCTGCTCTGGCCATGGCAGGGCCCACCCCCTTCCACAGAGCTTTGACTCCCTCTTCAGATACAGTCCTCCGAAACTCTAAAATAGGTCCACTCTTTTTCATGCCTGCATTCATTTGCAAACGCACCTGATTGTGGGAATATGATTTTGAAGGAAAAAACAAAAATAAATACTTAAGTATGATAAAAAGATATGATAAATCACCTTGAGAATTTCCATTGGATTGGTCAGCGCAGTTGAAATAGCACCAGCAAACATTCCAGAAGCTATTTTAACTAAAACATTGGAGGAACCAAAAGCAACATCACATGCATACTTAGAGGGTTCATACAATCCCAAGCGTAGTCCTCCATAAACTACTGACCTTGTCAAAGCAGGTGTCAAACCCAGGTACAAAGACTTTGGTCCTTCATTTTTCACGACACTTAAAAGTAATTGCCCCTGAAACAAAATGCTTAATTGACACAAGTTTTGTACTATAAGAACTAAGGTCTGAAGAGAAAAGGTTGAATTCAGCAAACTACCATTCCACTCAAAGGACCTTTCTGGCCAACAAGTTGCGTTTGTAGCCTCACTTTCAATACATCTGCAAGGCATGTAGAAACAAGTTATTTCGATACTTTTATAGATTTGTTTCTGGTATTTCCAGAACCCAAATACAATAGTCTCTCCCTTCCCCTTGAAACTCAAATAAGGAGAGAGTCCCCCCCCCCCCCTCTTTCTCTTTAACCAAGTAGAATATCTAGGATTTTTCCTTTCCTCCTCTATCCAATGCTCTTTAAAATGCCACCTACCTTAAATTTATCATAATATCACGAATATTGATTCTCTCGTCAGCAGTTAAGATCCTTCCCTTTTCCCTCTAAAGTAAATCCCTACCAAATCCAACCTCTACAATCAGTTGAAGATTTTGTTTAATGAGTCCTATTGAATACACAACTCACTCTCAAAATCTATCTCTGGAGGATTTACTACACATCAATATGGTTCTTTAATGTCACATTTTTTCCATGTATTCATATTCAGTCTTTAGTATGACATCCAACTGGCCACTGAAGAACAAAATTAAGTATCATTCAAAGGCCGATCTGATGTTCGATAAATGAAAAACCAATCCGATGTCATGTATGTCTTGTGTACTATGGCTATCAAGAGAAAAAGATTATTCTGCATTGATATACATTTATACACTAAGAACTGTCAAAGCTAAGTCACCAAGTCAACCTCTTCTTCTATATAATATTTTCAGCAATCTTTATATTATTACACCTCTATATTGTAGATAAAATATTATCCTCATGGGTTGGTCCAAGCGGTAATTGGGTTTGGATCCCACCCCAAGGTCTTGAGTACGAATCTTGGGTGTGGCAAAAATTCTGTTGGGAGGGGAGAACCACACGGACCGGCAAAGCCGGGTATACACGTGGCCATCCAGGTTCCCCGGCGTAGATTAGTCATCGGTAAAGTCGGTGAAAACTGCCCACTAATAACATGGTACCAAAAAAAAGAATCATCTATATACATCAATGTATATCCCACAGTTGCAATCATCCAAAACCACATTCCCTAATATATATATATATATATATATATATATATATATATATATATATATATATATATAAAGCGCTGTATCCTGTATGACTCAAGGCAACAGGCATAGAATGTTTTTAAAGGGAAAATGAAACCGAAATTAACACACCAAACGCGCTTAACATATATGATAAACAGAAAAACAAGGGAGTAGGAGAAACCTAGAGGGTGAGTAATTGATGTTGCAACTGCGACGGAAAATCCACTGGTAGCAAAGTGATTGAAAACGGTTGAAGGAGACGCAGCCCAGTTCTGCTTCTCATCTTTCGCGGGTCCTGAGACATTTTATTTTCAAATCTCAATATTCAAAATTATAACTTAATAAATGCAGAAGAAATCACGGGGAATTTTTGTTTCATGGAAATGGGTCAAAGAAATTGAAGCAAATGTAACCTGAAAGTGACGGATTTTCGGAAGTAGAATTCCCAGCCATTATAGCTTTCCCCTTGGGAAGAAAAAAGTCAGCGGATCTCTGCTCTCTTTAAAAATATGAGAAACAAAAATGAGGTGAAGCCTGCACCTTCGGGTTCGGGGTAGAGAATAATAATTAACTAAATTTTAACTAAGGAGAAAATTCGATGCTCATGATTCATGAATTCTTAAAGAATAGTGGAAAACAATTTAAAGAACAAATAAACCCTCAAATTATTTTGAACTAGCCTCAGCACCCACCCGTGCGATGCATGGGGAGAGCTAGTATTGATTAAGTTAATCTTTTCAATTTGAATGAGGGAATGGTGTGTGTATGTAAAGCTAAACAATAAATGCATAAATAGGAATAAGTTAGCAAAGAAATAAGAGAAAAATGAAGAGTCAAAACAAATACAAAAACACAATAAAAAACAGTGAGAATGTTAATTCGATTAAGCTAGGGTTAAGTTAGCGAAGAGTCAAGTAGTTTGAATTAATAAGAGTAAAATGAACATTTAAAACAAAATAGGAAAAACATAACGATAATTAAAACAAAAATAAAAGAAAAGTGAAACAGCAAATGCTTAAATAGTTAGGACTAAGTTAGCAAAGTGTTAAATAGTTAGAATGTTAATACGATTAATGGAGGGTTAAGTTAGTAAAGTGTTAAATAGTTAGGATGTTAATACAATTAAGCTAGAGTTAAGTAAGTTTTTTTTTATAAGCAAGTGTAGTGGTTAGTGGGTTAGAGGGGGTATGGGGACGCTAGAGTTAAGTTAGTAAAGAGTCAAGTAGTTAGTATTAATAAGAGCAAAACGAACATCTAAACAAATAGGAAAAACATAATGATAAAAAGTAAAAAATAAGTAAATAAAAGTAAGTGGTTAGATAGTTAGCATCAAGCTAGCAAAGTGTTGAATAGTTAGAATGTTAATACGATTAATTAGGGTGAAGTCAATATATGTATATATGTACAATCAAGTAAGAATAATTAAAAAAAACTAAACAGCAAATGCTTAAATAGGAATAAATTAGCATTGAATTAGTATATATACAATTAAGATAGGGTTAAGTTAGTGAAGAGCTATATATACTCAAAGAAAAGGACTAAATAGCATTGAATTAGTATAAGACTAAATAATCAAAACATGCTCTACTCTCTGGCCTAAATCCTCGTCCACTCGTTGCATTTTCTTCAAGTAAAGATGTCACAGTTCCTTGTTCCAATTTTAGACTGCAACAAATAAGGATGAGGTTATAATAGGGTGTAATCGAAGGATTCAATCCATCCAAATTGACTGAAAATGTTGGTTAAACTTCGTAAAATAAACAAAATTTATGATTAAGAAACCTGATTACATGAGTCATTCACCACCACACAAATTGGGGAGCAGTATCTTGGCAATGTTGAGAAGGAATTGGAGAGATGGCAAAATGCAAGAAATGCAAGGAAAGTAAACAACAATGACCAAAATTTACAAGAAACTATGGACAAAGAATTGGATACTCATGGCCAAATAGTAATGATAATATAATGAAGTGTACAAAGTAAATAATAGTATTCAGTTGAGGATCAGGATGGAAGTAACAGAGTAAATCTTCCTTCAATCTTCCTTGTTGTAATCTTCGTTCAATCTCTCATCTACTAATTCTAAAATGTTACCACCACCTTGAGCCAAGTGTTTACACCAGCTTATCAAGTTAGCTTTCTCTAGCTTCATGGGGGATGCAAGGACAGGTAATGGTGTTCTACCTGACACATTCACAAGAATCAAAACATCAAAACTGTAAATATCAGTTTTCTCCATCAAGAACCCACACCCTCCATGTTTTGGTGCCACATAGCAAATTAAACATAAAAATGAAGTGCCTTGTCACTTAACTGGACCAAAAAAATAACAGACCCAAATATATCCAAGTTATTGAAAAAACTGCAGCACCTTCTAAAGCCTCTTGTAAAGTCCGAAGCAACTTAAGTCCAAAGCAACTTCTTCCTCTGCTGCTGCAATCTTCACAGAATTCTGAAGAGCAGAACCCTTTGATTCCATCCCATGTTCTTGATTTCCTGATATGTAACATTAAAAATAATGGGAATAAGCTCCAGCCCCCTCCATAGAAACTGCCAATAGTAAAGGGTGTTCAAAGTTCAAAGCCATTTTGTCATAAGGAGTTGCATATAAGGAAGAAAAAATCCCTAAACTCATTTTGCTGAAGCGAGTGTGGTGTAGCCAAATACCTCTGCATTTGGATTCCACTCAACGATCTCTCCAAATCCAGCTCCCTTCTCACCTCAGCTTCCAACTCTAGCTGTCGTGCAATCTCGCCGACGATCATCTCCCGCCGGATTTGCTCCTTCTCTAGCTCTCGCAACAACATGTCGCCCACCGTCGGCATTCGGAAAGTGTTAATCGGCAAGCATGAAAAACCACATGCACCTGATCATCAAACAAATAAAAAACGTAAAAATAAAAAAAAAAAAGAAAACTCAGTTTCTTTATGCGAAACACATGGAGGTGAAGAAAGTTGGGTTGTTTCTAACCTAGCCACCATTTCTGGCCGCATCTCGGTCGTCCCCCTCTCTCTCTTGGTTTATTGTTGTCATAGACGCCATCGCCACCCACCATTAATACAGTATTTTCAATGAAATGTTTAAGAAATGTGAGTAAAATAGAGCACATAAAATAATGTACTAATGGTGAAAATTCAGTCCAACTCAATTTTGAAAAATCAAGTTCATATAAAATCATACTTTGCAAACACTCGCCCAAACCTAGAGTAAATAACCAACACAAGAATTCTCATTTTATTAACCCCACAAGTCAAGACATAGGTTGAAGTAAGTTCAAGGAACTCCATTTAACTCAACAAACCAATTTCGTTTAGGATTACTCTTGGTTTTAATTCGAAAGTATCAAAACATATCCCATTTGAAGAAAAAAAACACAAATCATGAGCTGAATCTCAAGCCAAATCTCCATTAATCAATAAAGAATTGAACATAAAACAAGTAACCAGCAAATCCCCAAAAATCAATACAGCATTGAACCTAAAACAACTAACCGATAGAACAAAATGTCTGTTAACACAAACATGTTTCTCTTGTGTAAGAGAATGCCAATCACCATAACACGTAAAAGAAAGCTCCATAGAGCCAACAAATCTTAGTCCCTAGGGTTTCAAGCATTGCGAGGTCAATCCAAATCAAATCGAAACAAAACAAAACATTTTTATTTGGATTGTGGTAGTGAAATCAATTTCCCTTTTCTTAATTACACAGCAAAGTTGCACGTGAAACGATAAAAGAAAACACTCAAAATACTCTGATAGCAGAAAATTAAAAGATCAAAATCGAAAACATTTCCATAAAGCAAACGAAATCAAATCCAATATCATCAAAGACTCAAATTTTAGGTAGTGAATAAATATGAATTCCCCAAACACGGCATTAAAAATCGAACATCGAATTAAAGAAATAGGAAAAATAAAAAGAGAAGGAATCTTGGGGTTAGAGTTGTGGGCGTTTTTACGGATCTCAGAGGCGATGGTGGAGCGAAGTTGAGAGATGGTAGCGACGTCGTATAGGTTATAAACTTCCATGACGGTAGGTAACGATCTGGAAGCAGTTCTAAAGAAATCGAAAACTCGTTGACGCGCTTCTTCCAGACTCACTGAGTTAGGTGGCACCTTCACATTCCGAAGCGACTGGGCCATTCTTGATTCGACTCACTCACAATTGCGATGGTGTATTATCGTAACACCAGTTCCTCCATTCTTCTTGCCTCTCGCCCCTCACTCCCTTTTGTTGCACCCCAAAAAATCCGGTTCGGACTTCTCATTGTACAACGTGGAAAAGGTATGGAGCCGCCACCAATATTTTAATTTTAAGACCAAAACATTGAAAAAAAGGTCTTTTAGACAAGGCGGATGGTCTTTCGAAAACTAGAGATATGGGTTCGGGGGTCGGTTAGGCATGGGGAAGGTATTAGCACCCCGTACCTCCTTTCTACCGAAAGGGAACCTTTAATTAAATGTGTGGTTTGAAGTGTTGATTTGAAAATGCTTTTATTTTGCCTCTTTATTGAAAAGGGAGTGAGAAGACTTAATGAAAATTTTTATTTTTGGCGCTTGACGAGAGTTGGCCTCTCGCTCCTACGTATCTCCTGGTGCGATGGAGAATTCAAAGCTACGTAGTTCTTGGTTGTCCTAAAAAGGTTTTTGTTTTTTAGTCTGTTTAGGTGAGTTTTCGCAGTAGGAGTGAGGATTCGCGATGACCAAACAACAATGGTTTAGAGTGGCCGCGCTACTAACTCTTTTGAAAATGAAATTATCATTAACAACCAAACGGCAACGGCGCGAGTGATCATTAACGATAATCGGTTTTGCTTTTGATTCGAGTGTTCGCGATGACCAAACAACAACGGTTTAGAGTGGCCGCGCTACTAACTCTTTTGAAAATGAAATTATCATTAACAACCAAACGGCAACGGCGCGAGTGATCATTAATGATAATCGGTTTTTATTTTAGATGATCAAAAAGGACTTTCGCAATCGAATTAATTTTGGTTTGTTGTGCTTGACGAGGACGTGGCTCGCTCCTACGTATCCCAAATGGGAATCAAAGCGACGTAGTTCTAAAGCCTTGAAAATGAAAGTCTTTTTGTTTTGATTTTGAAAAGTGAAGGGGGGTCATAATGATCAAACTAACAAAGGTTATGGGTGATCATTACTAAAACCCCTTTAAGTGCATGTAAAAATCTCTTTTGAAAAATGAAAGCCTTCATGATGACCAAACTAACAAAGGTTATGGGTGGTCATCATTAACACTTGCTATGACTTTTGATGCTTAAGAAAATATTTTTGGAAATTGAAAGCATTCATGATAATCAAACTAACAAAGGTTATGGGTGATTATCACTAGTAGCTCATGCATATGAAAACATCTTTTTTGAAACTTAGGCTCTTAGGACAATCAAACTAACAAAGGTTATGGGTGATTGTCACTAGTCACCATTTTCATGCTAGGCCCTTTAGAAAAGAAAGTAATGAATGCAAATCGAATCCTTAGGCAAACAACAATCTCGTTTGAATTCTTGAGCAAATATTAGCCTAGACTACACATATTAGACCACAACACATAAATAGGCAAAGAAGGAACTTGAATTGGGCATTGAGCAAAAATACAAGAATAGGCAAGATTGAACCTAAATGCATATCTAGTGGAAGATGCTAGGCGAGAACCATACGCAAATATTTCTACAAAACGCAAGGGAATCTAAATGCACATCTAGTGGAAGATGCAATGTATGGAGTTGACCTATCTAAGTGTTGATGATATTTTTATATGAGAGTGGACAATGAAATTGTTAGCTTAAGGAAAAGAGTCGCCTCCATCATGATCATAGGCAAGCATAAGCAAGAAAATTATTTAGCAACCAAAGTATCAAAGAATGTTGAATCACTTTGGTCAATCCTCACACTTAAGATTAAGTGCACAAGTGCACAAGTGTGAATCACCTTGCCAATCATCAACAAAAACAAGTTTATTAAAGCAAACCCAAACCCTAATTTTTTATGTTAAAACCTAGGAGCATACATACCCTAAATCAACTATTATTCATCCCCAAATCATGAAATAAACAAAAGCATTCAAGAATCCTAAACCTAGGCCCATGGCCGAATGTTATCATGTTTGAGATGGGTTTCTTATTTTTTGAAAATTATGCAAACATGAGTGAATATGCAAAGAAATGTGAGAAAACACAACAACAACTAGCAAATCACATTTTTATGAGAGTATGCGAAATACAACATGCCATAAAACCATATTTTATTTCATGAAAGGCAAGGATTAAGATCAACATAAATCAACATTTATTAAAGGGTGAGAAGCACCATAAGCACCCAAGCCTCCCTAAGTGCTTGTCAAAGTGCTTATGACACCTCTCACCAACAACAATCAACAATATGAGAATGTGAAGATGATAGGGTGAATGCTTTTTATATTTTTGAGGAAATATTCAAAGATGATGCAAGGTTTTAAGGATTACCTTAGCTTTGAGCTAGAAAGTGAGATGAGAAGATGGAGCTAGACACAAATCAACACAACTCCAATATTCTTCAAAGAAGTACCTACTTGATGATGATGCTTGAACTTTGAATGAGAAATGGAGGGAGTATGTGAAAGAGGGATGCAAATGAGGTGAGTTGTTTG
This sequence comes from Astragalus membranaceus, assembly GCA_039519185.1. Taxonomy (NCBI): domain Eukaryota; kingdom Viridiplantae; phylum Streptophyta; class Magnoliopsida; order Fabales; family Fabaceae; genus Astragalus; species Astragalus membranaceus. Next base: position 127,749,412 of record CM076847.1, on the reverse strand, counting down.
TTAGGGTTTTTGGTGTAGGAGAGAATGAGAAGGTTTCTTTGAGATGAAAGAAAAACAAGAGGAAGTGAGAGGGTGGAGAGGGGCTACGAATTTTTTGGGTCCTTTTGGGGAGGAGAGGAGTGAGTTGTCCTTATTCAAAATCCTTGGGAGGCCAAAGATCTAATGGGTTTAAGGTTGTGAGAGGGAAATAAAGAAATTAGTGTGTATTTAGTGGTGTAGAGAGAAAGAAGGTAAAAATATGTTGTGTATTGAATGTTATTGGATTCAAAGGTGTGCTTGTCATGATGAAAGGCTTTTTTGTGATGTGCACTTGATGGGGGCTGAAGTGAAGGTGGAGTGAGGGAGGTGGTTTGCTTGTAAAATTGGTGCTTACTTTGGCCAAAAATGGATAAAAGCAAAAAGCACCTAAAAGGAATTAGCCCTAATTCTAAAAATACAATGAACATCCAATATTATTTTATTATTCATTTTTCATTTTTGATTTCAGATTTCATATTTTTAATTATACATATTTTTTGAGCCTTTTTGAAAAAAAACCGTTACAATTGACCAAAATACCCTTTTTGACGCTAAAACCCTAATTTGCCCGAAAAATGCGTTTCCACTTCAAAAATGAATCTATAACCCTAGAAATGACCTCTAGAATCTTAGAATGCATGCTCAATGACCTTCATGAGGAATTATCATTTTTATTGTGAAATGACCAAAATACCCTTTTGGACTCAAAAAACCTGATTTACCCAAAAAGTGCATTTCAACTCTAAAAATGATTTTAGAAACTTTGGAATGACTTTTAGGACTCAAAATGCAATGCATGATGCTTCTCACTCCTCAACTTATTTATTTTTGTGGAAAATTAGGGTTTTGATCTAAGCTGGACAAAATTGGGGTATGACAGCTGCCCCTCTTTATTTGGATTTTACCAAGAAATATGAATTGCGCGAGACATATTTCGAAGGTAAAATAGAAATAAAGAATTCAGAAATTATACCAATTTTGTCCATTTGGAGAAACCCGAATTTTCTCCCTCTTTTTTTGGAAAGATAGACACTTTCGTGTCGATGCGAAAACAGTAAATGAACACTAACGTGCTGACAGAAAAGGTAAAATGGGCACTTGCGTGCATACAGAAAAGTAAAACGGGCACTTGGCGTGCAGACAGAAAAGTAAAACGGGCACTTGGCGTGCAGACAGAAAAGTAAAACGGGCACTTGGCGTGCAGACAGAAAAGTAAAACGGGCACTTGGCGTGCAGACAGAAAGGTAAAATGGGCACTTGGCGTGCAGACAGAAAAGTAAAATGGGCACTTGGCATGCAGAAAACGGTAAATGGGCACTTGGCGTGCATACAGAAAACTAAAACGGGCACTTGGCGTGCAGACAGAAAAGTAAAACGGGCACTTGGCGTGCAGAAAGCGGTAAATTGGGAATTCGGAGGCTGCCTAAAACCTTCTAACGGACTCTTGTCGAGTCCGAGCTCTGGGGGGTGGCCTTTTCGAGCGACCGATCAACATCAGGTCTGAAACTGATTTGATCAATGGATTTACGCTATGCCTTAGGCTGACACAACTAATCCGAAGGACTTGACGAAGTCTGATGGATCCATTGCGTGCTCGTACACAATGTTGTGATCTGTGGAAGGAGTTCACTAACTCGGTGGGAGTTCACTAACTCTGTGGGAGTTCACTAACTCTGTGTTGAGGGAGTTTACTAACTCAGGGTTGATGGAGTTTACTAACTCGGGGTTGATGATTTTCTAAAAATGAGATTTTTGGGACTCTCTGGTCCGAAGTAACTTTTCTCTTGGATGGTGCATGAAATGCGTGCACTTGGATGTTTGGGGTGCACATGAATGCAATGATTGACTTTGGTGGGATGCCTTTTCTGTTTGATTTTTCTCTTCTTTTCCTTTTGTTATTCTTTCGCTCTTCTGAGATGCGAATTTGAAGGCGTAATGTACTGTTTGATGCCATGGAGTGATGACTGGTATGGATGATGATATGAGAATGATGAATGATATGAAAATGTTGTGTTCTTTTATGTTCCGTCTTCTGTGATTTTCTTCTCTCCTTTCTTATTTGCTCTTTTTTTCTATGGAATGCAGATATCTATGTAAATGGAGTGTGAATGTATGTTATGCAAAGTGTATGTGATGTGATGATTTCAATGGAATGATGGATGCTATGAGATGCTATTTTTGATTTTCTTCCTTTTTATTTTGGTTAAGGATCAACACTTCAAGTGCCTACAAGGTAAACATCCTAATCCCCAAGGATTAAGGTGAGCACCAAAACCCTACAAGATAACAACCTAATCCCTAAGGGTCCAGGCGAGCACCGAAGCCCTACAAGATAACAACCTAATCCCTAAGGATCCAGGCGAGCACTGAAGCCCTACAAGATAACAACCTAATCCCTAAGGATCAAGGCGAGCACTAAAGCCCTAAAAGATAACAACCTAATCCCTAAGGATCTAGGTGAGCATTGAAGCCCTACAAGATAACAACCTAATCCCTAAGGATCCAGGCGAGCACTGAAGCCCTACAAGATAACAACCTAATCCCTAAGGATCCGGGCGAGCACCGAAGCCCTACAAGATAACAACCTAATCCCTAAGGGTTAAGGCGAGCACTAAAGCCCTACAAGCGGCCAACTTTAGGCGACCCCCTCATGTGCTGAGATAGCTGGTTAAAGAATTTTTCCTATTTGTCTTTTTGCTATGTAATGTGATGAACATGGGATGATGAATGAAATGGGTATACCATGGGTGTTGAACCTGATGGAATGATGGACAGATTTTTTTCTTTTTGCTTTTTTCTTATTTATTTTGCTTCTTTTCTTGATGCATGCAACGCGAATGTGAACATGATCCGAATGTGATACTTTGATGCAAATGCTATGGTGAATAAAGGAAACACATGAATGCGTAGCAAATGATATGATCGGTGATGTAGAAAGCTTTTGGCAACGATGAGACCGGCACTTGTCACGTCTATCGAAGCAAAAAAGTGTTACAGGTATGCAATGTGATGAATGTGCAATGTGAAAGTAAATGGACTACAAAAGGCCCGTGAATGATGGATGTTGAAGTTGGTCGGAAACAGAAATTGATAAGCTGTGTGTGCGAACGCAGATAACATGCGAATGCAAATGTACTGCTGGCTGCATGATGGAATGATTTATGCTTTGGTGGGGGGCAACGGGTGCAATGTGGACGATTTTTGCCTTTTTGGTTTTCTCTTTTTTTTTTTTTTTGCCCCTTTTTTGAATAAATGGATGAATGCGCACAGGTAATGCTTAAATGCAATAGTTGTGGCAGATGCATGACTTGTTGTTGAAATACAATGTATGGTGCAATGATTTATGATATGGTATAATAGTAATGCATGCAAATGTGTTTTGTTTTGAGATGAGAAATGAGACTTTCGATGCGAGGGGTAGAGAGGTGAGTGCTCTGGAATAATCATTCCTTGGAAAGAGGTTTGAATTCAGACATGGCAATCTCAAGGTTGTTATTCACAGACACTGATGTGCAAAAACTATTTGACCGTGTTTGCAGACTCGCTTATTTTGCTCTCCTATGATGGTGCCCCATGATGATTGATTTTTAGGTCCACAAAGTTAGCTGAGTGAGTTTCTGACTTCACATTATTAACTTGTGTTCTCTCTCTTTGAAGCATAAACATGTAGAGTAGGGAAAATACAGATGAATGAGTCAGTTGACTTGGTATGACAGATATGACACGTGAGGGGATGAAAGGTAGGTTTTTGCCAAAGTCGTGAAAGGTGGAACTGCCCCGATTTAGACTACTGGTGATGAGTGCATAACTTGCCCCTGTCTAGTGGTGACAACAGCCAGGGTTGTAGAGGAATAATGAATTGGAAATACCATGACTTTGGAATGAAGGGTGGCAAACAAGGGATTTTGTCTCAACCCACGACGTTTGGTGTTGCCCCAATCTTGACGAGAGCAAGGTTGCCCCGACTCGAGTTTGCAAAAGGATGTATTTAGCATGGTGGGTCGAGAAATTGCCCTGGTGTGGTCTCATGGATGTGAATATGACGAGGGGATGAGATGGGCGTAAGGCGAATTTCCCCGACTTTAGGTGGAGTGAAGGGTGACGGGATTGCCCCACTTTGGAATGGTATTTCAAATGATTGCGTCTAGTGGGGTTGTGAAATGCGACAGAGTTATGGTGATGGTTATGAACTGAGGGTGATATATGAATGGGGTGGGCAATGAATAAACCTCCCCAAAGTTGAGTGGAGTGAGAGGTGAAGGGAATGCCCCCTAGTACACACTTTTGGTTCTCTTTAAGAACAACTCGAATGCAATGAAAGTTTTGACTTTTTAGTATGAGGAGGGGCTCCACTTGGTGACCACTAGACCTTGTTTTAATGCAACATGAATGCATCTTGGAGTGCAAGTCCTTCTCCTTTTTACCAACTTTCCTTTTTTGATTGTTTGTTTTTTCTTTTGAGCAGCTTTCTTTTTTCTACTAGTTTGTTTTTCTTTTGAGCAGCTTTCTTTTTTCTGCTTGTTTGTTTTTTTTTTGAGCAAACACGTCATAAATAAATAAACTTATTTGTCCTAAGATTAAAACTTTGAGAAAACAGGAGCAACCGGTCATTGGTCAGAATGGACTTTTTAGGGTTGTGATGTGGAGAAGGGGATGATTGAGCTTAATGAAGTGTTTGGGGTTGATGGGGCGGATGTTTTTTTTTAGTGGTATGATTTGGCTAGGTTAATGGTTTATGAAAGAATGAGTTATTAGGCTCAATGAGGTGTTTGAGGTTTTATTGAGATGAGAACCTCTTATGTGCCTCACGGTAAAATGAACCTGTTTCAGGGTTGTAACGTGGTCAAGGGTTTATGGAGGATAGGCCAAAGGAAGTGTTTGAGGGTTTATTTCAGACAAGGATCTCTCATGCGTTTAATGGTATCAGCTCACCATTTCTACTACTTTTGCTTCTTTTTTCAGGATTTTTCCTTTTCAATCCTCTCTTTTTCCACTTTCTTCTTTTTTTTTTGGTGTGGTTTTTCTTTCTCTTTCTTTTGAGCTAAGTGAGCTGATAAAGGTGATACACAATTTTCGATGTGAGATTGATCCTTGTCTATGGTGATTGAGATTTTTGGGATTTTTGGCTTAAGGTGTTTTCGGATATGGAATGATGGCCAAACTTCATTTCAAAATCATGATTGCTTGTTTTCTCAAAAATTAACCCCAGGACAATAATTTATTTATTTTCATATATTTGTGTTACCAAGTGGCTTCAGTCTCAAGAGGGGGGGTGAATTGAGATTTAAAACTTTTCAGATCTTTCGAAAACGTTTTTCCCCTTTTCAATGACTTAGATCAATTTTCGCGCAGGTTAAGTGGAAGCGAAGGAATTAGAATGTAAAGCAGTAAAGCGGTATAATAGTAAAGCAGGAAAGCAGTAAAGCACGCAGAGATTTATCCTGGTTCGGTCACCTCCTAGTGACCTACGTCCAGTCCTCACACCCTTGTGAGATTTTCCACTATCCAAAACAACAAGGCTTACAGGTGCCTTGGAAAACCTTTACAGACTTAGGCACTCTCCTCCTAGGATACCCCACCTATAGAGAGCCCTCAGATCTAATATAACAATAACAAGAGATACCCCACCCTTGTTACAACAACTGCCCTAGAAAGATACCCCACTTCCTAGTACATGCAGCTACCCCTAGAGAGATACCCCACTCTCTAGTACAAATTATAACAACAATATAACAGTAACGTAAATACAGAAATACCTCTTAGTGTAGGCAGATATTACAACTTGAAGGACACAACCCCAACTAACTCTTAACGTAGGATCAGCTCTTGACGGACCAGCGGTGCGAGAAGAACACAAATAAAATATAAGAGTTTTTCAGAAATGATAGATCGTGAGAATGGGTTGGTTGATGAATGGAGGTGGTGAAGCCTCTATTTATAGATTTTGAAAATCCAGATCTCACGTTGAAAAAGTTTAAAGGAATCGATTCTTTGTTAATTGGAAAGGATCTAGGAATCGATTCATTTGCTTGATCTGATCTAGGAATCGATTTCTGATTTGTTTGTAAAATGGATGGCAATCGATTATTGGCTTACAGGCAAGCTAGGAATCGATTATATAGATTAAAGAAGAAGGTTGAAAATCGATTCTTATTTAAATAAGGAAGCAAGGAATCGATTATGTGCTTAACCATTGATTTAGGAAATCGATTTTGAGCTTTAGAGAAATACTAGGAATCGATTCTTTATCTTTGAAACAATATAGGAATCGATTCTTATCTTTAGGAAAATAGTTGGAAATCGATTTCTTTGCTTTTAATAAAAACAATATGAATTGTTTCTTTGCTTTGAAAAAATAGTTTATGAATCGATTTATATACTTAGTAAAAATAATATGAATCGATTGTATGCTTTCATATTGAGTTAAAAATCGATTTTGATATTTAATAAAAAATAGTGTGAATCGATTTTATAGTTTCTCAAAAACCTTTTTATGTTTACGTATGCATGCATGCATTTTGAGAACTTGTGTGAGTGTGTGAGATACGAGCTGACCTTTTGAAAGAGCTTACACTTTTTCCTAAGACACACCCAAACCCTAAGGACTACCCTTATATTTAAGGACTACCCTTAAACTTGAATCTTCAATTCTTGAGCTTGGTTGTCTTGGATTGACTTTTGAATATATGATACTTTTTATCAGCTTTGCTTTGACACTCTCATTCCTTTGGCCATCAACTTGGCTTTGTCTTTTTCATCATCAAAACCTCTTAACCACTTCATCATCAAAACTTAGCCTGCAACACAAGATATCTACAATTTGCTCTTTCATGCTCTAATTTTTGCTTAGGCCGCTCTTACGAGTTTTCGACCTAACCAGCTTTTTTGATTTTTTTTACTTTTAAAAAGACTTGCACCCAAGGAATACAATGTTAACAAGATATCTAGTGATGACAAATTTGCCCCAGTATGGAGGACCAAGAGTGGTATTTCATTAGGGGGACCAACCAAAAAGCCAACTATGCACTAATCTGGGGGATATGTACTTTATGGGTGGTCAGGGTGGGATTAGACTTGGGCGAGGGATGATGACAATGTAGGGACGCTAACTGACTCAAACAAAAATAAAGACACATGTCACACAAAAGTTACTACACGAATGCTTCGCAGAGAGTTAACATTAGTTAAAACGTGAAAGAAACATTTTTGTGGACCATTTCGGTCATTCATCATGGGGTGGGTGAGATGCAATGCTTTGTTGAAAAATGTGAACAAACTGCTGTTTTGAAAAACCGAGTGCCTTGAAACACCTTGAGTTTGCAACTAAGTAAGACTAAACTTTTCCAAAGATGAATAAAAAAAACTTCGCAAGAACGTCTCACCTCTCATCACAATTTTTTTTAGAATTATTATTGTTTCTCTAGAATTATGCTCATTTTTATACATGATGTAAATATGCAAATGAATGAGAATGCAAACTGGATAAATACGCATGGAATGAGAATGCGAATGAAATGAGAATGCAAATGAATAAATGTGAATGAAATAAGAATGCGAATGGATGAATGTGGATTTATCGCGTCGGGGAATTATAAGCTTTTCATTTGAAGAGTACAGTACAAAATTTGATTTTGACTTTAGCATGTATGGCTTCTCTCCAAAATAAAGCTTTTAACTCTCTGGTGGTCATAAAAATTCATGCAACATGAGATATTTATTTGATTATTTCTGTAATGCAAAGAAAAAAATGCATGTAGTATGTTTTCTAAAAACTTGTGGAAAATAACAATTTTTTATTTTTCTTGATTTTTTGATTTTTTTTGATAAAAGACTGTATGCGCTAATACTTGTTTGAATGCAAGTGCAATGCAATATGTATGATTTCCTGTTTGTCTTGGTGCCGGGAATCACGGTGTACTATGTCTTGCCATAGATTTAACGGTGGATTTTGATTATTTTTTCTTTGAAACACAACAAGGTTAGAATCAATAAGCGAAACAAAGCACATTCCATGCATTCAAACTTAAACAAACACCTCGGAGTGTACGCTGTTTCACTTTTGATTCCACACCATGCCTATGGCAAGATTCTTTGTCACTTTTGGGATCCTCGGCAAACAAACTTTGATGAAATGCAAGGATGCATGCATGAACTGTAAAAGCTTATGTTGTATGCAATGCGAGGATGCATGCAAAATGATGATGATATTTTATGCATGAGCAGATTAGGGCAAAATCTTTATTGGCATTAGTTCAAATTGTTTTTTTTTTTTGAAAAATGCGGGCCGTACGTGGTTTCATATGGACCTAGTAAGAGAAAGGCTACAACGGCAACTCTTTCTCTCCTTTTTTTGAAAATAAAGTGGACCACATACTGCCTCGTACGGACCGACAAAAGAAAGGCTACAACGGCAGCTCTTTCTCTACTTTCTTTTTTATTTCTTTGGAAAAATTCCCTTCTCTTTTTTTTGAAAACATGCCTAGATTACAATGCAACACACAATTTGGTATGCCCCTTGTGTCCTACGAAGGTGGGGACCTAAGTTCTAGGACAACTCAAATGTTCCTCCCATGTGGGTTCTAGTCACTTCCTCACCAGGTTACCAGAGCTAAATCTTTCTCACAATAGCACCCACAACGATGGAACGCCATCTGGTGTGAGGCCTCATGAAAGAGCATACTCTGGCTGAAACTTTCGTGAGAGTCAGAAGGACAACGGTCCAATTGCCAGTCACTACTCGTTTCCACTCTCCTAAGTTTTGTCAGACCTTGGGTTTTGGGCCCCTCTCAAAGCATAGTAAGCATAAGGTGTGAGTGTATGCAGCAAGGGAATACCGCCTAAAACTACCCACATGTACCCCACCTGCAAAGGAAAACCCAGAACAGTCCAAACAATAGCAGACAATAACATGTCGTCTACCCTAGGGTTCAATATCACAATACCAATAATCCAACCTAGATTTCAACAGTCATATGCACTGCTTACCTCAAGAAAGGGAGCGGAGAAGAAGGGATCATAATAGAATGGGAGGAAATGCATGTTTTTACCTTAAGAAAAGGAGCAGAGAATAGGGGAAATGGGAATTGAGGAATGCATGAACACGGCATCGTGAATAAATAAAGAAGGAGTAAAACAAAGCTTTCAACTCAATTAATTTTAAAACCACACATCAAAGTTAACTAGGCTTGACCCTCGTCTTTTTTAAAAAAAAAAATGTCCCCAGTGGAGTCGCCAGCTGTTGCACCCCGAAAAATCCGGTTCGGACTTCTCATTGTACAACGTGGAAAAGGTATGGAGCCGCCACCAATATTTTAATTTTAAGACCAAAACATTGAAAAAAAGGTCTTTTAGACAAGGCGGATGGTCTTTCGAAAACTAGAGATATGGGTTCGGGGGTCGGTTAGGCATGGGGAAGGTATTAGCACCCCGTACCTCCTTTCTACCGAAAGGGAACCTTTAATTAAATGTGTGGTTTGAAGTGTTGATTTGAAAATGCTTTTATTTTGCCTCTTTATTGAAAAGGGAGTGAGAAGACTTAATGAAAATTTTTATTTTTGGCGCTTGACGAGAGTTGGCCTCTCGCTCCTACGTATCTCCTGGTGCGATGGAGAATTCAAAGCTACGTAGTTCTTGGTTGTCCTAAAAAGGTTTTTGTTTTTTAGTCTGTTTAGGTGAGTTTTCGCAGTAGGAGTGAGGATTCGCGATGACCAAACAACAATGGTTTAGAGTGGCCGCGCTACTAACTCTTTTGAAAATGAAATTATCATTAACAACCAAACGGCAACGGCGCGAGTGATCATTAACGATAATCGGTTTTGCTTTTGATTCGAGTGTTCGCGATGACCAAACAACAACGGTTTAGGGTCGCCGCGCTACTAACTCTTTTGAAAATGAAATTATCATTAACAACCAAACGGCAACGGCGCGAGTGATCATTAATGATAATCGGTTTTTATTTTAGATGATCAAAAAGGACTTTCGCAATCGAATTAATTTTGGTTTGTTGTGCTTGACGAGGACGTGGCTCGCTCCTACGTATCCCAAATGGGAATCAAAGCGACGTAGTTCTAAAGCCTTGAAAATGAAAGTCTTTTTGTTTTGATTTTGAAAAGTGAAGGGGGGTCATAATGATCAAACTAACAAAGGTTATGGGTGATCATTACTAAAACCCCTTTAAGTGCATGTAAAAATCTCTTTTGAAAAATGAAAGCCTTCATGATGACCAAACTAACAAAGGTTATGGGTGGTCATCATTAACACTTGCTATGACTTTTGATGCTTAAGAAAATATTTTTGGAAATTGAAAGCATTCATGATAATCAAACTAACAAAGGTTATGGGTGATTATCACTAGTAGCTCATGCATATGAAAACATCTTTTTTGAAACTTAGGCTCTTAGGACAATCAAACTAACAAAGGTTATGGGTGATTGTCACTAGTCACCATTTTCATGCTAGGCCCTTTAGAAAAGAAAGTAATGAATGCAAATCGAATCCTTAGGCAAACAACAATCTCGTTTGAATTCTTGAGCAAATATTAGCCTAGACTACGCATATTAGACCACAACACATAAATAGGCAAAGAAGGAACTTGAATTGGGCATTGAGCAAAAATACAAGAATAGGCAAGATTGAACCTAAATGCATATCTAGTGGAAGATGCTAGGCGAGAACCATACGCAAATATTTCTACAAAACGCAAGGGAATCTAAATGCACATCTAGTGGAAGATGCAATGTATGGAGTTGACCTATCTAAGTGTTGATGATATTTTTATATGAGAGTGGACAATGAAATTGTTAGCTTAAGGAAAAGAGTCGCCTCCATCATGATCATAGGCAAGCATAAGCAAGAAAATTATTTAGCAACCAAAGTATCAAAGAATGTTGAATCACTTTGGTCAATCCTCACACTTAAGATTAAGTGCACAAGTGCACAAGTGTGAATCACCTTGCCAATCATCAACAAAAACAAGTTTATTAAAGCAAACCCAAACCCTAATTTTTTATGTTAAAACCTAGGAGCATACATACCCTAAATCAACTATTATTCATCCCCAAATCATGAAATAAACAAAAGCATTCAAGAATCCTAAACCTAGGCCCATGGCCGAATGTTATCATGTTTGAGATGGGTTTCTTATTTTTTGAAAATTATGCAAACATGAGTGAATATGCAAAGAAATGTGAGAAAACACAACAACAACTAGCAAATCACATTTTTATGAGAGTATGCGAAATACAACATGCCATAAAACCATATTTTATTTCATGAAAGGCAAGGATTAAGATCAACATAAATCAACATTTATTAAAGGGTGAGAAGCACCATAAGCACCCAAGCCTCCCTAAGTGCTTGTCAAAGTGCTTATGACACCTCTCACCAACAACAATCAACAATATGAGAATGTGAAGATGATAGGGTGAATGCTTTTTATATTTTTGAGGAAATATTCAAAGATGATGCAAGGTTTTAAGGATTACCTTAGCTTTGAGCTAGAAAGTGAGATGAGAAGATGGAGCTAGACACAAATCAACACAACTCCAATATTCTTCAAAGAAGTACCTACTTGATGATGATGCTTGAACTTTGAATGAGAAATGGAGGGAGTATGTGAAAGAGGGATGCAAATGAGGTGAGTTGTTTGTTAGGGTTTTTGGTGTAGGAGAGAATGGGAAGGTTTCTTTGAGATGAAAGAAAAACAAGAGGAAGTGAGAGGGTGGAGAGGGGCTACGAATTTTTTGGGTCCTTTTGGGGAGGAGAGGAGTGAGTTGTCCTTATTCAAAATCCTTGGGAGGCCAAAGATCTAATGGGTTTAAGGTTGTGAGAGGGAAATAAAGAAATTAGTGTGTATTTAGTGGTGTAGAGAGAAAGAAGGTAAAAATATGTTGTGTATTGAATGTTATTGGATTCAAAGGTGTGCTTGTCATGATGAAAGGCTTTTTTGTGATGTGCACTTGATGGGGGCTGAAGTGAAGGTGGAGTGAGGGAGGTGGTTTGCTTGTAAAATTGGTGCTTACTTTGGCCAAAAATGGATAAAAGCAAAAAGCACCTAAAAGGAATTAGCCCTAATTCTAAAAATACAATGAACATCCAATATTATTTTATTATTCATTTTTCATTTTTGATTTCAGATTTCATATTTTTAATTATACATATTTTTTGAGCCTTTTTGAAAAAAAACCGTTACAATTGACCAAAATACCCTTTTTGACGCTAAAACCCTAATTTGCCCGAAAAATGCGTTTCCACTTCAAAAATGAATCTATAACCCTAGAAATGACCTCTAGAATCTTAGAATGCATGCTCAATGACCTTCATGAGGAATTATCATTTTTATTGTGAAATGACCAAAATACCCTTTTGGACTCAAAAAACCTGATTTACCCAAAAAGTGCATTTCAACTCTAAAAATGATTTTAGAAACTTTGGAATGACTTTTAGGACTCAAAATGCAATGCATGATGCTTCTCACTCCTCAACTTATTTATTTTTGTGGAAAATTAGGGTTTTGATCTAAGCTGGACAAAATTGGGGTATGACAGCTGCCCCTCTTTATTTGGATTTTACCAAGAAATATGAATTGCGCGAGACATATTTCGAAGGTAAAATAGAAATAAAGAATTCAGAAATTATACCAATTTTGTCCATTTGGAGAAACCCGAATTTTCTCCCTCTTTTTTTTGGAAAGATAGACACTTTCGTGTCGATGCGAAAACAGTAAATGAACACTAACGTGCTGACAGAAAAGGTAAAATGGGCACTTGCGTGCATACAGAAAAGTAAAACGGGCACTTGGCGTGCAGACAGAAAAGTAAAACGGGCACTTGGCGTGCAGACAGAAAAGTAAAACGGGCACTTGGCGTGCAGACAGAAAAGTAAAACGGGCACTTGGCGTGCAGACAGAAAGGTAAAATGGGCACTTGGCGTGCAGACAGAAAAGTAAAATGGGCACTTGGCATGCAGAAAACGGTAAATTGGCACTTGGCGTGCATACAGAAAACTAAAACGGGCACTTGGCGTGCAGACAGAAAAGTAAAACGGGCACTTGGCGTGCAGAAAGCCGTAAATTGGGAATTCGGAGGCTGCCTAAAACCTTCTAACGGACTCTTGTCGAGTCCGAGCTCTGGGGGGTGGCCTTTTCGAGCGACCGATCAACATCAGGTCTGAAACTGATTTGATCAATGGATTTACGCTATGCCTTAGGCTGACACAACTAATCCGAAGGACTTGACGAAGTCTGATGGATCCATTGCGTGCTCGTACACAATGTTGTGATCTGTGGAAGGAGTTCACTAACTCGGTGGGAGTTCACTAACTCTGTGGGAGTTCACTAACTCTGTGTTGAGGGAGTTTACTAACTCAGGGTTGATGGAGTTTACTAACTCGGGGTTGATGATTTTCTAAAAATGAGATTTTTGGGACTCTCTGGTCCGAAGTAACTTTTCTCTTGGATGGTGCATGAAATGCGTGCACTTGGATGTTTGGGGTGCACATGAATGCAATGATTGACTTTGGTGGGATGCCTTTTCTGTTTGATTTTTCTCTTCTTTTCCTTTTGTTATTCTTTCGCTCTTCTGAGATGCGAATTTGAAGGCGTAATGTACTGTTTGATGCCATGGAGTGATGACTGGTATGGATGATATGAGAATGATGAATGATATGAAAATGTTGTGTTCTTTTATGTTCCGTCTTCTGTGATTTTCTTCTCTCCTTTCTTATTTGCTCTTTTTTTCTATGGAATGCAGATATCTATGTAAATGGAGTGTGAATGTATGTTATGCAAAGTGTATGTGATGTGATGATTTCAATGGAATGATGGATGCTATGAGATGCTATTTTTGATTTTCTTCCTTTTTATTTTGGTTAAGGATCAACACTTCAAGTGCCTACAAGGTAAACATCCTAATCCCCAAGGATTAAGGTGAGCACCAAAACCCTACAAGATAACAACCTAATCCCTAAGGGTCCAGGCGAGCACCGAAGCCCTACAAGATAACAACCTAATCCCTAAGGATCCAGGCGAGCACTGAAGCCCTACAAGATAACAACCTAATCCCTAAGGATCAAGGCGAGCACTAAAGCCCTAAAAGATAACAACCTAATCCCTAAGGATCTAGGTGAGCATTGAAGCCCTACAAGATAACAACCTAATCCCTAAGGATCCAGGCGAGCACTGAAGCCCTACAAGATAACAACCTAATCCCTAAGGATCCGGGCGAGCACCGAAGCCCTACAAGATAACAACCTAATCCCTAAGGGTTAAGGCGAGCACTAAAGCCCTACAAGCGGCCAACTTTAGGCGACCCCCTCATGTGCTGAGATAGCTGGTTAAAGAATTTTTCCTATTTGTCTTTTTGCTATGTAATGTGATGAACGTGGGATGATGAATGAAATGGGTATACCATGGGTGTTGAACCTGATGGAATGATGGACGGATTTTTTTCTTTTTGCTTTTTTCTTATTTATTTTGCTTCTTTTCTTGATGCATGCAACGCGAATGTGAACATGATCCGAATGTGATACTTTGATGCAAATGCTATGGTGAATAAAGGAAACACATGAATGCGTAGCAAATGATATGATCGGTGATGTAGAAAGCTTTTGGCAACGATGAGACTGGCACTTGTCACGTCTATCGAAGCAAAAAAGTGTTACAGGTATGCAATGTGATGAATGTGCAATGTGAAAGTAAATGGACTACAAAAGGCCCGTGAATGATGGATGTTGAAGTTGGTCGGAAACAGAAATTGATAAGCTGTGTGTGCGAACGCAGATAACATGCGAATGCAAATGTACTGCTGGCTGCATGATGGAATGATTTATGCTTTGGTGGGGGGCAACGGGTGCAATGTGGACGATTTTTGCCTTTTTGGTTTTCTCTTTTTTTTTTTTTTGCCCCTTTTTTGAATAAATGGATGAATGCGCACAGGTAATGCTTAAATGCAATAGTTGTGGCAGATGCATGACTTGTTGTTGAAATACAATGTATGGTGCAATGATTTATGATATGGTATAATAGTAATGCATGCAAATGTGTTTTGTTTTGAGATGAGAAATGAGACTTTCGATGCGAGGGGTAGAGAGGTGAGTGCTCTGGAATAATCATTCCTTGGAAAGAGGTTTGAATTCAGACATGGCAATCTCAAGGTTGTTATTCACAGACACTGATGTGCAAAAACTATTTGACCGTGTTTGCAGACTCGCTTATTTTGCTCTCCTATGATGGTGCCCCATGATGATTGATTTTTAGGTCCACAAAGTTAGCTGAGTGAGTTTCTGACTTCACATTATTAACTTGTGTTCTCTCTCTTTGAAGCATAAACATGTAGAGTAGGGAAAATACAGATGAATGAGTCAGTTGACTTGGTATGACAGATATGACACGTGAGGGGATGAAAGGTAGGTTTTTGCCAAAGTCGTGAAAGGTGGAACTGCCCCGATTTAGACTACTGGTGATGAGTGCATAACTTGCCCCTGTCTAGTGGTGACAACAGCCAGGGTTGTAGAGGAATAATGAATTGGAAATACCATGACTTTGGAATGAAGGGTGGCAAACAAGGGATTTTGTCTCAACCCACGACGTTTGGTGTTGCCCCAATCTTGACGAGAGCAAGGTTGCCCCGACTCGAGTTTGCAAAAGGATGTATTTAGCATGGTGGGTCGAGAAATTGCCCTGGTGTGGTCTCATGGATGTGAATATGACGAGGGGATGAGATGGGCGTAAGGCGAATTTCCCCGACTTTAGGTGGAGTGAAGGGTGACGGGATTGCCCCACTTTGGAATGGTATTTCAAATGATTGCGTCTAGTGGGGTTGTGAAATGCGACAGAGTTATGGTGATGGTTATGAACTGAGGGTGATATATGAATGGGGTGGGCAATGAATAAACCTCCCCAAAGTTGAGTGGAGTGAGAGGTGAAGGGAATGCCCCCTAGTACACACTTTTGGTTCTCTTTAAGAACAACTCGAATGCAATGAAAGTTTTGACTTTTTAGTATGAGGAGGGGCTCCACTTGGTGACCACTAGACCTTGTTTTAATGCAACATGAATGCATCTTGGAGTGCAAGTCCTTCTCCTTTTTACCAACTTTCCTTTTTTGATTGTTTGTTTTTTCTTTTGAGCAGCTTTCTTTTTTCTACTAGTTTGTTTTTCTTTTGAGCAGCTTTCTTTTTTCTGCTTGTTTGTTTTTTTTTTTGAGCAAACACGTCATAAATAAATAAACTTATTTGTCCTAAGATTAAAACTTTGAGAAAACAGGAGCAACCGGTCATTGGTCAGAATGGACTTTTTAGGGTTGTGATGTGGAGAAGGGGATGATTGAGCTTAATGAAGTGTTTGGGGTTGATGGGGCGGATGTTTTTTTTTTAGTGGTATGATTTGGCTAGGTTAATGGTTTATGAAAGAATGAGTTATTAGGCTCAATGAGGTGTTTGAGGTTTTATTGAGATGAGAACCTCTTATGTGCCTCACGGTAAAATGAACCTGTTTCAGGGTTGTAACGTGGTCAAGGGTTTATGGAGGATAGGCCAAAGGAAGTGTTTGAGGGTTTATTTCAGACAAGGATCTCTCATGCGTTTAATGGTATCAGCTCACCATTTCTACTACTTTTGCTTCTTTTTTCAGGATTTTTCCTTTTCAATCCTCTCTTTTTCCACTTTCTTCTTTTTTTTTTGGTGTGGTTTTTCTTTCTCTTTCTTTTGAGCTAAGTGAGCTGATAAAGGTGATACACAATTTTCGATGTGAGATTGATCCTTGTCTATGGTGATTGAGATTTTTGGGATTTTTGGCTTAAGGTGTTTTCGGATATGGAATGATGGCCAAACTTCATTTCAAAATCATGATTGCTTGTTTTCTCAAAAATTAACCCCAGGACAATAATTTATTTATTTTCATATATTTGCTCTTTCATGCTCTAATTTTTGCTTAGGCCGCTCTTACGAGTTTTCGACCTAACCAGCTTTTTTGATTTTTTTTACTTTTAAAAAGACTTGCACCCAAGGAATACAATGTTAACAAGATATCTAGTGATGACAAATTTGCCCCAGTATGGAGGACCAAGAGTGGTATTTCATTAGGGGGACCAACCAAAAAGCCAACTATGCACTAATCTGGGGGATATGTACTTTATGGGTGGTCAGGGTGGGATTAGACTTGGGCGAGGGATGATGACAATGTAGGGACGCTAACTGACTCAAACAAAAATAAAGACACATGTCACACAAAAGTTACTACACGAATGCTTCGCAGAGAGTTAACATTAGTTAAAACGTGAAAGAAACATTTTTGTGGACCATTTCGGTCATTCATCATGGGGTGGGTGAGATGCAATGCTTTGTTGAAAAATGTGAACAAACTGCTGTTTTGAAAAACCGAGTGCCTTGAAACACCTTGAGTTTGCAACTAAGTAAGACTAAACTTTTCCAAAGATGAATAAAAAAAACTTCGCAAGAACGTCTCACCTCTCATCACAATTTTTTTTAGAATTATTATTGTTTCTCTAGAATTATGCTCATTTTTATACATGATGTAAATATGCAAATGAATGAGAATGCAAACTGGATAAATACGCATGGAATGAGAATGCGAATGAAATGAGAATGCAAATGAATAAATGTGAATGAAATAAGAATGCGAATGGATGAATGTGGATTTATCGCGTCGGGGAATTATAAGCTTTTCATTTGAAGAGTACAGTACAAAATTTGATTTTGACTTTAGCATGTATGGCTTCTCTCCAAAATAAAGCTTTTAACTCTCTGGTGGTCATAAAAATTCATGCAACATGAGATATTTATTTGATTATTTCTGTAATGCAAAGAAAAAAATGCATGTAGTATGTTTTCTAAAAACTTGTGGAAAATAACAATTTTTTATTTTTCTTGATTTTTTGATTTTTTTGATAAAAGACTGTATGCGCTAATACTTGTTTGAATGCAAGTGCAATGCAATATGTATGATTTCCTGTTTGTCTTGGTGCCGGGAATCACGGTGTACTATGTCTTGCCATAGATTTAACGGTGGATTTTGATTATTTTTTCTTTGAAACACAACAAGGTTAGAATCAATAAGCGAAACAAAGCACATTCCATGCATTCAAACTTAAACAAACACCTCGGAGTGTACGCTGTTTCACTTTTGATTCCACACCATGCCTATGGCAAGATTCTTTGTCACTTTTGGGATCCTCGGCAAACAAACTTTGATGAAATGCAAGGATGCATGCATGAACTGTAAAAGCTTATGTTGTATGCAATGCGAGGATGCATGCAAAATGATGATGATATTTTATGCATGAGCAGATTAGGGCAAAATCTTTATTGGCATTAGTTCAAATTGTTTTTTTTTTTGAAAAATGCGGGCCGTACGTGGTTTCATATGGACCTAGTAAGAGAAAGGCTACAACGGCAACTCTTTCTCTCCTTTTTTTGAAAATAAAGTGGACCACATACTGCCTCGTACGGACCGACAAAAGAAAGGCTACAACGGCAGCTCTTTCTCTACTTTCTTTTTTATTTCTTTGGAAAAATTCCCTTCTCTTTTTTTTGAAAACATGCCTAGATTACAATGCAACACACAATTTGGTATGCCCCTTGTGTCCTACGAAGGTGGGGACCTAAGTTCTAGGACAACTCAAATGTTCCTCCCATGTGGGTTCTAGTCACTTCCTCACCAGGTTACCAGAGCTAAATCTTTCTCACAATAGCACCCACAACGATGGAACGCCATCTGGTGTGAGGCCTCATGAAAGAGCATACTCTGGCTGAAACTTTCGTGAGAGTCAGAAGGACAACGGTCCAATTGCCAGTCACTACTCGTTTCCACTCTCCTAAGTTTTGTCAGACCTTGGGTTTTGGGCCCCTCTCAAAGCATAGTAAGCATAAGGTGTGAGTGTATGCAGCAAGGGAATACCGCCTAAAACTACCCACATGTACCCCACCTGCAAAGGAAAACCCAGAACAGTCCAAACAATAGCAGACAATAACATGTCGTCTACCCTAGGGTTCAATATCACAATACCAATAATCCAACCTAGATTTCAACAGTCATATGCACTGCTTACCTCAAGAAAGGGAGCGGAGAAGAAGGGATCATAATAGAATGGGAGGAAATGCATGTTTTTACCTTAAGAAAAGGAGCAGAGAATAGGGGAAATGGGAATTGAGGAATGCATGAACACGGCATCGTGAATAAATAAAGAAGGAGTAAAACAAAGCTTTCAACTCAATTAATTTTAAAACCACACATCAAAGTTAACTAGGCTTGACCCTCGTCTTTTTTAAAAAAAAAATGTCCCCAGTGGAGTCGCCAGCTGTTGCACCCCGAAAAATCCGGTTCGGACTTCTCATTGTACAACGTGGAAAAGGTATGGAGCCGCCACCAATATTTTAATTTTAAGACCAAAACATTGAAAAAAAGGTCTTTTAGACAAGGCGGATGGTCTTTCGAAAACTAGAGATATGGGTTCGGGGGTCGGTTAGGCATGGGGAAGGTATTAGCACCCCGTACCTCCTTTCTACCGAAAGGGAACCTTTAATTAAATGTGTGGTTTGAAGTGTTGATTTGAAAATGCTTTTATTTTGCCTCTTTATTGAAAAGGGAGTGAGAAGACTTAATGAAAATTTTTATTTTTGGCGCTTGACGAGAGTTGGCCGCTCGCTCCTACGTATCTCCTGGTGCGATGGAGAATTCAAAGCTACGTAGTTCTTGGTTGTCCTAAAAAGGTTTTTGTTTTTTAGTCTGTTTAGGTGAGTTTTCGCAGTAGGAGTGAGGATTCGCGATGACCAAACAACAATGGTTTAGAGTGGCCGCGCTACTAACTCTTTTGAAAATGAAATTATCATTAACAACCAAACGGCAACGGCGCGAGTGATCATTAACGATAATCGGTTTTGCTTTTGATTCGAGTGTTCGCGATGACCAAACAACAACGGTTTAGAGTCGCCGCGCTACTAACTCTTTTGAAAATGAAATTATCATTAACAACCAAACGGCAACGGCGCGAGTGATCATTAATGATAATCGGTTTTTATTTTAGATGATCAAAAAGGACTTTCGCAATCGAATTAATTTTGGTTTGTTGTGCTTGACGAGGACGTGGCTCGCTCCTACGTATCCCAAATGGGAATCAAAGCGACGTAGTTCTAAAGCCTTGAAAATGAAAGTCTTTTTGTTTTGATTTTGAAAAGTGAAGGGGGGTCATAATGATCAAACTAACAAAGGTTATGGGTGATCATTACTAAAACCCCTTTAAGTGCATGTAAAAATCTCTTTTGAAAAATGAAAGCCTTCATGATGACCAAACTAACAAAGGTTATGGGTGGTCATCATTAACACTTGCTATGACTTTTGATGCTTAAGAAAATATTTTTGGAAATTGAAAGCATTCATGATAATCAAACTAACAAAGGTTATGGGTGATTATCACTAGTAGCTCATGCATATGAAAACATCTTTTTTGAAACTTAGGCTCTTAGGACAATCAAACTAACAAAGGTTATGGGTGATTGTCACTAGTCACCATTTTCATGCTAGGCCCTTTAGAAAAGAAAGTAATGAATGCAAATCGAATCCTTAGGCAAACAACAATCTCGTTTGAATTCTTGAGCAAATATTAGCCTAGACTACGCATATTAGACCACAACACATAAATAGGCAAAGAAGGAACTTGAATTGGGCATTGAGCAAAAATACAAGAATAGGCAAGATTGAACCTAAATGCATATCTAGTGGAAGATGCTAGGCGAGAACCATACGCAAATATTTCTACAAAACGCAAGGGAATCTAAATGCACATCTAGTGGAAGATGCAATGTATGGAGTTGACCTATCTAAGTGTTGATGATATTTTTATATGAGAGTGGACAATGAAATTGTTAGCTTAAGGAAAAGAGTCGCCTCCATCATGATCATAGGCAAGCATAAGCAAGAAAATTATTTAGCAACCAAAGTATCAAAGAATGTTGAATCACTTTGGTCAATCCTCACACTTAAGATTAAGTGCACAAGTGCACAAGTGTGAATCACCTTGCCAATCATCAACAAAAACAAGTTTATTAAAGCAAACCCAAACCCTAATTTTTTATGTTAAAACCTAGGAGCATACATACCCTAAATCAACTATTATTCATCCCCAAATCATGAAATAAACAAAAGCATTCAAGAATCCTAAACCTAGGCCCATGGCCGAATGTTATCATGTTTGAGATGGGTTTCTTATTTTTTGAAAATTATGCAAACATGAGTGAATATGCAAAGAAATGTGAGAAAACACAACAACAACTAGCAAATCACATTTTTATGAGAGTATGCGAAATACAACATGCCATAAAACCATATTTTATTTCATGAAAGGCAAGGATTAAGATCAACATAAATCAACATTTATTAAAGGGTGAGAAGCACCATAAGCACCCAAGCCTCCCTAAGTGCTTGTCAAAGTGCTTATGACACCTCTCACCAACAACAATCAACAATATGAGAATGTGAAGATGATAGGGTGAATGCTTTTTATATTTTTGAGGAAATATTCAAAGATGATGCAAGGTTTTAAGGATTACCTTAGCTTTGAGCTAGAAAGTGAGATGAGAAGATGGAGCTAGACACAAATCAACACAACTCCAATATTCTTCAAAGAAGTACCTACTTGATGATGATGCTTGAACTTTGAATGAGAAATGGAGGGAGTATGTGAAAGAGGGATGCAAATGAGGTGAGTTGTTTGTTAGGGTTTTTGGTGTAGGAGAGAATGGGAAGGTTTCTTTGAGATGAAAGAAAAACAAGAGGAAGTGAGAGGGTGGAGAGGGGCTACGAATTTTTTGGGTCCTTTTGGGGAGGAGAGGAGTGAGTTGTCCTTATTCAAAATCTTGGGAGGCCAAAGATCTAATGGGTTTAAGGTTGTGAGAGGGAAATAAAGAAATTAGTGTGTATTTAGTGGTGTAGAGAGAAAGAAGGTAAAAATATGTTGTGTATTGAATGTTATTGGATTCAAAGGTGTGCTTGTCATGATGAAAGGCTTTTTTGTGATGTGCACTTGATGGGGGCTGAAGTGAAGGTGGAGTGAGGGAGGTGGTTTGCTTGTAAAATTGGTGCTTACTTTGGCCAAAAATGGATAAAAGCAAAAAGCACCTAAAAGGAATTAGCCCTAATTCTAAAAATACAATGAACATCCAATATTATTTTATTATTCATTTTTCATTTTTGATTTCAGATTTCATATTTTTAATTATACATATTTTTTGAGCCTTTTTGAAAAAAAAAACCGTTACAATTGACCAAAATACCCTTTTTGACGCTAAAACCCTAATTTGCCCGAAAAATGCGTTTCCACTTCAAAAATGAATCTATAACCCTAGAAATGACCTCTAGAATCTTAGAATGCATGCTCAATGACCTTCATGAGGAATTATCATTTTTATTGTGAAATGACCAAAATACCCTTTTGGACTCAAAAAACCTGATTTACCCAAAAAGTGCATTTCAACTCTAAAAATGATTTTAGAAACTTTGGAATGACTTTTAGGACTCAAAATGCAATGCATGATGCATCTCACTCCTCAACTTATTTATTTTTGTGGAAAATTAGGGTTTTGATCTAAGCTGGACAAAATTGGGGTATGACACCTTTCTCCCTCTGTCACCTTCTGATTTCTCACTCTTTCCTCCGATCTCGACACTTCTCTCTCTCACAGCCTATTCTTTGTGTTTAAGGAATAATAAAACACTTACCTCTCTCATGGCCGCACCTCTCTCTTTCTGGGTTTGGCTGAGAAACTGAAGGGGAAGAAGACGAGAGAAGGGGAAGAAAACGAGAAATAGGGGAAACAGAAGAAGAAAGAGAGAGAAGGAAAAGAGAGGAAGAAATGGAGGTTGGGAAAGTGAGAGTGTGAGAGAGAAACGGTGAGAGAAAGAAAGAAAATGAGAAAGAGAGAAAGATGAAAACCTGGCAGTAGTATTGTTGACTCAGAGATGCAAGAGGACGTGGCTAAAATGCAATGACAATGTGAACACTAAAATTACCGAAATACCCTTTGAAGTTTTGGCACCAATATTGCCTCTAGGGTGTATCCGCTTAAAAGGAAGGATTAGATTAGATATGAGATAAGATTGATAGTGATTACATTAATTAGGATCCATTTGATAAAAGAAGAAAAATTGTGTGTAAAATAAAATTAGTAAAAGAATCAATCAATCTCTTTAATTTTCGATAACCATAAATTTTAATTTATGGCTGTTGGGCGCGTTTTTTTTATTTTCATTCTCATTTATGACTATTGGTACCATACCATTCTAGATCTTTCTTTATGTTTGTCTCCGTTTAATTTTCTCTCCCTCTCTCCAAAACTCCACGCCTCCATAATCACACTTCACGTTCTCACCTTTCCTTTCCCCGCTTCATCATCATCAACAACTCCCTTTATCATCATCCCATTTCAAAAAAATATCCCTTTCATCTCTACTCTCTTCTCTCATTTCTCAATTTTTATATTTGGTACCTCAAACAAAAAAAATCCCTCATCGGTCTCGTTCCAGCTCCCTCATTGAAAGACTTGATAGTCAATACTATGTCTCTCACCCTCTTTCTCTCAAGCACGCAACCAGATCTGTACCGATCTTGTTTGCTCTCTTCCAGAAACTTCATCTTCTCATTTCTTCACATCTTGTTCACTCTCTTCACAGATCGGCGCCAGATCTGTACATGCAAGTCTCTCTGGGTAAGCTTCCTTCCTTCAAGCTCTCTTCACTGTATGTCCTCCCTCTCTCTCTCTGTTTCTTCTCTTTCTGCTTATTTGTTTTTGGCGAAAGTTCTCATTTTTTTAACAATTGTGTGCTTATTTTTTTGGAGCAGGATTGTGTAAAGATGCTAGACTGTGAAAGAATTTTGGATAATGAAGATTTGTCCATATTCTAGTTTTTATGAATTGTTTTTTTTTTCATGATCTGTAATATGTATTTTTAATGTTTGTGTATTTGATGTTCTTTCTTCTGTATAAAATGGTACCGATAATTTTTATTTGGGAATTTCATTTGTATGATATTTCTTTCTTCATCTTCATGGTTATGTTAATTTCCTTCTTTTTTCCATTTGTTTTCAGCAAATAAGAAAGAAAAAATTGATAATTTTTTTTTAGTTTACGTAAGTTATTTTGTTAGTGCGGAAGTTAAATTAGAGATGTTATGACTTATAAATATGAATTATTTAAGTCAAAAAGAAATAAAAAAACAATGAGGTGGGGCCATACATAAATAAAACAGTGTACTGAATAAATAATATATGTGTTAAGTCAATTAAATAGAAATTTGCAAGTTGCCATAAGGGGTCCTACTGCATGCTTGGCAGGTGAAGCCAGGCGCACTTTATGGAAGATTATAGGGTACAAACAAATACAGAGTAGTCCGAAAGCTAACTGTAGGACAATATTTGAATTTGATAAAAGATTAACACTTTCTCTCCTTAATCAGTAAATTGTATAAAAATATTTAAAATTTGTGAAGTGCGTCTTCATCTAACTAGTCCTAAAAAATTGGCAAGTAGTATATTAAGTTTTGTGAAATCTAAGTCATTAATTCAATAAAGAATGACATGTAAAATTAGGATTAATTAGATAGATTTTACAACTTTTATGAACTATTTTTTTTTTACTACAAATTATATTCATAATTCAAATTGAGAGATTACATCGATTATAATGCAAATTCAGCATTGTTAAAAACACAAAGGATGAATCTGCGAGCAAACTCACAGCACCCAAGTTAATAGCAAAAAACGGAAAAATGCCTACAAATGTGAAAAAATAAAAGTCACTGGAGCACCCATGCTTGTTGATCTGTAACTTTGAGGCCTTAGAAATTGGTTGAATCTGAAATTGATCGAAGTTGATATGTGATTTGAATCAAACGAACACCGCAACAAGAAGGGAAATCAAACACGGCGCACCAAGACGATGAACAACAATAACGCCGCTCTAAGTCGACGAATCAAAAAATTACGAAATAAAAGATAGATCTATATGGTAACCACTTATTTAAATAAATAGTCCGAAAACAAACAATATAGATGGGTGATTCTAGGCCAAAAACTGACCTAAAACCACCCCTTTCTAGTAGGTGAGCAAGAAAGAATAGAAGAGTGGAGAAAAAATTGAAAGAAACAACTAAGATTTGGAGAGAAAGAACTATTTATTATTTTTAAAAACTTGAAGGAAAAAAAAAAGAGGGTATAAATTTAAAGACTAAAATAAGGATTTATTTGTTTAAGAAATCATAGTTTTTTATTTAAGGCAAGATATATTCAGGGCGGCCCAAGGCCCAAGCCACTAAAGCTAGGGCTTTGGGCCTCACAATTTTTTGATTAAAAAAGGGCCTCAAAATTTTGTTATTACATAATATTAATAGGCTGGTTTTTTTTGTACCCCCCTCTTAAACCATCTACCCCCCAAATGCCCAAACGGATGAAACTACCCCTTAAATCCACAATTTCCGGAAATACCTCAAATCCAGATAAATTCGGAAGGCTGTTTTTTTGATTTTCTGGAAATATCGCATTTTACGGTATTTTCGAAACACATTTTACATTCCGGAAATACCGTAAAATGAGATTTTTTCGGAAAATCAAAAAAACAGTCTTCCGGATTTATCTGGATTTGAGGTATTTCCGGAAATCCCTCAATATTGCCTTCCGGATTTATCTAGATTTGATGTATTTCTGGAAATCCCTTAAAATTGCCTTCCGAATTTATCATATAATATGGCGTTTCCGGAGTGCAAAAATAAAAATTGAAACATTTATTTGATTAATTAAAAACGCCTTCTACATTGATTTAAAATAACAAATTGCAACAACAAACAAAACGAAAATATAATAGAAACTACTGAGATGGTGGAGTGAAACGACGAAGGATCTCAGCGGCGGTCCTTCTGGTTTCGACGTATAAATGCAGATAACCCTTCCATTTAAAGATAACATGAATGGCCATCATGGCTTGGACGTCATCGTCGTTGTTGACATCCATTGCAGACCAGTGCACACGTCCATTAACCCTTTGAATTTTGATCAATTTCTTTACAACAACCTTGGGAGCTTTATAAAAAGAAAACATATACAATGGAATGCTATTCAAGACGGAATTAATGAGTGTTACCCGACCACCAATTGAAAGAAAACGACCTTTCCAAAGAGACAATATTTTTCTAACCACCCCTATAACGGAGCTCCAAGTTGCCTCCCGCCTTGGATTTGCACCTATCGGAATGCCCAAAAACTTGAAAGGAATGGACTCCGTACGACAAAATAAAAACGTGTTAGCTCTTTCCAAAAATCCAGCCGGAGTATTTAAACCAATAACCTTGCTCTTGTGAAAGTTTTCCTTCAAACCGGACACTAGCTCAAACGATCTCAAAATGGATTTAATGCTCCAAAGATTTCCCCAAGTTGCCTTACCCACCAACATTGTGTCATCCGCGAATTGCAACATGGAGAAGCCGACTTTGTTGCTAAACGAGAATTCTTGGTAGTCGCCAATCTTCACTGCCTTACGCATCAACGCCGACAATCCTTCGGCAACAATGAGAAAGAGAAATGGCGATAAAGGGTCCCCTTGCCTCAACCCCCGGTGGACATTAAAGTCTTGAGTCGGGCTACCGTTCACCAAAACCGACATAGAACTATTACAAACACAAGATTTAATCCAAGCAATCCATCGATGAGGAAAACCCATCCTATGCAACATCTAGATTAGAAATTCCCAAGAAATTGAATCATAGGCTTTCTCGAAGTCTACCTTAAACATCAAACAATCTTCCTTTTGGCGCTTCGCATAATCCACCAATTCATTAACAATGACAACCCCGTCAAGAATATGTCTCCCTCCTATAAAAGCGGATTATTGGTTGGAGATGATGCTAGGAATCACTTTCTTTAGCCGGCAAGCCAAAACTTTTGCCAAGATTTTATACAAACACCCAATCAAACAAATGGGCCTAAACTCGCCCAATCCTTATGGATTGTCATTCTTTGGGACCAAGGCAAGAAAAGAAGCGTATATCGCTTTAGGGAGGAAAGCGTTAACATAAAAATCATTGAAAAAAACTCACCGCATCATCTTTCAACATGCTCCAACAAGATTTAATGAAGTTGAGATCGAAACCATCCGGTCCCGGGCTCTTATCGCCATCGCACTCCCACGCACCCATCCTAATCTCTTCCTCGATGAAAGGTTGAATTAGAGAATCGGACTCCGAAGGCGACAAATTATTGAATTGAATCCCCCCTAAGGTGGGGCGATTATAGCGTGTCTCGGCAAAGCACTTCTCGGAATGATGCTTTACATGACTCTTCACTTCATCAACCTCCTCCACTAGCTCTCCCGTCTCCCTTAACACCACAACATTACACCGTCTTCTTCTATACCTCATCACCGAATGAAAGTATTTGGAATTCATATCCCCTTCCTTAATCCATCTTGCTCTTGATTTTTGAGCCAAGAAAGACTCTCTTGCCTTGATTTCTTTCCACAAAGAGGCAGAAACTTCCCTTCTATTAATCACCACGTCACTATCCGACCCTTCACTTAGAATATCGTCCAATGAATTCAAATCCCGCACGAGATTATCAATGTTCAAGTCAACTTTACCATACACCTCCTTATTCCAAGCTCTGATACTCCCCTTGAGCTGTTTCAATTTCTCTTTTATAACAAAAGCATTGTGACTTGTGATATTAAGCTCATTCCAACACCTTCGAACCATAGGCAAGAAATCATCATGATCCAACCAAGCACTAAAGAACCGGAAGGGTTTAGGCCCCCAATCACTCACTGCACGGAGGAGCCAAATAGGCGAATGATCTGAAATGTCTCGATTCCCAATCCAGTGACCAGTGATCCCCCAATCAGAAATAAGCCCCTCTGTGACCAAAAATCTATCCAATCTACTCATAGATACTCCGTCTGAACAAAACCAAGAGAACTTCTTCCCCGACGCTGAAACATCAACTAAGTCCATGTCAACAATGAAACTATTAAAATCATCTAATTTAGCATCAGCGGTGCTCACACCTC
The DNA here is from genome assembly GCA_039519185.1 of Astragalus membranaceus. Lineage (NCBI taxonomy): Eukaryota > Viridiplantae > Streptophyta > Magnoliopsida > Fabales > Fabaceae > Astragalus > Astragalus membranaceus. The sequence continues at coordinate 127,721,336 of CM076847.1, read as the reverse complement.
TACCCCTTCTCTCTGAGACACAAGATACAAACGTTAAAATTGCCAACAATACGCCACTCTCCATCCCCGACACTCTGTTTGGCAGCGGCCAACTCTGCCCATACCCGTCTCCTCGCTACTGTAGAACAAGGGCGTAAATGTTTATGATATGGACCACTTTGCTTCGAGTGGCAATGCTGATACCAAGAAAACATGTACCTGAAAAATGAGACAGTACCGTGCAAGCTGAGACGACCCTCGTCCTCATCATAGTAACCTTTTACATTTAATTCCTTATTCTCAAAAGTGAATAAGATTTAAAACATATATAACCCAACATGCATCACATAGATAAAAACATTGTTTTAAGAGTTTTACAACATATGTGGCAATACTAAAGCCACTCAAATTTATCAGAGTAATACAAAACAGCGGAACATAAAACATAAAACAAGGTCAGCCAAATAACAAACTAGCAAGACTCGATTGACTGAAACACTGGCTAAACAAAACTCAGGTTCTCTCAATGAGACACCTGACTGCCCCATCATATCGCATCAACATCCTCAATGCCTTCAACGTCCATCGTGGAAGGAAGAGTATCTCCTTCTGCTGCAAGTGGCTCCTCGGTTGGATCTAAGTATTTCAATAAATATACAAAAGAAAAACACGTGGAGCTAAGATACAAGTACAAGTCAGAAAATGGGAAGACAGGGTAAAGTTCAATTTAAACATATCGCAAGCACAACAATTCGAATTATTCCTTATCTTCTATCCTTTATTAATATCTTATTTTCCAGACTCTCTCTATGAGTATGTATCAATACTATATGCTGACTCTGGCCATATCCTGGTGCCACAAGTGTCCCTACTGTACTTCGCAGACGCCCACCCGACTGTCACAATGGAGTCCGAGTGTTTATAAGTCGTTCCCTGCCAAAAATTTATCAGAGTAATCTAAATCTAACATTACCCCATCCGGCCGATATAGATATGTCCTACTAAGGACCAAGCCCGGTACTTGACCTCGTGTGTCCCATACCACACGGCTGTGGACTTACAACACATATGCAGTCTATATGATTTTATTTAATTATATCTTAATCCGTATACCTTACTTATCTTGTTGATCAGTACCTCGTACTATCTCTTGCACTACGGTTAATTATTCATACCACTTTATATCTCTTCATGACTCTTAATTCACTTTCCACACCTAGGTTCATTATGAAATCTTAACTTCATTATTATTATGAAATAATAACTATATCAAGAAGACATTTAAACAATTCAACAAATAACCACAAATAGCACATAGACATTTATAACAATCAAAGAGATTAATCACAATATCTCAAGTAATCAACCAATCACTTAATCAATCAAATAATAATATAAAACTTTCCTACGCGTTAACCGGTCCTCGACGGCCTAAAATTCACTTAACCTTAACTCCGAAGAGTAGTCAAATGATCTTTAGGTATCGCTGACTATTTAACTCTAGTAGAGCTTGGGTCACTCTACACATATTTAAATTAAAACTTTACGCTAACCGTCCCGACGAATACGGTATCTCGCCCCCACCTGAATTATATCACGAACGTACACTTGCTCTGACAACACCGACACGTACTCGAACAAAGCAACGAAACTACGAACACAAGATGTTGGGTGTTTGTGGTTGAGGGTTTCAAGGAATATGAGAAGGAAGTGTTTTGGTTATGGAATGATGAATGAATCAAAGAACTTGGCTTGCTATTTATAGTAAATTCTTGGACCTTGCTTACATCATGCTAAGCATGAGGTGTAAAATTCACTTTTTGTGTTGTCAAGATTTTAGAAGTGCTTTGAGTGACTCATTAAAGAAACACTTAGGTGGCCTAATTCAATTAATCCAACACAAAAGTGGTGAAGCATGAGGTGTGTTTTTTCTACTTTCATGGTGGCATGAATCTGAGGTATTAAGAGTGAGTCATCAAGTAGCCTTTCAAGTGGCCAAATCTTACTAAACCAACACATAAACTTTGTAAATATGAGGTGCACAATTTTGTTTTCTCTTCCTTTTCCTTGTCAAGACATATACTTATGCATATATATATATATATATATATATATATATATATATATATATATATATATATATGGATATCAACCAAATATATATAAATATAAATTATCAATATATATTTAATGTAAATTTACCAAAGAGAAATATTCATCTTAATAATAAGAATTAAAATATTAATTCTCTTTAACTCATAAACTTATTTTCATAAAATAATTTATAGCTTCACTTAGAAAAATTGGGGTGTTATACTTAGGTCTCTCTCAATTCCCTAAAAACACACAATTAAAATAAAACAAATTCCAAAACACATCCTAATAATTATTTAGAAAAAGTGGGGTGTTACACAAGCACCCTTCAGCCAAGAACATAAAATACCTCCCGACAAACCACGAGAGGGTTGGTGTATCCACTGAAACTGGCGATTTCCCCACAGCATACCAACCTCGCCCTCAACCATCACCTCCCTCTTCATCTCTTGAATACAAACAAAATGAAAAGAACTAGAGTTTATAAGAGAAACCAACTGACGTCGCTTCCCGCGATCGCCCCACCCTCTAATATTTAATGATAAAATGTTCATGAGGACCTGATATTAGACGCCCTCCTACTGCTCTCCACCTCATATCTTCTTTCACCTTCCTCGATTAAATCAATATAAGTGTCATCAGGCAAGTTACCTTCCACTCCTAAACGTTTGGCGTTTTCCCAGACTTTCCTTGCAACTACCTTTCCTTGGAGCGCCCAAAATTTATTGTTGCAGATAGCAATATCACCACTCGAAATAGATCCCCCGCATAGAACAGTTCCGGCTGAGAATAAAGATGATTGGTGTCGACTAACCTCCTGAGATATTGGCGCCAAATCAGTAGGAGCATGAATAGGGCCTTGCGAAACCTCAGCTAGCTCCCTAGAAGCCTTCTTCAACTTACCCTTCGAAAGATCCCTTTGCACCCCAACACGCATCAACTTCCTCTGTTTTTTTGACCTTGTCAGACCCTGGACAACGGGCCTATTTTGGATTAAAGGGAGTTCTACGACCTTGTCAGCATCGGGAGGAATAATCTGACAAGCACCAGGCCCACCTGCTCCGCTCAAGATCATCTTAGGAATCATAGAAGGATTAGGTCGCAAAGCATTGCCCGTAATATCCTGACCAACCTTCCTAGAGATCCACTCCGCTTTAAGCAAGGCATTCAACTCGACTTCACCCATTTCTTCATCACCGTGGACACCATCAGTTCCATAGAACATGTGGTCGGAGAAATCGTCCTCGGAGCTTGAGTCGCTAAGGTCCCTCTCCGCATTACCGACTACCTTGTTGGACCATTCAACTGGGCTACCCCACTCCTCTACTATTCTGACCGTAAAAGGTAAGTTATTGATTATCACCTTAAAGTCCCTGTTAATCAACTTCGGAGCCTGAGTGCGAACCAACAACCGAGCCACATCAAGAGACCTTCTTCTTTCAGTACTTTCATAAACACTAACAAAGACTCCCACGTGCGCTGCTAGCTTAGAAAAGAAAACTGAGTTCCAAGCGTGAACCGGGATGCCGTAACACCTCAACCAAGTGGATCTCTCCGGGTCAACATCAGAAGGTTTCCAAGGGCGGATCCACTTGAACCATTGGTAGAGCCAATCTCGCGCGTCATCGATGTATTCGGCGATGTCCTCATCATCCTTGTCTCCTTCCAAAAGAACTAAATTGGATCCCATAGGAGTAGCTTTGATTGCAAATACTCCATGTGCAGCTAGTTCGTCTTGAATGTGATAAGATTTGCCGGGGGTAATGACCTCACCTACCATAGCATGAGCTAGAAGAGGATCAAGGTCAATATTACAAAACCAGGCGCCATCCTCATTCCTTCCCATAGCGACAGACGTCTCTTCTTTGGCCCCCAAACTACCCTTTGCTGGGTCTGGAACTTTCTTGATCCAATATTGTTTAATAATTGGTTTGTGATGAGATACCGGCTGAGTACGCGTCTTCACCTCCCTTTGAAATCGAGGAAGATTAACATGAATCTTCTCTCCCTCGATGAAAATATTATCAAGAATGATTGCGAGTCGTTCCGGATCTTTCACGTCGACGAGGACAAAACCAAATATCCTACCTTGAGCGTTCCTTCTTACCGGAATATGATATACACCGCCTACAAAATAATTTTGTTGGTAACTTGTATAATTATTTTGGTTAATGTAACAACCGAAAAATTCGGAGGAGGGGATTCTTCGTCATTTTGAAAACGAAGCCGCCATCAATATTTATTATAGGAAAAACATTGAAAAATCCTTTATTTTCGGGTTCGGGGGTCGATTATGCGTGAGGAAGGTATTAGCACCCCACTACATCCTTTCAAAAGAAATGTTACCATTTAATTTAATGTGTAGAAAGAAAGTTAATTTGAAGAAAATACTCTAATTTACCCTTTTTATTATTTGCAAAATTGAAAAGGAAGACTTAATAAAAATTTTAGTTTTTTTGTGCTTGACAGGAGTGGGGCCCTGCTCCTACGTATCTCCAGGTGCAATGAAAAAATCAAAGCTACGTAGTTCTTGAGTAGAAAATGTTTGTGTGTTGCTGTTTTTTAAGTATTTTGAAATTGGGATGGGCATTCGTAATGACCAAACAAGTAAAACTTAGAGTGGTCATTACTCGTGGCCCATTCGAAAACCAAAGTTGTTACTAACGATCAAACAAGCTAACTCAGAGTGACCATTAATAACAACCCATTTTTTGTGAGTAATTGTTTGAAAAAAAGAAAATTAGTTTGGAAGCATTACGGTGTAATAAAAACACAATGGGTTATATATAAAAAAAAGTAGGTGCAATTAACAACAGGGGGTGTCGTATTGAGAAAGGGGTGCGAAGAGCAACATAGGCTGTATTTTTAAAAGAAAGGGATGTAATTAGAAACAGGGGTTGTATCGTTAAAAAGGGTGTAAACAGTAAAAGCCCAGTTTCTACTTCAGATCTGTGGTTATATTGCTTTAGCAGGTTAGGTTTTGATGATGATGCGTTCGAAGTCAAAATGACAAGCAGGTTAGGTCTTGATGATGTGTTCAAAGCGGAAAATGACAAAGCGGAAATCCAAGGCAAACAAGACTCAAGAGTAAGGGCAGCCTCTAGGATTTGGGTCGTGTCTTAGGATACTTTGCAAGCCGCTTTTGAGAGTCAGCTCATCTCACAGTTTTTCATAGCCTTCACAGTTTTCAAAATGCATGCATGCACATAGGTAAGGCACGTAACATAAAAACTATTTTGTGAAAGTTAGGAATCGATTCATGACTTCTTTCCTAAAGCCAAGAATCGATTTCCAACCTTGTGCAAAGCATAGAAATCGATTTATGACTCATTTCCCAAAGCAAAGAATCGATTCCCAAACTGCTTTAAAAGCTAAGAATCGATTCCTATTATTTCTCATAAGATCAAAATCGATTTCCTACTCTATTTTTAAAGTGCAAAATCGATTTCCTTCCTGTTTCCAAAGCTATAAATCGATTTGCATCTCACTTAAATCAAGCAATGAATCGATTCACCAACTATACTCCTTCAAACTAAGAATCGATTCTTCTCCTCATGCATCTAAGCATAAAATCGATTTCCTTCTTTTCAAAAGCCTCAACGGTCATATATTCAAGCTATTAATCGATTCATACTTACTCTTTAAAAGCAAACAATCGATCACTCGTTCCTATTTTCCAAGACAAGAATCGATTCACTATCCTATGCTTTTCAAGTAATTAATCGATTCCTAAAATCATTCAACGGTCATATTTCTCCTAAGTCTATAAATAGGGACTTAGTGTTTCTCAGAAAAACAACCCATTCTTACGCTTACGCTAAAACACAAAACTCAAAAACCCTAGCACACACACTTTTGTTCTTCACATACTTTTCATCTGTCAGAGCTGATTTCTCTCAAGGGTTAGAGTTGGGTTGGTGATCTTCAAGTTGTTGTAATCTGCCTTCATAAGAGGTATTTTGGTTTTTCAATTTGTAATTTGTTTTACATTGTTCACAGTACTAGGGAGTGGGGTATCTCTCTAGGTTTGCTGTTGGTACTAGGGAGTGGGGTATCTCTATAGGGTTATTGGTTGTACCAAGGGTGGGGTATCTCTTGTTGTTGCTGTAGATTTGAGGGCTCTTCATAGGTGGGGTATCCTAGGAGAAGAGTGCTTGAGTCTGTAAAGGTTTCCAAAGCACCTGTAAGCTTTGTAGTGTTAGTGGAAAATCTCACAAGGGTGTGAGGACTGGACGTAGGTCGCTAGGAGGTGACCAAACCAGTATAAAAATCTGTGTTCTTTACTGCTTTATTTTCAGTTTTTGTTTCTTGTTAATTCGTTCCATAAACCTGCGCGAAAAATCAATCAAGTCGTTAAAGGGGACTTAATTTTTACAATCTCAATTCACCCCCCCCCCCTTTTGAGACAGAAGCCACTTGGTAACAAGATCTATTAACCCACGAATTGTGGGCTTCTCAGGGGGGTGCGAGTAGCAGCAGCCTAATTCGTGACGAAAGAAGGCTTGGCGGGGGGGGTTGTTTCATTAAAAACAGGGGTATAAGTAGTGATCTGGTATATTTTAAAAAAAAAGTAACATAAATTAAACTAATTTGGACCACTATATAAGGCAATTTCATTTTGAAGAAACCCTAATTTCCCCATCTATACCAGCGCCGCGTGAGAAAAGAGGAGAGAGAGAGAGAGAGAGAATGGAAAAATCTGCACCAGAGAGAGAGGAAATGCGGGAGCTCCGGCGAGAAATTACTGAGAAAGGGAGAACGAGATTCGCAAAGAGAGAAAGAGAAGAAGAAGGGAGTGACTTCGCGAGTATCGCCGGAGGTCACGGCGGCGCGAAGAGAGAGAAAGAACGAAAAAGTGAGAGAGAAACTTGCGAAGGGAGAGAGGAAAGCGTGGTGCTGCTACGATGATGGGGTATTCCTTGGCGGTGGCGTTTGGTTTTGCGACGGCGACCATTTGGGGAGAACGACGCCAAGGGGTTCGCGACGGTGATCGTTTGGGACCGCACGACTGACGGAGTGGTAATGACGGTTGATGACGACGCGAAGGACGACCACTGTAGACGGTGGCCGGAGCTAAGGCGTGTTTTTTTTGTTGCTCTTCATCTCTCCTCAAATTTCGTATTATGATTTCTTAAAGAGCCTAAGCTCTATTTGTGATTTTTATTTCTGTTTGTCCCGAAAACCAGAATCATGGACAGGTTATCGTGTTGATTTACCCTTATTCTATCATATTCATCTGTTCCTCTATTTCTTCATAAAACTCTAACCTGTTTCTATTTGTATTCACTATCTTTTATAATGACAATAACAAAACACGACCTTGCTTTATAATTGCAAGATAGAATTAATTTCTAATATTGGAAAATTCATGCATTTTTATTTGGATTAACAGGGTCTATGACATATCTCTTATTATTACTTTTCAAAAGAAAAATGTAAGCCTACGGGTCTAACAGCAAACCCATATCTTTATGTTTCAAATTTTTTTAAAAAAAAAACGAGAAACAACCTTTTACTCCAGCTTCTGATATGCTCCTTATGTTTGCTCTACTACTGAACCTTGCCTTGCCTTTTTCACTGCCACCGATGCTTCTCTTCTTATTTTGCTCAAGTGTATTTAGAACTCTGTTGAATTCTAATTTTTATGGTATCTTAGTTTTTGTGTCTCTGTTGCTACTTGCGTATCTCAGTGTGTGTGTATTTTGTGTGTGCATTTTCGTTCACTATGTGCTGCCTCCCCTATTTCCATGACTGTGTAATTTTTTTTTGTATTTCCTTCACTGTCCCCCCTAATTGTGCTACTGTTTTGGGTATTTATAGGTGGGTTGATGAGGTGCTGAGGGGCTCAAAGGGCAGTCAGCAATTAGGGCAAAAATGGCACCAAAAGGACAGCATTTTGAGGAGGAATAAAAAGGACAAGAGCTGGCACCAAGGACAGTCAAAGGAAGGACAAGGAATCAAAAGGACAGTCAAGGATAAACCCTAGCTAGGGTAGGCAGCCAGCTGCTGTGCCCCTTTTCTTCTTTTTTCCTTTTTTTGAAATTTTGTATTTTTTTATTTTTTGTATTATTTTTGTACTATTTTTTTTGCTATTTGTTTTTTTGGCTCATATTTGTAAAAAAACTGTATTATATAACAAAAGACTTTTGACTATTCAGCTTTCTATTTATCATTTTATTATTTTTTGCACCGATAACGATAGACTAAAATAATAGCAACAACAAAATAAAATAAAACGAGCATCAAACAATCGTTGTACGAGAGTGCCAAAGACACGCGCGTTTAGAACAATATGTGACACAATAAGAATTTTTGGATTTTAATTGATCGGACAAAATTAGGGTATGCCAGCTGCCCCTCTTTATTTATATTCTATTAGGAAACATGGAGGGCTTCCAAATTTCTCGAGTAAAATGGAAATAAAGATAAAAAGGACACTAATTTTGTCGAAACCCTTTTTTGAGAAATACACAAAAAAACCGGGTTTACAAAGAACAAAAGTAAATAGGGATCACTGGGGATCTGAAGGAGCACTGGGGCTCTGACAGTCTAAATCGCAGTCGATGCTTGGTGCATTGATTGGAGTTAAACTGAAGGACCGACGGGGTCTCAAGGGCATGCCTAAGCTTGATGGACCAATGGGTCTGATGGAGCGCAAACTAGCAACGGTACTAGTAAAACGGTCTTCTTGGGGGTGGCCTTTTTCGAGCGGCCATGGGGGCAAGGTCAGGTCGTTGATCTGATTTGCACACCTTTAAGGACGTGCACTGTGTTTTTTTAGGCGGACACAGCTAATCTGAAGGACCTAGGGTTGGATGATCCATCAGTTGCTCGATAACGCGACGTGCGATCTGGATTGAAGGACCAATTGTTGGTTTGAAGGAGCGCTAGGGCTCTGAAGGACCGCTGGGGGTCTAAAGGACTGGTGCTAGACATAGTGCTAACATTATGATTTAAATTTATCTCGACAGATAAAAGCAATCTATATTTAAACGCATTTAAGGATGCAATGGATATTGTATGCGTGCATGCAGTGTAAGCATGCGCAATGATTGGCTTCTGGTGGTATGATGAATGAAATGTGGAATGATTTTTGTTTTTGTTTTTGTTTTTGGTTCTTTTTTGATTCTTTTCGCTCTTTTGCTCTTTCTTGACTTTTGGCTCTTTTGCTCTTTCTTGACTTTTTTGCTGATCTCGTCAACTTGCAGGACTCTCGACGGGAGATATGGGGGTTGCCCAAAGTAGTGGTACCGAAGTGCGGGTTATTGTGATTATGCATTTGTCTTCTTTGCAATTTTATGAGAGATCATCTCCCTTTCGTGATTTTTAGAAATTTCGCAATGATTGTAATGCTTTTGATTATGCACATGTTTCGCAATTCAGTATCATTTACCATAAAACATCTTTTCAATGCGAATAGGGAAGTGAGAGAATAAAGAAAGAGTTTAATATTCAAATGGAAACCAAATGCGTAGAAGGTCACGTCGGCCGAAAATTACATTGAGAGTTTAAACTACAAAAAGAAAGAAGAAAAGGAAAGAGCAGATCTTATGATTGTTTGTATCTTTGAGGTAACAATGCCAATCACCCATGCACATGACCTTGAGCACTCATCATCCAACTTTCGGAGGTATTGAGTGCCTTTGTATTTGATCAAAGTTCAACTTTTTGACCCTAATTTTTGCCTGGACTGCTCTTTAAAGTTTTCAATCCACCGAGTCTCTCTAATTTTGCCTAGACCGCCCTTTCGGGTTTTCAACCTAGCGAGCTCATTTTTGCTTGGCTCATCTTCCTCTTTTTTCATATGTTTCTTTAGGCATAGTACTTCTTAACTGCATCTGAGTTCACTGGGAGTGGGAGGTCTTCACCGTCCATTTTTGTGAGAATTAAGGCTCCTCCACACAATGCTTTCTTTACCACGTAAGGTCCTTCATAGTTGGGGGTCCATTTCCCATGGGAATCCTTTTGGATAGGCAAAATCTTCTTGAGCACAAGATCTCCTTCTTGAAGCTGCCGGGGTCGAACTTTCTTATCGTTGGCTTTCTTCATTCTTTGCTGATACAACTGCCCGTGACACAAAGCAACCACTCTCTTTTCCTCTATGAGGTTCAACTGGTCCAGACGAGCTTGAACCCATTCTGCTTCTTCTAATTTTGTTTTCATTAACACTCGCAGAGAGGGTATTTCAACTTCTATGGGAAGAACTGCTTCCATCCCATATACTAGTGATAATGGTGTTGCCCCTGTTGACGTGCGAACTGAGGTCTGATACCCATGTAAAGCGAAAGGCAACATTTCATGCCAGCCCTTGAAGGTCACCACCATCTTTTGCACAATCTTCTTTATGTTCTTATTTGCCGCTTCGACTTCCCCATTCATCTTTGGACGGTATGAGGAGGAATTATGATGTTGGATTTTGAAGTCGTCACACAACTCTTTCATCATCTGGTTGTTCAGGTTGGTCCCATTATCCGTGATGATCTTATTTGGAAGACCGTAACGGCGGATCAAATCTCTTTTTATGAACTTGACAACCACAGATTTTGTTACACTGGCATAAGAAGCGGCCTCGACCCATTTGGTGAAATAATCAATAGCGACAAGAACGAAGCGATGCCCATTTGATGCCTTAGGTTCGATGGGACCGATGACATCCATTCTCCACATTGAGAATGGCCATGGTGCTGCCAGAACATTCAACGAAGCAGGCGGCACATGGATATTATCAGCGTAGATTTGACACTTGTGGCATTTTCTCACGTAGTTAAAGCAGCTAGTCTCCATTGACAACCAGTAGTAGCCGGCCCTTAGGATTTTTCTTGCCATGGTGTGCCCGTTAGAATGGGTTCCGAACGAGCCTTCATGGACGTCTTTCATAATTCTTTCTGCTTCTTCTTTTGCCACACATCTGAGGAGGACCATATCGTGATTCCTTTTGTAAAGCACCTCCCCATTTAGGAAGAAACCCATTGACAACCTCCTAAGTGTTCTCTTATCATTCTCAGTGGCACTAGGAGGGTACTCTCTGCTTGTGATATAGTGCTTGATGTCGTAATACCAAGGTTTACTATCAGGCTCTTCTTCGATTGCCACACAATGATGTGCCGGTAGGTCTCGATGCTGGATTCGGATGAATGTCAGACTTTTGTTGTCATTGATATTGAACATTGATGACAACGTTGCTAAGGCGTCAGCCAACTGATTTTCTTCACGAGGGAGATGGTGAAAAGTGATCTCCTCGAACCGTTCAATCATCTTTTGGATGTGATCGCGATAAGAAATCAATTTGGAATCCCTGGTTTCCCAGTCACCTTTTATCTGATGGATAACTAGGGCTGAGTCCCCATATACATCGAGTCTTTTGACTTTCCATTCAAGGGCTGCTTTGATGCCTAGGACACATGCTTCATATTCTGCAATGTTATTGGTGCAATAGAAGCTTAGTCTAGCAGTAAATGGTATGAAGCGGTTATCAGGAGAAATCAATACAGCTCCGACCCCGTGCCCATACAAATTGGAAGCGCCATCAAATGACATTCTCCACCTTTCGTTGTCTGGAGATTTCCCTTCTCCGAATAAAGCCATTATATCTTCATCTGGGAAATCATACTGCATTGATTGGTAATCCTCAATGGGCTGATGTGCCAAGTATTCAACCAAGGCACTGCCTTTGATTGCCTTCTGAGTGAGCAACAAGAGGGCGTATTCGGATAGTAGCATTTGCCATCGGGCGATTCTTACTGTGAGTGCGGGTTTTTCAAAAATGTACTTGATTGGATCCATTTTAGATACCAACCAAGTCGTGTGGCTCAGTATATACTGCCTCAGACGACGTGCAGCCCAGGCCAAAGCACAACATGTTTTTTCCAACAATGAGTATCTTGTCTCGCACTCGGTGAACTTCTTACTTAAGTAGTAGATGGCATGTTCTTTCCTTCCGGACTCATCATGTTGCCCCAATACACAACCCATTGAGTTGTCCAGCACTGTTAAGTACAGAATGAGAGGTCTGCCCTGCACCGGTGGCATCAGAATCGGTGGGTTTTGGAGGTACCTCTTGATCTTTTCAAAGGCTTCTTGGCAATTATCGTTCCACCTTGTTTCTTGGTTCTTGCACAGCAACTTGAAGATAGGCTCGCAGGTCGATGTTAATTGGGATATGAATCTGGAGATGTAGTTCAACCTTCCCAGGAACCCACAAACTTCTCTTTCGGTTTTAGGCGCTGGCATTTCTAATATTTCTCGTACTTTGGCTGGATCCACTTCTATTCCCCTCTGACTGACAATGAATCCCAACAGCTTTCCTGATCTTACACCGAAAGTGCATTTGGCGGGGTTTAATCTGAGTTTGAACTTCCTTAGGCGTTCAAAGAGTTTTTGCAGATTAACAACATGTTCTTCTTCAGTCTTGGATTTTGCGATCATATCATCCACGTAGGCTTCTATTTCTTTATGCATCATATCATGGAATAAAGTTACCATCGCCCTATGGTACGTTGCACCAGTATTTTTTAGGCTGAATAGCATTACTTTGTAGCAGAAGGTGCCCCAAAGAGTGATGAAGGTGGTTTTCTCCATGTCTTCAGGGGCCATCTTGATTTAATTATATCAGGAGTATCCGTCCATGGAGGAGAAAAGAGAGTGTTGCGTCGTGCTATCTACCAGGACATCAATGTGAGGCAAAGGAAAGTCATCTTTAGGGCTGGCTCTATTCAGATCTCGAGAGTCAACACACATCCGAACTTTCCCATCTTTCTTTGGAACCGGGACAATATTGGCTACCCATTGAGGATATTTTGCTACTGCTAAAAATCCGGCATCAAATTGCTTCTTGACCTCATCTCTGATTTTCAGTGACATATCTGGCTTCATCCTTCATAGCTTCTGTTTTACCGGCAGGCATTCGGGCTTTACTGGTAACTTATGCTCGACTATGTTGGGGTCCAGTCCAGGCATGTCTTGGTATGTCCATGCGAAGATGTCAACATAGTCCAACAAAAGCCTAACCAGTTTCTCTCGCTCACTGTCTTTCATTGTGATGCCAATTTTAACCTCTTTCTTATCTTCCTCTGTGCCCAAGTTTATTATTTCAGTAGATTCCTCGTGGGGTTGAATCACTTTTTCATCTTGTTCCATCATTCTCATTAACTCTGGAGGAGTTTCCCAGTTATCTTCAACATCTTCCTCAGTTTGATTAATGGGGTGATCAAAGTTACAGTATGAATTTTTGGCGTTGTTATTATCAAAGATGTTTTTTTCAAATCTGCATTAGTATAAATTGACGGAATGAAAAACGAGCAAAAGAAAATAAAAAGAAAATGCAAAAGAAAACTGAAATTTATTGGAGAATCTGAAATAACATTTTATTGATACTGATATTGAAAGGAAACATGCGTGCCCGAATGGAATGTCCTAAGGCCTTGGGCAGAGCCATAGGATTGCATTACAGAAACATTACTTTGAACTAAAAACTACAGGAAAATCGACGATCTCCCAATTCTTGAGCCGTTCATTTGCGGGAAAGGGCGTACAAGACTGACGACGCCTTCTTCAGCATTTAGATCATCTTCCACTGCAGCAATCTGATCGGGGTTCAGCATTCCCGCACTCTGAAAACTCTGTTTGATGTCGCATATGATGATCTTCTTCATATTTGGCACTCTGCGCTCAAGTTTGGCTAACCTCCGCTCTTTCTTTTCCTCCACAATTCTTCTCTTGTCATTTCGATCAGGCCGATACCCTATCCCCGCGTCTATCTTTGTTCTCTTGCAGCTGTATCGGTGTCAGGATCCCCTGTTCGGTCTTTCCTAAACCTTTTCCGACATGGTAACCTTTGTCTATCATGACTTTAGCAACCATCATGACAGACTTGGACAGCTTAGGCTTCAGCATACTGGACGCATTGGCAATCTCTAGTGCTTGGAAGGCAGTCTCAAAATACTCCTCAGCAGCCTCGATGTAACGAGCGGGAGACGACCTATTTACCAGCGTTTCCTCTTCACCAAAGACAACCACCAACTTGTTGTTCACTATGAGTTTGAGCTTCTGGTGTAAGTAAGAAGGAACTGCCCCTGCAAAATGGATCCATGGCCTTCCCAATAGACAACTGTAGTATGGGGCAATATCCATTATCTGGAAGGTCACTACGAAGAGTTTCGGGCCCACCTGCACCGGTAATTCTATTTCCCCGATGACTTCCCTTTTCGATCCGTCAAAGGCCCTGACCACTATCGAGCTAGGTCTCATGCAGGAACAATCCACATCTAACTTTTCCATGGTTGACCTGGGTAATACATTCAAGGACGATCCATTGTCAATAAGCACCCGAGCAAGTGAGTAATCTCCACATTTTACAGATATGTGTAAGGCTTTGTTGTGTCCCTTTCCTTCAGTTGGAATCTCATCGTCAGTAAAGGTGAGGTAATTACTTGCAACAAGGTTTCCAACGATTCCATCAAACTGGCCGACTGAGATGTCATGAGCGACATGGGCCTCATTCAATACTTTTGTCAATGTTGTACGATGGGCTTCGGAACAGAGCAATAATGACAACAGAGATATCTTGGTAAGGGTCTGGTTCAGCTGATCAACTATTTTATACTCGCTCTGTCTCATGCGCTTCAAAAATTCGCCGGCTTCTTGTTCCGATAGTGTTCTTTTACCCACATTCTTATCAGCAGGTTCTTGTTCTACGCCTTTCCCTTCGCGGGCTCTTTCTTCCCCTTCTTTTGTTTGCTCTCCATTGAGTCCTTCAGGGGTGTAAATACGCCCACTTCGAGTCATCCCACTGGTCCCTGAGATGTTGATGACATCAGGAGTGGTCTGAACTTTCACGTTGTAATTCTATGGGACTGCATTGGTGTCCTTAAAGGGGAAGGGAGCAGGTACTTGAATAGTGATCGGTTTGGGCATAGCTGGATTCATCTTTTTGTGACGGATTTCCTGTGGTTTCCGGATATCCTTGCTCTGGTCAGTGTTTGACTGGAGAGTTCACACGTATTCCCCCTTCTTTTGAAGACCCACCTGTATTATGTGTCGGTCTAGTAAGTCTTGCAGGACTATCTTGAATGCTTCACCTGCCCTGGCACAGTGAGGGTCAACACACAAATCCTTTTCAGCACATCCCTTCATAATAATTCCGAAGTCACACAAATCCGTATGGATGAGGTCTAGAGGTGTGATGATGTCTTCCACCCTTCTGATCAGGAGTTGTCCCTCAAAATTTTCAATGGCAATAACAGAAGGTTTCCCGTGCCCCGGTAATGGGTTAGTGGCAACATTCAGACCATCCTCTTCGAAACTTAACCATTTAGATTCAATCAATTCTTGCACCACATATTTTAATGCCTTGCAGTTTTCTGTTGAATGGCCAACTGCCCCAGCGTGGAATCCACAAGTAGCATCTGGGTTGTAACCCCTAGGGAAAGGAGGTTGAAGAGGTCTCATCGGTCGGGGAGTGATCAGGTTGTGACTGATGAGGTGATTGAACAGGTCTGTGTATGACATGGGTATTGGGTCAAAATTGACAGGCTTTCTTTCCAGGTAATTTTGTGGTCTATAGTTTGGGTTGACTTGGTGAGGTGGGACTAATGGTGCTTGAGTAGGGATTTGGAAGGTTTGTCGGGGATTGTTGTAGGGTATTTCCGGATCCCGAGATGGCATTGGCTTCTCCTTCCTTCTTTTTAGGGAAACCTGGGAAGGGCTTTTTCTGACTACTGGTTCCAACAAAGTTATGGGAAATCTTCCCATTCCTCCATCCATTTTCTAGTCTTTCTCCGATGACAATCATATCTGAGAAGCTTGAAGACACACTCCCGATCAACCTGTCGTAGAAAGGCGATTGAAGAGTATCCATGAACATGGATATCATCTCCTTTTCTAACAAAGGTGGTACTACCTGCGCAGCCAACCCTCTCCAGCGTTGGGCGTATTCCTTGAAGGACTCATTATCTCTTTTTGTCATGCTCTGCAGTTGTGTCCTATCGGGAGCCATGTCAATGTTGTATTTGTATTGCCTCAAAAATGCGTCTGCTAGGTCTTTCCAGCACCTGATATGGGCACGCTCTAATTGCATATACCAGCTCGAAGCTTCCTCAGATAGACTGTCCTGGAAGTAGTGAATGAGCAGTTTGTCGTCATGAGCAAACGAAGCCATCCTCCTGCAATACATGGTTAAGTGGCTCACGGGGCATGTTGACCCTCTGTATTTGTCGAAGTCTGGCACCTTAAATTTCGGAGGGATGACCATGTTAGGGACAAGGTACAAATCATAAGCATCTCTCGCACCAACATTGGATCCTTCAACTGCTCTCAACCGTTCCTCAAGCATTTGCACTTTGTCTTTGGCTTGAGGGTTCTCCATAGAGTAATTGTGAGGGAGCCCACTCATACCATAGTAAGGATGAATCATCGAAACTATGGCTGGGTTCACATTTGGGATATGTGAATGAGTGGGGTTCCTGGGATTGGATCCCTGAGCTTGAGCATCAACTATCGGTGGTGGAGTGTAGCCAAGTGGGAATCTTTGTGGCACGACGACAGGGCTCGGGTTTTGAATCTGTGGCGCCCCCTGGATTACCATCGTGACCTGTCGGTGCAGGCTGTCTTTGGCCTACAACTCTTGAGGGACCATCCTCCGAATTGGCAGCGACTGTCGGAGGTGTGTAACCTTGCAGAAGTCCGTAAGGAGGCCATTGGTAACCCTCCCTGGTCATTATCCCCAGTAGGGTATACTGTATGTGGGATCCCAGGTCCATTGGGAAGAGGAGGGTTGGTAACTTGATGTTCAGTGTTCCCAACGGAGACATCTTCATCTGTATTCCGGTTCCTCAAAGCTTGCAAAACCTTTAAGATTTCAGCCATCTGTTCTTTCATCCCACCTATTTCTACCCTAAGCTCTTGATTTCCTAGGTTCTGATTACCCTGACCTAAGTCATCCTGATGTGGATTGCCTTGATCTGGGTTATCCTGAGGCGGATTGTCCTGATTTGCTTCCATGTTTCTAGCCTGAGAACGAGTCCAATAGCGATGTTGACGCACCAGCTTGTCTTTTACTCTCTTTGTTGATGGGATTCATGGTATGAGTATATGAATGGATGAAAAGATGAGTGATGCATGTGTGCATGAGTCTTATTGTTTAAGGCCGAGAATCGTAAGTGCGTCTCGATTTGTCATAAGTACACAAATTAATGTTTCAGAATATTTTCAAGAAAAAGGATCAACAGGTGAAACAAACAAACTTCATTGATGGGGAAAAGTACAACATTTTTTGAAATAAAACTTCGAAAGGAAAAGTACAATGCTCTTTTAAATTACACTCAAACACAGATGACTTTCATTTTTCCACTCCTCTCTCTCTCTTTCTATTAGTAGTGCTACCAGCCTTCTCCCTAAGTTCTGCAATCAGGATCTTGCAAAATTCCATAAATTCAGAAACTTGGACCGGGGTGTTGATCGAGTGCATTGCCGCGTCAGCCTTCTTTAGACGTTTTGGGATACTTATGATAGCTTGATTGGCCAGCCATGCCAACTTTGAGAATTTGTCTTTCCAGTATAAGCTTTCATTCTTCAACTCTATGAAGACTTCATGGTTTTCTATCCTGCTGACCAACTCTACAAAGCGACTCTCCCACTGGATGCTTTCAGTCTTCAACTGGCGGTAAACTTCCTCTTGATATCTGATATAGTCCTTCAGCTCATCAGATCTTTCATGTTCCCTTCTCAAGGCTTGTTGGTATTCTCGGAGTATCTATTCAATTGTCTCTTTATCCCGCCGGATACTTTTCACTTGCTCTTCAAATTCAGCTATCAATATCCGGGACTCTCTTCTTGATTTCACCAGCAGGCTCTGTGTGGTTTTTTCAGCAATCATTGATTCTTCCCATAACTCCTTCCACTTGTGCGCATCGTCAATGGCTTGGTTCATTTTCAAGTTGCATCGTTTTAATTCTTCCTTTGCCCCTCTCAGGTACTTTTGAACCTCTTGTTTGTTCTTTTCTTCAACCTTAAGCTGCTTGCGGCTATCTTCAATGGTCAATGACTTAGTTGCGTTTTCCTCCTCCAATTTCTGGTTTTTTAGGATCATTTTCTCTAATTATGCCCGTAAGCCCTTCTTTTCTTCTTCGGCTTTTGATAATGCCATTTTGAGCTTATCTAACTCTTCGATAGTGGGAAGAGTAGGTTCAAGTACTTCTTCCTCAACCCGTAGTGCGCTTCGGTAAGGCAATCGGGTGTCTTGGATCTTTTTTTGGAGCCATTGACGAAAGGTGGGTTCCTTATCGCCGCCCCTCTTAGTAAGCTCTTGTCCTTTGTGGACAACCCTATCCCATGCTTGAGAAATCTTCGGAGCATGTCAACCTCTTTTGGGCTTCCCTCATGGAGGTAAAAAGGGATTAACATGTCTTCGGTGGGCGGATTTCGCATGGGGTACCCTAGCTGTCTTAGAGTCAGAGAAGGGTTGTAATTTATGCATCCTCTTGTCCCCATGAGTGGGACATTTTGAAAGCTTCCACATTGAAAAATTACTATAGGCCTATATTTCCACCATGATGGGTGCCAACGAACCTTGTATTCATGGAGGCCCCTTAGCACTTGCAACCATTCACTAGTGTTCATCGTCTTCACATCACACCCTCTAGCGTCTTCAATCGGGCCTTCTACTTTAACTTTGTTAACGAAAGCATGGGTGAGAAACCAAACATACAAAGCGTGTAGGCAGCAAGATATCTTCTTTCCCTTTAGCTCACTATAATGAGTGAAAGTACAGTAAGTGTCTGCAAGAATGGCTGGAATTGGGTTGGATGGGTTTTCTTCATCTTTGAAGGATAGGAAGACACCAATAGCGGTTGTGTCCACATACCTTTATAGGCGTGGAAATAGAACAATGCCAAAGATGGTCAAAGCTAGCACTTGTTTAAAAGGACCCCAATTTCTAGCATCGGCGAAGGACTTCACTTGACTTTCCAAATATTCTTGTGGGAACCCTACAATGCAATTTCGGTTTTTCTTTTGGAGCTTCAAATTTTCCTTGCTGATTTGTAACATTGAGGCAAGTTTCTCATCTGTGTAGTAGTGCCCCTTGTGACACCCCTTTCCCAAAAATAATTTAATAAAGAAATTTATGGAAAATTAGAGGACCTTCTTGAAATAAATAAAATAACGTGAATAAAAATAATATTAGAAAAGATTTACATATTGGATCCGCACTCGGGAAAAAGGCACCACGTGCATCATTCTTTCTTTACATCTATAGACACTTATAGATAATTCGCTTTTAATAAAACTATATCGAAATAAAACCCATCATCCTGACATTAGACCTAGTCAGAGCTTGACACCATATAATCAAGAGGACAAGAGGACCTGCGTCCCATACCCAAAAACGTTCGACTGAAATGGACTCCCAGGCAAGACACGCAACCCGTCAAAATTATCTGAAAAATGTGGTTGTACGGTGATAATCACATTCGAGCCATATTAAGACTATAACATAAACATCAAGGAAGACACTAGTCTCATCTAATCACGCACAACACTAAATTCACTTAATAACATGCACGTGAAACATGTATTTCAAAATACATTTAGGTTACACCTTCTGTTCATTTAATAACAAACGGTTGAAATTTATAAACCATTATATAAGGTAAATCTAGAAAGTCATTACAAACATCAATCTTTTTCAGAGATAATCACGAGTCGTAAATCACCAATCATCACGTGTCACGAAGGTATGATATGCATGTCTAATAATGCCTACACAAAAATGTCTCTCCCTAGACTCAGGAAAAAAAAAGAGAACCATCTTTGCCTCACCCTAGGGCCAGATGACTCGGACTCCATGACACGTAACCAAACACCATAGCAACTGAGCACCATCATCACCTTCTCACAGGTTAGGTAGCTCAGACTCAATGAAACTAAGTGAGTTATATTTCACTTAAACACCATTATTGCCTCTCATCACAGGCTAAGTAACTCAGACTTGGAGACTCTATTCGCCTCTCTCAGGCTAGCTAACTGAGACTCAACCACACCGAGTCAATTATGGCATCACTTGAGTACCGAATCGCCTCTCACAGACTTGGTAACTCGGACTCAAAGATACTAGGTTTTCCATAACACGACTTGATTATTATTCTCACTCCTCACATGCTAAGTGACTCAGACTCAAGAGTACCATATCACAACACGCACAATCACATATCACAAACACAATCACAATGTAGTCATAGTATCACCTGAGCACCATTCTCACCTGTTACAGGCTAGGTAGCTCATCATAATGATATCAAGTCATAATCATATATCACATAGTATATGGAAGATAGTAACAAGGACACACTTGTTTTACCTGCACATTTACTCATTCGAATCCATATAATTCTTTATATATACTCTCAAATCCACCAAAAGTATTTCTTATTCAAATATTAAAACATCAAAATATTAATGTAAGTTTAATTACTAACTCTAATTCTATTGTTTCCTATTTTAGTATAGCGTATAATATTTTTAAACAATAAATCTTACACTACTTATTGACTCTTTAAATTATTCTTTCAAGATATAACATAATTTTATTTATAAAATTAATCTACTTTTAAGATACAACAGAATCGACTCCAATCGAACGAATTAGTTTAATCGTTTGGTACCAATATACTATAATATCAACAGAAACTAATACAACATGTGAGAGGAACGAGTTACAACAGTCAAACACACATGGATATAATACAAGAATATCAGGTTAAACATTCATATACTCAATTGACACCACACATTCAAAAATTCAATAAATTCAAACGTGTACGAACAATATTCATAATACACATACACATAAGACCTAATATTGATAGTTAAATTATTAATCACATGCTTTAAAATAACTTCACTTCTTTGATGTTGGCCTCATTGTATGAGGCCATATGCATATTTAAGTAAGTGTTCAAGGGGTTAATAGAAATCCATACAACCTTAATGTTACCCTATAGCCCGAATATAACCCAAAGATCATCCCCCGTACCTGGTTTGGTGATCTCGTTAAATACAAACTTAAATGGAATTTCAGCACAACAGTCCGCACAACGAACGAGTCCATATTTAAATTGTTTGGCAGCGAGTTCACATAGCTTATGAAATACGACTGTAAAATTACGCAGAATATAAAACTATTGAAAAATACTTAATAAAATATTACGTGTAAAAAAAATAATAGAATAAAAACGATATAAAAGAATGACTAGAAAAATTCTCACCGACAGAGTAATAAGGACGTCAACTTCACCGTAATGCACGAACGGTTTGTGTTTCTTAAAGAGTTCGACCGGAGTAATCCAAGAATAATTTCTATTTTCTGAAACGATGACCGTGGTGGTCAACATCAAAGCAAAATATTTGCGTGACGAGTTCCAAAAGACAACTAATGAGAGCTGAATGGCCAAACCGAACAAATGAGGCTACCCTTGAAAACCCTATGAGCCACGTACAAATAAGTTGTTGCACCCCAAACTAGTGTTCAGAATCAAGTAAAGAATTTGATTGGAGTGTGACCTTCAACTATCCATATGTGACTAACAGAAAGATACTGGAGGCTTTAATTGGCTAACGTAAAGCGAAAGTGACGAACATCGAAAATCCTAAACTGACATAAGGCTGATATTGTATTATTGGAGATGGCAATTGAAGTTGATTCATGAATCACACAAAGAGTGGAGCGTGAGTGAGCCACTACATGAAGATTTGATCACTAGTGCAAAATTAGCTTTAAAAAGCACTATTTTGAATCGGTTGTTTGGATAACCGATTCCAAATATGGACGCGGTGGCATTTTTGCAATTAAATGGAAGTGCGACAAATTTTTTTAGACATTAGGAATCGGTTGTTTAAACAACCGATTAGATAGGTGCCCGTTTAGACATTTTGGACCGGTTCTTTAAACAACTGATTCATAAAGGCTGTTTCATTACTAAAAAATTTCACGATCCCTCCTTGTTCTTCAGTTTCCCTCTCACGTTTCCCTCATCCCTCTCAAACCCTAACAATTATCAACCGTTTCAGTTTTCGGTTTCCCTCTCTCGCATCTCTCGCAGCTCCAAATCTCTCGCATCTCTTAGCTCTCAAAGCCCCATTTTAGTTTCCCCCTTCGCTTTCCCTCATCGCTCTCTCGCATATCTTCACTCTCTAACAATCCCTCTCAGCATCTCCCGCCGTATTCTCTTCTTCTCAACACAAATAATTTTTACCCTCTGCGGCGTCACCAGCACTGTGTTCTCCCTCGCCGTCACCAGCTCACCATCGACTCTCTCCGTCTCCCTGTCACGCCGTCGCCGTCACTTCGTTTCGTTGCCGTCGCCGTCACCATCACGAGTTCTGCGTCGCCCTCACTCTGTCTTCGTTGCGCTAAAATCAGCATCATCATTCTTGATTCACATTTCTTCAGCTTTGCCTTTCTCTACTTTCTAGGGTTTACTTCAAAGGTGAGTTCTTTCTCTGTACTTTCTTTCCCTTTGGTTAGGGTTTTCTCTGTACTTTATGTTATATTGTTTCTCTTCATTTTCTTTCTATTCAGGTGCTGATTAATAAACATGTTCGTCTTCTCTCGTCGCCACAAGAAACTTGGCAGGTCAGTATTTACTCTTTTTCTTTTTCTTCTCTCAAAGTTTAAATTACTCTTTTCAGTGTATTGATGTTTTTCTTGTTGCTGTGTAATTATCTTAGTAGATTGAAGGTTCAACTTTCTGACACCACTCAAGTAACTAGAAGTCCTGTTAGGTACCCTAAGCGAAATGGAAGCTCTAGTGTAAGTTTTTCAAGCTACATTCCTTGTAATGTGTAGAATTGAATTTGAAACAAAGAGTGTAATGTGGCCATTAAGTTTTTAGCTTCTTTCAGGGTGATGGAATTGCAAGAAGAAATGGTCGTTCTGAGGAAATTGATTGCCAATTAAGTGCTTGTGCATCAGGAAGTTCATTTGTGGAATTGTTATAAGCTGTTATTGTGAAGTACTAAGCTATTAATATTATTCATTTTGAATAGCATGCAGCATGTGTCATTGCGAATAAGATGATAGTGGTTGGTGGTGAATCTGGGAATGGATTGTTAGATGATGTGTCATTGAGAATAAGATGCAGCATGCAACATGTGTCATTGAGAATAAGATGTCATTGAGAAAGTTGAATAGTTGGATAGTATAATCTCACATTCTTAGATTTATATTAGGGGCTACTTTTCCAGACTTGAATGATTTGATTTTTGTGACTTGTGCCACTTTCAGGACTCCTGATGAAGATTTTGACATTCTCTTGGAAGCTGCTTTAATGTATGACAGACGTGTTGCTGCTATCTTAGTGAAGAATGCTATTCATCATTATTGGTATAATTTTTGCTTAAACGTGTGACATTTCGTACCATGTGGCTGTCTGCTGATGATTATCCTTTACTGCTAGGTACTTTGTTTGTTTCTTTATGCTTGATGTATTTTTTATGTGTAACAATATCTTTAATTCCTTGCTCTCACCCCTTAGAAGTTGTGTAATCTTGAGCTTATTGTATGTTTAGTGCACTAGTGCAAAATCAGCTTTAAAGTTTTGCTGGTTAAGTTTACTTATTTTCTTGGCTTAGTTTGCTTTCAGTTTTTTCTTGCTTGTGTGATTATATGCTTCTATTATGGAAGGGATTCTAAGATGTTTCTTACTTCAGAAAGTATCTTCCCCCTGTTGGTATGCTTTATTCACAACAAGAACATAAATTAGTAAATGCCGTTGAAAACATGTAGAAATATTTTTATACACATTAAATGATTATCTTGAAATTTGCCGTTGCTACAAGGCAATATTTGGGTTGTTGGTACCGTGGAATATGCTTTATGTTTCACACTTATTTATGTGAGCACTAACATGGAGTACTTTTGTTACCTTTCAGAATATTCTTGTTGTATCAAAATACTACGCAAGGATTACTTTCAAGAGACTTCCCGAGCTTTTGTGTCTCAGTTTAGAGGTTTGTACTGCTAGTTGTGGTTGTGTGCTGTAAGTGCTACTATGATAACTTTTTATTATGGTGTGTGGGAACTCCTACTGCTAGTTTTCTCGTGTTTCCAAGCAAGAGCTATTAGTTATTCACCGTGAATCTAGTGAGGGAAATGTGATTGGCAGGGTCTGTGTTGCCCTGCTGCTGTATTTCATATGCCACCTAAGCAGGTTATTGTGTTGGATTAGATTAATGCCTATCCAATTTGGATTAGAAGAAGTATGTCACATTGATATTTATTTATGAGGGAAATGGGAATTTTTCTTAGATTCTTTCACAATTTTGCATTTGTTATCTGTAACTTCCCGCTTGTTATCTGTAACTTATATTTTTGGAAGTTGAAGTAATTGCTTAACTAATGTGATTATTACAAGTTAGAACTATATAAAGTTGATAAAAAAACTGTTAAAATCAATTTCTGTTGGTTTGGTGGGATATTAATCAGTTGTTGTTAATTATTAGTAACCAATTGAGAGTGAAGCTTCTTGCCTCTGCTTGTTAACAAGAAAATGATGTCAATATTTTCAATGAGTTCAATATTACAGAATTTGTAAGCATGATACTGATATGATACAAATGGGATTCCATCTTTGGACTTCTTCAAGTTGTATAGGTTTGATGCATCTAGCTTCTTACACTAACTAAAAGTTTTTGAGTTTCAGTGATGGGGAAAATCACCACTAAAGTTGATGGCGAAAAGAGTTTCGAGAGCATTTCCAAGCTTCAAAGAAGGAATTGAAGAAGAAATGCCAAGCTTCAAGGTGGAATTGAAGGAATTGAAGAGCCAAACTTCAAGGAGGAATTGTTACCGCTGCTAGTGAGGCTGCTGCAAGGAATGCCAAGCTTCAAAGAAGGAATTGAAGAAGAAAAAGCTGTTTTGGGTGAACTAGGATTTGCACCAAAAGAACCCAGCGCCGAGTAAGAAGAAGAAGAAGAAGAAGAAGAAGAAGAAGAAGAAGAAGAAGAAGAAGAAGAAGAAGAAGAAGAAGAAGAAGAAGAAGAAGAAGAAGAAGAAGAAGAAGAAGAAGAAGAAGAAGAAGAAGAAGAAGAAGAAGAAGAAGAAGAAGAAGAAGAAGAAGAAGAAGAAGAAGAAGAAGAAGAAGAAGAAGAAGAAGAAGAAGAAGAAGAAGAAGAAGAAGAAGAAGAAGAAGAAGAAGAAGAAGAAGAAGAAGAAGAAGAAGAAGAAGAAGAAGAAGAAGAAGAAGAAGAAGAAGAAGAAGAAGAAGAAGAAGAAGAAGAAGAAGAAGAAGAAGAAGAAGAAGAAGAAGAAGAAGAAGAAGAAGAAGAAGAAGAAGAAGAAGAAGAAGAAGAAGAAGAAGAAGAAGAAGAAGAAGAAGAAGAAGAAGAAGAAGAAGAAGAAGAAGAAGAAGGATGTAACTGCTACTGATGTTAAAGAAAGACTTAAGAAAGTTGCTTCATTGAAGAAGAAAAAATCAAGCAGTGTCTTAGGTCGCGAACCTGGTCCTATGTTGAAAGACCCGGTCTTCTTCTACTTGGTGCTTTTATGATTGCTCAGCTGGTAATCTTCAGCCTCTTATTTTCCTATCATCTATGTAAAATTGTTTCTGTCTTTTGTGATTTATGATCCAAGCAGTGTCATTGTTTTGGCTTAACACAACAATATGTTAGTACATTAGAAATTAGGAGCTGTTATATATTAGCTGGTAGTGCAGATAATTGATTAATTAAAAGCTTGTGGCTTTCTTTTGTGACAATAATAATTTGTTTCATGATTAACAGGTTGCAACTGTTCTGACAGTATACGCTAATTGGGGCTTCGCGAGAATTAAGGGGATGCTGGTGACATATATCCCTCTTGATATAGTTATTTAGTGGTTATGATAGTTAGTTTTAGTTACAGGGAGGGGCTGGCTGTTGTAAATGACCCAACTGTCTTCCTATAAATTCTATAAATAGTGGAGTCAGGGGCTGGTCAAGGGGAGTGAGATTTCATTTTAGTTTCAGTGGTTGAACTCGGGTTAAGCCGATTCTTCCTAGTTGGTGGGTTAAGCCACCAGTTCACATGCCGCATAGGGCAGCTAAGTTGTATCCTTCGTTTTGAAATTAATAAATTAGCTATTCATGATTGTTGGTTACCGAGATTTGTTACACCAGTAGGCGAATCTACCACTTGTTGTATGAATATTACAGTTGCATTCAGTAATTTTTTGATGACAAAAATGCAATTTTGAATCGGTTGTTTGCAACAACTTATTCTGAATGTCACATTTCGAATCGGTTGTTTGCAACAACTGATTCTGAATGTCACTTTTTGAATCAGTTGTTACAAACAACCGATTCTGAATGTTACATTTTGAATCGGTTGTTTGCAACAACTGATTCAAAATGACATTTTGAATCGGTTATTTAACCGATTCAAAATGTCCCCACATTTAGAATCGGGAGTATTCAAATCGGCCAATAACCGATTTCAAATGTGCCAAACAACCGATTCTAAAAGTCTTTTTTGCACTAGTGGATATTAAAGTAATGAAAGTTGTGATGACAATCAATGATAAGGATCCAAATCTTTGACATATGCCACGCGTCAATATTCAAAATCATGGGAAGAGATGAGAAAGAAACATTAGGAAAATGGTTCGTTGGACTTAGTGTAGTGATTTGTGTTAGAATTCGAATAGCATAACTAAAGAAGGATTTTGAATGATGTTCTGGACTGGGCCGCAGCCCACGAAGAATACTGGGCCGGGTCGAGCGGCAGAATAATCAGCCAGCATTACACATTGATTTGGATCGGGTCGCGACCCGTAAAGAATGTTGGGCCTGTGCGAGCGTCCCAATAGCGACCCGGCGCCATCTAATGCCCACGATGGGAAGATCAACGGCGGAGAGGATTCCTCGCAGGATCCGACGGTCGCATGCAGCACCCCTGGTACTATATAAAGACTCCATGACATCACCTGACAGGGACGCTTTTACACATACCGTTACTATACTCGAATATCACCCCACTGACTTGGGCGTTGGAGTGCCATCGCAGGTACACCCCGCGGGAGCTCTGAACACGACCAATCCATAAAAAGGAGCGACTTCAACACCTCGCCCGAGTCTCCAGATCAGCATCAGCACAGATATATTGACTGCATCAAAGAGACCGATCGCTCAGCGAAGAGTCTAGTTCATTGGCTACCACAGTGGGGGAGAGAACATCCCCACCCTGACTGATATGCCTCCACGAGGCAGACTGCGCAGTGCCCCGCGCCCGTGAAACACGACTGCAATCCCTCAGCAACAGCAGGCGCCGGAGGGCGACGTCGCCGACATAGGCGATACTGCATCCAGTGCACAATGGGCTCCTCCCGACCACACTAGTGTCATGCTGTCGAACGAGATCCTACAGGAACTGCGCGATCTGCTAAGAAAAAGAGACAGGAACATCGCCGATCAGGTCACTTCTGGGAGAGCGTATACCGCGCCGGAGCAACGTCGCCGCAACGGCGAATCGTCTAGACCTAGAGGCAACCCATCCAGAAGACATCGATCTCCCCCAAGGAGGTTACTTTTACACCGATCTCCCCCAAGAAGGCGAGGAGTGTCCCGACCACGACCATGGACTCCACCCTCCTCGACCGACCCCACCTACTGGCCCGAGGAAGAGTCCTACCAAGAATCCTCATACGACTCATCTGGTTCGTTAACTCGGTCCAGAAGCCGATCACTGGACAGATTACCTCACCCATATAACGATGCTCCCCCTTCTTCACGGCTTCGTCGATATGATTTCCCTCCTCAACGACGTGGTCATCGGGGCCACCACCCCGAGGACCGACCATCTCGTAGGAGGGCGGGCGATGATGGCCTGGGACCTTTCACCCGTGAAATAGATGAGTACCCCGTCCCGCGAGCGCTAGAGAAGCCTCCCTCTAATCTCAGGATGTTTAACTGGATAAAGGACCCTGACGCCCACCTGCGGTACTTTGATTTGGTGATGAAGTATAGGCGGGCAGACGGGCCAGTCAAATGCAAGATCTTCCCGTTGACCTTAGAAGGACCCGCTCTGGAGTGGTTCACCGAGTTAAGACCCAACAACATCTCGTCCTGGGAACATTTGGCTCGAGTTTTTAGCGTCTGCTTCACCGCATCAAGGGTGAAGCCTAAATCGCATGCTATCCTGAAGGCGATCAGGCAAGGCCCGGACGAGTCCCTCCGTGAGTATGTTGAGCGCTTTAACAAAGAGGCCGCCAACGTACGAGGGCTGGAGGACGATATGCGCTTGTGGTTCCTTCGGGACGGTCTCCGAACTGGTAGCTTGTTTGAGATAGAAGTTGGTGTGAACGAGCCGCCGGATCTCGAAACTTTCCTACGACGATCGCAGAGGTTCATGAACTACGAGGAAAGAGCGATGGCCACCCAAGCCGTCGCAGGGCATGCAATGGAACTCCACACGAACCAAGTCCAAGACCCCAGGGTGGATAAGGGAGACAGAGAAGGACCGTCCAGGGAATTCAGGCAAAAAAAATTCTCCGATCGGACGACACTCAACACTCG
Organism: Astragalus membranaceus; assembly: GCA_039519185.1. Taxonomy (NCBI): domain Eukaryota; kingdom Viridiplantae; phylum Streptophyta; class Magnoliopsida; order Fabales; family Fabaceae; genus Astragalus; species Astragalus membranaceus. Next base: position 127,692,722 of record CM076847.1, on the reverse strand, counting down.
TACTCCCAGATCTTGGCCGAGTGCGCAAACACGGAGTTTAAAGATATAAAGAGGCCTGATCCACTCGTCCTTAAAGAAGGGCAGCGCCCATCTCACAGGTATTGTCGTTATCATAGAAGCAACGGGCATGACACCAACAATTGCATGGCCCTAAAAGACGACATCGAAGAGCTAATTAGGAAAGGAAAGCTGACCTAGTATGTCAAGAAAGGGCAAACAGATAAACGAGAAGAGAAGGACAGAGAACGATCCCCTCGAAAGGGCAAGTCCATCGTAAATGAAGTCGGCAAAGGCACGAACGACCAAAGGAGGTCACGGGGACGCGCTGTCGCGATGGTAATTACTGGAGGGTGCCCCACGGAAGGGTGAGAAACAAATAAGTCAATGAAAAGGCGATGAAAGGAGATAATGAACGTCGCCTCGACCTCCGTGCCCAGACTCCCCTCAAATAGGCTTCCCTTGGCATTTGGCGACGACGACTTGCTCGATGGGAAACCAAACAAGTACGTCCCGCTGATCGTCACCGCGGTAATGGCTAATGTCGAGGTTAGAAGAATCCTGGTCGACCAGGGAAGCTCGGCCGATATCATCTTCGAAGACCTCCTCGACGTCTTGAGAATACCCAGGAGCGAGCTAACGGCCTATCGGGGATCCGACCTGATAGGTTTCAACGGATCATCCACCACACCCCTCAGGATGGTGGAATTTCTGGTAACGTTTGGGGACGACAGCGGGGAGAAACCCAAATGCAGGACCGTGAAAGTGAACTTCTTGGTATTACCATGTAAGTCGGTATACCGATGCATCATCGGTCGTCCCACTTTGGGAAAGCTAGAGGCCGTGACCTCGACCGTCCATTTGAAAATGAAATTCTATTCGGACAACAATGACGTGGTCACCGTTCCGGCGGATCTACAAGCCGCTCGACGATGCCATTTCATGAGCATGAAGGAACAAGGAGAGTATGAAGCGAGAAAGACGATCGCCATGAGTAAGGGCGGGAGTCTAGTCAATGTAGCCGAATCTAGATGCCCGCTACAACCCAGACAGCGACGTTGAAGAGGTGACTCCTATCCAGGGCGAGGTGAGCGAACCTACCTGGATACTACATGTGGACGGCTCCTCAAACAGTAAAGGGAGCGGGGCTGGTTTGATTCTAGAGAGCCCAGAAGGGACGACGGTAGAGGTCTCGTTAACATTTTCCTTTTCCACTTCAAATAACCAGGCAGAGTACGAAGCGTGCATTGCAGGACTTATGCTCGCTAGAGAATTCAAAGCACAACGGGTCGAGCTTCGCTCTGACTCTCTGTTAGTAGTGTCCCAGATTGGAGAGGCATATGATGCCAAACACGAAGTTTTGCAGAGGTACCTCGCTAAGGTACGAGAACTGCTCGGGCAGTTTGAGCGCGCAGAGGTCCGACACATCCCTAGATCAGAAAATGCAAGGGCAGACGTGCTCTCGAAACTGGCGAGCACAAAACCCTAGGGAACTATAACACCCCAAAAATAATAGATTAATTTATTTAATTAATTAAATGAAATTGGGTGGTAGAAATAATAATATAATTATTATTTATTAAAATAATTATAAGGTGCTTTAAATAAAATGAGGAGTGGTATTGTAATTGGAGGTGGTGTTTTAATTAAATTGGGCTTAAGCTGCGGGGAAAGCCCGCAATCCAAGCCCACTAGTCTAGGCGCATATTTAAAGTGAAAAATTAGGTTTTAGCTCATTTTTGTGAAAAGAAATAAAAGAGGCGAATTGAGAGAGTGAGGAGAGGGTGGAGGCGGCGCTCATGAGAGAGAAGGGAGAGGAGAAGGAGAGGGGGATTCGCGAATCAAGAGGAAAAGAAGAGCTGTTGCTGTGGTTTTGTTGGTGACTCCGTAGGAAGGACTTCGTCTTCGGTGTAATCAAGGTAAGGGTGGGTCTTACCTTATAATAGGGTTTATAAGGGGTTGTATGTGGGTTTTAGAGATTACATTGATCAATTCGTGATTTTATTGTTGTTGTGGATGTGTGATTGAAATGTATGTTGAGTTGATGCCCTATATGTGTTTGTTGAAATGTGCAAGAGTTATGAGATGTGTGTACGATTTGTATTGTATGCCAAATAATTGATAAAATGTGTAATTGAAGACATGAGAGTGAATTTGAGGTGTTTGAAATAATTATTGAATGATTGAGCATATGAAATTTGGAAGAAAATTGAGTTTGAAGGACCCTAGGCGCCTTAGGTGCCATTGTTGTTGTCAATCCATGCCTTGTTGCTGCTGTCTGGGAGCCTGTCGCCAATTCTGCCAATTTGCGCCTCACTTGCGCCTAAGTCGCGCGCCACGCGCGATGCCTCTGAATTTTTCTGCCGTTCCGCGCGCCACTCGCGCCTAAGTCGCGCTCCACGCGCGAAGTCTCGGTTTTGTCCCAAATTTGTTTTTGACATATCTTTTGACTCGGGTGTCCGTTTTAAGTGCTTCAAAGTGCGCTTTCGAAGCTCGTTCAGTCCTCTATCTATCTATGCTACTGTAATGTGAAAAATAATTAAATTGGCTGAAAGTTTCTGGACACTTGTATTCTGCTAGTGATGTGATAAAGTGACTGTGGGTCTACGGACCAATAATGTTGGTGATGATTTTAGGCTGTGGTCTCGACGTTGTGATTTATGGTGATGATGTGTGTGACTTGAGGTTGTGAAAAATTATGTTTATTGATTGTTGATCAGTGCATTTTAATGCACTCTTTATAGCTTTGCACTTGGTATTTTTGATTGTGTTCTGTGTCTAATATTTAAGTCTTAGCGCGTTTCTAGATTTTGGGTCTTATTTGAGCAATATAGTAATTTCACGATTAATTCTTGTTTTATTGCAGATTGACCCCTATCTACTCTGAAGGTCATAACTTTGTCTGTGGTTATCCGATTGAGGCGTGCGAGCATGCGTTGGAAAGCTAAGGAAAAGAGCTACAATTCTTCTGTTGAACTCGAAACCCAGTTCTGAATTATTGAAGGTGAAAACTGCGAATTACCGAAGCAGTACTGTGTAAAACGGGTTTTGGACCGAATATTAATTTGTTAACGGGTTTTTATCCAATAGCCCATTTAGTTATTAGGTATTTCGTTTTAGTCTTATAGATTTGGCTGGTCAGCAGCCGTTTTATCTATCTTACGCATTATCATATACTTTACAAAACTTTTGTGCTCTAGCCTCCATGGAAGCCTAAATTCCTAAGTTGATTCATCGGTGAAAGGCTCTCGTCTGCGGATTTTGAGGTTCGGTGTCTAATGTTAATTCGTTTATTTCGTTTTTAGTTTTCAGTTCTTTCTTCTCTATCAATTCCACATTTGAATTCTTTGTTTGCAAATTTTCGTCTTTGTGTGATGCTTAATTACCCAGATTACGCTTATTTGCAATACGCGAATCGTTTATATATGACGCCTGTTTATATGTGAATCTGTTTTTCGCAACTCTTAACTATTCGGGTTATTTAATCGCTTGTTTTATTTAATTCGAGTAGGAATTGATAGAGGATTGATTGAATTCAGTTATGATATTGATTGTGTTTAGTGGCGCTTGTTCACCATCATGATTGATTGAACACGTTGTTTTGACGCTTGCTTTAAAACGGTGCGAATTCGTTTAAACTAATTGACGCTTGCTTGATTAGTTTATTATCAATCAAGAACTGAAACCTTGAACGAGTCTTGCACGAATATTTGGAACCAATGATAAATCCGAGACGCGTAGCCGGAAACCGGTGAATCGATTGTCACTTTAAGATTGTTAAACACCTCAAACACAAATCGTTTTCTTCATAAACAAACCCCCCTATTTTATTGTTAATTTTGTTCCTGATTCTGGAAATCTTAGTATTAGAGATCCTTGTGAGACGACCAAGGTTTCTCACCTTGTACTACATTCTTAATCCTTTTCAAATATTTTGACCCGCGTACGACCGCTGATCAAATTGGCGCCGTTGCCGGGGATCTCTAATTAGGGATTGCCAACTTCAGGACTCACTAACCACTAACATTTGTTTTTGAGTTTTGTTGCCTTGCAGGTTCTGTTGGTTTCAGCCCCGTTCTGTGTTGTCTCTAATTAGGTGAAAAAACGGTTTTCAGGAGATTTTCTCCGATTGCTCCGAAATTTTGTCAGAAAATCAGAAATAAATCAAAGAATGGGACTCCCATAAATGGGAGCTATAGCGTAAAAATCTCAAATTCGTTCGTTTTCTATTTTTAAGTAATTTTTTTAATTTTTCATATCTCCAAAAAAATCCAAAAAAATTTTGCATATCTTTCTTTAGATTTATTTAGATTTTTAGTACTGTTTTTAAATATTTTTGGTTAGATTTGATTCGTTTTCTATTTTATGCATTCATTTTAGCATTAGGACATAGTTGGTATTTCTAGAATTGTTGCATTTTCTCACTTCTTGTTACATATGGTGCATGACCAGGTCTAATACTGTTAATTTGCATCCCTTTGACCCTGAAATTGAGAGAACAATACATCGTAGACTTAGGGAGCATATAGAGGATATTGGTAGTGATAGTGATAACATCTTTAGCCATAATCTTTTTGAACTTGATTCTGATCTTGATTCTGTCAACATGGCTGGTAGAACCCTTAGGGAACTTGCTGCACCTGATGTCACTTACAATGCTCTATGTATTAATTATCCTGATGTTGATGTTCCTTTTGAATTGAAATCTGGTTTAATACACTTGTTGCCAAAGTTTAATGGTCTTGCAGGTGATGATCCACACAAACATCTCAAGGAGTTCCACATAGTGTGCTCAACCATGAAGCCCCAAGGAATTCCAGAGGAACACATTAAACTAAGGGCCTTTCCCTTCTCACTCCAAGATGCAGCCAAGGATTGGTTGTATTACCTCCAACCAGGTTCTCTTGAAAATTGGAATGACTTGAAAAAGTTGTTCCTAGAGAAGTTCTTTCCCGCATCCAGAGCTGCTTCAATCAGAAAAGAGATATGTGGTATCACACAAAACTCCACTGAGTCTCTACATGAATACTGGGAAAGATTCAAAAAATTGTGCGCAAGCTGCCCTCACCACCAGATCTCTGAACAACTGCTCATCCAGTACTTTTATGAAGGGTTACTACCCATGGACCGTAATATCATGGATGCTGCTAGTGGAGGTGCACTCGTAGACAAGACCCCAGCAGATGCAAGAGCTTTAATAGAAAATATGTCCACTAACTCCCAACAATTCACAACCAGAAGCAACTCTGCACTTCTAACAAGGGGAGTAAATGAGATACATGCTAATAATCATAAGAGCTTAGAGGACAGGTTGGATGAACTCACGATTTTGGTAAAAAAATTGGCAACAGGTCAGACAGCAAGGGTTTGTGGTATTTGCACCTCTACAGAGCACCCCACAGATTCTTGTCCTACGCTGCAAGAGGATCCTAATGCTGATACCCCTCAAGCATATGCAGCTAATATATTTAACCCCCAAGCCAATGTTGATTTGTCTTCTAACAGGTACCACCCAAGCTGGAGGAATCATCCAAACCTTAGATGGGGAAATCCAGCTGCACAACAACAACAACCCAAGCAGCAAGTTAATCCATCACAAGTTGCTACCAGGCCTGAACCTTCATTAGATGATCTAGTTAAGCAGATGGCTGCCCAGAATCTCCAGTTCCAACAGAGAACAGATTCCTCAATTCAGAATTTACAGACACAAGTGGGACAACTAGCTACCACAATTAATCAGATGCAAGCCAGAGGGTCAAACCAATTGCCTGCTCAAGCAGTTGTTAATCCAAAAGCACCAAACCCCAATGTTAGTGCTATCACATTGAGATCTGGGAAGGCTGTTGACACCTCAAAGGTGCCTGAAACTACTATTTTGAAGAATAATAAGGCACCTGAACATGTTTCTGATGAACAAGAAATACCACTCCCTTTCCCTCATAGAGCAATGAGTACTAAAAAACAAGATGAGGCGGATAGGGACAGTGAGATCTTAGATACTTTTAGGAAGGTGGAAGTCAATATTCCCCTCCTTGAGGCAATCAAGCAGATTCCAAAATATGCCAGATTTCTGAAAGAGTTGTGCACACACAAGAGAAGGAGAAGGCTGAAAGGAACTGAAAAAGTCAATGTGGGGTATAATGTTTCAGCCCTCATGTTGCCCATGCCTCAAAAGTGCAATGATCCAGGAACCTTCTCCATCCCATGTACCATAGGAAATAGTCAATTTGACAATGTCATGCTAGATCTAGGAGCTTCAATCAATGTAATGCCCACATCTATTTTTAACTCTCTTGCTCTTGGACCTTTGCAGGAAACAGGTGTTACCATCCAACTAGCAAATAGGAGTAATGCTCGACCTGCTGGATTGATTGAGGATGTTCTTGTTAAAGTTAATGATTTGATTTTTCCTGCAGATTTTTACATTCTAGACATGGAGGAAGAAACTAAGTCCAGCAGGTCACCTATCATTTTAGGCAGGCCTTTCTTGAGGACTGCAAAAACTAAAATTGATGTACATGCAGGGACTCTTTCCATGGAATTTGGTGATACCACTGAAAAATTTAGCATCTTTAATGCTAAGAAACACCCCATGGAAGAGAATTCCCTTTGCAAAATTGAATTGCTTGATGGTTTGGTTGATACTTTACAGGTTGACACACTTCCTATAACTGATGTTGTGGATGTAGCTGCTGCTACCATTGAGCAGCCATTTGTTTTAGAGCTTGAACCACCCCATAGAAAATTTAATTATGCATATTCACAGGGGAGTGGGAAGCTTCATGAGGCTAATATAGCAGGGTTTAAATCTGAACTAAAAGAGAAGCCGCCAATCCTAAGGAAACACAGGAACAACATTGGTCTAACCTTGGCGGGCATTCCTGCCAAGAAAGTGTGGAAAGCTAAGCATGATAAGTTGATTTTCAGAAAGGAGTTCTCCATTGGGCATAGAGTTTTATGGTTCAGACCCCGCCTGAAAATTATTGTTGGGAAACATCGATCCAAGTGGATTGGTCCTTTTGTTATTACTAACATTTTTCCTCATGGTGTAGTGGAAATAAAAAGTGAGGCGACAAACAAAGTTTTCAAAGTCGATGGAAAGCGCCTCAAGTTATTCGATGAGAGTTCCGCAACTGAAGATGCAACCATAAGAGAACTCTCATTGGAACATCCCACCTACACTGAAGTTTGACCAGGGAGTCCCTCCTCCTTACTCTTATTTTATGTTTGTTGTTTTCATTGAGGACAATGTCTGATTTAAGTGTGGGGGGTGTCTTTTAGTAGCTTAGTAGTTTGTAATTTTTTTTTCCAGTTTTCCTTCAAAGAAAAAAAAACAAAAAATTGATATTTTAGCATGTTTTTCCATGAGTTATTGGTTTGTACAAGTTGTGAGTGATTTTACTATTCTAGGACCATAGGTGTTTTGACATGACTTGATTGATTCCTTGTTGCTCTTGGTATAATAAGTTCGATGTGAGCACTAAATTTTGCATCATCTGTGATAGTCAGTGTCCCTGGTGAGAATTAAGCCTTTTATTAGATGGACTACATTTTGTCATTCTCTCCTTTCTTGTGTGTGACTCACTCATGTTTGTTAGTTACTCTAGAACTTGACTTGATTCTTGTTGAAACACTTGTTCACATGCATGTTTGAAATGATCTAGGCAATTCTGTTTTTTTAGCCACTAGCCAAATAAGCCTACCCTAAATTTATCCCTTTGTGTAAGCCCCTTTGAGCCTTTTTATCCCATTCTTTGTTTTATAGCTCATTACAAGCCCAAAAGTGAAAAACAATGTTATTACCCAATCTTAAAGGGTGAAGGAGCTTTGAATTGAGAATTGTTAAATCCATAAGTGTGGGGGTGTCCAAATTGTGCAATTGTGGTTCTCACATGGGTTTGTTCTTGGGTTCTCAATAGAAAGTTTGGCAAGTACATTTGTATAGAAAAATATTCCCCAAAAAGAAAAAAAAAGAGAAGAAAAAAAAAGAATGAAAAAAAAAAGTGTGTGTATTTCTTTTAATTTTTGTTTCAAGAAGAATGAAAGTGTGTAGAGAGAGTTATGTGGAGAAGTATATCAAAATAGAGAAATTCATCATACTTTGTTGAAGTTGGACCCTCTCATGCTCACTTTACAATTGATTTTCATTGCTTCTTTATCCTCTTTGATTCTTTTTAGTTTAGTTCCCCCTTAGGATTATCCCACCTTGACCTTGGCCCCATTACAACCCTTATAAAGACCTTTTGATCTTATGTGCATGTGTTCTTAAGTGTAGATGTCAGAAGCTTGTCAAGCATATGGTAGTGCTAACTTTCATTGATGTGCTTATTATATATATATGAGAGTAAACACAAGCCTAGACACTTGAGTGATTGAGAGCATTACTTATACATATCCTGTGAGGACTCATCACTTATGATTCACTCTCTAGTGCTCTATCATCTTGTTTGCCTTGATTGTAATTAAGTGCAGTCTTTGATTGTCGTTCTCCTTGAAGCCTAGGAAAAGTATTTCTCTTATGACTTTGCATTCTTTGGGTTCATTGGAAACTCATGCATTGTTTTCGTGTCTTGTTTTGTGTGTTTTGCCCGGAGTGCAAAAGCTTAAGTGTGGGGGAATTTGATCAGTGCATTTTAATGCACTCTTTATAGCTTTGCACTTGGTATTTTTGATTGTGTTCTGTGTCTAATATTTAAGTCTTAGCGCGTTTCTAGATTTTGGGTCTTATTTGAGCAATATAGTAATTTCACGATTAATTCTTGTTTTATTGCAGATTGACCCCTATCTACTCTGAAGGTCATAACTTTGTCTGTGGTTATCCGATTGAGGCGTGCGAGCATGCGTTGGAAAGCTAAGGAAAAGAGCTACAATTCTTCTGTTGAGCTCGAAACCCAGTTCTGAATTATTGAAGGTGAAAACTGCGAATTACCGAAGCAGTACTGTGTAAAACGGGTTTTGGACCGAATATTAATTTGTTAACGGGTTTTTATCCAATAGCCCATTTAGTTATTAGGTATTTCGTTTTAGTCTTATAGATTTGGCTGGTCAGCAGCCGTTTTATCTATCTTACGCATTATCATATACTTTACAAAACTTTTGTGCTCTAGCCTCCATGGAAGCCTAAATTCCTAAGTTGATTCATCGGTGAAAGGCTCTCGTCTGCGGATTTTGAGGTTCGGTGTCTAATGTTAATTCGTTTATTTCGTTTTTAGTTTTCAGTTCTTTCTTCTCTATCAATTCCACATTTGAATTCTTTGTTTGCAAATTTTCGTCTTTGTGTGATGCTTAATTACCCAGATTACGCTTATTTGCAATACGCGAATCGTTTATATATGACGCTTGTTTATATGTGAATCTGTTTTTCGCAACTCTTAACTATTCGGGTTATTTAATCGCTTGTTTTATTTAATTCGAGTAGGAATTGATAGAGGATTGATTGAATTCAGTTATGATATTGATTGTGTTTAGTGGCGCTTGTTCACCATCATGATTGATTGAACACGTTGTTTTGACGCTTGCTTTAAAACGGTGCGAATTCGTTTAAACTAATTGACGCTTGCTTGATTAGTTTATTATCAATCAAGAACTGAAACCTTGAACGAGTCTTGCACGAATATTTGGAACCAATGATAAATCCGAGACGCGTAGCCGGAAACCGGTGAATCGATTGTCACTTTAAGATTGTTAAACACCTCAAACACAAATCGTTTTCTTCATAAACAAACCCCCCTATTTTATTGTTAATTTTGTTCCTGATTCTGGAAATCTTAGTATTAGAGATCCTTGTGAGACGACCAAGGTTTCTCACCTTGTACTACATTCTTAATCCTTTTCAAATATTTTGACCCGCGTACGACCGCTGATCAATTGTTCATGGAGTCACATGCATACATTAGGCTGCGGTCTTGACGATGCATTTTTAGGCTGCGGTCTTGACGTTATTTTTCGGCTGCGGTCGCGACGTGCCCAATTGGCTAATGAGTAGTGATAATGGTACCACATGCATTCTGCACCGCATACATACATGCTCATGATTGATAACTACTTTGCTTGGTGTACGATATGACTGTGTGACATTTATATATTGCGGATGTTGATGTTTATTTATCAGTTGGAATTGTTGCTGTATATGTATAAAATATAAATATGTGGCTGTGATTGGTGTAGTCCTTATACTCTAGCATACCGCTTATTATAAGCCTTATTATGCGGTTTAGACTCACCCCTTCGTTGTTTATTACTACAGGTAACCATGAGTGAAGCTGTTATTCTTCATTCCTGCGTCGGTCTAGTGCTCTGATACGTAACACTCAGGGGATGGGCGCTAGTTTTCCTTTGTTTATTTATTTGAGATGTTAAACATTTTATTGAGATTTTTATGCTGAGGCTGCGTTATGTGTGCTGAGTTTTGTTTTTATTCCGCTGCGAGATGTTGTAATTTCTGTCATGTGAACAGAATAATATGTTTTTGGGTACCCCATTCCATGGTTACGTGTTACGTATTTTCTTTGATTTATAAAAGGAATTTTATTATGTCGTTGATGTTTGTTTCGAAGAAATGTAGCATCCTGTTTGGATTAGTTGAAAGATAAAACTTTTGAACTCTGATAATTTCTATTTAAATACTGGGTAGAAAATGGGGTGTTACAGGAACCACGGGAGCGTGATCCAGAAAATACTCCCTCAACCCAGCGTCTGATTAGAAACAATCCCAATCACAAATATCTGCACGATCGATCAGGGCGAGACTACGATCGATCAGGGCGAGACTTGGATCGATCCCATTCTAAAGTACATCGTGCAGGGGGAGGAGTAGGACGACGCAAAGAAGTCGGCTCTCACGCGTAGGCGGGCATCGTCCTACTCAGTAATTGAAGGCAAATTGTTTCACAGAGGATTATCGATACCATTACTGAAGTGTCTGACGCCACATGAGGACGACTACGTGTTGAGAGAGATCCACAAAGGAATATGTGGAAATCACTTGGGGGCACGGGCACTAGCTAAGAAGGCGCTTAGATCTGGATACTATTGGCCCACGATGGAGGGCGATGCAAGCGAGCTAGTTAAAAGATGTGATAAGTGCCAGAGGCACGCAGATGTGCACATCGCCCCTCCGGTCGAACTAAACTCAATGACCGCGCCATGGTCGTTCGTATGGTGGGGAATCGATCTTTTGGGCCCGTTCTCAGTAGCCCCAGGACAGCTGAAGTACTTAATCGTGGCAGTGGACTACTTCACCAAGTGGGTCGAGGCCGAGCCCTTAGCGACCATCACCTCCAGAAACTGCTTGAAGTTCTTTAAGAAGAATATACTAGTTCGATTTGGAGTCCCTGAGGTCGTAGTCTCGGACAATGGCACCCAGTTCACGGAGAAAAACTTCCAAGAGTACATGTCAGAGCTGGGAATCAAGCAGCGCTTCACCTCGGTCGAGCACCCACAGACCAACGGGAAAGCAGAGGCCGCCAACTGAGTGATCCTGCGCGGGCTGAAAAGAAGGCTGGATGAATCCAAAGGCAAGTGGGCAGAAGAACTTCCTTTCGTGTTATGGGCTTATCGGACTACCCCGCACTCCACTATGGGGGAACCCCCATTCAAAATGGTATACGGGGTAGACGCACTCATTCCGGTAGAAATTGGAGAGCTCAGTTGGAGAACCGCAAATCCCAAGACCCCTGATGAGAACGATCAAGGACTCAGGGAAGAGCTCGACTTGGTTGAAGAGCTCCGCACCAAAGCATCATTGAAAGAAGTACTTGTGAAACAAGGGATGGCGTCTAAGTTATCACTCTCCAACCATAAGTTTCGGGCGAGGAGAATATTACCTTTGGTCCGCTCCACTTCTCCCGCTTCAACTTGGCAATCAGTCAAGACCCAGCCTTGGTATTTAGTCGCCATCACTTTTAATATTAGTGCATAATCAACTTATGGGTGCTCGACCGAGGTGAAGCGCTGCTTGACTCCCAGCTCTGACATGTACTCTTGGAAGTTTTTCTCCGTGAACTGGGTGCCATTGTCCGAGACTATGGCCTCAGGGACTCCAAATCGAACTAGTATATTCTTCTTAAAGAACTTCAAGCAGTTTCTGGAGGTGATGGTCGCTAAGGGCTCGGCCTCGACCCACTTGGTGAAGTAGTCCACTGCCACGATTAAGTACTTCAGCTGTCTTGGGGCTACTGAGAATGGGCCCAAAAGATCGATTCCCTACCATGCGAACGGCCATGGCGCGGTCATTGAGTTTAGTTCGACCGGAGGGGCGACGTGCACATCTGCGTGCCTCTGGCACTTATCACATCTTTTAACTAGCTCGCTTGCATCGCCCTCCATCGTGGGCCAATAGTATCCAGCTCTAAGCGCCTTCTTAGCTAGTGCTCGTGCCCCCAAGTGATTTCCACATATTCCTTCGTGGATCTCTCTCAACACGTAGTCAGCCTCATGTGGCGTCAGACACTTCAGTAATGGTATCGAGAATCCTCTGTGAAACAATTTGCCTTCAATTACTGAGTAGGACGATGCCCGCCTACGCGTGAGAGCCGACTTCTTTGGGTCATCCTGCTCCTCCCCCTGCACGATGTACTTTAGAATGGGATCGATCTAAGTCTCGCCCTGATCGATCGTGCATACATTTGTGATTGGGATTGTTTCTAATCGGACGCTGGGTTGAAGGAGTATTTTCTGGATCACGCTCCTGTGATTCCCTGGGGTTTTTGTGCTCGCCAGTTTCGAGAGCACGTGTGCCCTTGCATTTCTGGTCTAGGGATGTGTCGGACCTCTGCGCGCTCGAACTTCTCGAGTTGTTCTCGTACCTTAGCGAGGTACCTCTGCAAAGCTTCATTTTTGGCATCATATGCCTCTCCAATCTGGGACACTACCGTCATCCCTTCTAGGCTCTCTAGAATCAAACCAGCCCCGCTCCCTTTACTGTTTGAGGAGCCGTCCACATGTAGTATCCAGGTAGGTTCGGTCACCTCGCCCTGGATAGGGGTCACCTCCGCAATGAAGTCGGCTACAATCTGGGCTACAATCTACCGCCCACTTGATCATTCTTTCGGCCAAATCGGGACAATGTAGGATCTGCCTGATGGGCTGATCGGTCTTGAGAGCGATCTGGTGGGCCACGAAATATGCTCTCAATCTTCGGGATGCTATAATAAGAGCTAAGGCTAGCTTTTCAATCCTCTGGTACTTGAGTTCTGGTCCTTGTAGCGCTTTACTGACGAAGTATACTGGATTCTATCTCAAGCCGCCCTCTCGTACTAACACGGCCGCCAAGGCTTCATCGCTGATGGACATGTAGAGGTATAGTGTTTCCCCTGGCTCCGGTGTGGTCAAAATGGGTGGCTGCAGCAAAGCCTTCTTCAGTTGTTCTAGCGCGTTGTCGCACTCGGGTCACCATTCGAATGGGGCATCCTTCTTCAATAACCTGAAGAGCGGGAGGGATTTGCTGGCCACCTTTGAGATAAACCGAGAGAGAGCGGCCACCATCCCATTCAACTTCTAAATTTCTCTTTTGTTCATGGGCGGTCTCATCTTTGTCACCGCTCTGCACTTGTCGGGGTCCGCCTCAATTCCCCGCTCTGTCAAGTAGAACCCAAGGAACTTGCCCGCCCTGACCCCGAACGTACACTTCTCCGGGTTGAGTTTTAGCGAGTTCTTCCGGGCCTCGGCGAACACTTCCCTCAAGTCGTCTACATGACTGACATCTTGCTTGCTTTTTATTATCATATTGTCCAAGTATACCTCGACCACTCTGCCAATTTGGTTTTTAAAAATTCTATTCATCATGCGCTGATAGGTGGCCCCGACGTTCTTCAGGTCGAAAGGCATGACCAAGTAGCAGTAGTTTCCCTTCGCGGTCATGAAGGCGGTCTTCTCTTGATCTGGCGGGTGCATAGCTATTTGGTTGTAGCCCGAGTATGAGTCCAGGAAAGAGAGCAGGCTGTACCCGCTTGCGTTATCGACCAACCGGTCAATACTGGGCACCGGGAAAGCATCTTTCGGGCATGCCCGGTTGAGGTCGGTGTAGTCGACACACATACGCCACTTCTTGTTGGCCTTCTTTACCAGAACGACATTTGATAGCCATGTCGTGTATTTGATTTCCTTGATGAAACCAGCTTCTAGCAGGTCGTCGACGACTTTGTTGGCCGCTAGGGTTTTCTCCTCTCTCTGAGCCCGTCTTCTTTGGGCGACCCATTTGGCAGCCGGCTTCACTGTTAATTGGTGACACGCTATCTCGGGGGAATGCCCGGCATATTGGCCGCACTCCAGGCAAATACGTCAGCGTGGTCCTTCAAACACTAGATTAGTGAATCTTTTACCTCTGGGGGAAGGTCGCTTCCCACCTTTACCTTTCTCTCTGGGTCGCTCCCCAACTGTACATGGATGAATTCCCCATCCGGCTCTGGTCTCTTGAACTTATTCTTTCGCTCTCTAACTAGATCATCGTCCTCCTCTTCAACGTCGCTGTCTGGGGTTGTAGCGGGCATCTAGATCGGCTACATTGATTAGAATCCCGCCCGTACTCATGGCGATCGTCTTTCTCGCTTCATACTCTCCTTGTTCCTTCATGCTCATAAAATGGCATCGTCGAGCGGCTTGTAGATCCGCCGGAACGGTGACCACGTCATTGCTGTCCGAATAAAATTTCATTTTCAAATGGACGGCCGAGGTCACGGCCTCTAGCTTTCCCAAAGTGGGACGACCGATGATGCATTGGTATACCGACTTACATGGTAACACCAAGAAGTTCACTTTCACGGTCCTGCATTTGGGTTTCTCCTCGCTGTCGTCCCTAAACGTTACCATAAATTCCACCATACCGAGGGGTGTGGTGGATGATCTGTTGAAACCTATCAGGTCGGATCCCCGATAGGCCGTCAGCTCGCTCCTGGGTATTCTCAAGACGTCGATGAGGTCTTCGAAGATGATATCGGCCGAGCTTCCCTGGTCGACCAGGATTCTTCTGACCTCGACATTAGCCATTACCGCGGTGACGATCAGCGAGACGTACTTGTTTGGTTTCCCATCGAGCAAGTCGTCGTCGCCAAATGCCAAGGGCGGCTTATTTGAGGGGAGTCTGGGCGCGGAGGTCGAGGCGACGTTCATTATCTCCTTCCATCGCCTTTTCAATGACTTATTCGTTTCTCCCCCTTCCGTGGGGCACCCTCGAGTAATTACCATCGCGACAACGCGTCCTCGTTACCTCCTTTGGTCGTTCCTTTCCTCGCTGTCCTCATCCTCGTCCTCGTTCGTGCCTTTGCCGACTTCATTCAAGATGGACTTGCCCTTTCGAGGGGATCGTTCTCTGTCATTCTCTTCTCGTTTATCTGTTTGCCCTTTCTTGACATACTGGGTCAGCTTTCCTTTCCTAATTAGCTCTTCGATGTCGTCTTTTAGGGTCATGCAATTGTTGGTGTCATGCCCGTTGCTTCTATGATAACGGCAGTACCTGCGAGATGGGCGCTGCCCTTCTTTAAGGACGAGTGGATCGGGCCTCTTTATATCTTTAAACTCCGCGTTTGCGCACTCGGCCAAGATCTGGGAGTACGAGGTGTTGAGTTTGGTCCGATCGGAGAATTTTTCTGCCTGAATTCCCTGGACGGTCCTTCCCTGTCTCCCCAATCCCTCCTGGGGTCTTGGACTCGGTTCGTGTGGAGTTCCTTTGCATGCCCTGCGACGGCTTGGGTGGCCATCGCTCTTTCCTCGTAGTTCATGAACCTCTGCGATCGTTGCAGGAAAGTTTCGAGATCCGGCGGCTCGTTCACACAAACTTCTATCTCAAACAAGTTACCAGTTCGGAGACCGTCCCGAAGGAACCACAAGCGCATATCGTCCTCCAGTCCTCGTACGTTGGCGGCCTCTTTGTTAAAGCGCTCAACATACTCCCGGAGGGACTCGTCCGGGCCTTGCCTGATCGCCTTCAGGATAGCATGCGATTTAGGCTTCACCCTTGATGTGGTGAAGCGGGCGCTAAAAACTCGAGCCAATTGTTCCCTGGACGAGATGTTGTTGGGTCTTAACTCGGTGAACCACTCCATAGCGGGTCCTTTTAGGGTCAACGGGAGGATCTTGCATTTGACTGGTCCGTCTGCCTACCTATACTTCATTACCAAATCAAAGTACCGCAAGTGGGCGTCAGGGTCCTTTATCCCGTTATACATCCTGAGATCAGAGGGAGGCTTCTCTAGCGCTCGCGGGATGGGGCACTAATCTATTTCACGGGTGAAAGGTCCCAGGCCATCATCGCCCGCCCTCCTACGAGATGGTCGGTCCTCGGGGTGGTGGCCCCGATGACCATGTCGTTGAGGAGGGGAATCATATCGACGAGGCCGTGAAGGAGGGGCAGCATCGTTATATGGGCGAGGTAATCTGTCCAGTGATCGGCTTCTGGACCGAGTTAACGAACCAGATGAGTCGTATGAGGATTCCTGGTAGGACTTTTCCTCGGGCCAGTAGGTGGGGTCGGTCGAGGAGGGTGGAGTCCGTGGTCGTGGCCGGGCCACTCATCGCCTTCTTGGGGGTGATCGGTGTAAAAGTAACGTCCTTGGGGGAGATCGATGTCTTCTGGATGGATTGCCTCTAGGTCTAGACGATTCGTCGTCGCGGCGACATTGCTCCGGCGCGGTATACGCTCTCCCAGAAGCGACCTGATCGGCGATGTTCCTGTCTCTTGTTCTCAACAGATCGCGCAGTTCCTGTAGGATCTCGTTCGGCAGCATGACACTAGTGTGGTCGGGAGGAGCCCCTTGTGCATTGGATGTAGTATCGCCTATGTCGGCGACGTCGCCCTCCGGCGCCTGCTGTTGCTGAGGGATTGCAGTCATGTTTCGTGGGCGCGGGGCGCCGCGCGGTCTGCCTCGTGGAGGCATATAAGTCAGGGTGGGGATGTTCCCTCTCTCACTGTAGTCGCCAATGAACCGGACTCTTCGCTGAGCGATCGGTCCCTTTGATGCAGTCAATATATATGTGATGATGCTGATCTGGAGACTCGGGCGAGGTGTTGAAGTTGCTCCTTTTTATGGGTTGGTCGCGTTCAGAGCTCCCGCGGGGTGTACCTGTGATGGCACTCCAACGCCCAAGTCAGTGGGGTGATATTCGAGTATAGTAACGATATGTGTAAAAGCGTACCTGTCAGGTGATGTCATGGACTCTTTATATAGTACCAGGGGTGCTGCAGGCGACCGTCGGATCCTGCGAGGATTCCTCTCCGCCGTTGATTTTCCCATCGTGGGCATTAGATGGCGCCGGGTCGCTATTGGGCCGCTCGCACGGGCCCAACATTCTTTACGGGTCGCGACCCGATCCAAATCGACGTGTAATGCTGGCTAATTATTCGGCCGCTCGACCCGGCCCAGTATTCTTCGTGGGCTGCGGCCTAGTCCAGAACACATAACTCTTTATATATATATATATATATATATATATATATATATATATATATATATATATATATATATATATATATATATATATATATATATATCATAACAAAGAACTACTAATAACAAATAGTAATCATAATTATACCTGAATATTAATTAATAAAATATACTAATATTTCACTAAAGTATACTAATCATTAAAAGTAAACACATACCAAGTAACCACAGAATTGTTAATTTATACACAAATATATATACATATTAGTAAGGAAAAATTGGGGTGTTACAATTCTCCCCTCCTTAAAAAAATTTCGTCTTCGGAATTTCCGTCAAATCCATAAAGATAATATTTGATTTAGTATAACACCACCAATCCACTATTAGTATACTATACTATATTCCTGGTAGGACTTTTCCTCGGGCCAGTAGGTGGGGTCGGTCGAGGAGGGTGGAGTCCGTGGTCGTGGCCGGGCCACTCATCGCCTTCTTGGGGATGATCGGTGTAAAAGTAACGTCCTTGGGGGAGATCGATGTCTTCTGGATGGATTGCCTCTAGGTCTAAACGATTCGTCGTCGCGGCGACATTGCTCCGGCGCGGTATACGCTCTCCCAGAAGCGACCTGATCGGCGATGTTCCTGTCTCTTGTACACTGAGCCATAGAACATGCACATATTTCTACGTTCTAGCTTACTCTTGTATCAAACTTCTAACACCACCAATCCACTATTAGTATACTATACTCCTAATGGCAATTACTATGGGTTACCTCAAGTAAATTCCAATATCTTAAAGGTCGCTTTATGAACTTTGAAATCCAAGTCTTGTGTCATACAAATAATTGTTCTACTTCTCACAAAAAACTAATTACTCCACATTAAGCTTGATAAAGGTAGCATTTCTAAAGGTTCTCGAATAGAGGTATGGTTTTACTGTTTCTCATGAATCTCAGTTTAAGGTATTGATTATTGTTTCTTACATCACACAACTATGTGCTTCTATTCCGATTTAAGCACAAAGCACTAGAAAAGGTTCAATAATGACATGAGAACTAAAAAAACATTAAGGTAATTAAATTTCCAGCTTAGAGGACTACACGTAGAAGCACATAAGCATTTACAAGACACATAGTTAGTTAGAAACTAATAATCAACACTCACGTCACTATGTGAAATAAGGAAACTATTTTTAAATAGCATATTATAATTATATTAGTAGTTCCAGCTAATTTGAGCATAGTTCTAGAGCCTAATGACCAAAGCATAATAATCAGTGCAACCTGATAAAATATACGCATAACAAAATTAATTGAGAATTAAAGCATTGTCTCTAACCTTCTTATCCAACTAACACGTGGTTTTGCTATTTTTTTCTTTTAAGGAAAATTAGAATGGAACATATAAATCTATCAAGACAATTAATGACACACACAGGAGTATAATAAAGACACGGGTACAACACACTCTTAAAGTCTAATTACGCTAGAAGTTTATATATATCAAGTTGCTTGCTAGTAATATTCGTAAAAGAGGTCTAGACTCTTATTAGAAAGATACAAACACCATTCATATACACTTATACATGTAATATTTAATTTAGTGAACTCACTTAGAAAAAATTCACCAAATTGATTAAACTATTAATTTAGTTAGCATGCACTTAATTAGTATAATTCAAGTTATATAGGATAAAACAAATTTTAATTATCATATATGTGTACTACATGCTAGTTCATAATCAAGCAAGTTGACAACATTGCACATTGAACTAACAAGCTAAATAATTAAAATAAAATAAACTTAAAGATGAACACGCTCCTTGACTAATCAAAATAAAACTAGTTCACATCCAAAATAATGATAATAACAATGAGTTATTGTCGCCATTTTCATTGGAGATGAGTTATTGGGGTGATCAGTCCCTCCTACTCACGCAACCAATAAATTAGGGTCACAAAAAACAACAATCATTCAAATCTACACATAGCAAACTAAAAGGCATTTAACGCAGTCTAGAGTGCGAATGCGTCGTCACGGCTCCCACTCTTTTTGACATTGTTACACCACACAAAAAAGAAGCATCAGCGGCACTTCATTCGCGGCGGTTACTCCCAACCGCCGTCGCTGCACTCGAATCCCGCGGCGGTTCTGTTAACCGCCTCCAACAAGGGACACCGGCGGCGGTTTCGTTTTGTTCTGCGGCGGTTCCAATTTTTAGGGGAACATAGGCGCGCTACTTTTCGTTCATTCCCCGCGAACCTCAAAAACGACACCATCTGTCTTCATCAGTTACAATTTTTAGGGTTTTCAGAGAGAGGATCATCACGTTTTCAGTCTCTGCAAATCAGTCTTCATCAGTTACAAACCACACCATCTCTGCACTTCGACTTCCACTTCCACACCATCAGTTCAACCTCACCATCAGTTACGACCGTGAAGCAGTACTTCGACTTCCACACCATCTCTGCACAATGGACTTCCACTTCTACTGTGAAGCGGGTTAGGGTTTCGTATCTTCCCATCTTCGATTGCAATAGGTTAGGGTTTCCATCCATCTCTTTACTTGCACGATTTCCACGGCTCTAAGTTCCCTTCTTCGATCGCAACAGGTTAGGCTTTGGTATCTGTGACAGCATTTGCAATCCAAATTCCCGTCTCAGTATCTTCATCATCTCAGCTTCAACCACCATTCGTCCCAGGTTAGGGTTTTTAATTAGTTTTGTACTCGTAAATCTCATTGTTCTGTTTTTAATTAGTTTTAATTAGCTGAGTCATGGTGTTGTCCAATCATTTGGACATTCCAATTCTTGTTGACAGAGTCAATACAATCACTCAATTTAGGGATTTGGTTAGGATCATTGAACTTTGCATATCAATATCAGCTAATTGAATTTTTGCATATCAATACTTTTGTAGACATATCATATTATTGACACCTATTCATTTTTATAGTCAAAATCGTCAATTGGATTTATTGAACACCTGAGGCCAACCACTTGTCTCCCTGCATATCAATATCAGCCCCATTACCAACAGCCCAGCACCCCTGCTTCTTCAAAAGGTCACGACCCTGTAACAAGCTAGTCCATAACCAAGAATCACCATTTTTCCTTTTAACAGTCCAAAAAGATTCCTTGCTGCAGTAGATTTTTAACAGATTAGCAGCCCACAAACTCTCAGGCTCTTAATAAGTACATTTACCAAATAATTAATAAGTAGAGGACATTATTACCAAATAATTAATAAGTACATTTATAAAATTCGTAAAAGAAAGATATATATACTGAAACACAAATATACTGAAACACAAAAAATCCTTTTTAACAGATTAGCAGCCCACAAACTCTGCAGTAGAGGACATTATTACCAAATAATTAATAAGTACATTTATAAAATTCGTAAAAGAAATATATATATACTGAAACACAAAAAATCCTTATATTTTAAAAAAAAAACTGATCTGTTGGCGGCGGTTCCAAACCGCCTCCATATTTAAATAAAAATTTAATTTTAATTTCTTTGCGGCAGTTCCAAACCGCCGCTAACCGTAAATTAGAAAATCAGTTACCCAATTGGCGGCGGTTTCAAACCGCCGCTAACCATAACGTGGAAAATCAGTTGGCACATTGGCGGCAGTTTCTAACCGCCGCAATATCCGCGGCGGTTTGTGTGACGGTTGCGGGAACCGCCGCCAACAACACCTCCCGACGCTGAAAACCACGGCGCTTCTGGAACCGCCGCCAGCATTTATTAACGGCGGTTTAAACTGCCGCCGCTGGCCTTTTTAACTGCCGCCGTTAACAATGTTTTGCGTAGTGTTAAAACTCTTTTAATCACACATATATTAATAAATCAATATAACTTTCAATAATTATCCATTATATAAACTAAAAATACAAGATAGCGAAAGGAATAAAACCAAGGAAAATAGCAATAATAAACACCGAACATATAATTTTCAATTAAATTTAAAAATATTACATCTAATTACAGTTATACAAATAGAAGAAAGCAATACCTATCACTGTTGTAGGAAGAAATTATTACTGGACAATTAAAATATAGCAGCGAATGTGCAAACAAGGAACAACTTAAAATAACAAACAAAAAAGGAAGCACCCACATATTCATGCAGGACTCAGAGCACACAACCCAAGCATGACACACACATGACTCACCGGCCTGAAGGACAGACCGTACTCTAATACCACTAATGTGACACCCATTTCCCAAAAATAATTTAATAAAGAAATTTATGGAAAATTATAGGACCTTATTGAAATAAATAAAATAACGTGAATAAAAATAATATTAGAAAAGATTTACATATTGGATCCGCACTCGGGAAAAAGGCACCACGTGCATAATTCTTTATTTACATCTATAGACACTTATAGATAATTCGCTTTTAATAAAACTATATCGAAATAAAACCCATCATCCCGACATTAGACCTAGTCAGAGCTTGACACCATATAATCAAAAGGACATGAGGACCTACGTCCCATATCCAAAAACGTCCGACTGAAATGGACACCCAGGCAAGACACGCAACCCGTCAAAATTATCTGAAAAATGTGGTTGTACGGTGAGAATCACATTCGAGCCATATTAAAACTATAAGATAAACATTAAGGAAGACACTAGTCTCATCTAATCAGGCACAACACTAAATTCACTTAATAACATACACGTGAAACATGTATTTCAAAATACATTTAGGTTACACCTCCTGTTCATTTAATAACAACGGTTGAAATTTATAAACCATTATATAAGGTAAATCTAGAAAGTCATTACAAACATTAATCTTTTTCAGAGATAATCACGAGTCATAAATCACCAATCATCACGTGTCACGAAGGTATGATATGCATGTCTAATAATGCCTACACAAAAATGTCTCTCCCTAGACTCAAGAAAAAAAAGGAGAACCATATTTGCCTCACCCAAGGGCCAGATGACTCGGACTCCATGACACGTAACCAAACACCATAGCAACTGAGCACCATCTTCACCTCTCACAGGCTAGGTAGCTCAGACTCAATGAAACTAAGTGAGTTATATTTCACTTAAACACCATTATTGCCTCTCATCACAGACTAAGTAACTCGGACTTGGAGACTCTATTCGCCTCTCTCAGGCTAGCTAACTGAGACTCAGCCACACCGAGTCAACTATGGCATCACTTGAGTACCGAATCGCCTCTCACAGACTTGGTAACTCGGACTCAAAGATACTAGCTAGGTTTGCCATAACACGACTTGATTATTATTCTCACTCCTCACATGCTAAGTGACTCAGACTCAAGAGTACCATATCACAACACGCACAATCACATATCACAAACACAATCACAGTGTAGTCATAGTATCACCTGAGCACCATTCTCACCTTTTACAGGCTAGGTAGCTCATCACAATGATATCAAGTCATAAATATCACATAGTATACGGAAGATAGTAACAAGGACACACTTGTTTTACCTGCACATTTACTCATTCGAATCCATATAATTCTTTATATATACTCTCAAATCCACCAAAAGTATTTCTTATTCAAATATTAAAACATCAAAAAATTAATATAAGTTTAATTACTAACTCTAATTCTATTGTTTCCTATTTTAGTATAGCGTATAATATTTTTAAACAATAAATCTTACACTACTTATTGACTCTTTAAATTATTCTTTCAAAATATAACATAATTTTATTTATAAAATTAATCTACTTTTAAGATACAACAGAATCACTCCAATCGAACGAATCAGTTTAATCATTCGGTACCAATATACTATAATATCAACAGAAACTAATGCAACATGTGAGAGGAACAAGTTACAACAGTCAAACACACATGGATATAATACAAGAATATTAGGTTAAACATTCATATACTCAATTGACACCACACATTCAAAAGTTCAATAAATTCAAACGTGTACGAACAATATTCATAATAGACATACACATAAGACCTAATATTGATAGTTAATTTATTAATCACATGCTTTAAAATAACTTCACTTCTTTGATGTTGGCCTCATTGTATGAGGCCATATGCATATTTAAGTAAGTGTTCAAGGGGTTAATAGAAATCCCTACAACCTTAATGTTACCCTATAGCCCGAATATAACCCAAAGATCATCCCCCGTACCTGGTTTGGTGATCTCGTTAAATACAAACTTAAATGGAATTTCAGCACAACAGTCCGCACAACGAACGGGTCCATATTTAAATTGTTTGGCAGCGAGTTCACATAGCTTATGAAATACGACTGTAAAATTACGCAGAATATAAAACTATTGAAAAATACTTAATAAAATATTACGTGTAAAAAAAATAATAGAGTAAAATCGATATAAAAGAATGACTAGAAAATTCTCACCGACAGAGTAATAGGGACGTCAACTTCACTGTAATGCACGAACGGTTTGTGTTTCTTAAAGAGTTCGACCGGAGTAATCCAAGAATAATTTCTATTTTCTGAAACGTTGACCGTGGTGGTCAACATCAAAGCAAAATATTTGCGTGACGAGTTCCAAAAGACAACTAATGAGAGCTGAATGGCCAAACCGAACAAATGAGGCTACCCTTGAAAACCCTATGAGCCACGTACAAATAAGTTGTTGCACCCCAAACTAGTGTTCAGAATCAAGTAAAGAATTTGATTGGAGTGTGACCTTCAACTATCCATATGTGGCTAACAGAAAGATACTGGAGGCTTTAATTGGCTAACGCAAAGCGAAAGTGACGAACATCGAAAATCCTAAACTGACAGAAGGCTGATATTGTATTATTGGAGATGGCAATTGATTTGATTCATGAATCACACAAAGAGTGGAACGTGAGTGAGCCACTACATGAAGATTTGATATTAAAGTAATGAAACTTGTGATGACAATCAATGATAAGGATCCAAATCTTTGACATCCACACATTCAAAATCATGGAAAGAGATGAGAAAGAAACATTAGGAAAATGGTTCGTTGGACTTAGTGTAGTGATTTGTGTTAGAATTTGATCAATAGCATAACTAAAGAAGGATTTTGAATGAAAAGTGAACTATTGAAGGATATGAAAGCCCTAGTCCCTTTTCTATATTAGTAGAGGTACTGCATAAAAGAATTGGAGAAAAGAGTCTGATATGTATTGGCGGCGCAGGTTAGAAATTCTAGGATTCTCGCAAATGAGTGAGTGATGATATACTAGGGTGTTGTGCATTTGATATATTATTGGGCCTAATTTTCTTTTATTTCACTCTTATTATTCTTTCTTTTTGTTTTGGCCGAACACACTGTTTCATTCTACTAATTTTTTTTTATATTATATTTCCATATAACTATAACATAACTCTTTATATATATATATATATATATATATATATATATATATATATATATATATATATATATATATATCATAACAAATAGTAATCATAATTATACCTGAATATTAATTAATAAAATATACTAATATTTCACTAAAGTATACTAATCATTAAAAATAAACACATACCAAGTAACCACAGAATTGTTAATTTATACACAAATATATATACATATTAGTAAGGAAAAATTGGGGTGTTACACCCCTGATACTGGTAGGGTCTAGTGTTTTGTTGAGGAAAACCAAGGATCTGTGTGTATTCTTCTAGGGTAGGTGCCATCTGGAAATTTTTGAAGGTGAAGCATCTTAATGAAGAGTCATAGATATTGGCTCAAAGCAACAATGACATTTGTTTGCACTTCCAACTGTAGTAACATAATAATCTTCCCATAAGTTCTATCAAAAGACCTGCGCTCGATGGGCGGCAACCAACCCGCACATTCCCTTAGGCTCGTCAGATTAGGCTGTTTCACTATAGGGTAGTTCAGAGTTTGGATCGCTTCACTGTTTGATCCCATATTGCCTTTGCTTATGACAAAATTTTCGAGCCTCTTATAATTCCCGGCAAACCTAAATGAGATGAATAACATGCATGTGAGGATCTTTTTTTGACATTTTGTGCGAAATAATGATGTTGTATGATGAATGAAAGAATGATGGCACGCGTGTTAAAAAATATAAAAGGAGATTTTGGTGATTCAACTTTGAGAAAGCATTAACTATATGTCACCTCCTATATATGTAAAAGGGAAAAAGAAATAAATGGTTTTGATGATTTGATTTTTTTTAAAAAAAGAAGGTATCTGTAATGATGCAGCGGGTAGGTGAAATGCCCTTGTGTCCTAAACAGGTTATGTCTTATATATCGATCATAGTCTAGGGTGACTTATGTGATCAATCTCTCAGGTGGCTCTATTCACTTCCTCACAAAGGTTTCTAGAGCTAAAATCCCCTTCACGATATGATCCACAATGATAGCGAGCTACCTGGTGTGGGATACCGTGAAAGAGCGTACTCTGGTTGAGACTTTCATGAGAGTCAGACAGATAAAATCCAAAATGACTCACTAATAATCTCCACTCGTCCTAGGTTATTTTTCAGACCCGGGTATAAGGCCCCACTCAGAAGTGTGTGAATAAACATGTGTAAGTGACGTGTGTGATACGGGCATAATACCTAGACTACCCAAGCTGCAAAAGAAATACGGATAATAGTACAAAGTCTTCTACCCTAAGGTTCAATAAAGCAAATAAATAAATAAATAAGATAGACAAACAAATATAAGCGCTAAAGGTAAACAAAGTACTAGATTAACAATAATCTACACACTTAATTAAATTAGGCTTGACCCTCTTAAATTGTCCCCAGTGAAGTCGCCAGCTGTAGCGACCGAAAAATCCGAATGGAGGGATTCTTCGTCATTTTTGCAATGAAGCCGCCATCAATATTTATTATAGGAAAAAGATTGAAAAAACCTTTATTTTCGGGTTCGGGGGTCGATTATGCTTGGGGAAGGTATTAGCACCCCACCACATCCTTTCAAAAGAAAGGTTGCCATTTAATTTAATATGTAGAAAGAAAGTTAATTTGAAGAAAATACTCTAATTTACCCTTTTTATTATTTGCAAAATTGAAAAGGAAGACTTAATAAAAATTTTAGTTTTTTTGTGCTTGACAGGAGTGGGCCCCTGCTCCTACGTATCTTCAGGTGCGATAGAGAAATCAAAGCTACGTAGTTCTTGAGTAAAAAATGTTTGTGTGTTGGTGTTTTTTAAGTATTTTGAAATTGGGATGGGCATTCGTAATGACCAAACAAGTAAAACTCAGAGTGGTCATTACTCGTGACTCGTTCGAAAACCAAAGTTCTTACTAACGATCAAACAAGCTAACTCACGGTGACCATTAATAACAACCCATTTTTGTGAGTAATTGTTTGAAAAAAAGAAAATTAGTTTGGAAGCATTACGGTTTAATAAAAACGCAATGGGTTATATATAAAAAAAAGTAGGTGCAATTAACAACAGGGGGTGTCGTATTGAGAAATGGGTGCGAAGAGCAACATAGGCAGTATTTTTAAAAGAAAGGGATGTAATTAGAAAGATGGGTTGTATCGTTAAAAAAGGGTGTAAACAGTAAAAGCCCAGTTTCTACTTCAGATCTATTAACCCACGAATTGTGGGCTTTTTAGGGGGGTGCGAGTAGCAGCAGCCTAATTCGTGACGAAAGAAGGCTTGGCAGGGTGGTTGTTTCATTTAAAACAGGGGTATAAGTAGTGATCTGGTATATTTTAAAAAAAAAACATAAATTAAACTAATTTGGACGACAATTTCATTTTGAAGAAACCCTAATTTCCCCATCTATACCAGCGCCGCGTGAGAAAAGAGGAGAGAGAGAGAGAGAGAATAGTGAAATTCTCGCCGGAGAAAGAGAGGAAATGCGGGAGCTCCGGCGAGAAATGACTGAGAAAGGGAGAACGAGATTCGCAAAAAGAGAAAGAGAAGAAGAAGAGTGACTTCGCGAGGATCGCCGGAGGTCACGGCGGCGCGAAGAGAGAGAAAGAACGAAAAAGTGAGAGAGAAACTTGCGAAGGGAGAGAGGAAAGCGTGGTGCTGCTAAGGTGATGGGGTATTCTACGGCGGTGGCGTTTGGTTTTGCGACGGCGACTGTTTGGGGAGAATGACGCAAGGGGGTTCGCAACGGTGATCGTTTGGGACCGCACGACTGACGGAGTGGTAACGACGGTTGATGACGACGCGGAGGACGGCCACTGTAGACGGTGGCCGGAGCTAAGGTGTGTTTTTTTTATGCTCTTCATCTCTCCTCAAATTTCGTTTTATGATTTCTTAAAGAGCCTAAGCTCTATTTGTGATTTTTCTTACTGTTTGTCCCGAAAACCAGAATCATGGACAGGTTATCGTGTTGATTTACCCTTATTCTATCATATTCATCTGTTCCTCTATTTCTTCTTAAAACTCTAACCTATTTCTATTTGTATTCACTATCTTTTATAATGACAATAACAAAACAGGACCTTGCTTTATAATTACAAGACAGAATTAATTTCTAATATTGGAAAATTCATGCATTTTTATTTGGATTAACAGGGTCTATGACATATTTCTTATTATTACTTTCAAAAGAAAAATGTAAGCCTACACGTCTAATAGCAAACCCATATCTTTATGTTTCAATTTTTTTTAAAAAAACGAGAAACAACCTTTTACTCCGGCTTCTGATATGCTCCTTATGTTTGCTCTGCTGCTGAACCTTGCCTTGCCTTGCCTTTTTCACTGCCACCGATGCTTCTCTTCATATTTTGCTCAAGTGTCTTAGAACTCTGATGAATTCTAATTTTTATTGTATCTCAGTTTTGTGTCTCTGTTGCTGCTTGCGTATCTCTGTGTGTGTGTATTTTGTGTGTGCATTTTCGTTCACTGTGTGCTGCCTCCCCTATTTCAGTGACTATGTGCCTTTTTTTTTGTATTTCCTTCACTGTCTCCCCCCTAATTGTGCTACTGTTTTGGGTATTTATATGTGGGTTGATGAGGTGCTGATGGGCTCAAAGGGCAGTCAGCAATTAGGGAAAAATGGCACCAAAAGCACATCATTTTGAGGAGGAATAAAAAGGACAAGAGCTGGCACCAAGGACAGTCAAAGGAAGGACAAGGAATCAAAAGGACAGTCAAGGAGAAACCCTAGCTAGGGTAGGCAGCAGCTGCTGCGCCCCTTTTCTTCTTTTTTCCTTTTTTTTTTGAAATTTTATATTTTTTTATTTTTTGTATTATTTTTGTACTATTTTTTTTGCAGTTTGTTTTTTTAGCTCATATTTGTAAAAAAAACTGTATTATATAACAAAAGACTTTTGACTATTCAGCTTTCTGTAACATCCCTAATTTTTAAAATGCGATTCACAGGGATTATAAATAATATCTTAGACGAGTGAAATAATAATACGTGAATCGGATACGGGTTAGTCGAGAAAAAGTTAAGTTATGGCTAAGTAGGAGAAAACTTAGGCCAAAATAAGGATTAGAATGAATTAATGAGCCAAGGGTATTTTGGTCCTTTCCAACCATTTAACCCTCAGCCCATTAATTCATAAGGGCCCTCTCTTCACTCTCATTTTCAGCTGGAAGGAAAAAAAACAGAAAAGAGAGAGTGGGGCGAAAGGAAGAAGAAGAAGGGGGAAGGGAAAACCATGGATCATCCTTGCATGTAGTAACCTCTGCTCCTTTCCTTTCCATTTTTTCGAGCTCTTTCCATTGAGCCTAATCTCAGCCTTCCATTCTGCTCCTAACTCGAATTGCCATGGATGGAGCTTGAAGCTCAATGTTGACAAAATCTCAATTTTCTTGCTTGCATGTTGTGGGCTGTCATGGGGGATGCAGTTCTTGGCAAAGTTGAACCCTCATTGATGAACTAAGTCAGTTAGAAAGAAGTTCAGTAGCAAGGAAGCTCAAGTTTCGAAATAAGAGCTGTTGGTTTCGTTTGAAAGCGGTTTGGAACGATTACGGGGATTGTTCGTGTGATTACGGTTCAATCGTTTCGTACTACAACGTGATTTCTCGCGAATTCACAAAAATCGGTGAGTTTTACTCACGTTAGGGTTTCATTCCATTGTTTTCAAATGAATTGTATTTCTGGTTCCGTGACAAAATTCCGATTTCGAAATATTATCGAGTCGAAAACCATTTTTCGGAAAATAACATTTTACGGTTTTTATCGAATTTTATATGTGATTGTATGAACTGAGATTGTACTGGAATATGGCTGGAATGTTTGATTGTTTTGTTGGAAATTGGATTGGGTTTCGATTGGAAGCGATCGGAGAAGTGAAATGGAACGAAACGAACAAATAAAGAATCTGCTACAGGCAGCACGGGTCGTGCTAGACTTTCTGGTTGAACTGAAATGTGGAATTTCAGTCTAGCACGGGTCGTGCAAGGTTTGGCACGGGTTGTGCAAGACCTTCTGCCACCGATTGCCAAAATTTCGTTTCGCCGCTCCTTTCGATTCCAAACCTCTCCTAATCCTTTTTCCAACCAATTGTGATGATATTACCTTGATAAAATCATTGTTTTGAAGGTGTTCAACTTGATTTTTGAGAAAAGGTTTTGAGAGTATAAATATTCGAAAAACCGAAAAGTAGACCGCGTGTGAGTACATGTTTTGAATAACTAATCGGATTATGTGTACAACATGGTACCGTATTATAACGCCGAATGTCTAGTATCGTATTCATCAAAACGGGTTATAGAACAACGATAGATATAGAATATATCGAATATAGGAGTTGACCCAATGCGGGTGTGATATATAAATTATATCAAGTTGGGTGACGACCCGACGAAATAACATACTAGGTAGGGAAGGTCATGAGCCCTCACCCTAGGCCCTGGAAACGTTATGGAATGGTCTAACGTGGGTTCATCGAGATTGTAGTTGTGTGCACGGTCGATGTTATGCTACAGTAAGTTCACGATTCACCGAGATTGTGGTTGTGTGCACGGTCGGTGTTTCGATTTGGTAAGCTTGTAATGGTAAAGTAACTTACAAGGCTTAAAAATAAATGAATAACCCATAGATGCCGAGATTGTGGTTGTGTGCACGGTCGGTAATGGGCTAAGTATATATATATGAGCAAATAGTTTATAAATTTAACTATGTTGCAACGGTTTTATAATTGAACCGAGTGACGGTGAGGGGTTACGGTAGAACTCACTGAGATATGTTATCTTACCCTATCATTATTGTGGTTTTCACAGAGAAACGGGGTAAGAGGAAGACAATGCAGCACGGGTAGGTGACGTGCTTATGGAGATGCCGAAAACTAGTAGTCTTGAGTTTCCAATTTTGTTTCTCTTGTTATTTTCCGTTATGGTTATGTAACTTGTATCGGATATGAGTTGTATAAACCTTTTCCGCTTCTCTGGTTATGATATTGAACAATAGACTTTGTATTCCTTTTTAAGTTGAGAACCAAGCAGAAGTTTATGGACTTCGAGACAGGTTGATCCGAGACATTGTGTCTTATTATCGGAAAAATTTAGTACGTTCAATATCTAAACAGGGATTGTGTCCTCTGATTGTTGACACAGATGTGCATCTTAGTGCATCTACATGTTAGAAATACTGGGGTGTTATACTTTCTATTTATCATTTTATTATTTTTTGCATCGATAACGATAGACTAAAATAATATCAACAACGAAATAAAATAAAACGAGCATCAAACAATCGTTGTACAAGAGTGCCAAAGACACGCGCGTTTAGAACAATATGTGACGCAATAAGAATTTTTGGATTTTAATTGATCTTTTAATTGATCGGACAAAATTAGGGTATGACAGTTAAACATTCTGTTGTTTTCGTTTTGTCATTACTTTTTTTCCTCTCCTTTTATCATATACTGGGGTTTCTTTTTTTCTTTTTTACAAAAATGGTCTTTGTTCTTTATCTTATTTTCTAGTTTTATTTTATTTTAGGGGTTGATAGCCAATTTTAGAGTAAATAAAATGTCTTAATTTATTCCGTAAAAAAATGTATTAATTTATACGGTTATATTTCCACAATTTAAATTATCAATTTAATTTTATTAAACAAATAATCCATTTAAGCTATTCGAATAGTATTTTCAAAGGAGCTTGAATTTTTAGTCCATATTATTTTGTTCCTATTATGTTGCCTAACAATTTATTTCATTAAGATTCAAAAAAAGAAAGCTAAAAATATATATTGAATCAGACATTAAAAATTCAGTTTATTTTTTTATATTATAGGGCCTCAATCCAGAGTTCGCTTTAGGCCTCCATATATGTTGGGCCGGCCCTGGATATATTATTCCATATCATCTTTTTTTTTTGGTTTAGGGGTCTTTGACCCCCTCCGATATTCATGGGAAATGGGCCATGAATAATCCGGAGATCAGTCGGGAGGTAAGTAAAGTCTGTCTCCAATTGGTTCCATCGCGTTTGAATGAGATGGTTTGGGTTTCTTCCAGCTTAACCAAGGTCTTGGTTTGATAACATCAAAAAAATTGTGTCCTAGCTAAAAATTTTGATCTAAAGGTTTTTGACCTCAGTCTGGTGTCTAGGGGGAATAAGCATTAACTAATCTAGAATTCCCCCAAGAGGTAAGTAAAACCTATGTAATCAAATATGAAGCTCAACAAGTGCTTCCAATAGCCTAAGAGACCCTCTTTCAAATATTATTAAGGTTCAGTTTGGTAAAAAAATAACGGATAACAGATAAGTTGATAGCAGATATACTAGCATTTAAAGCGTTTGGTAAAATTACCGGTTGAATTAGCTTATAAATATAAAATTACATAAATGAACATTTATAATTAATGCTTAAAAAGGTGAGAGAATATTCATTTATCGGATGATAATGATGAATTTGATTTAAAATCATTAGGGTAAAAATGAGAAGAAAAATTGAAATGTTATAAAATATAAGCTCGATTTCAAAGAGTGTTTCAAAAAACGTATAAACTAGTCAAAAAATATTATAAGCTAATCATACCAAACAATAACAAAGGGTTTATAAGCTAATAGTTTGACCTTCACAAACAAAGTGGATTAGCATTTAACACGATTCTTTATCGTACAAAGAGGATAAATCTTAATTATGATTAATTATGTTATTTAAGTATTTTAGTTTTGAGTTGTATCGGTAAAATAAGAGGTTAAGTAACAAAAAATTTGAAATATTTTTGGGTAAACAATCATTTTGGTCCTTGAAAATGAGAGGCACTATCATTATAGTCTTTGAATATATCAAAATTGCAAACACGTCTCTGAGTGTCTCTTTTTTAATAATTTTAGGGATTAAATTGACCAATAAAAAACACATTTGAGGACCAAAATGATTTACTAAAGATACACTTAGAGATGTATTTGCAATTTTGATATATTTAGGGACTATAATGACATCGCCACGTACATTTATGGACAAAAATGATTGTTTACCCTAAACTTCCCAAAGGAATGATAGAAAGGACCAATTTGCAAATTAGCTAAATGAAAAACGCAAATAAGGGTTATACAAATAAAATAACGATCAACTCCCAGGGCGATGACGATATCCAGAAAGTTCTGCAGTTTGGACATAGCGTTCCTGCGTCACCCTTCGTTTCATTAATTCCTCAACGACAACCTGAAGTGAAGGTATTTCCATCACCATTATCCTACCTTCTAGCTTTTAACTTTCTATTCTTCTCAAGTTTTGATAATTTGCTCCATTGCTAGGGTTATATTCAAGTTCAACGTAGCTGTCGACATTTAAGCAACGATGCCTCGGTACTGTAACTGTGTTCTTGAAGAAAAATAAAAATCACAAATCTTTATTTCAGCTTTCATCGAATCGATCACATTCAATTCCTTTTTGTATTGCAGGTACTACTGTGACTACTGCGACACCTACTTGACTCACGATTCTGTAAGTTCTTTCCCTTACAAATCGCCACTTATGTTCCCTTTCAATTTTATTTCATTCTTATATACCATATTCGAACCTTATTTGTTTCTCTTTAGTTGCATAATAATGTCAATGTACATGTTGCTAACTTTCTTTGTGTCCTATTGTAGCCATCGGTTAGAAAACAGCATAATTCAGGTTACAAGCACAAGGTGCTGTTAAATTTTCTTTTCTCACTTTTTAAAATTAATTAATGGCACTGTGATGTGATCTAAGCCAAATTTGTGACATTTGATATATGTTTGTGGCTTCAGGCAAATGTGAGGTCCTACTACCAGCAATTTGAAGAGCAACAAACCCAAAGTTTAATTGATCAAAGAATCAAAGAACATCTTGGCCAAGCTGCGGCATTTCAACAAGTTGGTGTGCCTTTTAATCATCTAATGGTTCAGAGACCAACTCTCCCCCCTATATTGCCACCCCCAAGATTGCCTATTCCTGGAAGTCAACCACTAATTCCGGGTCTCAGACCCCTCTTGCCTAGACCCTTTCCTGGGACACAAGGTGAATTTTCTTTTTGGCTTTTCTCTATTATAGAAACTGTTAGTTGCATGAAAAGAAAATTGTAGTTGACGACTTGACGTGTATGTTTATATCTATGAAGCACCGGCATGAAGACACATGTTTTAATCTGAAAAATAGAAGTAATTGAAGTGTCAGTGTCCACCATGACACATTTTGGACAACGGACACGTCTTCAACCTGAATTTTCGGCGCTACATTGGTCTTTATCTGTTTCTTTGGTTAGAATTTTTGGTTTAAGTAGCAGTAACCTTCTGTCTTTTGCTAAGAGTTCTGGAAAATTGGGTAGCCAAGTTCAAGTATTAAAAAGCAGTCCCTTTGTTTGTTTCTAGCATATTTAATGTAAGTGGTTTTCAATTGGAGTTTACAGGATATGTTTCTGCACCTAACATGGGACAATTGGTACCTCCACCTGGTGCCCCTCAGGTACCAGGTCAACTGAATGCCTTACCGAGGCCCCCTTTGTTAGCTCCCCCGCCAACAGTTCCTGGAAGCACTGCAACACCAGCTTCTAATGGTGCTCCTTCTATGGCATCATCAGCTATGTATCAATCCAATCTACCACCACCATCGGCTGGAGGTTATGATAATTACAATGCCAATGCTCAAGCACCTGAGGGCAATCACCAGCCTGGTCAAACTGGTATCTTATATTGAATTTTACATTAATACTATAAGGTAAGATAAGATGCTACACTTCTTCAATAAAAGCACAGTATTTGCATTGTAGTGATTCAAAGCATCCATCAAATTCAACTAATCAACATTCTCTTCTGTTTTTATTTATTTCCCTTGCTATGCAGTTTTCTCTGCATAATGCTAATATCATTGTTGGAGTCTAATGACTAGAGCTACTTGTTCTCGTACCGTCAGCTGTAGATCAAGTGAGGACTCTCTGAAACAATTCAGAGCAATCATGATGTACTTGAGTTATTTGTATGTAGCATGTCAAGCAGCTTGAATGCGGGAAAAGTTGTATTACCTTTGTGGTCCTGGATGTGAATTTTATATCCAAGTGCTAATTGAGTATGAATTTTCTGACATGGCTTGTTGATAGTTTTCATTTTGCAATTACTTTTTATTTTAATTCATTTAAATCCAAGTTTTATCTGCCATAGACTTAGTTGCTACTATAAGTTTGGGAAATAATTCACACCAAGTGCCATGGAGTATGGACTATGAATCTTTTGGAAGAATTGCATGTACAATTACTTAATTTTGTTTTCCTAAAGTCTGTCGTCAGTGATTATGCATTCCACCCTAGACAAGTACCTTTTACAAAAATGAAGTTCAATAGAATCTTTGAAATTCTGTGAACCACCACCATTCGCTGTTTTCCATAATCTCAAAATTAAGAAAATTTATCCTTTTCGAATTGATATTTTCCACCAATTGTTTGAAAGGACTATGCAGCGCCAAGGCGTACTTGAAGTTCATTTTCATTTCAGCAATGCTTTAGTATTTTGTTTGTATGCTTGAAACCTGGTGCTGAATTAGGCAAGAAAACATTCTCACCAGGCTAAGTTCTATGCAATCTATATTACATGCACAGAAGTAGTGCAATCTATCTATAATCTATAATCTATCTATAATAATATAAACATTTCAGAATGCATCTCCATAAATGCCCACGTGTCATTTTATTATGAGATTGCTAATTAATTCTATTATATGGGCCCACTCATGTAGCAACACATTATTTTGAAAACTTCCAATATACTCTTCATATCAAATTTCTTATTTTGAAAACTTCACAATTAATGCTTACAATAAATCTCCTATTTTGAAAACTTCTAATGTACTCTTCTGATGAAATTTCTCTAATATATGTAGCCTATTTCTCAGTTTTACTGCAAGGAGTATTGCTCCACTGTTCTCCAAAAATGACATCATGCTTGTTTCTCCTTCATTCTCAATAATCACTACTAATGCCTGCAAAAAAATTATATAGTTTATTTGTTGTGGTACTCTTCCCAATACTCTTCCCACCCAACCTCATAGACCCTATGTTCTTGAAATTCTTTCCAATCTCATTTCTAAACCCAACATGCGCTACTTGGAATGAAAATGGTTACATTTATGTTTATTAAAAAATTAACCATCTTTCCTGTTACTTTCATTACATTATTGTTATTTTTTGGATTTTTTTTGGTTATAGGTAAACAAAAGGGATTGAGGAAATTGGTTCATTTCAAGATCAATTTTGTAGGCTGTTTTAGAATGCATTGGACTCTAAATGGTATTCATAATACTACTTGCATTCGAATTGTAATAATTTATGTTTGAAGTTGAAGTTTTAAATTTTGAAATTTTGAAATTTTTAAGTTCAAAGTTTTGTAATATTTAAAAATTTGATTTGAATAAATTGAAATTTTAAATTAAATAAAAATTCAATGTATATACCGGTTTTATTCTTCAAACCATTAAATTCTTATTCAAATGCAAAAATTCCAATTAATTGTCTAAGTAAATACACTGAATACTAAAATTCAAAATTCAAATTGTAGAGACCTTTATATTGAGAGCTTTCAACATATTCATAACAAATATGAGAGTTTTTGCTGCCAATGATTAATAGCTTTACTAATTATTTTTCTTAATATATTGAAATTTTAAATTAAATAAAAATTTGAGTTGCATGTATGGAAGCTTTTTTAATTTTTAAATTTGCAGTATTTGCAATATTAAAAAATTCAAATTATGTTAAATTGAGATTTTAAATTACAAATAAATGTTAAATGAATATACCGCTTTTATTGTTGAGACCATCAATTTCTTATTCAAAGTCCCCCACTGTTGGTTGCCTTGACAATTTCAGCGACATGGAACGTCGGCTCCCGGGTTCGAACCCGGGTGTGGCCAATGATAGTGTGTGTGCGTGGTGTTTTATTTGCCAATTTATCTAAATAGACCAAAAAAAATGCAAAAATTGAAATATAAAATTCCAATTATTAGCCCGAATGATATATTGAATACAAAAATTCAAAATTCCAATGATTAGTCTAAAGGAATACATTGAATACTAAAATTCAAAATTCAATGGTTTGTATTATAAAAAAATACTAATTTAAATTCAAATACAAATAATTAGATATTTTTTTAAATGTAACCAAAAAAATTAGATATTTTTTAAAAGAAAACATATCTCTAACAGATTTTCCAAGGTTTTTATGCTAATGATTCTTGGGTTTAATTTAACTTCCGTTTTTATTCTTAACATTAATTTCATATTCAAAACTTGAAATTCAAATTTAAAAATAAGAAATAACATTTCCAAAATTCTAATTCATTTCATGACGCCTATATAAAGGATCATATCATATGTAAACAATTTCACTCATCAGAAGCATCTGCACTACACAACAAAAAAATATCGAGAAATACATTTTTGTACGTATTCTCATCATATCTTCTAACCACATCATGTTTTTCAGTGTTGTTCATGGGGACCAGATTTTCTCTGTTGCTGTTAGAGTGATTCTCATCAATTATATTTATGTCAATCCAATCATTTAATATATTACAAAAATTTGATTTGTTTCTCAAACAAATATTTGAACAATGTTTAAATATGATAGTTACAAAGGAAAATATTAGACCTACTATAAAAAAAGTAATACTTATTAAATGTTTGAAGGAACGTGCACGAATGAGTTAATGTTATAGTTGAAACATTATCTGAGTCACTTATATTCTCTATACACTATGCATAATACATGTCAACATCATGCAAAGTGATCTGGATTGGGCCACGAGGCCCACTAAGCGAACTGGACCCGAATCAGCCCAATGTCCAGGATTCATGTCCATGACCTTGCATTTCATATTGGGCCACGAGGTCCATGCGCTTAGTTGGACATAGACATTCCCAATTCCTTGGACCCACATCCAAAGCCCAATCCATCAAGCATCGACAGCTCAGATTCATCTGAACAATCCAACGGCTAAGAGCTAGCACAGATATCTCTATAAATACTTGCTTACATAGCCATAAAAGGTACGCATTACCCTCTAGCCTGCATACTCCACGATTCTCTACTGACTTAAGCGTCAGAGTGTCTTTGCAGGTACCCCCCTCTCGCTCAAAACACACAAAGATCCAACCCGGCAGGACCACTACCAACTGCAGTCTCGAATCAACCCAGAAAGACAGTAAGGTACACAACACAAAGTTACGTGAAATTTTAAACGGATACTTATTAAAATTCAAAGAGTAAATAGTTCTGTCACATAAAAATGAAAATTTTATCTGAAAATACAATTTTTATTTTGTTATAAAAGAGAAAGATGTTTGAAAAAACAATATTTTTGAAGGCGTGCGCGTAAACATAGATAAAATAAATGAAAACTAAAAAGCAAAATAAATGGTAGACAAAACAAAAAGGATGATTACATAAAATGCATATATATTAGAGTAATTAAAAGTATATCACATTGAATACTTTAGTTGAAAGTTTTTAAATATATATTAATACTTAGAGTAAACTTTCATTTTAAACAATATACTAATATCTGTCAAACTCATTAAAATTATTATTATACTTTAGTTGAATATTTTTAATATATATTAATACTTATAATAAACTTTCATTTATCATAATTATGTTGTTCAATATACTGTAGTTATATATATTGTCACTAATTAATAATATAAATATGATTATGTACTTTAATTTAGAAAACTTATTTTAAAAAATTGTAATATGATTTTTTTGGTATGCAAAATATTTGTGATGTGTTTGAAATTAATATAACACATATATTTTTTAAAAGAATATATCTAATTTTATTCAGTTTTAATTGATAAAATTAAGTGATTATTTCAAATCATCATAAAGTTTCTTAATTATATTTATGGCTATTTCATATCAGCAATTTTTATATAGATACCAATTTCCTTTTTTGTTAGAAAGTACTATTAAAAATCTTAATTATATTTTTGGCAATCTAATCATTTAATATATTACAAAATTCTAATTCGTTTCTCAAATAAAATATTCGAACAACATTTAAATATGACAATTACAAATGAAAAAATTAGACTTACAATTAAAAAATTATAATTTTTTTGACTGAACTAAAAAATTATAATATATATATATATATATAATAATTATGAAATGTTTGTAGGAAAGTGCACGAAGGATATCCAAGAGGACTTGAATGAATTGGTAGGAGTCTCTTCCAGCTTAACCTAGGTACTGTATTCGAATCCAGCTTTGGGAATGCAACAGTATTAAATCTCTTGAAGGAGAACTTTTTCGCCCATTGTGATTCTACCCGGCTCGAGGGATTAGTCTCTGCAGTTGCGCGCAGAAAATACCAAGTTTATACCAAAAAGTGCACAAATGATTCATGTCCCGGTTGAAACATTGTCAGAGTCACTTATATTCTCTATACACTATGCATAATACATGTCAATATTATTCAAAGTTAAATGAAATTTTAAAAAAAGATTTATTAAAACTAAAAGCGTATATACTTATGTCACTAAAAATGTGAATTTTATTTGAAAAATAATTTTTTATTAGAAAAGAGAAAGACGTTGGAATAAACAATATTGTTGAAGGCGTGCAGATAAATATAGTTACATATATGATAACCTAAGGGCAAAAGAAATGTTAGACTAACCAAAATGATAATTAAATAAAATACATATATTACATGAAAACTAATAATATTTAAATTAGAGTAAAAGTATACCACACGGGATTGAATATTTTACAATAAAGGAAATTAATGTTTAAATCATTAAAATAAATATTAACATTTAGAAATTGAATGTTTTTTTAATACATATTAATACTTAGAAAAAACTTTCATATTAGACAATATGCTAATGTCTGTCTAACTCATTAAATTTAATATTAAACTTTACTTGAATACTTTTATACGTCTGTATGACTTTTTTTTATTGAATACTTATGTTACATGCATCACACGGGTTACATAATTTTCTTTAAGTAAGTTTACTCGGTTAGATTTGAATTAACTGGGTCTAATATGATATTTGGATACTGAGAGTTTAATATCATAACAAAAAATACATCAAACTTTGCTTTAGCCCTGTTTATAAAGTTCATTTTCAGCTATATGATGCCTACTTCTTCTGATCAAAAAGAAAAAAGCTATATGATGCTTACTGGTGTCGGTGTGAAATGAATAGCACATCAACTTGGGAATGGAACGCATACTTTCAGAAAATTTTCCTTTTCCCAAATACCAATCTCAACCAAACTGAAATAATGAAAAATAACGGAGCTTTCAATACGACTTACATGTGAGAATAGCTCGTTTTTACCTTTCCAAATATTCGTATTAATAAAACTGAGATCGTTAATTGTCATCACATGGGCATTTGGTCTAGTGGTATGATTCTCGCTTAGGGTGCGAGAGGTCCCGAGTTCAATTCTCGGAATGCCCCTTTTTCAGTTGTTTTGGATATACTTTTTTCCGAAACTCCCCTTGGTCAAAATAGACTGTCAGCCAATTAGCGTCAAACTTTTTCAGTTGTCTCACCAGTCACCACCTCAAATGCAACATTTCAAGTTTTCAACTCCAGCTAACCCCAATGGCACCAACCTCAGAAGCTTCCTTCAACAGCCTTGTATTTCTTGGTGTGTAAACAGCATCAAACACTACTTCGTATGATCTCAACGCACCCTATGCAACCATCAAACAATGTATGTACAGCATATCAAATCATGCACCTCATTTTATTTTCACAACAATTATTGAGTCTGGGAAAAAAAATAATTTTATTGGACTTTCATTTGAATTTGGTTCCATTCCCACAGAAGATGCATTTGCTAGTATCATCCTACTATCTGGAGAAAATCTATCAAGTTCTTCCCCAGTAATTGACATTATAAGGCCCTAGTAATTGACATATAAGGCCTTTGCTTCCCACTGCAATAGCAATAAGGGGAACCTGACAATGTGTGAGCATCTGAAAAATTGGGACTAAGTGAGTAATATAATTGACATCAATTTTGAGTTTGATAACATCAGCTCCTGTGAATTGCATATCTGCTATCAGATTCCCTAGTTTCTCAGCTGAAGGTTTCCCACCATTGACATAGCTCGATACAATAAATTTGCTGTTGGGATTCTGATTTTTGTATTCGAAAATGTTTATATCAGAAGTCATCTGTAAAGTTTGTTAGAATTGAACACGTGTCAGAACTCTAAAGAAATTAAAGTATAATGAAATGTGATTAAACCATATAATCATTAAATTAACTCAAAGGTTTTTAAGGAAAGAGTTATGGAAAGGGTGAAAACCTTATAATCCACTTCTATAAATTCTGCCTCTAATTCTAGGGCCAGTCTCATTATTTCCAACCATGTATCTTTGCTGTTAGTTTTGCTTATGACACTTGATGATTGGAGTCTGTTAATCACCAATGGAAGTAAACATCAGCTCCAACCCATTTTTAGATTTCAAGTGGTCTTTGCTTTAATTTGGATAAAAAAAAACACATACTTAATGGAGGGTTTATTACCTAAATTTTGGGTGTATGAATATACATTTCTAAAATAAAAAATGTATGAGACATTTATATATTTTATGCACCCAAAACTTAACTAATTCACCTAAATTTATTGAATTAGTGCATGGGTGTGGTCCCTTGAAAATGTAGGAAATCCAAATCCATGAAAGACAGTTGGTTGTAGCTAGACAGATTCCCCCATTGCAGGTGCTGTCTTTTGGTGGCTGTATCAATATATTGTCTTGCGATGGATGCCCAAGTCAAAGGTGTTTCCGGTCATGGTGCTGCTAGTCATGTTATGACCGAGCAGGCTGGGGATTCGAAGGAGACTCTTTGACAACGCTTTGTAATGCTGGTCTTGTTTGGAACAAAAATGGTTAATTTTGTAAAATTGACAATGTTACCTTTGCATCGTCTTTAGTTTGATATGTCCGCATTTTTATTTCGCGCCTTTATTCGTCTTTGTACTTTATCTTGTACCTCGGCTTGTATTGTCGGTTTTGCGTTGCTTTCGTTATTTCCCTTGCTTATACAAATGGCCTTTTGGTTGGTGCCCAAGGGTTGTATGTCAGCTTTCACGTGGTCTACACCTGTCGGGTCTTGTATTAAAATGGCCTTCACTGTGTCAAGCTCGTTGGCTTGTTTGTATGAGCGTGTTAGCTTCGTTTACACATTGAAGGATCTTACACCGTACCGAGCTCGTTGGCTTTGTTCGGTGAGCGCGTTAGCTTCACCTGTACGATGGAAGCTCCCTTTCGGCTTTGCGGAAATAGATTTCTTTGAAACCGAACCGGTGTTCCCAAGGGTGGTGCGTGAGCTCGTCAGCTCTGCTCTCGCCTGTCGGGACTTTGAGTCTTCATTGCCCAAGGGCAACATCGAGACGTTGTTCGGTCTTTGCCTGTCGGGACTTTTTTATTATGGCACATTCTTGTTTATTGAAAGAAATCGGTTCTCTTTATTCAATAATGATGGTGGAGTACATTTGGGACTTTTATATTGCCACATACAAATGATACATTAATTGAAAGATGATGGATGGTGAGAACCCATGATCTTCTTCTTCAGCTGTAATAGAACCGCAGGTTGGCGGCGTTCCAAGATCTAGGAATGTTTTCTCCATTTAATTTCTCCAATTTGAAACTTCCTGGGCCGATGATATCCTTGACCCTAAAGGGACCTTCCCAATTGGCGGACAACTTTCCTGTGGCCCCCACTCGGCTAGACGTTCTGAGTACTAGGTCTCCGGCTTTAAAGTTTCTAGGGGTAACCTTAGAGTCATATCTCTTTGCCACTCGCTGCTTAGCTGTTGCTTCTTTGACTTTGGCAATTTCTCTGACTTCGTCCAAGAGATCTAGATCGGCCCTTTAGTGCGCCTTCATCAGGAATTTTCTCTGTTAGCCTCCTCCTTGGACTAGGCTTCAGCACTTCTACCGGTATCAGAGCGTCGGTCCCATAAGTCAACTGAAAGGGAGTTTCCCTTGTGGAGGACTGGGGGGTAGTATGATAGGACCATAACACTAGAGGCAATTCTTCAACCCAGTCTCCTTTTGCTTCATCTAGTTTTTTCTTGAGGCCGTTCAGAATGACCTTGTTAGCAGCCTCGGCCTGCCCGTTGGTCTGTCGGTGCTCAACCGAGGTAAATGCCTGATATATGTTCCAGGTTTTGCAAAGATCGGCCACGAGCTCGGAGACGAACTGCGTGCCATTGTCGGTGACTATTGTTGCA
This sequence comes from Astragalus membranaceus, assembly GCA_039519185.1. Classification (NCBI taxonomy): domain Eukaryota; kingdom Viridiplantae; phylum Streptophyta; class Magnoliopsida; order Fabales; family Fabaceae; genus Astragalus; species Astragalus membranaceus. Next base: position 127,649,733 of record CM076847.1, on the reverse strand, counting down.
GGAACTCCGAATCGGCATATCAATTTTTTCCAGTAAAACTTCTTCACCTGCTGAGCAGTGATGGTTGCAATTGGTTCTGCTTCGATCCATTTTGAGAAATAATCGACTGCTACCAGTAAATACTTGACCTGACCCGGTGTTGGGGGAAACATGTCGAGGATATCTACGCCCCAGATGGAGAAGGGCCATGTGGAAACGATGGACTGTAAGTTGGCCGGAGGTGCTCTGGGTATAGGTGCATGACGTTGGCATTTGTCACATTTCCTGACGTAATTCATCGAGTCTTTCTACATCTTCGGCCAATAATAGCCGGCCCTTAAGATCTTAGCTGCTAGGGCTTGACCCCCCCACATGACTGCTGCATACTCCTTTGTGTACTTCCTTCAGGATTTCGTTCGCCTTTGAATCTAGGACACATTTGAGGAGCGGTGTAGAAAATCCCCTTTTGTACAGTCCGTCCTCTATTAGGGTATACTTTCTTGCTATCTGAGCTAGCTTCTTCAGCTCTCCTTCTTACAGCTGCAATTGCTTTCCCTGCAAGTAAGCAATAATATTGGTCATCCAGCTTCGAGGCTCTATCTCTGTTGAGAGAACCTGGATTTTATTTATGCTGGGTTCACAAAGTGTTTCCTGAATCACCGAATGGTTGTTTCCAGGTTTCTTTGTACTGGCAAGTTTGGTCAGGATATCCGCCCTGCTATTTTGTTCCCTGGGGACATGTGTTAGTTCAAAGGAGTTGAATTTGGATTTAAGTTCTTGTACCTTATCAAAATATCTGCTGAAGGTCATCTTTGGTGCCGAATGCCTTCGTGACTTGTCCAGTTATGAGCAGGGAGTCACTTCGAGCCTTCAGGTGCTTTACTCCCAGGTCCGCATCTAGTGTCATGCCGGCAATGAGTGCCTCGTACTCCGCCTGGTTGTTGCTAACTTTGAAGTTGAACCGAAGTGATTGCTCAAGGAGAATACCGTCTGGGCCTTCTAAGGTCACTCTGGCCCCACTTCCTCTTTGATTGGGCGAACCATCAACGGACAGGGTCCATACAAACTCGGCTGAGGGTTTACTTTCTGCTTTGGCCTCCACTAGTTAGGCTATAAAGTCAGCCAATGCCTAAGCTTTGATCGGTCCTCTTGGTTCGTATTTGATGTCAAATTCAAATAGTTCTACTGACCAAAAGACCATTCTCCCTGCTAGATCTGGTTTTGAAAGTACTTGGCAAATTGGGAGATCTGTTCTGATTATTATTGGGTGACTCTGGAAGTAGTGCCTGAGCTTCCTTGCTACTAATATGATTGTATATGCTGCTTTTTCAATCTTCTGATACCGCTTCTCTGGTCCTCTCCACATTCGACTGATGTAACAAACAGGAAGTTGGTCCTTCCCATGTTCTTGTACTAAGACTGCACTACATGCATCCCTTGAAATCGCCATATACAGGAGTAGGGGAATGCCTTGCTTCGGGGATGTGAGGATCGGAGGTGCCGCTAGATACTCCCTGATTGCTTGGAGGGCCTTTTCACATTCTTCTAACCACTAGAAGGTGGCATTTTTCTTGAGGAGTTGAAGCATTGGTTTGATCTTATCTGCTGACCGGCCAAGGAAACGAGAGAGTGTCGCTACCTGGCCGGTTAGGATCTGTACTTCTTTGGCCTTGGTGGGGCTTCTGGCTTCAATGATGGCTCGGCACTGTGAAGGGTTGGCCTCAATGCCCCTGTGAGTCAGGACGTATCCCAAGAATTCACCTGCTTGGACTCCAAATGAGCACTTGTCAGGGTTGAGCCGAAGGTCGTGTTTCTCCAAAAGTTTGAATATCTTGGTGAGGTTGTCAATAAGTGCTGGATCATTGGTGGACTTCACGACCATGTCATCTACATACACTTCAATCGTTCTTCCGATCTCTCCTTCGAAGATCCTATCTATCAGACGCTGGTACGTTGCTCCTACGTTCTTGAGGCCGAACGGCATTACCTGATAACAATAGTTAGACCGGCTCGTCATGAAAGTCGTTTCTCTTCATCAATATGGTTCATTCCGATCTGGTTGTAGCTTGAATACGCATCCATGAAACTGAGCAGCTTGTAGCCGGAGGCGTCGTCGACCAGTCCATCGATGCTCGGCAGTGGATAAGAATCCTTCGGACAGGCCCTGTTGAGATCAGTGTAATCTGCGCACATCCTCCAGCTGCCGTTGGATTTTCTCACCATTACAGGATTGGCCAGCCACGTTGGGTACTTCACCTCTCTGATGAATTCAACAACCATCAGTTTGTGTGTCTCCTCCTTTATTGCCTTCGTCTTTTCATATCCCTGATTCCTTTTTTTCTGCGATACAGGCTGGGCAGAAGGATTTAGAGATAATCGATGACATACAAAATTTGGGTTACTACCTGGCATGTCTTGGGGAGACCATGCAAATATGTGGACGTTGTCTGACAAGAGCTTGATGAGCTGATCTTCAATCTCTACTGATAGACCGGTTCCAATCTTTGTTTTCTGATGTTGTGCAGGGCCGATGATTACTTCTTTCAGATCATCTGCTGGCCTCGGTCTTTTCTCTTCTTTGGCTGCATCATACAATCTCGGAGATAAGTCAAGAAAACTGCAATTAGAACCTTTTACCTCAGGTTTTTGGATTGTCTTTACTTTAGCGCTTTCGGCGTAGCACCTACGAGACATCGCCCTGGTCACCTCTTACTGTCCCAACACCTCCATTGGGGAGAGGATACTTTAGGCAAAGATGAGGATATGATATGGCTGCCACTAGTGCGTTGAGGGTCGGTCTGCCTAGCTACTATGATGTTATAAGATGATGTTGCATTGATGACCATGTATCTGAGGACAACTATCTTGGCCGACTCTCCTTCTCCAAAGGTGGTTCTAAGATCGGTGTACCCACGACCTCAACCTGTTCTCCAGAAAACCCTACTAGGGTGCCAGGGTAATCTTTCAGCAGTTCCACCGGCAACTTAAGCTCTTGGAAGCATTTCCAGTACATCACATTGGCGGAGCTTCCTCCGTCTACCAGGACCCGGGCGACCCTGTACCCGCTGGTTGTGATGTGAATGACTATTGGATCATCAGAATGGGGCTGGATTCCGTTGAAATCTTCCACGTCGAAGGATATCTGTGGGTATTCTGTAACAGATACACCAGACTCTTTATTAGTAACAGACATGATAGGAACGCGCATACCTTCTTCTTGCCGATGAAGTGGATCCTCCGCCCGAGAAGCCGTCGGAGATGGTATTTACATCGCCTTTGTTCGCGATCTCGTGCCCGTCTTTCTTAGTTATTTCTTTCCGGGCTCCTCCCCTCTTTGCCACTGGCTTCGGCTGGGGGCTGTTGGCTCGTCTCTTCTTCTGATCCTCTGTTAACACGAACTTTTTAAGTTTCCCTCTCTGGATTAGTTGTTCAATCTGCTGCTTCAGAGTCCAGCAATCATCGGTAGTGTGCCCTTCTGTTTGGTGAAATCTGCAATATGATTGTGGATACTTACCCATGGTTCCGACAAAAGGCGTCGGCCTTTGTATAGTCCCATCACCTAGGACTTCGTGGAGAATGGCCGAAGGCTTGGCCCTGAGCGGAGTGTATGATATCTCCACATTGGGACGTGACTTTCGGTTCCTCGGCCTGCCTCTTTGATCTTGCCTGGCCAAAAACGTTGTTGGTCGACTCGTGCCGATTTCTCTGGTGGCGAGTATGGTCTCCTTGGAGTTTTTATGTCGCGTTCGTCTTTGCTGGCACCAGCCTCTTCTGCTCTATATGTTTTTCTGCGCGAGCTCTTACTTCATCCATGGTCTGAGGTGTTCGAATTGAGAGTGCTTCGAAGAATGTTCTGTTCTTCATGCCCTTCATAAATGCTTTGACGAAAAACTTTTCATCAGGATCTTCCACTAATACAGTTACTTTGTTAAACTGGTCCAGGTACTTCTTGAGGGGCTCGGTCGCTCCTTGCCGAAGATCAAACAGGTCCTCTGAGTGCACCAGCTTCTTCTTATTGGCAGAAAACTGTTGTACGAAGCGTCCAGCGAGGTCATCGAAGCTGGTGATTGAGCGTGCGCCTAAACCTTTGAACCGACTTCAGAGCCAAGTCTGTTAAGGTCCCGGCGAACATCTTGCGGCTGACGGCGTCGTTGCCACCACTTATCATCATCTGGGTCTAGAACGCGTCCACGTGACTTAATGGATCCCCGGTCTCGTTATATGTGTCAATGGATGGCTCGCGAAAACAGGGAGGGATCGCCACCGCTTCGATTGCTTCTGTGAACGATTGGAACGCTCTCTGGGCGTGATTTTGCATCTCCGTTAGTTGTTCCTGTAACTGTACCTCTCTGGCCTCCAGTGCTTGAGAACGCAGGTGTTGCTCTTCGTTTCTTGTGGCTTGCTCTGCATTCTGGTCTTGCAGTGCTCGTACCGCATCAAGTAACTCCAAGATTCTTGGATCGGTATTACTAGTCGAGGGGGTACTCCTCGTGGCCACCATAGTAGAGTGGCAGCTCTAAAGATTCAGTGGGGTAGGAAGAGTTTTACCAGGCCCCACGATGGGCGCCAATGTTCCTAACTATTTCATTAGATCTGGATTTAGCTAGAACACAAGAGAGTAATATCATAGGATAGTACACATAAGTGTAGAGAATGAGAGTGAGATTTATGACTCAAGAATGCGTTGTCCTTCCATTAGCCTCTAAGGGCGATATTTATAATACAATCAGTAATTAGTGCTAGTTATTACAAATATGACCGTTGAGAGATCCTAGGTGAGATTATAGGAATTTCCTGTATAGCTGGCTTGCTTTGGGCGTCTGGCCGGCCAAGTGATGAGGTCGGGCTATGAGGCGCAGAGAGAAGTCCCTCAGTTCTGTGGAGTCCCTCGGTTCTGAAGTTGAACGTGGCCGTCCCAGACACCTCGCCCTGTCTACTCGGGAAACAGTCGTGCCTGACTATGATGAAGTGTATGGACGATCCATCCAGAGTGGTCGGCTCGGCTGTTAACACTATGCTAGCAATTTGACAAAAATAGTCCACTTAAGAGCTTGCCTAAGTGTCCTAATTTGGGGGCAAAATTGTCAATTAATTGCAAAAGGACAAAAAAGTGGTAGCTTTTTTGTCTTCCAACTTTTGTCATTTTCTTACTTTCTCTTTCTCTCTTTTTTTCTCTTTCCCATTTTTTTTGATTTCCTTGTATAGCTGGCTTGCTTCGGGCGTCTGGCCGGGCTATGAGGCGCAGAGAGAAATCCCTCGGTTCTATGGAGTCCCTCGGTTCTAAAGTCGAACGTGGCCGTCCCAGACACCTCGCCCTGTCTACTCGGGAAACATTCGTGCCAGCTATGATGGAGTGTATGGCCGATCCATCCAGAGTGGTCGGCTCGGCTCGGCTGTGAACACTATGCTAGCAATTTGACAAAAATAGTCCACTTAAGAGCTTGTCAGGTGTCCTAATTTAGGGGCAAAACTGTCAATTAATTGCAAAAAGACAAAAAAGTTGTAGCTTTTTGTCTTCCAACTTTTGTCATTTTCTTACTTTCTCTTTCTCTCTTCTTCTTTCTCTTTCTCTCTCTTTTTCTCTTTCCCATTTTTTTTGATTAAACATCTTTCTCTTTTCTCTCTCTCTTTCAAAATAATTTTTTTAAAATAATTTAATAATTTCATTTCATTAAAATGGTTAAATTAATATTATGATCTAAAGTTTACTGTTTATTATAATTTGCCTATTAAAACTATTAAAATCATTCAATTTAATCATTAACAATTGTCAAAAAAAATTGAACCACTATTCTAACGGGAGCGGCAACGAGAGACAGACAATAGGATTAGCAACGGGAGCGGCAATGGGAGCACTAACGAGAGCGTCAATGAGAGAGGCAACAGAAGAGCAGCAACGGGAGCGACGATGAGAGCGGCAACGAGAGTGCATATCTTATGTTATATGACATAACATCTTACGAATAGCTTACAAATTACTAACTATCTATCTTTATGTAGACTAATAACATGTCAAAATGTCATTCAAATGTATAGATTACTAAACTTATTATAATTTCAATACTATTATGACTTCGTAGCACGGGTAAAATACTAGTATACTACTAATAATTTGGGGAACCAACATGTGCATATGACCACACTTTTCTAGGCCAAATTCCAAAGACACAATAATATTTCTACATCGATCAAATGATGAATATCCTTTCTTCGAAATTATTGAAATTTGAAACAATGGTCCACAATGACGATGAAATGAATGGTCACCAAAGAGATACTGGTTATTTGGTAAAGATGTTGAATATTCTTTCTCGTGATATTCGAGAATTGTTTTACCGTGACAAATAGCATTGTTCAATATAAAGTTACATTGTAACCATTGGTTTGGGTGGAATTTTGAGTTTTCAAAATCAACTTTTTATTGAGGAAATTAAAAGGGTAAAACTTAGTAGAACTAGTGATTATACATACAGTTGAATTTTCATTGAAGATCAATACCAATTAGAACTGTATATAATTAAGTTTGGTCCTAAATAGAATTGATTTCCAGGCAAATTTTTTTTTTTAATTTTTTTCATGATTAGATTTATATTGAGTATGATACTCATAGTAATTGCATTTCTAAAGTAATTCTAATTTATCATTTTAATAAAAAAAATTATTTTTAAAGTCAATATCAAATACTGATTTGAAAGAGTCAATTTTTTTATTTTAACTTTTAAAATTAATTTTTTAAAAATATATATTTGTGTGTAAAAAAAATCATTTAATTTAAAGGTAATTTTTTTTTGCAAGTAGTAGCATTTAAAGGTAAATTTTGATAATAGAATAATATGTTTATGGTTAACACACATACACACACAATCTCACTGTGTTTTCGCGCGTGCGCACACACACACAATCTCACTGTGTTTTCGCACACGCACACGCACACGCGCGCACGCACACACGCACACGCGCACGCGCACGCACACGCGCACGCACACACACACACACAATCAGAATAATGAAGCTGAGAAACTTGTGATTGTATTCCAACTAAGCAGAGAACTGTTACAGTCAACAATATATGGTTTGGTAAATCCCAACTAACTCAGCAACAACCTGCTGACATGGCCAGTTGACTAATTGACTCAAAATGAAAATTACATCATATATCTATCTGCCACATAAGCAATGACTTAATGACTCAGCGGCTGGGTCTGCACCTATATACTACCACTTATGCTACTGGTTTATTTCACTTATACTTTAGTAAAAAACAACAAATAGAACCAATGAATATTCCATTGAACAAATGGATTACTTCTCTACACACCCCTTTAATCCATGTTGGTCAATGACAGCATCCCAATCCTCTTCTTCAAGCCTTCAAATCTCGCCCTCTTCAATGGTTTGTAAGAATGTCAGCTAGTTGCAACTCTGTCTTGCAATGTTCCAGCTGTAGCTTCTCTTTTGTAACTTGGTCACGAAGAAAATGATACTTCCTCTCTATATGTTTGCTTCTTCCATGTGACATAGGATGCTTGGCTAGATCAATTGTTGACTTATTATCAATAAGCAGCTTCATAGCACTCTGTTTGATCAGCCTCAATTCAGTAAGTAACACTCCAAGCCATTCAGCTTGGGATGCAGAAAAATTCCCCTTTTGGTTGTCACAAACTCCAACCCAAGGAAATGGGAGAGGTTTTCAAGATCAGACATTTCAAACTCTCTCATCATGTCAGTCTTGAATTTAGCCATCTCTTTCTCATCAGAACCAGTTAAAAAAGATCATCTACATACAAGCACAGCAGCAGTATCTTGCTTGTAGTGACTTGTTTAGCATACAAGCCATGTTCTGATGTACACTTGACAAAGTGTAGTTGAGTTAGAAACCCATCTATCTTCTGTTCCATGCTCTAGGGGCTTGTTTCAACCCATTGAGTGCCTTCCATAACCTGTACACCTTGTCCTCTTGGCCCTTCTTCTCAAAACCTGGTGGCTGACCAACATAGACTTCTTCCTTAAGTGGTCCATTGAGGAAAGCAGATTTTACATCAAGCTGATATGCTGACCAGCTATAGTAAGCTGCTACTGCTGCCACCAATCTCATTGTTTCCCGTCTTGCCACTAGTGCATAGATTTCATTGAAATCTAAGCCATATCTTTGCAAGAAACCCCTTGCTACTAGCCTTGCCTTGTACTTGGCTACTTCACCAGTGGGCTTCATCTTCACCTTGAAGACCCACTTCACATCAATAGATTTCTTATCCTCTGGTTTCTCCACCAATTCCCAAGTTTTGTTCCTTTCAATTGACTGCAACTCTTCCCTCATAGCTGCAAGCCAGTTTGGATCAGCTAAGGCTTGACTCAAGTCCTTAGGTTCAACCTCTGCCAGCATGGCTTGCTCAAGTAAATCACCATCAACATTTACAACAGAGTCTGGAAACAAATCATACTCACTCAACCTAGTTGATTGAGTTCTGGTTCTGGTTGATCTTCTCACAGGTTGATCATCAATGGCTTCTACACTTGGCTCATCACTTTCAAACTCAAGTGAGATAGTTCCTGTGTTAACATTTCCTTCTGCAGCAATTGATTCCACATGATTGGCTTTCCAATCCCACCCCTTTCCTACTTCAAACACAACATCTCTGCTTATTATCACTTTCCTTTCAGCTGGATCAAACAGTTTGTAAGCACCAGTTGAATGATAGCCTACTAGGATCATTGGTTGGCTTCTATCATCCAATTTCTTCCTAGTTTGCTCAGGCACATGCCTGAAACACAGAGCACCGAACATTCTGAAGTGTTTAACAGAAGGTTTCTTACCATTCCATGCTTCAAATGGAGTCACATTCAACAATCTTTTGGTTGGACACCTGTTTAATATGTAGACTGCAGTTGAAACTGCTTCAGCCCAGAATTGATGAGGAACACTCTTGGCTTTCAACATACTTCTAGCCATATTTAAAACACTTCTATTTCTTCTCTCAGCAACACCATTATGCTGAGGTGTATAGGGAGCAATCACCTCATGCTCTATTCCCTCATCTTCACAAATTTTTTCAAATTCAGTGGATTTGTATTCTCCACCACCATCAGTTCTCAGCACACTGATATCACAACCAGATTGTTTTTCTACCATAATTTTGAATCTTTTGAAGGTATTAAGAACATCATTCTTCTTCTCAATAACATAGATCCACACAAATCTAGTGAATTCATCAATAAAAGATACAAAATAGTTGTTACCTCCAAGAGATTTTCTTTCAAAGGGACCAGACACATCTGAGTGTACAATCAGCAGCTTCCTCACTGATTTTGATGGCAATTCTGACTTGAATGACTTCTTTGCTTGCTTTTCTCTACAACAGTCACTACACACTTCATTAGGCACCATGATCTTTGGCAAACCATGCACCATGCCTTTTGAATTTAGCAAGCTCAGGCTCTTGAAATCAAGATGACCAAACTTGTGATGCCACTTCCAGGTTTCACTAGGAATTGTTGCTGCTAAGCACTTCTGTTCTATCACCTCAATTCCTATCTTAAAGGTTTTATTGCTTGACAAAGGAGCCTTTAAGATCAGTTTGCTGCTTTCATCATACACTTTCAACTCTCTATCCTCCATCTTCATAGAGTAATTCTTCTCTAGTAGCTGACCAAGGCTGATCAAGTTACTCTTTAGATTTGGCACATACAGCACATCATTAATTATTGATTCTTGGCCATCTTTTCTCTGAATCAGTACCTTCCCAATCCTTTCAGATACAACTACTCTATTATCACCAAACTTAATCCTTCTCTTCACTGTTGCGTCAAGTGTAAGGAACCACTCCTTGTTCCCTGACATGTGATTGGAACAGCCAGTGTCTAAGTACCACAACTTAGACTCAGGACAGTCCATATCTGTTATAGCCATCAATATCACATCATCAGAATCTGTATCATCAGTTCTAGCAAATTGTACCTCATCGTTCCCTTCACCATTGGCATATTTGCTTGATGTACACTCATCAGTAAAATGTCCAAACCTGTCACAATTGTAACACTATATTTTTCTTGTTGAATTTCTTCTTCTGTCCCTGTTGCTTATTTTTCCAGGCCTCCTTCTTCTTTTGATAGTCACTAGAGTTACTTTCTGGTTTCTTACTTGAACCTGCACCACTATTGTTATTCCAATTCCCCTTTCGATCGGTAGCTTTATTTCGTTGTGTATGCACTTTATATAATGTTGTGTTGTGGTAGTGTATGACTTTTTTAAGATGTATGACTTTTTTAAATCTCATTTGTGCCTTGTGCTTTTCTAGATTTCAAACTTATTGATTTAAAATTTATTAACTTTTTCTTAATATCTGATCTTCTTAAGCACGGTGATGAGGCTAGTTCCAATAAAGCACCAAACATAGACGAGGTCGACAACCAAAGCTCCAGACTGTCATAACCCCTCAAATGGAGAGTTTTGATTTTTTTGGTCCTTAAGCACGACAGGTTCGAAAGAGTTAATATGCATTGTCAATCTCTGGTCCTAATCCCAGATTAATCTCCCATCGTTTGATTAATCTAATTGTTGTTATCATTTCCGTATAGGGAGGTTTGTGCGAGATGATCCAAATTTTAATTATTCGGTATTTACGTAATTTATCAAATATAGTAATTATTCAAAATAGATCACAATTTAATAATCAAATATACGGTATTTAAAATTTATAATTATATAAATTATATAAATTTAAAATTTTCTAATTAAATTATCATAACTATATTTTGGAGTAAATACCTAAAATTGTCTCGATAAAAAACACAACACTATGTTTAGCCATTCAAAATAATTCAAAATAATTAAAGCCCAAAATAGCACTTGAAAATTACAAATACATGACATGTTTGTTTTTTGATCTCTACAAACGGACATACTTCTTCCATCCTAACGAACACATCATCCATCCATCTAAGAAAACACACACACTTGTTTATAGTTCTCATGGATTATTTTTTGACTTCATTTTTTTACGAGACTATCCATTTTTTGTTGAAGACATTTTTGGCATTTTCTCTTTTTTATACTTCCTCATTTTCCTTTTTTAATTACGGATAATTGAAAAATTGTTAGCATATAACATAAAATAATTATAAATAGACAATTTTGTCTTGAAAATGCAAAATAGCAGATTATATTATTTATCAACCATAAAATTCCAAATAGGTAGCTCATTTGGCGAGCTAATGGATATCGAAGGAGTGCACCAAAAGAGTGCAAGAAGAAGGTCTTGGTTCAAACCCCGGAAACTAACATTCCTCCACCCCCACTAATATTGCTTATAAAAAAAAACATAAAATAAAAAAAGTTTTTTTAAAAGGTAAAAATTTTAATAAAAACCATAAAATTATTATGCATATTGTTAAGTATTATCTCTCGACGTTTTTATAAGGTATAATATTCAAGTGACATTATATTTTTTTCTATATTTTTATATTTAATTTTATTCTATTTGAAGATCAATAAAATTATTACTATTTTTTTGATCAAAAAATAATATAATTACTATTAGAGGTAATTCAACATAAATAAATAAAAAAATTAATATTAATATTACTATATAATAGAACTTAGGAGGAGTAAGAAACAGAAAGGATAAGAAAAGAAGAAAAAGAACAAGTAGTAGACATCACGTTGTGGCGCGGCAACTGTGAACTCAACTCTTCTGCTTCTCTTTCTCTCAATTCTCAATCTCCCTTCGTCTCTCTCTGTCTCTCAATGGCGGTTGCACTATCAAGCTACTCTTCCTTATTCCCCGTGCTTCCCTCCACTGTGAAACATCGCTACTTACAGAGACACACATACAACAGACCCATCATTTCTATCCGTTGCAGCCGTACGCCTTCCGTTCCAGACCCGAAATTCAATCGTCAGGTAATTCAATTTGACTCTTTTCCCTCACCTTATTTTCGAGTTTACTTTTCGAAATTCACCGCTTCGGTGTCCTGGTTTTGAAAAGTCGTAAATTGTTTTTTGTTTCAACTTCTGATTTTTAGCATTAAGTCCAGGATTATGATTTAGAGACATAATAATAAGCCTCTTAACAGTGAAATTTTCATATATATTTTTTCTGTGTCGAAATTTCAGAACGAAAGTGTATTGCAGAAGAAGCAGTTGGAGCCATCGAAAGATGAAAGGCCCAAACCAACTCCTTACAAGTCTTCTGGAATTCCTAAGAAAGATAAGGACTTTGTGGTCGACTTCAAGGATTACCAGGTACCCAAACTACATGACACTTTTTTAGGGGATATTAAGCTGACATGGTAATATAAATTTGTAACATGGTTTGCGTTTGTTTCAAAATTTGGAGGTGCTATTGTGGCAAATGACTTAAGTCCTACCTTAGAGATGTGCATTGAATTGGTTGTTGGCATATAATAACTAAGATTTCACTACTGAGTTTGGATGGAGGATTCATCCCTCCCCTTCAAACTCTAGTCACACCCTGAGAAAACGAACTCGGGGCTATCTTTTCGAGCCATGTTATTCGGCCTATTACATTTGTCTTGAACAAGTTAGGTTTAGGGTTCTTCGAGTGTTGTGTGCAACTTTAATCACCATCTTGGTTTCTGGAAAATTGTTGGAAGTGGAAAGCAGAATTTGCGGTTGTGCTGCATATCTTTCTTTTTATAGACAATTTTTTATGGCCAGTAACTACTTTGGATTTGAACACGACCTCCTTTTTTTAACTTCTTCATGTCCCTTAACTCGCCAACTCAGCTACTTTTATGGCAAAGTTTATATCAATAAGGGAGTACTAGAGGTATTCCAATTTCTAACCCATTATACAATCAATTGGTCTTAAAAAGGTAGAACACGGGTAACACCGCACCCAACAGAATACTCTGGTTGTACTGACCAATGAGAGTTGGCTCCACTGGGAGGAATAAACACCATTGACAAGTAGGTGTCTTTGGTTTGATTCCCAGTGCTTGTGTTGTGACATGCATTCTGACCTTGGAGTGGAGCAACCTCTACTGGTCTACAAACAATCATTGATATAGAGCCAGTTAGTATAAACTTTTCTAAAGCATTTATATGAAAAATAAAGTTAATATAATTTTGCAATAACTATGAGTATTCTAACTAATAGCTCTTTATAAATTGAAATCAACCCTTGAACCAGTTTTTTTAAAAGCTCCCTCACTTATCTATAAGCATTCGTGAACTTAAAAGAACTTTTTTATAAGGTAGGAATTTAATGCTTGTTCCAGTTGAAAATTTTCTATTAGCCCAAATGATTATTTCTCTGTCATGCTTCTCTCCGCCTCTTCAAATAGTTATGATTGATGTCAGGTTGAATCAAGTGATTTGCAAGGTTCAGCTTTCCTCAATGCTGTTGTGAAGGTAAAGTTTAACTCATCTTATTCCTGCTTTTGAATTATTTTTATTTTGTCTTGGTAGCCTTGAAGGGTTGCACCTCAAATTTCAAAGTCCAAACACAAAATTACTTTATTTCATGCCTCTATTCTATCTGGAATCTATATTTGTGTTCTGGCTGGTTTGTGTCCTTGATGGATCTTTCATGGCATGTCTCTAGGTTGTCTAATGATTTCAAGTTCAAAATTATTGATTATATCTGAATCCGCAGTTGTTTCACACTAATAGGATTTCATACCTCACCATTTGTTAAATAGACTCTTTTCTGTAATGTGTAGGACTGATGCATAGAGTATCGAATCGAATACGATACAAATCCGATACGGCGATACAGCGCTCCTTGAAAAATATTGGATACAATACGTCTAGGATTCATTTATAAAGAAAATAAAAAGCTCACAAAATAATAAAAAATACAGACACACATAGACCCAACGAAACGGAGGCTAGCACAGAAAAATAGAGAAATGCAAAGAAACTAGCTAGTCACATCACCCTTGAAAAATAGAGACTTGTGATAGTTGTTTTCTCTCTTTTGTTTGTACGACTCATGTTACCTTTGTTACGCTTTTCTCTCTCTCTCTCTCGCAATTATACGACGTATCGAAGGCATCCTCAAGACGTATTAGAACTTTATTTCTTAAAAAAATAAAAAAATATTTCAATACTCATCCGACACGTACTGATGACACGGATACGGCAACCAAAGTCACGTATCAGTGCATCAATATAGTTTTACTCTTTACGGTGCCTTAAAGCAATGTCTTCTTCTTTTCAACATCGAGCAATCACCATCTTATTATTTTTATATAATGTTGCTGCCTTACACGTTTGCATTGCTCTTATACACATTTTCTCTTTTTTAAAATATCTTGTTACTATAACATCTTTAGGTTTACTGCACGCATACTGCCCCAGATTATTCACTACCCTGGCAAAAACAAAGACAGTTCACAAGTACTGGAAGGCAAGATTTTAAATACCTTAACTGCAGAATAGTATGAATCCCTATCTCATAGACTTACAGGCCGCATCTTGTGCAGTGCATTTATTATCGGAGGTAGGAAACTGTTAACCAATGCACATTGTGTGGAGCACGATACACAGGTAATTTAGTGAATGTCATTTTCTGAATATATTGTAGATTTTGTAATATAGGTTATTAAGGTTCTTAGAAATGTCTTCAAAATGGATCTTATTTATGAAATAACGAACCAAAGGTGGAAGATAGAAGAAATTTCCTGATAGTTCAGATTGAAGAAAATAAAAAATCATAGAAGACAATTAGTAGAAGTTGTCTTTGTTAGATTATTGACAGAGGCTTTATTGTGCTGAGTGTTATCTCATTACAAATTTGTACATCTAAGCTATAAATAGCATGCCCAATAAGACTAAAACTTTATATTGGTATTCCTTTGATGTTTCTACTCTATCCATTTAATTGTAAGGTCTGGTGTGTAAAGCAATTTATAAATTTTTTGGGATGATTGCAGGTTAAAGTCAAGAGAAGAGGGGATGATTCCAAATATGTGGCTAAGGTGCGTCTCCCATGAAGGAAGTGTCCTTGTTTTTTCTTATGAGTTATCTATCAAACTTCGTGTGACAAGAACAATTTTCTTAATATATCCGTCTGAGTAGGATTTATTCAATTAACGTTAATTGTACACGAGGATTAGGATAAATTATATAAAAAGTTTGTTTGTAAAAATTTAAGTGCAGAGAAATGTTGATAGCTATAGCCTATAGGGCACACTTGTAAGGTCTTATAGCATGCTTAAGATTCTCAATGAATAAACTGTAGAGTGCATGGTTAAAAATAGGTTATAAATGGTAGAAACCCAGTTGCAACTTGGAAGGATTGGGCATTTTCTGATAGGTGAATGTCCTATCAGAAGTAGAAGTCAATTTTCTAAAGGAAAATACCAAAAATGAATGAATTGCCCCTATGTAAACCACCCCTGCACTTTTTACTAGAATTCCCTTTTCTCTCGCCTCAAACTAACTTCCATTTCCCACACCTCCCCTTAACTAATGCCCCTTTTTAGCTCTCCATGTGTAAACCTTTTGGGTGTTGGTATTGGGTTCGATATGCAAATCCCCAATACTATCACTTTCGTTGTAAGTTTATGGGCAATTATTGTGATTCGGCTATTGTAAACTGCAGTGATGCTTTTCAATAACAATATTATATATTAAATGGTTTGTATCTTTTGATGATTCAAATCAGTTGTTCCGGGAATATTTAGTTGATTCATTTGTCTGATCATTTTTAACTTATGATGATATGGAAAAATGGAAGCATTTGTAAGTAAAACTTATGCTATTAATATATGGCATATATTTGATATATCTCAACATTATATATAAGTGAAGTATAAATATAGTGTATTAACCATTCCATTTTTTTTTGACCAAATGATAGCATTCAACTGACAAGGGAAGACTCTTAGACAGTGGTAGTATTTTTAGCACATGTCAATATATTTACTTTGTTCTCACTGATGTAATGTACAGGTTTTAGCCAGAGCTGTTGGATGTGATTTAGCTTTGCTTTCAGTAGAAAGTGAGGAGTTTTGGAGAGATGTGGAGCCTCTTAGATTTGGGCGTTTGCCACATCTTCAGGTTAAAACTCGTCACTATTTCATCTTTTTGGTAATTCTTCATTTTAATCTTCCATAAAGAAGTGAGAAACTGAATTGTTATTGAAGTCAAAGTGAACTGAATAATTGATGTATGAACACTCCCTGAGGGTGTCAGATACATGATGATAGCTGTACTTTCTTTCTAGCTATTAAAGTGTTTAAAATTTGCGACCCTGTTTTTGGGCCTCAGTTGTCAGATTGACCAAGCATGTTTGGTCATCAAGTGTTCAAGGAGACACCTTTGTTTGTCCCAGAAGCCCTCAATTGACCTATCCTATGAGCACTATTGCTGGAAATTCATCATGAGTCCCTACGCGCAGTGTTGTGGGGTGAGTTCATTGTGCACCCGGTATCTGGTAGGTCGGACCAATTGACAGGAACTCGAACAAGATGAAATAGAAAACTGTATTAATGATTGAAAAAGAAGAAAAATGTATTACAAGAGGATCTCTCCCGTAACTAATGCTCTCTGCCCATAACCAACTCAATGATTCTCCAAGATACCCCAACTATTCTATTCTCCCCCCTGTATAACAAACTCGCATTTCCTTTTCTCTACCGTAACTAACCCCCTTCTCTAATTTCCCTCTAAGTGGGCCATGGACAATTGGGCCTATGATAAGGAACCCATATATGGACATGAATCATATATATGCTTCGTCTCGAGGGGGAGAGTTGTTTGTAAACATAGTTATTATTGTTTTTCCTTTATTTATTTGATATAATTTCCGTAGATAGTTTAATTGTGATTGATTTTGCTCCTAATCTCGAGAGGTTCCAATCCAATTATACTTTCCTTGTACAATTAGTTGTACAGTTTCATTGTAAAACAAAAATCAATCATTAAGATTATTCAAGTACTTTCAACTAGTTGCTGGAAGGGTAATTTTCCTTCTTTTCTCCTTTTGTACTCCCTCTCCACCACTTCTGCTTGCCAAATATTTGCTGATTTATTTTGATTGTGTACCACACCAACTACCAAGATTATGCGGTTTCAATAAATTTATGAAAAGTGCAAGAAATAATAATTAATTGGGCAATTTTGAAAGTATATACATATATAGTTTATCCTGAATAATTTTTCTTGCGATATATTTATTTTTGCATGGTTTTGGACTATAATTTCTGTATTTTTTTCTAACTTGAAGGATTCTGTAACTGTTGTGGGATATCCTCTTGGAGGAGATACGATTTCAGTCACAAAGGGAGTTGTATCTCGTATAGAGGTTTGATATATTGAATGTGAAATTTACCTTTTAATCTGTTGTGAAATCAATCAATTTTTTATCTGCAATTTTAGTTCTCAGTTGTTGAACAAAAATTGTAATCAGGTTACATCATATGCTCATGGATCGTCTGATTTACTGGGCATTCAAATTGATGCAGCAATAAATCCTGGTTAGTATGTCTAAAATTGGTTTTAATTTTAGTTTCACCTCCTCTCTGGCAAAAAAAATTCCCTAGTACATCTTTCCTTATTCTAAATAGTGTTACTTCCGACCATCATTAAAATAACTTCTTCCTTCTTTATGGAATCATTATATATTGATGTTATAGTGTCATAGACATTACTCATTGTTAAATTTTAGGTAATAGTGGAGGCCCGGCGTTCAATGGACAAGGAGAGTGCATTGGAGTGGCATTTCAGGTAGACTTTATGGTCTGCTGTTAGTTGTTGTTATAATGGTTACCTGGCTTGTATACTTTTCTTGAAAGGCCCGTTTTGTAAGAAATATTATTATACAAAAACTTGCGTTCTTGGACATATTGAAATAATCTTGTTGGGGAGAATGCCTACTTCATTTCTATTAGTTAAGAAATAATATTGCATGTTTTTTTAGATATTAAATCATTAATGACCCTTCATTTAAAAACTTTAGCTTTTGGGAAAGTTGGTTCTTGACATGGTATAACAGGCTCTATTACCAAGTGGTTAGGAGTTTGGTCATTGCCGTTTCCCATTTTTAAATAAAAAAGTCGAACTTTAGAACAAGGTAGGTGGGATTGTACATTGTCTACACTTCAAGTCAAAAGACTTGTGTGATGGGGTGTATTAAGTGTAATGTAAATCCATTCTCATAAGTTTTTACCTAACCATTCAAGCTTTTGGGGGAGTTGGTACTTGCCAGACAATCTTGTGCTAGCTGGTCAGAAATTTCATTTTATTGTCTTTTATTCTGGGTCATTTTCTTAAGGGACAATACTTCTAGGTCTACAGATCTGAAGAGGCTGAGAATATTGGATATGTGATTCCAACAACAGTTGTATCTCATTTTCTGACTGACTACGAAAAGAATGGCAAGTATACTGGTAAGAAACTCTTCTATTATGGTTATATTTGATCTTGGTGCATCACTATGTATGCTTGGGGAGATTTAGTGTTTTGTCTAAAACTCCTTAAATATCATTTTGCCCGAAAATGTCTTACTGATTAAAGCTACATGTCACTAAAAAATAGACTTTAACAATAACAGTTATACTTATATAAGATGAGGTTTAGAATCCTGTGTACATGGCCTTTTACATGCCAATTTGTGTTGACCACCTAAAAATGTTCATCATGTGTGCTTTTCTGTAGCATAAATTAATCTCTTTTCATCTCTGTCTAAAAGAACAGTGATAACAATATCAGTTCACAGCTATGCCAATAGATTGAAATTGGAGTCCAAGTACGTATGGTTTAATGTCCCGTGACTCCTGAAATCTTTTAAAGCCAACTTGTATCGGGGAAAAGTGTATCACTATTCACTATTGTATTTCAGAAAGCATATCATGGGAATCAAACCTCCTAAAAACTTTAATATGCAAACTCTGCCGGTGGTCTAAAGCTGTGTTTTCATTCCTAGGTTTTCCTTGCCTCGGTGTACTTATACAAAAGTTGGAGAATCCTTCTTTGCGTGCATATTTGAAAGTACAGTCTAATGAGGTATGTCTTGGGTTTAAATTTTCAGGGGTTGAAAAGGTTTCTTTTCATACAATAAATTTAGTTATGTTATACATGAAGATTATTTGTTTGAACACTGCAGACGCCAGAATGGCCCCATTAACCACATGTGTTTGTCCTTCTTGTCTTCACACCATATTTGATATTACTTCAACTCTTGTAAACTGTAACGTCTTGATAAATATCATATTCTATTGTTTACATTATCTTGTTAGCTCATCGCATTTGTTGGGCGTTTTTTCTTAGTGTACTTATATTGAAAGTTCTTCGTCTCCCTCTTTTTTATTTTCTTTGTGGTGTTACTATCGGTTTTCTAATGCATACTTGATAAAGATGCAATCTTTAACCACTCTGGTGATTTCTCTTGCCACCATGACTCATTGATGGTGATTTCTTGACTCATATTGATGGTGATTTCTCATCTCATTATGATACGCCATATCAGTGAAGTTTTATTAATTTGAGTACTCTTTTTCCCTCTTTTCCCCACCCTTACTTAAACCCTATAACTTAAACATTAGTTAAATTTATACATGAATTTTGATATTCCATCCTTTCTCTCTTGTACAGGGTGTATTGGTACGTAGAGTTGAACCAACTTCTGATGCAACTAATGTATTAAAAGAGGTATTGTGAATGTTAATTCTGAAGATCTTACATATGCATCCTGCGTTTTGTAGACCAGGCATTAACATTTTGGACAAAACTTGCTTTACAGGGTGATGTGATTGTCAGCTTTGATGGTGTACGTGTTGGAAGTGAAGGAACGGTTCCATACCGATCAAATGAGCGAATTGCCTTCCACTTCCTCATTAGTCAAAAGTAAGGGCTTCTTTCACTTCCAATCGAAATTATAGATATTTAAATCTGCGTTTGATTTATAGTTTATCACATAATTTCAGTGTTGTCATACTAAATGCTAATTTTTTTTATGCCTTCTTCACACAATGGCTATAATTGCAAAATTTCAACGTTGCAATATTGACGTTAAACGCCTTATTTACTTTGCTACTGCTAGCAACTTCCAAACTTTTGCTATATTTAGTGATATAATTCCTACATGAAACTTTGTCGGTACAGTGGATATGATACTTTCACATTGGTTCCACGAAGATATCTTAATGCATTCTATATTGCATATACTCGGATAAGGTGTTTATTTTGTGGCTTCTTATGTTGTCTTATTTGACAATATCATAAAGCAAGTATGAAAGCATTACTTTTTTGGGCCATTGGTCTGCTTCGAATGGAACCCTAGAGTAACAATGTTATACAGATTTGCAGGCGATACTGCTGAACTTGGTATCATTAGAGCTGGGACATTAATGAAAGCTAATGTTGTTTTAAATCCACGAGTTCATTTGGTATGTTATATGTCTTAAAAATTTGGTATCAATCAATTCCATGATTCTGTTGATCCGATTCTCTGTTTTACAATGTTTTTTTTTCCTCTTCAAGGTTCCATATCACAGTGATGAAGGTCAGCCTTCCTACTTAATAATTGCCGGTTTAGTGTTCACACCCCTCTCAGAGGCATTGATTGAGTATGTTGTATTTATTCTTTGTATATGGCTGTTTGTTCTTTTCATTTGTGTTTGTTTTTTCGGTGGGTACTCCTATTTGTGAATTAGTACTTATTTCATCAATTATGAAACTTTTTGCAGGGAGGAACAAGACTGTATAGGGGTAAGTTCTGAATTTGTGTGGGTTAACCTTAAAGCACAAAGCTGGAAAACAATTATTTTGCGATTGAGTTTTTTACTTCTTTTTTCTCCCTTGGTCAGCTAAAATTATTGGCAAAGTCACGTTATTCATTTGCAAGGTTTAAAGGGGAACAGATTGTAATTCTTTCACAGGTTGGTTGCTGAATTTCTTCAAAATTATGTGTATGATGTTTGGTTGTATTCTTGCGATTTCTGCATTACATGTAGCATTTACTTTTTTGTTACCTTGATCATGTGTATGATGTTTGCTCATCTTATTATCCATTGTGACATTCCAATTTATGTAATTTTGTAAAATGTCAAAAATTAAATTTAGAAGATATTTTTGAAATGGTTTATAAAAATTATTTTAATAGTATAAATGTAAAAATACCTGTACTAAAATATTTTATATTGATTATTTCCAAACATCTTATTTAATTTGTAATCAGAGAAATTTAAGCATTATTGAAGAAATTAAGGAAAATAAAAATTTCAAATGATTGAATAGTCTATTAAGAAGTTAATATTGATTTTATTTTGTTCAATAGAAATTTTAAATATATGATATAATATGAAGATGACACGTGATTTCCTGAGAATGGGAATATGAGAGTATGACATGGCCTTGTCAAGGTCAAGAATGTGAACTTGAATTTAATATAAAGAAGTGAATTGATCCTAAGCACGAGCGGATACTAGTCATTCGTTAAACGCTATATGAGAGTATGATCCTAAGCACGAGCGGAATATGAGAGTATGACATGGCCTTGTCAAGGTCATCAATGTTGTAACATGGCCTTGTCAATGGTCCATACCAAAAAAAAATATAAAGAAGTGAATTGATCCAACATTGGTTGCATTTAGCATTTTCTAGTCAGCTGTTTAATTGCTTTTAGTGGTATATTTTGTTTTACTTCTCTTTGATTGACAGGTCTTGGCAAATGAACACAACATAGGTTATGAAGATTTGGGCAATCAGCAGGCAAGTCATTTCCCTTTGTGATTGAATCCCACTGGCTCACTACTTCGCTATGTTTCTCTGAAATTATATTTTTTTTGCAGGTTATAAAGTTTAATGGAGCTCGAATTAAAAACATTCACCATCTTGCATATCTCATTGATTGTAAGTTATTGCTTCATTCAGCTATTGTGCATTTTGATTTTCTTTTGCAACATATCTAAAGCTTGTCTCATCGCTTTGCTTTTGTTCAGCATGCAAGGACAGCTATCTGTGCTTCGAATTTGAAGATAGTTATGTTGCTATTTTGGAAAGAGAAGCTGTTGCTGCTGCTTCATCCTCCATGCTGAGAGACTATGGTATCCCATCTGAAAGATCTTCCGATCTTTTGAAACCATATGTGGATTCACTAGAAGGTGACCAACAAGCAGACCAGGAATATGGTGATAGCCCGATTTCAAATGCTGAAATTGGCTATGATGGATTGCTCTGGGCATAATTATTTTGCACCTGGAGGTGTCAGTGTGAAATTTCTGATGATAACCATATTTGAAGCATATGGTCACAATTTTTGCCAGCAAAAAGTTCAGTAACATTATCACAGCCTATCAGGAGCAACCTTGATGTGAACACATGAATGGTTTTATGCTACCCTGTCGGCATGCCGGAGGCGATGATCCTCTCACACACATTCATATAGAATTGTTTCTGAATAAGGGATAGGACTGTAGGAAAGAGCTCATTGTTTTTTTTTCAGGGTAGTTTTTATTCTTTCCTGTCACACTTCTTGATTTGATAAACCTGAAAGATCTCTTCAGGTTTGATCTCTCAGATCTTTCACCTGCATTCAGGACCGACCCGAAGGCCCAAGTCACTAAGACAGGGGCTTTGGGCCTCATAATTTGTCAACATAAAAGACCTCAAGTTTTTTATTTTTACTTGATATTATTGACCAAGTTCCTTTTGTGAACAAGTTTGTTTGGCTTTAGATGGTATGACACGATGTTTGTAATCTTGTTATGTGGGTTCGAGTCCTACTTTGGGTGATTTTGTCATTACTTTTTGAGCATTTTTGTGTGGTTAAATGACTGAAGTTTATAGACCTCAACTTAAAACTTGCTTTAAGCCTCTGTAGGTGTTGGACCGACCCCACGTGCATTTTGTACTTTTGAGGAAATAATGCACGAGTGATCTACTATGCTTTTGGTGCAGTTAATGTAAAATTTTACAAAACATTTTCTGAAATCCATTGTAGAGTGGTAATCAAATGACCTCCCTCCCAAATGTTTATATTGTGTCCCAAGTTGGGTGGCATTTATCTTAGGAAGGTAGAAAAACTTTCCCACCATGAGAAAATGCTCATTTGACCTTCACTAACCAGTTTACAGGTTTATCATAATTCCGACCCAAATTTATTTGAATTTACTCTTCATCCCAAAATAGGTTTATGAGAAATGAATTACAGAGATTTCTCTCACTACGTTGCCTCTGGATCTTTCCTACTCTTCTCTGCAAGCTATAGCCTATAAATCTTCTTGCGCTTAAATGATTTTCTGCCACTCTTGTTCTTGCATCCTTTGTAATAACCTTTTGAGCTCAGCATCAAACGATTTCCTAACAAGATCATGGAAATAAGTTTGATTGGATACATCCTTCTTCTTAACCACCCAACAAGACCTCCTAAACCCCCCCCCCCCCCCCCCATCAAAAGGAGATGCTCCGTAATATTCCAAAATGATAACATTTGTATTAAAAAACGAAAAAAGATAACATTTCTGGATAACATTTTTAATTAAAAATATGTTTTTTTATACATGTTAAATAAATGCTTCATTTGGTAGTTTTATCTTTCTCAAGACAACGATATTATCATTTATCAGTCTCAAGTCTTAAAATGATTATATAATATTATGTAACGAAAAAGTAACATAAGTGTAAAAATAATTAATTAATTAGAAAAGCTTGGCTGGAATATTTTGGAGATAGACTACAACCCAAGAGTACTTTGATGAGATGGTTGTGGTCTCTTCCAGCACAAACAACATCCTCGTAATAATGTTATGTCCCTTTTAATATGAATTTATGTGCAATAGATAATGATGGCAATGGGTACCCTATGGGCAGGGTACTACAGTGCCCGTACCCGAGCCCGCACATGTCTGGGCAGGGTACTATAGTGTCCATCCCCATACCCTCTAGGCACCAAGTGCCCATGGGCATGCCCATTACCCGCAAAAAATAATAAATAACATAAAAACATTATAATTCAATTTCAAAAAGCCATTGTTTTTTTCCTTATCTACTAATTAAAATATTACACATAATAACATTTAGTGAATTAAAAACATACAAATTATTAGTAGTTTGGATTTAATTTTTTAAAGTTGGATATACTTAAAATTGTAATAATAGTAACTATATATATATATATATATATATATTTATATCTATATATAAATATATATATATATATATATATATATAATATAATATAAACATCCAAAATGTTAATTAGTAGTTAGATTTAGTGTTTTATGAAAAAAAAATCATTTCTTTTTTTTTAAAATTGTCTATAGGTTGTAATATTACTATATATATGCGGGTGCGGGCCTGGAGCGGGCTGGGCACTGTAGTGCCCGTCCCCGAGCCCGCGCTCATGTGTGCGGGTAACTACTCGTCCGTTTGTGGGTAATTTTTGCGGGTACCCTATAGGCATGGACTCAATTGCCATCCCTAGCAATAGATCAACACCATAAGCTTGGATCAATAATAACTCAATAAAAATAATATGGCTCAACATACGGGTTTTTTTACCTACTTAGATGAAATGATAAATAAACACCACGTGCACAGACTAGCACTGCTCACACCTAGGTTCGAATCCGTGAGCCGACGTCTCCATGTCGCCGAAATGCCGAGGCAACCAACAGTGAGGGACTGTGTGACGGTTCCGACTGTAAGGGATAAACCGGAATAGTCATGGACTCGTTCTAGGGACTCCAATGGTGGAATGGTGCCCAGAGAAGATGAATCTAAGATAAATCTAGGATAAGTATTATACTTGAATTGAGAGAATATAAGAGAGAAGGAATTTAATTGTGTAATGATTGATACCTTCATTGATTTCAGCAATTGGTTAAATAACCGTACAATCATTGAGTACAATCATTGCTAGTACACTAATACAATCTTCTAGAAGGTGTAGTACAAAATAAGAGATAAAGAGAAAGCAACTTGTACTATAAACTAGTACTAAAAGTAAAATAACTAGTAAATAGTAAATGGCTCAACACAAAAATAACTAGTAATTTTTGCGGGTACCCTATAGGCATGGACTCAATTGCCATCCCTAGCAATAGATCAACACCATAAGCTTGGATCAATAATAACTCAATAAAAATAATATGGCTCAACATACGGGTTTTTTTTACCTACTTAGATGAAATGATAAATAAACACCACGTGCACAGACTAGCACTGCTCACACCTAGGTTCGAATCCGTGAGCCGACGTCTCCATGTCGCCGATATGCCGAGGCAACCAACAGTGAAGGACTGTGTGACGGTTCCGACTGTAAGGGATAAACCGGAATAGTCATGGACTCGTTCTAGGGACTCCAATGGTGGAATGGTGCCCAGAGAAGATGAATCTAAGATAAATCTAGGATAAGTATTATACTTGAATTGAGAGAATATAAGAGAGAAGGAATTTAATTGTGTAATGATTGATACCTTCATTGATTTCAGCAATTGGTTAAATAACCGTACAATCATTGAGTACAATCATTGCTAGTACACTAATACAATCTTCTAGAAGGTATAGTACAAAATAAGAGATAAAGAGAAAGCAACTTGTACTATAAACTAGTACTAAAAGTAAAATAACTAGTAAATAGTAAATGACCCAATTACTAAGTGACTCAATGAGCAGCAAAGTAAGTAGTAAAGTAGTAACTTCAGCAGAATTACCAAATGACCCTGTCACAATACTCCCCTTATCAAACATTCTTGTCCTCAAGGATGAATACTTCCAAGTACCATGTTTTGGGGGTAAAAAGCCTTCCATTTGATCAAGATCTTAGGAGCTCGAACACTTCCTCTTTGAATCATTTTCCTGTGCAAGACGGCTACATATTTTTCATTGGTGCAAAATAGCCAAAGTCTGGGGGCAGCAGCAGATTTGTGGTTGTTGTCCACCGGCAGTTCATCAGCTCTTGTTCCCACTATTATAGTGCAGTTGCGAATAAGGTGATTAAGCCGAACACTACCACATTCAATTTGCCTCCCTTGCAATATTGCAACATCTAAACAACGACTATATAGAGCCCAAGAATGTTCTTTGTGATTTACAAAAGGTGCACCAAATAACTCATCACCAAGGGATAGAGAAGCCACAAGTTGATTAGTTGTTCCAATTTCTCTAGAAAGTGCAGCAACATAAAAGGTGATCACAATTATATACCTGTCAAACTTTTTAATGTGTATGACAATCCTTTCAATTAATGTATAAGGATTCAAGGACACCTTGATCTCCAATGGAAGAAGCACTCACTGATATGCAAGAATGTGCCTTAGGAGATTCTGCAAGCTTGCAATATATAGCTAATATGCCTTTGATCATATCCTCGTAAGGTTTATTAGGTGCCACTAGAACATTGTGAGATTTTTTTGTACCAAGGTGTTCAACAAGACTGATTATATCTAATGAATAGCCTTGGACATACCCTATCTTGGACACTGTTTGAGACTGGCAGGCACATAGAGAAAGACAGTCCTGCATAGATGAAAATGTTCTTCCAATAGCAATGGCTTCAAGCAAAGCCATCATGCTTGCTATGACTCCAATTTCAAAACCTTTACATGATATAATAACATGGAAACCAATTCTAGGAGGTTGCAACAGTAACACAAAGACCTCCACATCTCTCATGGGTGAAGTTTTCAAAAGATTTATCCCCTCCAAAGTTTTACTAACAATGTCAATTGGAGCAAAACAAACAAGCTCTTTTGCTTCTATAGAACCTATCCTACTGACATCCTGATGTGAGCCCACATACATGTCTAGTCTAATTACGGAGCTTGGATGACGGTCACAAAGATAAAGATTCAAAAGACCAAAAAGATATTCAACACTTAAAGGGAATATACTTTAGTGTGTCCACCTTGATAATTGACAAGGACACGCTAAAGGTGACCAAGAATACCTTAGGGAATTTCTAGAATTATCAAACTATAGTGTTCCCTATTTCTTTGTATTTGCTTTTCAATAAATTTAGGATTCATTTTTAATTGTAATGAACATTTATTTTTGAGCCTTGTTGGCCATTTAGGAGGCTATGACCTTTAGTTACTTTGATGTGGCCATGAGCCTTGTTTTTTTTTAGTGGATTGTATGTTGGGCCTAGGATCCAATAGTCCAACATATAAATAGTTTTCTCTTCCTTGTAATTCCTTAGAACTTTGATGAATGAAATCCATTTTTACATTTTGAGCATGAGAGTGTCCTAATACCTAAGTGAGTGGTGAGTGACTAGTTGCTAATGTTAGTGAAGGTTCATCATGGATTCTCCAAGGTTCATCATTGCATTAGTGATTTTCTTTAGTCTCCCAAAGAAATCAGTAATACTTTCACCATCTTGCATGTTCAGATTTTCATACTGCTTTCTCAAGGATTGTAGTTTCTCGTCCTTGACTGGTGCAGCACCATTATAGTATTTGTCAAGGAGATCCCAGGCAGTTTTAGAGACTTTGATGCCTCTAATTCTGTCAAAATTACTCTCATCACACCCCTGGTGTATGAGATAGATTGCTTTCCCATCTTTCTTAGTGTTTTCCTTATGTTCAGCCATTTGTTCAGGGGTTGGGTTCCGAGCTAGTGCTGGAACCCCTTCTTGAACAATATCTAAAACATCATGGAAGCCAAAGATTGCTTCCATTTGCAAACTCCACCTGTCCCAATTTTTCCCATTTAGCTTGGGAATTTGGGTGGATAAACTTGCACTTGACATACTGTTTTGAGACCTTGATTAGCACCTTCTAACACCTGTTTCAAAACATTTAAACTGTCAAAAACACACACACACACACACAGCCTGCTTGCTGTGTGCTAAGTAAAATCAGTAAAGAACTTTAAAGAAAGATAAAGAACTAGAGTTTATAGAGTTTAGAAATGTCCCTGGATTGTTACCATGCTCAATGATACCATATTGAATTTCTAACCATTTAATTTGATTTTTTTCTTTCAGGATGAAAAATCAAATAGCAGGGGTGCAACTATCAATTGGCCAGCCCACTAGACTCAGCCCACAGTGGCCAAAAAATGCAGCAGCCCAACTTCGCTGCCAAACGGATCTGTGCGGCACCCAGACCCTGTGCCAATGGAGCAGCACGCGGATCTTACACGACCCGTAGTATAAAAGCTTCACTCTAAACCTAACCGGTCAGAATGTCAAGATTTCAGTCTCTCTCTTCTTGGTTCCACACTGCTCTCTGGTTCGTCTTCATCTTCAAGGCTAGGGTTTGCTGAAAATCACACTGATTTCAGCAAACCGAAGGTTACAATCCCTCTAATCTTGAAGAATAAGCACTCAGGTACACTAGTAACTCTAAACCCTTCTGTTTACTTTCTGTTTAACCTTCTCTTCTTCACAAAACACTGATTTCAGTGTCTTTCTTGTTTCCAAGTACGAAAAACAACTCTATGTTGAGCGTATGAGATTACGAACACAGAACGAAGGTAGATCCACTCAACTCTTCACTGTGTTGTCAAAGTCTCACAAAAACAAAACCCTAATTCTTGGTTTCTTATGTTTCAGGTACACGATGATGCAAATGGAAGAAAACGAACACTGAGAAGGTAAAATCACAACCACTTTGTGATTTACACTTTTCTTTCTTGCGATTTATGCTATTTCAGAAACCCCAAGTGTTGTATCTTACTGATTGTATGACTTATGTACTTTGTATGTGAAAAACTGTTGTTGAATCTGCTGATTGACGATCTGTGAGCTTCACGGCTTTGAACTCACTCAGAATCTTACAAATAGGTATATTTCTTACCCTTTCTCTAGTCTTTTTTAATACTGTTTGTTTCTTTCCACTTGAGAGATTAGTGACTTTGTTTTCTGTTTTCTGTTTTCTTTGCAAGATATTCAACCACTTGTTGAATGGACTCACACACACAGCCAACAGAGAAGGAAAAGAAGAAAGATGCTCTAGAAGGAAGAATTAGAATGTAAAACTAATTTGTAAATTTTTATTTCAAATAAAAATGATTATGTACAAATTACAAAGTGTATGTGTATATTTATAGCTTTCACTGGATCTGTTTAGCTGTTAGAAGGGTTTGTTTTAGATACAAACCCAGTTTGTTATATTAACAAACTAGTTAACAAACTATTAACTACCAAAACAGATTTGTAACCATATTATAACAGCTTTTAAATAGCTGTTATATTATTCCAGGGTGTTTTAGGAATTTGCATTAAATTTCAGCAATCTTCAACCTTAGTTTCCAGAAGTGCTTTTCTGCATAAGTGCTTTTTTGGTTCTGAAAGTTCCATAGTTAAATTCCTTGTGAAATTTTGAGTGAAATGGACACCAGTTTTGTCTGATTTGGTTGAGTATTCAATAAGATAAACCTATTATAAGAAATCAATCATTCACTTGTGTTCTTGGTGTTCTTCATTTCCATAAATTCTTTGATCCAGAATTGTTTTGTTAAAACTTCAAATGGTGTTTCTGGATTCAATATAGCTCCGTTTATCGTGATTCAAAAGCCAAGTTGTTTGTCTCAAAATCTAGTATTATTTGAGACATTGAAAAAAATATTAAAAAAAAAAGAAAATACTAAACAAATAGAAAAAAACAGCAACACAAGTATTATTTTCAAGAAAAAAGGCATCAACCTTATCATGGGAGCATCAAAAAAATTCCAAAAACTCCATAAAAAAATTCAAAATTCCCACTGTTAGTATACATTATTTGGTTCAATGAGAATCTATAGTAATATAATATCAACATTAAGGTTGGAAAGAGGCTTTTGAGGTTCACTCCTAAGAGATCATTGGAGAATAGAGTGACTTGAGTGACCCTACTTTACACTTGTGTGCCCAAAAAAAAATCCCTTGAGTGGAGAATATTTTTCGTAAAACGCCTAAACACGAGTGGAGTGAAATTTGGTGAGCTAAATACACTTGTGAGGACTTCTAACGTTATCTCCTAAGATTTGGATCTAGAAAAATGACAAAACAAGTTATTTTTCACAAAAACACAAGAACAAGATTAACAAAAACACAACACTTACTTGAAAGGAAGAAAATGCAAATATGGAAGAGATAGAAATGGAAGTGGAGAAGGAAGTCCACCACTTCTTCCTTGGGAAGATGATAAGGACAACACTATCCTTGAGCTCTCCTAGCCTCAAGGTTGTGTGCTCAAGGTTCTCATCTCAAGAAACCTTGGAGAATCTATGATGAACCTTCACTAACATTAGCAACTAGCCACTCACCACTCACTTAGGTATTAGGCCACTCTCATGCTCAAAATGTATGTTGCGCCCGAAAAAGTCCCCGAGGGAGAACCTTCCTCGTTCACAACTTTTCTAAAAAACAATGAAGCCGCCACCAATATTTATTAAGGAAAATATTAGGAAAACCTTTTATTGGAAAAGCGATTGGTCTTGCGAAAACGGAGAGTTTTGGGTTCGGGGGTCGGTTACGCGCGGGGAAGGTATTAGCACCTCACACGTCCTCTCTACTGAGAGGGAACCTTTAATTAAATGTGTGGTTTTTACATGTTGACCTGAAAATATTTAATTTTGCCTCTCTGCTTTTTATTGAAAAAATGAATTAAAGAATTTAATAAAATTTTTATGTTTGGCGAGAAAAGGGGAAAAAAAAAGGTTTTTAGAAAAAAAAAGTGCTTGACGGGACGTGGCCCGCTCCTACGTATCTCCCGGTGCGATGGAGAATTCAAAGCTACGTAGTTCTTGTGTGTAGAAAATGTTTGTGGGTTGGTGTTTTTTAATGTAGGGGTTTTAGGACTGCGTGATCTGTGTTGGAGGACCACTGGGGGTCTGAAGGAGCACTGGGGCTCTGAAGGAGCGCTGGGGCTCTGAAGGAGCGCTGGGGCTCTGAAGGAGCGCTGGGGCTCTGAAGGACCACAGTTCACTTATCCTAAAACAATGATTAACCCGGCCGTACGACCGACTTAATCCCCTACTTTGAAAATAAGATTTTTGATTTTTGAAAGAGATGTGTTTGTATTTTTTATTTAGAAATTATTTGTTTTTGCGCTTGACAGGGGCGTGGCCCTGCTCCTACGTATCTCCGGGTGGAGAATCAAAGGCGACGTAGTTCTAGGTTCTTTTGAAAATAATTGTTGAAAACTTATTGTGAAAATGATTTTTATTTGTTATGCTTGACGGGATGTGACCCGCTCCTACGTATCTCCTGGTGCGATGGAGAATTCAAAGCTACGTAGTTCTTCTTTGTTTGGAAAACGGTTTTTGTTTTTTATCTTGTTTAATTGTGAGAATTGAGCTTTCATGATGATCAATTGAGCAAAGGCTCCAAGTGACCACCATTAGCACTCCATTGTTAATAATCATGCAAGCAAAGGCTTCGCAAGACTACTAACAAAGTTTTTTGATTTAGTGAAAATTTTTAGGAAAATTAGGCATTCATGATGATCAATTGAGCAAAGGCTCCAAGTGATCACCACTAGTACCTCGTTGTTAATAATCCTGCAAGCAAAGGCTTCACAAGACTATTAACAAAGTTTTTGATTTATGAGAAATTGTTTTGTCTTGAAGAGAATTAAATTAAAAAACGAGAAAGGAAGGGGGTGAAATGGTAAAATAGGGTGTTATTAGCAGCAAGGGGTTGTATAATTAATAGGTGGTGTAAAAAGAAGCCCAGTTCGCATCTGAGGGCCCAGTATGCGAAACTGGGCTTAAGTGAGGGAGGGGTGTACGCGCTAATGAGGGGTGCTAATAGCATTCTGATAATAAAATAAAATTAAAATAAATATTTATTGGAGACACTATAAAAGGGGAAACCCCAAATTAAAAAACCCTAAAACTATTTCAATTCTTCCCCCTTCCTTTCAGCTGCGGCGCCGTCCCACTCCCCAAACCTCTCAACCCTAATTTCTCTAATCTTCCCTCTCTCTCTCAGCCGTTCCTCGCCCACTCCCCTCTATCCTTGACCCCGTCTTTCTTCTCCTCTCCCTCACTGTAATCGAACCCTCCTCTCTCATCTCCTACACCGATCCACTCTCTCTTCCCCTCTGTGACCACGCCTCTTCTCTCATCTCACCCACACCGAAATGGCTTCCCCCTCAACGCATGGTCTCCCTTTTTTCTCGATCCAGACTGGTTTCGCGAAGGGGTTGGTTGGTGTACTATGGTTGTCGCGTACGGTGGTTGGGTCGTAGGTGGGTGGTTCGGATCCGGGTCTTCGGTGATGGAGAGATTCTGACGGAGGAGGATGGCGACTTGTTCGTGGTAGACGTCCGTTCGTGATCGGAGAAGATGACCGGAGAAGAGAGAGATCATCGCTGCGGTGCCCGAAGGAGGTTCACCGGAGAGCTGCGACGGCGACGGTTTCGCGTCGGGGAAAGGGAACGAGCGCGCAGAGGGTTCGAATCGGAGAGAGACAGCACGAGCGCACGGGGTGCCTGTCGTTGGGGAGAAAACGACGGCGGCGGGGTTCAACGGAAGTGACGACGGCGACGGGGCCTATGGCGGCGGCTACTGCTTACTCTAGGTTTGTTCTTTGGTTGTTATTTTTCTGTTTATCTCTAATCCTAATCTTTGGTTCAAAATGCTGAAATATTCCAAGGTTTCTAAAACTCCAAATAGAATTCTGTTTGTTGATTTTGTTCTTGATTCCATTTTTATCCTCCTCTTTCCTTACTCTTGATTTTCCTGAAGCTCTGGTTTTGATAAAAACATAAAAACTTATGTTCCTAATTTCTAACTTGGTTTTTTTTAGTTGTATTCTGGTTTTACTTTAACTATTATGAGCCTAACCCTAAAAGCACAAACAGATTTGCACAAAACAAAAATCACCACTATTTTGAGAGTTTGATCAATCAGAAAATAAAATAATGAAGACGCGCGCTAGTCCATTTTCATACATCTCAGCATATAACAACTATTTGAGTCATATATCTCAACGCATAACAACTATTTGGATTTATTATGAAATGCCAACCTGGTTTCCAGCGTGCTTCTAAAAATTTTGCCGTGGCCTGCTCTGCTGCTGCTTTACGGCCTCTCTTGCTTCTGAATTTTTGTCTGTCCTCCTGACTGCTGCTTCTTCCCTCTTTTGTATTTAGGAACTCAGAACTGTGTTTGGTGGATTAGGGTTTCAATGTGAAACTCTAACCCCTTTTTTTGTGATTTTTGCAATATTATTTCTGCCTTGAATTCCGTGTCCTGCTACTGCTGTTTGACTGCTAATTTATACTGCATTTTTAGGTTTGGGCATTGATTGCTTTTGACCGGGCTTTGAATTATTTTTCAGGTTTTGGAGCGGATCGACCTAGGCCCAGCAGCTGGAAACCCTGAATCTGCTTCTGCTGCCTATTATTATTTGCATTTTCGGATTTGTATTTTTTGGTATTTTTAATATTATCATTTTTTGTATTTTTGGACTTTTGGACATCTTGGACACTATTAAATTGTAAATAAAATTAAATAGAATTTTTTTGACATTTTTTTGATACTATATTGCTTAACAAAATAAGAAAAAGGAGTCGGGCCAAATACAAAGACGAGAACGGGCCAGACTAAACAAATACGCTAAAACGAGGCCCAAAAATAGAAAAATGGGCCTGTTAACTAGAAGCGCTAAAAATTAACTTGGAATTGCATTCTTAAGCCCGAATTGAAACGACAAACCCAATCGCGAGAAAAATGACTTTGGTAGTCTCAATTAGGTTCGACTAAATCCAAATACAAAGATTAAATTGAAGAACGCACAAAACGACCGATCATTCGCGTGCATGCCTAATTTAAAACAACGGTATTTTGATTTAGTTGAACAGGGTAATTGAAATTGGCTAGGATTAGTAGCTGAGACGCCATACTCATAATTCTCGTAATCACGCGACTTCAAAACACGATTTACAAAAAATAAACGACTAAAAACTAGAAGACGGACAAAATTGGGGTATAATAATGTAAAAGTGAATTTCATTCATCAAAGTTCTAAGGAATTACAAGGAAGAGAAAATTATTTATATGTTGGACTATTGGATCCTAGGCCCAACATACAGTCCACTAAAAGAAAAACAAGGCCCATGGCCACATCAAAGTAACTAAAGGTCATAGCCTCCTAAATAGCCAACAAGGCTCAAAAATAAATGTTCATTACAAATTAAAAATGAAATCCTAAATTTATTGAAAAGCAAATACAAAGAAATAGGGAACACTAGAGTTTGATAATTCTAGAAATTTCCTAAGGTATTCTTGGTCACCTTTAGTGTGTCTTTGTCAATTATCAAGGTGGACACACTAAAGTATATTCCCTTTAAGTGTTGAATATCTTTTTGGTCTTTTGAATCTTTATCTTTGTGACCGTCATCCAAGCTCCATAATTAGGCTAAACATGCATGTGGGCTCACATCACATCCTCAAGTGTATAGCAGGATTTTCGGAAGTCATCAGGTAAGTATGGTAATGTAGTGTATTGAGTATTCGTCTCACTAAAAACCAAAATAGTATTTACCCCTCCATAAGTTTGAGCCCATTTAAGAGCAATCTCATCATTAGAATTCACTTTACCACCATAATCTAAACTTGCATAAACAAAGATTGAGACATTAGCAGATGCGAAACTTAACCGTTCAATTAGTAGCGACACTTGTGCATGTTTCATGGAAGAGGAATACCAGATTATCAACCATTCAACTTGCTCTAGATGTGTTGGGCTGAACTTCTCAAAATCAATCATAGGTAGGTTCTTAGTGATAGTGTGATTACCTTCAACAATGGATACTGACAAAAGACATGTCATTACCCACAGCCATGAGAAAGTTATGGATGTACGCAGCAAACATAAATTCCGCTGCCTCCTTGTTTTGCAGAGTGCCCTTCCCCTTATAGAAACAGTTACTGAGCAACCTTTCAACAAACATGTGGTGGTCAACCGATAGAAACTTGACCTTCGCATATACATTAGAATTGGCTACTCCACCACCGTAAAAATTAATATCATCAAGAGGAGAGAACACAACATCATCAGAAACCAAATTCAGAAATACCAAGCCAACAATTACACCCTCTTTAAAATTAATAGAAAATGCAGAATTAATGAAAAGATTATGGAGCTTCAAAGGAAAAACGCTCCTCCCAGAAAGTTTTGATGACAAAATTAAAAACGAACCAAGTGCAGTAGACTGTGATACATTTGACGGGAACGAGAGTGTTACCTACGAGAGCGTTACCTGTCCCCCGGGATCGAAGCATTTGGTGTTGTTGAACAGAATTGAACTAAGAGAGAGCTGCGCAAACCTCACCTCACTTAAGCAAGACCGTTGTACATCAAATGGCACTGTGGCTGCCGGCGCGAACGAAACAAACTGTTGTAGAGGGAAATTGAAGCATAATCGCGAATGAGAGTCAATCGTACAAGGTGGAAACGTCAGTGATGGGAACGCTAATGTCGTCGCTCTGCCGGCATCGTAATTCTCTTCATCATGCGATTTCTCTGTTTCTTCAACACCGATCGATTGATCGGAACCCCCGTGGAGTGAAGAAACTGCTACAACACTTGTTAGGGATTCGATTGGGGAATTACAGTTCAGCTTCTGACCTTCTTCTTCTAGTTTCTTTTTTTCTCAGCGTTAACCCTTGACCCTTCAGATCTGATGACTTCAATTTCAGAAACTCTTGTTTGTTTGTAGCTCCAAACTGAAATAGGGGTTTTCTGTGTACGAACTGATGCTTTCTAGCAACTCAGTGGAATCGCAAATTGGTCACAAACCTTGCTGCGCACATTAGCTTGGATCTTAGAGAGAAGACATTGAATCTGGTAATTTCTCACGCTTCTTAGTTGATTTTCTTGAGCATAAGAGTGCTGCTCCCCTTCCCATGAACCTCCGAAGCGGTGATAGAGATCGGCAATATACTCATACCAGTGGAGATCGAAGTGGTACCTCAACCTCATGTAATTCAAGTGCCATTGTAGAGCAAGTCCCTCTAGGTTATGGACAACCAGCCTCACCTTAGCTTCAAGAGGAGTTTTGTTCAGAAAGAAGAACTCCTCACACTTTTGTAGCCATTCATGAACTTGAAATCCATTAAACTTTGGAAACCCTATTGCGTTTCCAATCTGACTTCGCAGCATTTCCTCCATAGAAGCAGAGCACCAAGTCGATGCTCTGATACCAATTGTGACGGTTCTGACTGTAAGGGATAAACCGGAACAGTCATGGACTCATTCTAGGGGCTCCAATTGTGGAATGGTGCCCGGAGAAGATGAATCTAAGATAAATCTAGGATAAGTATTATCCTTGAATTGAGAGAATATAAGACAGAAGGAATTTAATTGTGTAATGATTGATACCTTCATTGATTTCAGCAATTGGTTAATAACCATACAATCATTGCTAGTACACTAATACAACATTCTAGAAGGTGTAGTACAAAATAAGAGATAAAGAGAAAGCAACTTGTACTATAAACTAGTACTAAAAGTAACATAACTAGTAAATAGTATACAACACTTTTATCATTTACTTTGATGAATATTAGAGTCTCTTAATATTTTCTCTCTTATCTTCAATGGATGCCATGCTCTTCAATATGGTATCAGAGCAAACATGGTACCCACCTTGAAGCTAATTCCGTTGAGGGTTTTATCTTATTCTATTAGTTTCTCTTTTCGTTCATTTTCTTCTCTATTTTTTGGTCTCCGTCGGGGTTTCGATTCATCTTCTCTAGCTTGTTTTTTCCTTCTTTGCAAATCACCATTCATCTTGCGATTCTATTTGCAATCCCTAATTATGAATTACACTCTTCGATTTCCAATTGCAATTTTTTGGTTATATTTGATTGTGTTTCTTAAATCTTTTTCTCCATACTTTGAATCAGTTTTGATTCTATCATTCTCCTTCCTCTCGCTTCTTTGAGAGTTTCTGTTTCTGCAACTTGCTTTCGTTTGTTCCGTTTCTGGTTCATTTGACATAAATTGTTTGTCATTCCTGTATCGCCAATCATTTCCGTTTGCCATTCTTGCAGTTCAATTTTGCGATTCCGCTTCATTGTCCTCCTTTCGTTTTGGTTTCCGATGATTGTGATCTGAAGCGGAGTTTCGATTTCATTTTGGATCGAGTTTCGATTTCGTTTTCGATCTTTTCTCTTTTCTTGCGACCTTTCATTATGGTCAGCGCTGCTTCTGTCATCACCATTGCTTCAGGTTGCCTCAAGTTTTGCTATGGTGATTCGATTTCTTATATTAGATTGATAGTGGTTAAATTGATTGGTTTTAGTAGATTTTAGTAAATAGTTAATATTTTTTAATTTTTTATTTTTCGAATACAATAAAATTAAAATAAAATTTGTCAGCGCGCCAACAACTTTATAAATGATTGTTTAGTTTTTTTTGTCAGTTACCAATTTGCTCTTTAAATTGCACACGTGTCATGTGGATAGTTGCAATAAAAATATTGATTTGCTAGCACTTAGATTTCTTATATTAGATTGATAGTGGTTAAATTGATTGGTTTTAGTAAATTTTAGTAAATAGTCAATATTTTTTATTTTTTTGTTTTTCGAATACAAAAAAATTAAAATAAAATGTGTCAGCGTGCCAACAACTTTATAAATAATTGTTTAGTTTTTTTTGCCAGTTACGAATTTGTCCTTTAAATTGCACACGTGTCATGTGGATAGTTGCACTAAAAATATTGATTTGCTAGCAATTAGATTTCTTATATTAGATTGATGGTGGTTAAATTGATTGGTTTTAGTAGAGTTTAGTAAATAATCAATATTTTTTATTTTTTTGTTTTTCAAATACAAAAAAATTAAAATAAAATTTGTCAGCGCGCCAACAACTTTATAAATGATTGTTTAGTTTTTTTGCCAGTTCGAATTGCCCTTTAAATTGCACACGTGTCATGTGGATAGTTGTACTAAAAATATTGATTTGCTAGCACTTAGATTTCTTATAATAGATTGATAGTGGTTAAATTGAATGGTTTTAGACTTTTAGTGGATTTTAGTAAATACTCAATATTTTTTTTTCGAATACAAAAAATATTAAAATAAAATTTGTGAGCGCGCCAGCAACTTTTTAAATGATTGTTTAGTTTTTTTATCAGTTACCAATTTGCCCTTTAAATTGTACACGTGTCATGTTGATAGTTGCACTAAAAATATAAATTTGCTAGCACTTAGATTTCTTATATTAGATATTGGATTTCTTATTTTAGATTAGATTAGATATTAGATTATTAGAAGAGAGAGAGCGAAGAAGGAAATAAAGAATGATATGAGAAATGAGAGAGATGATAGGAAAGTGTGTAAGAGAAAAAGTAAAAAGTGATAAAAAGTGGGAGTGAGAAGAAAGTGCATTGGGATAAGAAATTTGAAAAAAGTGGGATAGTAAATTACAATTTTGTCTTTAGTTAGATGAGTTGTCAAGTAAATATAGAGGTTTACTTGGGTAATTTAAGTGTGATTTGTTTGTATAAATAGATATTAGATCAAACATATGTATTTTAAAATTGAAATCAAAACCTATTGTTAATATATTTCATTTTATTGTATTATGTTGCATATTAATTTGAAAACTTAATGAATTATGGTAAAAAATGAAATAAATGCAAAATCTTTAATACTCCTATTTATGTATTTAAGGCATAGAATAACAACTAATGTAGGACAACTAATTAATTTGCATAAGGTAATTAATTTACTTATATGTACCAGATAACCACCATAGAAATTCATAATTACTTATTACTTATTATATAACATTTGTTTAAATAACAACTAATGTAGGACAACTAATTAATTTGCATAAGGTAATTAAATTTACTTATATGTACCAGATAATCACCATAGAAATTCATAATTACTTATTACTTATTATATAACATTTGTTTAAATATAATAGATAAAAGAAGAAGGTTTTAATTTGGACAATAGTGGAGATATCAGATACAATTTCTCAATTGATGTCAATATATGAAAGGCTGTTTTTGTAAATATGGTAGGTTTAAGTCATCTCTCAAAACTGGGCAAATCCTGGTATTAAAATTGTTTCACGTAATTTTTCATTAGATAAAAAACAGCCTTTTCATTATATAAAAAAAAAGCCTTTTCGTAAATTTTCATTACCTAAAAAACTAAAAAACAGTCTGTTTATTAGTTTGAAACCATTTTCATATATACAATAGTAATGTTAATTTGATTGTTCTAAACATTATGTTTAAACAATAAAACTAAGATAAACTACTAACAAATCCGACAAAAATGTAAAACATAAGTAAAACTTCATTAGGTATTTAGTAACGGGATATTACACGACTTTCTAGATAAAACCAAAATAAACATAAAAACTTAGTATAAAACTGAAAACTAATCCATCTATAATGGATCTCACTAATCAATGGCTAAAGCGGACAATTGCAATGCTAGAACTATGTTTGAGTAGCTCCAAAATTCACTTCTTGAAACTTGTGTTGAGAACGACACAATATGGAGTTTCTTCATCAATATTTGTAGCCTTTTCAACTGTTGCAGTTGTAGTTGACTTAGCATTAGTGAGTTCGGCACGATAGCAAAGATATTCCTATATTCTTATAGAGTAATAACAAACAAAAGTCAGTAAAGTATAACAAATATAACATACTACCAACATATGTGTATGATCAACAGCAAATGATTGGGTGCTGGGTGAAGAAATGTTAAAAAGAAAAGACTGTTTGAATTCACCAGCCATACGAAACGCGCCAGATACCTACGAAAGATACAGTATAATCATAAGATACATTTAATCATTACATTGTAACATATAAAATATATATATCAACAGAATGATTGTCCGATATTCTTTTGCAATTATAAAATTTTCGTTTACATCACCTTTCTTGGCAGGATCAGTTATATCAATCAAATGTTTTTCATAAAAATGAAAAGCCGCAGCCTCTTTCAGAATGAAAACAGCAGAGGCTGAGTGATCAGCCACTCTAACTTGAATTCCAAACCTATAGAAAATCAATGATAAAAAGTAAAAAGGCCAGCAACGAAATATATAACAAACATACACACTAATGGAAAAAAGGGATTTCATATCGGTTAAAATTGACATTCCATATCGGTTCCTGAACCGATGCCGAAAAAGGAGATATAGAAAATAGAGACATTTCATATCGGGTTCTTAACCGATATGGAAAGTTCTTTTTATATCGGTTAGAGGAATAACCGATATGGAAAGTCAATTTTTATCAAATATTAGCGTATATTTGACATCGGTTTTCTCAATAACCGATATGAAAACGAATTTTTAACATCGGTTTTACTAAAACCCGATATGAAAACTAATATTTAACATCAGTTTTATGAGAAACCGATATGAAAACTAATATTTAACATCGGTTTTCAATAGAACCGATATGAAATGTCTGATTTTTAACATCTAGTGATTTTAGAACCGATGTTAACTGGATAATTTTTTTAAAAAAAATGGTTTCAGCTCAGAGATGCTGCAGGGACAAAATGGTTTCTGCTCAAAGCTAGCGTGAGAATAAAATATAGCAGCACAAGCTAGCATGCAAAAAGAAAAATCACATGAATATATTTGACATACACAAAATGCTATGATTAATTAGAACATCCTAACATTTGACATTTGACTTACACAAAGAAATTTCATCATCATTGGGTTAGCTCCTACTCATGAAGAAGAAATACACACAAGTTGATAAGCCTCTGTACAAATACTACAGGTACAAGGAACAAAATAGTACTGAAAAGTGAAAACAATACACAACTATCACAACCAACTTCGAAACCATCTGGAGCCAACTGAGTAATCCACTGGGTTGGATTGACTGATTGCTTCAAATGGAAAGCAGTTGCAGCAGCCAAACGTGTCCAAAACAACCACTGCATAAGAAAACATGAATGTCATGCAACTTGATTAGTTGAAAAAGATTTTGTTAGGAACTCAATGAATCAGTAAGAGGAAACAGAATTAAAATAGAAATGAGACTGTTCTATTACTTGATAATCTATTTGTTTTATCCAACTGGCTTTTGCCCCTCCTAACAAAAACATTACCAAACCTATTTGTTTGGCCCAATTCAGCCACACTTAGGTTTAACTTAGAACCACTGGCATCAATTAAGATTTTGCTGAAAGAGCAACTATAGTTTAACTTTTTATGCAGCAACAGTGTTTGTTTCAATGGTTTTGCTTCAATATTTAAATATCAGAACACTACACGGGCTACATTGATATGGACTTAGCTCACAAATGGAACTA
Source organism: Astragalus membranaceus (assembly GCA_039519185.1). Classification (NCBI taxonomy): domain Eukaryota; kingdom Viridiplantae; phylum Streptophyta; class Magnoliopsida; order Fabales; family Fabaceae; genus Astragalus; species Astragalus membranaceus. The sequence continues at coordinate 127,608,596 of CM076847.1, read as the reverse complement.
CTACATTCAAAACCAACCGTGTATACCATACTCTGCCACAATGTGAAATATTAAAACACTAAAGGGAAGTATGAAGTACTATGAACCTGACATACACAGTGTAAAAAAGAAGATATCAAAACACATTCTAGCAATGATCTAACACCCATAGTTGCATTCACACCAACACAGTAAACAAAAACCATGCTGTCAATAATGGGTTTGCATTCACACCAACACACTAACAAAATAGCTATCCTTATATTTGTGTCAGCAACTGGCTTTTTTCATACTTCATTTTTTTTCAAAGCATCGTACAAAGTGAGTTATCAAACCTATTTGTTTGGCCCAATTCAGCCACACTTAGGTTCTCATCAGATTTCATCAACAGATAGAAACAGATTTCATCAACAAGAAGAAAATCATGCAAGAGAAAATGATGAGGGAAACAATAGCAACTAATTCTGAATCAAAACTGTCCAGAATCAAAACTGTCCAGAAATCAAAATTCAATCCAGAATCAAAATCAAAACTGTCCAGAAATCAAAACTGTCCAGAAATCAAAATTCAATCCAGAAACAAAACTGTCCAGAAATCAAAATTCAATCCAGAATCAAAATCAAAATTCAAAACTGTCCAGAAATCAAAATTCAATCCAGAATCCAGAAATCAAAATTCAATCCAGCCAAAAGACAATACTACCCTTGGTTAATATATACGTAGGTAAAGACATAATGGATTTACCTTTCTAGCCTATTATCACCCAATAGGATGATTTCGGTAAAGTTCAAGAAATAGTTGTGCCCACCGACACCGAATATCATATAGATCGTCATCATTGAATGGTTCGGTATTGTTGAATCTCTACAATATGATATGACACAAGACCAAACATTAGTTAATCAACTAAAACACATCTTTAATATAACTTGTAAAAAATTCTATTACGTACCTCCAACCATAAGTCAACAATACTTGCAGAGACAATGTTGAACATATGTCTCATAACATAAAATCCACACTCAGTGTTGCCAGTTTGCCTTCGGGACTACAAATTATATGTCATAGTAAATATTATATATAGTAATAAAATACATTATAAAAATTGTAATTAAATCTCAAGAGTTAAACTACTTACATCGGGGTTAATCCATATAGGTGCCTTCTTTCTAGTCCCCATCAACTTATGATATCCTTCCATAGCACTAATAAAAAAGAAAGACATCATACAAACTCTCTAACTTTGTTGTTACTTTTCTACACATGATGTATAATAAATAAGAGCTTACATATTAACTTTTTGCTTGAGGGATGCAGCCGGCTTCTTTCCAAGCGAGCAAAGGAAGACGATTTCATTACTCATAGGACAAATGATCAACAATTGCCAATGTGACCTACATTTGGAAACAATTAGTGACAAATCACATAAAATTTTAAGATAATTGATAAACATGTACTTACATATAAAGATAAGGCGCTAGGTAAAACTCCTTGGAATTAGCTGGAGTCAAAACGTGCTGAGGAATCACCGGAGACAAAAAATGTTGAGGGTCAATGAAACCATACAAACTTTTTTAGGCAAAATGTCACGAATAGCCACCGGTAGAAGTTGTTGCATTAAGACATGACAATCATGAGACTTTAGGCCAACTAATTTGAGATCCTTCATCGAGACAAGTCTCTTGATATTTGAGGAGTAACCTTGTGGTACTTTGACACCACGCAAACACTCACAAAAACTTTTTTTCTCTTTTTTGGACAATGTATGACATGCCGGGGGAAGATATGTGGATTTACCTCTTTGTTGCGGAGCTAATTGCTCTCTAATACCCATCACAACCAAATCTAATCGAGCATTCACACCATCCTTTGACTTTCCCTGAATGTTGAGAAGCGTTCCGATAACACTATCACATACATTTTTTTCCACGTGCATGGCGTCAATACAATGTCTAACATCAAGTTTGGACCAGTATGGAAGATCAAAGAACACTGACCTCTTCTTCCATTTATTTTTCTCATTAGGTTGTTTTTGCGACTTTCCAAATATAACTTTGATGTCCTTAACTCGTTGATAAACTTCTTCTCCAGTTAAGGCTTTTGGAGCAATTTCATTCTCTTGATATCCATTAAAAGCTTTTTTCAACCTCCGATACGGATGATTATGTCTGAGAAATCTACGATGTCCAAGGTAAACAGTTTTCCTTCCATGTTGTAGTTGATGATAACATGTGTTTTCATCACAAATAGGGCATGCTTTATGCCCCTTAACACTATACCCAGACAAGTTCCCGTATGCTGGAAAGTCATTGATTGTACAAAATAACATGGCACGCAACTTGAAATACTCATTTCTATATCCGTCAAACACATCAACTCCTTCCTCCCATAGCATTCTCAAATCTTCAATCAAGGGACTTAGGTAAACATCTATGTCATTCCCTGGTTGTTTTGGGCCCGAAATCATCATAGATAACATCATGTATTTGCGCTTCATGCACAACCAAGGGGATAAATTGTAAATTATCAAGAGAACGGGCCATGAACTATGGTTACTACTTAAGTTACCGTACGGATTCATTCCATCCGTAGCAAGTCCAAGTCTAAGATTTCTTGGCTCATTGCCGAATTCCGAAAACAAACAATTAATTTTCTTCCATTGCAAAGAGTCGGCCGGATGGCGAAGCTGTCCATCACATATTCGTTCATCTGAATGCCACCTAATGTTCTTTGAGTCATTTGCATTAGCAAACAATCGCTTGAATCTTGGAATTATTGGAAGATACCATAACACTTTTGCTGGAGAACCCTTTGTGCTCACATCACAACTAGAATCATCATCTTTCACTTTGTAGCGTGATGTCCCACAGGTAGGACACACATGCTTATCTTTAAATTCTTTCCTGTACAATATGCAATCTTTAGGACATGCATGTATTTTTTTATACTCCAAACCCACAGGACACAATATCTTTTTCGCCTCATAGTTACGGTCTGGTAATGTGTTACCTTCTGGAAGCATGTCTTTCAGCAACTCAAGCAATTCTGTGAAACTTGTATCGGTCCACCCGTTTTTTGCCTTTAGGTTGACCAATTTTAACACGGCTGACAACCGCGTGAACTTGGTGCACCCCGGATACAACGACTCTACGTTGTCGCTGCACAAAGTATCATACATACATGTTTGCTAAAAAGACTCTGGTCCAAGATCTCGAATCATCTCTTCTAGTCGATCATTCATATCTACATTAACCTCCTCTCTCTGGGATGTGCTTGGTATTCCCGACGATTCACCATGCCATATCCACCTTGTATAACTCTTGTTAAAGCCATCACAACGAAGATGATTGCGAATGTCCTTAACAACTAGTTTGTCAGTATTCAAACAGTTGACACAAGGACAATAAAACTTACAGCTAACACAAGGACAAATAAACTTTTCATTATTTTTTGGACAACTTCTTTTAGCAAATTCTAGAAACTCTTCCACGCCCTTCTCATACTCATCACTTAGACGGCTAGTATTGATCCAACTACGATCCATAACTACTTAGGCAGCTAGTATTGATCCAACTAGAGTGAAAGCATAGTAGTAGTGGAAAAAAGACCAAAGTAATTAAAGATAGAGTAGAGGAGCTTGGAATCCTCTGCAACGAAGGAAAAAAGCAGGAAACAATCAGCGAACAGCCCCAGTGGAAGCATCTAATAAATAAGAAAATAAATATTGGTAATTGCAAGTTGCAACTAGATAAACTGAAACTGAAGGCAACATGACTTCAACAAAATAAATACCACATATATAATCTTTTATTTTTGCTAGTGCTAGTGCTTGAGACAGAAGAACTATTTGGTGATTCCCTTTTTCGAAAAAACACAAGCAACATGACTTCAGAAAGAAATATTTGGTGATTCTCTTTTTCGAAAAAACACAAGCATGAGTGCCATGCCTTATCTTAAAATTCAATGTTTTTGGTCCTCTAAATTAGTCAAAATATTCAAATGAAGCTGAATTAATCATTACAAAAATTGGTCACGTTTTCTAAAGCTAAATGGATGCTTACTATTATTTACGTTTTCCTAAGTTTAGCATTATCAACATCCAGAACATCCAAAAAATTTGCATTGCTTAAATAAGTCTTTCTATTTCATATCTTGTAGGATTATAAAGATGTCTACCTCTATATGATACCTTTTTTGTTCTGTAGGCAGCTTAAATCAGGGAAAACAAAGCCTCTCTTCTGTATATCTTTCCAATATCAATCCTGCAAACATAATGCATACCTATTAGCTAAAAAGATAAATATTCAAAGATAGGGTAGAGGCGTGCAAAAGATAAACACATAAAATAAGTTGAAAAAACAAAAACAAAAGAAATCAGGGTTCTAAGATTTCAATTTAATCCAGACTAAGTACAATTTAATCCAAAGAAAAACAAAAACACAATGTACAATTGTACATTATTTGAGTAGAAGCCTTAATGGTCACTAATCTCAACTAAGTACTAACTAGTTTGAATGAATAAGGCAAACTGTAAAATGCAATTTTTTATTTATTAATGTCATGGATGAAATCATAAACACAATGAAGATTATAGGTCTACAGCTACTGCTATGCAGGTGCAGATTCTAGCAAAATATTGTTCTCATAAAAAACTTGAGAACTTTTTTAAATGAAACAACATTTAGCAAGCTAATGTGCACAGCCACCTAAGGACTACAGTATGAAAACTGAATTTACATCAAAGATCTCAAGTCTCAAACCATGACAACACCTACCACTGTGTTAGTGAAAAGTTGATTATTCAGAGCATATACAATTATGAAGAGAACATATGCCAAAGTCTATGAAGAGAAATACAATTTGAGCAATGCAACCAAAAACCAGAAAAACACAAACACTGCCAACCCAAACCCAAACAGCGATCTTTATTTTTTCAGAAATTAATGAAGAGAATTTTTACTCTCACAAAAGAGGCATGCAAAGATTCCAGCTGGTGGAAATGAATGCCATTGCCCATTGGCCATTAGTATAGTAGAGTCAGCGTTACTAGCAAATCTTTTGAAAACATCGCCATACAATCTAAGCTAAGAAAACATTATTATATCAGTATTGTAACAGTGTAGTGGTTGGAGCCAGACCAAAAGTGGGTATCTATTAATATTGGTGGCCTATCCTTACATTTTTAATTCATAACAAAGGCATCTAATGTCACATTTTCTTTATATTATTTTATTTTAGGTGAAAATGGTTATGACAGAGCCAAAGAAGTGAGGGAATTTGATGAAACCAAAGCTGGAGTTAAAGGACTTGTAGACTCTGGTATTGTTAAGCTTCCTAGATTTCTTATTCATCCAAAAGAACCTCTTCAAAGTTCATCATCATCATCAGCAGCAGAAGAAGAAGCAAGTTCATGTTTGTTCCAAGTTCCTGTGATAGATTTCACAGGGTATGAAATGTGTAGGAGGTCAGAAATAATCAGTGAGATTCGTGAAGCATCAGAAACATGGGGATTCTTTCAAATGGTGAATCATGGTGTTCCAGTTTGTGTTATGGATGACATGCTTAATGTGATCAAAGAATTCCATGAGCAACCTAGTGAGGTGAAGAAGGAGTGGTATTCACGTGATAACAAGTTGAAAGTGAGATACTTCTGTAATGGTGATCTCCTTGTTGCTAAAGCAACAAAATTGCATGTTACCTTTGCAGATTTTCCGTTCTATACTTTTTTATTTTCTGTTTGAGAAAACGAAAGAAACTGAAAATTGAAGGCGAAAACAAAAAATAAAAGATGATTCTCATTCCTTGGTTGCAAACAGCAGAGTAACAATATCTTCTCGCAATTACAGTGACAGCACCGAGCAACAACAACCAGAAGAAAAAAGAAATAAACAAACAAAAAAAAACCCTAACATTTCTGTTCTGCAATTTTTGCAAGATCCTGATGTATATTTACAGAGAAATTAAACCTATTAATCGATTTGAAAACTTCTTCTACTCTACAACCGCTTAAACAAAAGAATAAGCGCTAATCTATCATGCACAAAACGACTGAGAAAGATACAAACCTGTTATGGGCGGTGATTGTGCGTCCAAGCCGGTTCGTTCCTCTTCGTTGGTGATTTCAGTTCGCAGGAAGCATAGAGAAGTGAGATGGGGGCTCGCCGGAGCTCCTGGCTGCGGGGTGGTGGTGAGGCTTGAAGTTGGGCAACAATGGCTTGAACGTAGGGTTTTCTGGTTTTCTGCGAGAGGAAGAAGATGCGAGAGAGATGCGAATGAGAGGGGAGAGAGATGCGTGGAGCTGCGGGGTGGTGGTGAGGCTTGAAGTTGGGCAACAATGGCTTGAACGTAGGGTTTTCTGGTTTTCTGCGAGAGGAAGAAGATGCGAGAGAGATGCGAATGAGAGGGGAGAGAGATGCGAAAGAGAGGGTTTCTGCGAATGAATGAGAGTGAGAGGGAAAGTAAATTTGCTTCGTTTCTATAACGGGTGGTCTCTGGACCCGTTATGGAATGCCTAATTTTTGGACTTTTCATATCGGTTATATACATGAACCGATATGAAAGATAATTTTTTCGCTTTTTATATCGGTTCCAATGCCAACCGATATAAAAAAAGTAATTTTAATTACAAAACTGCCACCGCGTCACTTTTAACATCAGGTTGTTTTTAACCGATATGAATTCCTGTTATAAAATGTGTTTTTTCCACTAGTGACAAATTGAAAACTTTCGCCTCACCAATCAGCCCAAATTATTTCAGAAACATAAATCATAACTATATGATGAGAATCCTGTTAAAACATTAGGAAAAAGCTTCAGACAAAATTTGAGAAAGGGAAAAGGAAGAATTTTTTAATTTTGTACATGTGTTCTAGAATGGATTAGTTCAGCAGGAATTCCTCAACCATTTGACCACTATCTTCCATTATACACACTACAAATCAATGAAAAAGAATGAAAACTTGCTAACAAATAATAAGCAAATTGTAACATCCTCAAAATAATTAGGCGAATTATTTGGATGTTAACCCAATTGAATTAATTTGGTACTTAATTGGTAAAATTATTGAGTGCTAAAATTAATTATTGGCTGTCACGGGATCGTTAACCGAATAATACGGGTCAAGGAAGTTTTGGAATCGAAATAAGGGATTAAGATCAATATGGTGATTGGACCACGCTACCACTTATTTATTAATTAAATATATGTGTGTGTGTGTTGAATAAAGAAAGAAAAGAAGAAAAGAAAGAAAGGAAAGAAAGAAGAATACGCAGAGAAGAGGAAAGAAGAAAAGAAAGAAGAAAAGAAAGAAGAAGAGAAAGAAGAAAGAAGAAGAAGAAGGATCACCCCCAAGCCCCACACTTTATCACCTTCATCATCTCACCTTCCTTTTCAAAACCCAAGAAGTAGGTGAGTTTTCCTCCATTTTTCCCCCTATTTTATGACCTACGAATTTGTGAGGGTTTTGATGGTGATTTGGTGAAATCGTGTATTGTGTGATGAAATTGATGATTGAATCATGCTTAGGATCGAAGTCAAGAGCGATTGAACGCGATTGGAAGCTCGAAACGAAGTTAGGAGCGGTTCGGTGTTGATTGAGTTCGATTCGGTGATTTTGACATCTCGGTGATTTCGGCTCGGCAATGACTCTCGTTTCAAGGGTGAGTTTTACTCACGTTTAGGCTTATTCCGTTTGGAAATAAATTGGGTGACTTGGTTCCGAAAGATTTTGAGTCGAAAACGTTATTTTGAAATATATCGCGTTTTGACGAAATTCGTATTTGTTGAGTTTTCGATTGAATTGCTTGATTGTTTGATGTTGATTGGACTGGAATATTGCCTGGTTTTGTCTGTTTTCGAGTTAGGAATCGATCGGGGCGAGTTTCGGATTGATCGGAAAGCGAATTTTCATAAAACAGGCCATTTTTGCAATGCTGTCAAATGAGCACGACCCGTGCGCCACAGGGGCACGACCCGTGCGCATGGTTCTGTCCAAATTTTTTAAAGTGCCCTAAATGATTCCGTTTCGATTCCAATCTTCTCCTAATCCTTTCCTAACCCTTCTATAATGATATTAGGCTTATAATGTCATGATTTTGGGTATGTTTCAAAAGGGTTTCATAAAATACGTTCGAAGTTGAAATTGTCTCGAAAAACCGAATAATAGCATACGTGTGCGGATATGTTTTATTGATAAATTTTGATTCGGGAACCCGATTGAGGTGTTCTAAGATGCGTTTGAAAGCTTGTTCAGAGGCCTAACTGAATATTTTATTTTTAAGGTAAAATGAACTGTTTTTGGAGTTGTAAATTGTGTTGAAAACCGACGAAGTAGTCTGCGAGAGTGAATGTGGGTTTAACTTGTAATGTGAATTAAATGGTCAACTGTTGGTCTGAATGTAAGTGAACACTGAGTCCATATGATTGTAGATATATGTTTATATATCGATTTGGGTGACGACCCATGTGTAACATACTAGGGGGGCAGTCATGATCCCCTTCCCTAGGCTCCATGCCAATGGGAGAATGTACTATTGGTAGGGGGTTCACCGGGATTAGCAATGTTCTGCAGTCGGTGTTATGTTAAAGATTATTGTACAATACACCGGGATTAGCAATGTTCTGTAGTCGGTGCCGTACTTTGTTTGTTGTACGATACACCGGGATTAGCAATGTTCTGCAATCGGTGCCGTACTTTATTTATTTTACGACATACCGGGAGTAGCAATGTTTTGCAGTCGGTGTCGTGTTAAGCTATAAAAGAACTAATAACTGAACCGAGAGTGTTAGTAGGGGTCTCGGTAGAACTCACTGAGATTGTATCTCACTGTTTATATGTTGTTGATTTACAGAGAAACAGGGAAAGAAAGGACCACAGAGGCACGAGTAGGTGGAGCTTGAATTGGTCACTAACGACTTAGCTTTATGTTTAAGCTTATTTCCCTTTTTGTTGTCTGTATACTGAAACACTATGACTTTAGTGTTATGTATTTCTTCCGCTTTCTTGTATGATGCTGAATACTAGAGTAGCTGACAGATTATGGTCTGAGTACCGTATGGTCTTGTTTGTAAATAAGACTGTTTTGTTTTATTCAGCGAAAAATTCATAATGGTATTCAGTGTCTGAGCAGGAAATAATATCTCTGATGTGTTATTGATGTGCACTTGGATATTTTTAATAAATAAAAATATCGGGGTGTTACACAAATGGTTAATGGTTTTTACACAAACCCTTCCACCTTTATATAGTATGTTTGCTAGTCATATTTGGTGGCAATAGTTCATGAAATTCCAAATTTAAATTTCAGAAAATAAAGCCAAATGTGCCAGATTGAGACAAATTTGAATTTTGAATTGGTTATTAAAGTAGCATGAAAATTCATGCCATTTTCGTATGCAGATTTTTTAAAATTCCTATAATGTTGCATATGAATGGAGAAAATGTTTTTAATTCACTTTTTATGCCATTTTTGGGTTTTAAAAAAATAATCCTATATTTTTTACCGATTGCAAATTTAATTGTGTTTATAAAAAACATGAAGTCAGGATTAATAATTTGTTTTTCTAATGACCTACTATATTGCAGGTTCATCAAAAATAGAAATTTGAGCTGGAAAATTGTTTACTCAGTGAGGTGAACAATGAATTGAAATTTTCAGGTGTTGCATAATTTTAGCATGTAACAATTTAATTTTTCTTAACATACTTTTGTGGGCATTTGGATTTATATATATAGTTCAAATGTCACTAACAATTTGGCAAAATACACATTAATTCGAATTCCTAATTTTAGATTAAATATTAGGAATATTATGATGTTATTTTTTTGATAGAAATAGTTAGATGAAATATTATGACATTTTCAGATTTTGATGTTATTTTTTTCGGTAGAAAATTATGAAGGAAAATTTATTAACTTTTCTCATCTACCATTTTGTTCCAGGGATTCTTAAATTTTGAAGGCACATTTGATAAAAAAATCTGAACCACTACGTACCATCCATGGCCAAGAATTTTGTTGGACACAAAACATAATATAAAATTATACATTTATATAATACTTTATTAGCAAAAATATTATATATTGTTAATAATAAGTGGGGTCTTACTAATATAATTAATGTGTGTTTAACCATAAGATGACATTTGGCAATGCATTAATGGAGATGCATTGTCAAATGTTATAGATATAGATATAGATAGATTCGACTTTATTCGGTGAATCTCCTTTTCTCCCTGCTTGCCTCCCCCCAAAACCTACTTATCATGTTTTCAATATGATCACATATACCATTTGGTAGCAAAAAAATGCCTCATAACATAGGTAGGAATGATCTAAGCTACTTCTTTGATGAGCAATTCTTTTCCAATAGTTTATATGAACTTCTCCTTCCAATCATTTTATCTTCTCTTGTTAGACAAATGATCTTCTCAAAAAAAACAGCAGCCTCAGATCGTGGATTGACTCTCAACAGCCTTAACTTGCATCCACTCTTGAAATTCAATTCTTCTATCTATAGGAACATTTCAACTAAAAGAGAGTTTAGAATCGTTCAGGCTGATTAGATGACCTAAAACAACTTAATAAAGATGGAAAATACTTCAATTTCTTTGCATCTTGAGAGTGGTTCTACAATAGAAGAGGTTCTCATCCGTGAAGAGAAGCTGTGTGATCTTGGGAACACTTCAAGAGGAGGTGAGTGACTAATTGATTTGAAAATATATAGCGCTGACACTTTTGGTTGAAGATGTGTCAGGTCGTGTCGGGCACCGACACAGCCACTTCAATTACTTGTATTTTTCAAATTAAAGTTGACTTCTTTGTGTCCGTGTTCGTATTGTGTTCGGTGTCTGTGTGGGTGCTTCATAGTTCTGAAGTCACTTGTATGTTTTGGTTTGTTACTTTCTTATCCTTTGAGATGAGACATAATGCGGGCAATTGCTGATTCTCTTCCGTTGAATATCAGCAATGATACAGATCCTCTCTCGAGAGAGAGAGAGGTTGCGAACCCTAGAGATGGGTTGTCCTACGCCGTGGCGGCCGCCGTGCCTGCACCGGCCGATCTGCTCCAGCTGACTGGGCGGCTAACCGTTGAAGACCCTTGGTATCGAGACGAGTGGCTTTTTACGGAGACGGCAGTCGTCGCCCCTGCGAAGGTGGATCCGAATCTGTCAGTTCCGATTGCAATCGCTGTAAGATTCGGTGCGCTCTCCCCGGTGTTTGCTCCGCGTGTGGTGGTCGCCCCTGCGAAGGTCGTGGGTTGGGTGGTTCCGTACGCTGTGGCTGGTGTTGATGCTAGCTTCGGTGCGCTCTGGTTCGGATCTGTTGTTCGGAGTCGGATCTATTGGGTGCTGTGGGTCTCTCCCCCTGCGGTGGTTGCTCCTGTCCCGCCACCGCCTGAGCCTCCTCCCTGCGTTCTTCTGGTTCGGATCCGGCGCTGGTTGCAGCTCTGGATTGCGTTCGGGTTCGGATCGTGGGTTTCTGGTTTGGGTTCGGTTGCGTTGCTGTTCGGATTGCATTGATGCTGTCTGTTTCTGGTTTGGGACTGTTGCGTTGGTTCGTAGATGCTGACTGTTTCTGGTTTGGCATTGGTGGCTGTCGTCACGAAATTTGGACCCGCAGTCTCGCCTCCCCCCATTTCGGTGTGGGCCCTTTCCCTGTCGCTCGCGGTTCTGCTTGATTGTGCCTCGGTGTTGGCTGGGGGCGCAATACCGCGGTGGTGGTTGGTGGCTCGACTTCCTCGATCAAGCTAGGTGCTGTCTCGGTGCTGGCCGGTGGCACGACTTCGCGATGATGGCTGGGGTCCCGCCGCCGGTGGTCTGGAGTGTGGTGACTCGATTGTGGTCTAAGGTTGTTTAGTTTAGAGGTCTTTGTTAGACTCTCTTTATTGTCCTTATTTCCAAGGGTATTGGCTTAGTCCCCCCTTGTGTTTTTTGTACTGTTTTTATTTTTTAATAAATTCGGGCCTCCTGCCTGTTACTTAAAAAAAAAAAATGAGACATAATGCTTTAATGCATTGTGAACCTTCTTATTGAACATGGGATTCAAATCTCCTTCATTTTAGAGGTAACTCTTCCATGCCACTTCAACAGCTTCCTCAATTCTCTAAAAAACCCTAGAAAAAAACAATTTTTGAAAATAGTTGGTGATATCCTTAGCAATTTCCTCTTCTTTAGTACAAAGTTCACCATGGTCACAAAAATGAATGAGCCCAATTTCTTCCTTTTCACTGGGATTCTTTTTTGTGAAAAAAAATTAGTATTTTTGTCATCATGCTGCAATGATTTAAACACTCCTCCACTCTAAAAAAACCCTAATACAGGAAGATGGCTAAAACAAAAAATTGAGTTTAGGAGAGATTTTTGAACCCTCGCCTCTAAATAAATTCAATCTACCAAAATTACTAAATTACTCATTTCTAAAAATTTGACACTTCATCAATTTTAAGGACAAATATATCATTTCCAATTATTTTGTCTCACTTTTTCTTTCTTTCTCTCACTTTTATCTTTTGTGGGTTTGACTCTCACATCATATTTTAATTTTTTATTTCATTTTTAAAACTCATTTTTCTCTTTTCACTCTCTCCTTCTTATCTTTCCCCCCTCTCTCTCATATATATATATATATATATATATATATATATATATATATATATATATATATATATATATATATATATATATATATATCCCTCACTTTTTTTTAACTAATAAAAAAACATTTTAATTTTTTTAATTTATCTACTATCTACTATTCTACTATAAATCTACTCAAACAAACCACTACCAAAATACTAAATTACTCATTTCTAAAAATTTGACACATCATCAATTTGAAGGACAAATATATCATTTCCAAATATGTTATCACATTTTTTCCTTTCCCTCTCTCAGTTTTATCTTTTGTAGATCCCACTCTCACATCATATTTTAATTTTTTATTTCATTTTTAAAAGCCATTTTTCTCTTTTCTCTCTCTCTCTCTCACTCTTAATTTTCCCACTCTCTCTCACTATTATATATACATATATATATATATATATATATATCCCTCTATTTTCTATTTTAACTTTTAATTTATCTACTATCTACTTCTAATATCTACTATCCATTATAAATATAATCAAACAAATCACTACCGGCCAACAAGGGTTGGTTCAAGTGGTAACTGGATTTGGATCTCACCCCAAAGTATCGGGTTCGAATATTGGGTGTGGTAAAAAACTCTATTGGGAGGAGAGAATTACACGGACCGGCAAAGCTAGGTACTCCTGGCCAGCCAGGTTCCCCAGCGTAGATTAGTCAACGGCAAAGCCGGTGAATACTACGCACCAATGACATAGTAACCAAAAAACAAAAAACAAATCACTACCAAAAATACTAAATTACTCATTTCTAAAAACTTGACACATCATCAATTTTAAGGACAAATATGTCATTTTCAATTATTTTATCTCTCTTTTTCCTTTCTCTCTCTCTCTCACATCTTTTGTGGTTCTCAATCTCACATCATATTTTAATTTTGAATTCCATTTTTAAAACTAACTTTTATCTTTTCTTTTTCTCACTCTTATCATTCTCACTATTATATATATACATCCCTCCATTCTCTCTTTTCTCATTTTAATTTTTTAATGTATCTACTATATACTATACTACTATCTGCTTCTACTATAAATATAATCAAACAAATCACTACCAAAAATACTAAATTAATCAAATTTTGACACATCATCAATTTTAAGGACAAATATGTCATTTCCAATTATTTTATCTCACTCTTTACTATAATCTACTAAAACCAGTCAATTTATCCACTAATAATTGACAAAAAAATATTAACCACTATCAAAATTTCCAAAATAGTTTTTTTTGAAATAATTTAATTAAAATGATCGGCAACGGTAGCGACAATAGGATAGGCAACAGGAGAGGCAACGAGATTGGCAACAGAGAGCGGCAACGGGGAGCAGCAACGGGAGAGGCAACGAGAAGCGGCAACGGGAGACTGACAACGAAATCGGCAATGGAAGAGACAACGAGAGAGGCAATAGAGAGCGTCAACGGGGAGCGACAACGGGGTGTATATCTTATATTAGATTACATTTTCTTTCTTCTTATTTTTACTCCATTATTAAGATCAGAAGAAGATACCAATTTTTTTAACTTTTTGCGACACGAGTTTTTTAAGCAAGTTGAAATATTGCATTTCTATTGAGTTTTTCCTTTTTCTTTCTTTCAAATTTTACAATTTTCAAAATATTTATAGATTCATAACAAATTATGTCAAAAACAATGTCACCCGTGTATGCACGGGTAAAGTACAAGTTTTGGAGGGGGCGAACTCGCAAAGACTTATGATACTAAGGAATTCCTTAGTAACAATTACTAAATTTTTAAGTGATCATTATACAACACTCCAATGGTTAGTATTAAATAAAAAAAAGTTGGTGTGTTAGCCACTAATAATTGTCAAAAAAAATTTAACCACTAACAAAAAATTCAAAATAATTTTTTTAATAATTTAATTGAAATGATTAAATTAATATTAAATAATCTAGAATTTACAATTTACTATAATCTATCTATTTTTTTGACAAAACTATAATCTATCTATTAAAACTACTAAAATTAATCAATTTAACCACTAAAAGTTGTCAAAAAAAATTAGCCACCATCAAAAATTTCAAAATTATTCTTTTAATAAATTAATTAAAATGATTAAATTAATATTAAATGATCTAGAATTTACTATTTACTATAATCTATCTATTAAAACTACTAAAATCAATCAATTTAACCACTAACAGTTATAAAAAAAAATTAACAACTATAAAAAAATTCCAAAATCATTTTTATAATAATTTAATAATTTAACTAAAACGATTAAATTAATATTAAATGATCTAGAATTTACTATTTACTATAATCTATATATTAAAATACTAAAATCAATCAATATAACAACTAACGGTTGTCAAAAAAAATTAACCACTATCAAAAAAGCGGCAACGGGACTGCAACAGGATCAACAAATTAAGCGACAACGAGAGCGGGAGCGGCAACAATAGCTGCAACGACAACCGGAGCAGCAATGGAAGCGACAACAGGGGTGCATATCTTATATTAGATCTCATTTTCTATATCGCAGAGAAAAAGATGCTGATTTTTTTTTATGTTTTTCCAACACGAGTTTTTTTTTAACCAAGTTGAAATATAGTTTTTTTATCGAATTTTTCTTTTATTAAATTTTATAATATTTAAGTTATTTTTATGTTCTTAGCAAAATATAATAAATACAGTGTGAACATCGCACGGATAAAATACTAGTCACGAATGAAGCAAGAGATGGGACCAAGCGGTGGAAGCCACCAAATTGTCTATGATCCTTGATGTTATATGCTCCTTCTTTTTTCTATTCTGTTTTTATTTGAAGTTGAAGAAGTCATTCGCGCATCAAGATTATAGAAACGAGGAGGAGAAATGAGTTTAAGGCATTTATATAAGGTTGCGATCAAAATCTCGTTAGAAGCGGTGAATTGGGCCAACGAAAAAAAATCACAGCGCTGAATTGGGAAAAAATCACAAAATTTATGTTGAGAGTGGGATTTGAACCCACGCCCTTTCGGACCAGAACCTTAATCTGGCGCCTTAGACCAACTCGGCCATCTCAACTTGCCGTTAATGTAGGCATAGAAACATGTATTTAATTCATTAACATGTAAATAATCTGTATGGCAATCGGTGTAGTGAGTGGTATGTCAGTTATTTGACATACGTGAGTGGTACCTTCTCTACACTGTGATGCCCGCACTCACTAGTCCCTACCATTCACACTATATTGTCTCATTATCATTGATTTGATTCTGTGACACAATAGTATTATAGTACTACCCAACAATCAAAAACATGTTTGTTTCGTATGTGCTGTCCATATGACACATTTCACATAGGAGAAAATAATGCCAAGTGACCGAGTGCCCACCTAATTAAAGAAGCAATGCATGCATGAGAGAAGAAAACACAGTAACTTAATTTGAGAGATTCCCTCCTCTTTTTACTGTTTGTTTATTCCTCACTTTTGTTATGCACTCTGCCTCGTCACTCTTACTTTTCAGATACCAAATGCCATTTTCCCAATATTTTATATTCAATCATACAACTTTTAAGATCATAAGTGTGATATATTATAATATAATTATAGATTATAAATGTCTGCGACTGTTTATTGCTGAAATCTTTCATTTTAACAATCATCCAAAGTTAGAAGGAACCACTCACTTAATACTTAAGGTTCAAAGTTGAATTCTAAATTTACAATGATTCATTTGTGTATGAATGAAGCACTCTTTATTTATATTCCACTCCAGTGAGATAAACTGGCTAGCATGGTTTGAAGATGTAGAGTAGGTTATAAATAATAAACTAAAAGTAGTTAACTTCATGCCCAAGAATTTTTCTACTCTTCAAATTATTTTTCCTTGAATTCCTTAAAGTTGTTATTATTTTTTCAAAGTCTCGGAACCTACCACGTGTACTCAATAAAGGAAATAAAGTTGAGAGAATTGAATCTCAGTATTGTCAGTTAGATATTCTCAGTTCATATAGTAACCAAAGTGCAAACTTTTTACCATGTTTTTCTTAATATTTTTGGTGTTTACTTTTATGTGAGGGGACACCTAAGGTTCATGTGCTCCAGAAGGTAATAACTTATCAACTTTGTCTTGTAGCATAGTACAATGTTTTATATCCAGCTGTGAAATGAAAAAGGTTTCTAATAATCAATTCCCACTAAGAATTATTAGGTGCCCACCACCACTTCTTGTAGACCCTTTTTAAGTATTCTGCTTCAATCATGAACCTCCTTAAGGACTTCCTTTCCTCTCCTACAACAATTCTCTCTCTCTCTCTTTCTCTCTCAGACACATTCATTAAGGACTTAAAAAGAGAGTCAATCATAAAGCAATTGATACGTTCTGATCATCATTTATGGCTTCCTTTTGGTCATTCTCATCAATATTCATAACCTTAATGACATTCAATTGTTCATTAGCCTTAGCTTCTAGACAAAACATGGAAGTTTCTACCATCTCATCAGCACCAACCACATTACCAGGTTCTCCTATTTTCCCTCCAACACTATCACCAGATATGGAGCCTCTTTTTCCTACACCTGGAAGATCAGCATACTCTCCATCAGAGTCTTCATTACCTACAATTCCTTCAAGCCCCAGCCCTCCTAATCCAGATATGTCCACTCATCCAGGGACTGATTTGGCTTTTCCACCATCTGAGTTTATGCCTGCTTTAGCCCCTTCTTCCCAGGGTTCATCTCTTTCACTGTATTCAATTTCCCATCTGGCTATAGTTGTATTATGCAGTACAATTTCATGTCATGTGAGTACATGTTGATGTTTTTATGAGTGGATTAGTACTAGTACTTGTTATGTTTCTGCTTATGATCTTGAAGCATGTTATATGGTATCAGCATTACTCTTTATTTTTTAGTATTTTGTAACTTTTTATTTTTATTTGTTTAGTATATTTTTAATATCTCTTTATATGACTTTAAGAATGCAGAATATACCGTATCCTACTTGTTTATAAGACCAATTGATTGAAACATGAATGGCCTTCCCTTGGGACCACAAATTACTTTGATAGTTTGATGTGGCAGAAAAGAAGCTTTTAATGCCTATGCTTCTTGCGCACTTAGGGAAAACAATTGAGGCATGAAAAGGAGAGATAGGCACGTTTGGAAGACCACAGTATAGATAATGAATTAAAAATTAAGACATTTGGAATATGAATATATTGTTCTGTAACAAAGTACACTAGGATTCTCAGAATAAAGAACATATTGTATAGAATATTTCTAGGCTACTCAGATAAGCAACTAACACCTGTATCTATCTTGATAAATATTGTTTTACAACACTAATTATTAGTACTATTTACTTTGTGAACCATATTCTAGAGAGGTACAACACTAGGCTGCTGATTCCTTGGAGTCCCATTGAACAACTTCTCAGAAAATGCTATAATTCTGTTGAAATCAAATGGGGTCTTCCATTTCTTGGTAGACTCTTTTGCTATGAAGCCTCTCATTTTTACATACTCCTGCTTCAGCACATCTATTGTTACACTCAACTGTTTTATCACATCTATTTTCTCTTTGTCCTTCTGCTTCAGATCATCCTTCAGTGCCTTATTCTCTTTTCTTACTCTTTCTATCTCTTCCCTCAGCATCATCAATTCATCACAAATAGTATCTTTCTGCTTGAGTTCATTCTTTTGTGCTCTATTCTCCTTCTCGAGTCTTTCTATTTCTTCCCTCAACTTAACTATTTCATCACCAATGTTGTCTTTCTGCTTGATCTGATCCTTATGAGCCTTGTTCTTTTCACTAAATAACTCAAATTCTTTCTTCATCTTCATCACTCCATCATTTCCCGCCGCAAATTGAACCTTCTCTTGTTCATTATTGTTAACAAATTTGGCATTCTCTTTATCTTCTTCTTGCTCAAGATCTTCAATTTCAGATTCCACAGACTCCTCAATATCACAATTCTCAGAATAGCTATCATAACTATGATCTTCAAAACCTATAAACTTCTCTGATTGATGATTCTTAAACGAAGGAAAGGAGGATTCCACAGTTTTCAGTACGCGATTTCCTGTTTCGGGTTTAACTTGATCATACCGTTCAGCTAATAAGCGATGAGTCCTATAGAAATCTTCAACCATGCTCAAAAGTTCAGGTCTCTTCTTGTAATACATCTCAGCACGTTTTGCAAAGGAATCTGCATCTTCTTCAATTAATTTTAGCATTGCTTTTGTCTTCTCATTTAGCTCTGCCATAAACAATCACACATCATTTAATTTCTCTATTTACCTCTCAACAATAATAAAATCATGTTCCATATTTACACTCTATACTATGTGTGTTCATAAAAGGTCTAAAGCCAAAAGATGTTGTGAGTAAAAGGTTTTGTAAAGCAACACTCATGTAATAATAACAAAGGTTCATAAACTTTTTTCACTTTTCTATACTAGTACTCCCTCTCGTCTCATTTATAAGAAAAAAAATACTTTTTAGGTTAATTGAATATATGATGAATCGTGCATTTTCCAAATTCGTTGAATAACTGATGTATCGATACATCACTTATTCAATGAACCTGAAAAGTGAAAAGTGTATCTTTTGCTTAAAAATGAGACAAGAGGGAGCAGTACTAAGGTCACTCTTTCCTCTCTCTCTCTCTCTATGCCTCGTAACTTCTTATGAAAAGGGCATGTGGGTCCAAAATTGAATAGGGTAGAAAGAAAGAATCATGGGTGTAGATGGGACAAAGAATGAATATTGGTGAAAGTAAGTCATTCGAATGTTATGCCCTTACTACAATGCTTAGACTTGGATACCAAAAACATCATTGAATGCATGTCAGCCATGAAAAACAAGGGCAACATACTGATTTACTCATCTAATTTCAATTTCAGAAATCATCAAAAAGTTGCACAGCAGTAATTAAAAAAAATTGATAGAGAAAATCAATTGTAAAAGTAAACGAATAAGAGGAAGGGAAGGAAGTGGATATATACCAGTGAGTGTGGATTGAAGCCATGGGGATCGTTTAACGGTGGTGTTGATGTCAAGCCACCACCAGTTTGACTGTGACTTTTGATCCTTCATAATCTCAGCCTCTCACTCTTTTCTTTGATATCAAAACCTATAATATAAAAGAAGAAAAAACCTTGAATTCCCCTAAACAAACAAAAATTGCGGAACCAATTAACATTATGATAACGACTAATAATACTACTAATCAGCATGTCATAGTCGCGAAACTTGTTTTTTCCAAAAATAATAAAAACTGTAATGAAAAGCAGCAAAAAAAACATAAAATTCCGTGAAATGAAAGGACAAATGCACCGCCTCTTCGGTATTTACAAGGCAAGGCAGCACACAGACCAAAACATTGGAAGCAAAAAACAAACTTTAAAAACTCAAACTTATAATGAAAGCGAGAAACACATACTGTATAAGATAGATGAAAATGATACAAAGACGAAATAAGAAAGAGAGAAATACAGCAACTCTATTTTATTTATTCTAGATTTTAATCATATTTGCGGTTACGTACGTGGGGCAGCGACGGGAACAGAAAAGGAAAAAGAGTTTGCAATGGCGACCACCACGTATATTCGATATACAAAGAGTGGATAAGAACTAAGAAGAAAGAAAGAGAAGCACTCACATCCACCTGGTTCAATTCAACGTGTAGCCAATGGAACGAAACTGGAATTGGAATTGGAAAAGTGAAAACAGTCCAGCGAGAGGAACACAGAACAGCACATGAAATATATTTTGGTTTTGGGTTATTTGTTGGTTTTATTGAAGAGGCTTCCCCTATCAACTTGTGACACGTGTATTTACCATTCTCTCCAGAAGGATTCAAAATATGTTTGACTTTGTAATTTTTGTACTATTGGGTTGGGGGTTTCAAATTCTAAACGAGGGAAACGTAGTAGTACTACTATGTGCAATGCAACCAAGTATTATTACTACAATATAATTTTAGTCATTAATAATTAAATGCTCATCAATACAAAAAAAGAATATATGCTTTCGCAATTTGACTTTACTTTTGTTATACTTTCAACTAATTACGAATTCTCATGTTTTTTAACTATGATAACTCTTTTTTTTTAAAAAAATCATTCATATTATAATTTATCATAAGTCTTAATTTAAAAAAAAAAACAACTAACCGCTTTTGCAGATTGTGCAAAATGAAGATAGGAAAAACAGAAACTGGGGGATGTATGGCTCTGTCACTGTGGGCGGTTCGGTTGGATGTGAAATGCGGGAGCGCGCGCTTTTGGCTCTTGCTATGCCAACGTTGAAAATTTTATGTAACGGTTCCAATGTTTGTTTGGATCATGAAAGAAAAATAAAAATTAAAATAAAAAGAAGAGAAGATAAGGAGAAACTAATATGATTTTTGGGTTATTTGGTAGAGGTGAAAGACTAAAGAAAGATTTGGGTAAAATTGCTAGTAGTAAAATATAAGGTTACAAAAATACCTTTAGAAAAACAAATAAAATATAAAAGTTTTGGATAAAATTGGAAAAAGATATTTTCTTTTATCTTATTCCCCTTTTCTTCCCAAATTGGAGAGAAAACATTTTTGTGGGTCCTATATGATTTTTTTTCCTTCCTCGACCAAACAAAAGAAAATTTCTTGGAAAATGTGTTTTCTTTCTCTAACACCCTAATATTTCTATCAAGTAGAAATGCTAAGATGCACGAAATGGCATATATCAGAGTAATATTTCCTGTTTAGATATTGAACACGACTAAAAATTTTCGATGATTAACATCAAACAATCTTACATTCCATAACTTAATTAAAACCATATAGGTTCCATGTCTTTCAATAACCTCATAACCTAGTGTTCAATACCATCACAAGAAAAGCGGAAACGATTACATAACTTAAAACAAATTCAAGTCATACTATCGAGTTACAAAGACAACAAGGGAACTCAATATCAAAGATAAAAGAACTAAATCTTCTAACTTGTCCTCAAGCACGTCACCTACTCGTGCCTCGTCGCTTTCTTCTTTCCCTGTTTCTCTGTAAAACAACAACATATAAAGGGTGAGATAAACATTATCTCAGTGAGTCCTACCGTAACCCCTCACAATAACTCTCGGTCCATTTATTCCTTTTTCCTTTAATCGTAGTCCATAAAGGTCCTACGTGCTTATATCTTTTCCTTTCCTGCCATAGTACATCTTCGGTAATGACCACGACTTTACCGTCGAACCTCTCCACCAGCTTACGCTAGCTTCAAACCTTCTGAGGTCTAGGTTCTGGGGCTCATGACTTCCCCTCCCCTAGTATACTAATCTACTGGGTCGTCACCCATCCTTTGATATAATTTATATATCCTATCTTGATTGAACATTTAGTTCCATGGCTTTAAACAATTACTTGAACATCTAGTTCGCTCGCGTATACTACTTTACAGTTTTTGGAACATTTATAACTTTCAAAAACAATTCGCTTTAACCTTGCAATTTTGTTCAAAAACAGAGTATCAATGGTTCCATAACATGAGGGATGGTTGGGAAGAAGATTAGAAGAAGTTTGGAATCGAAAGAGCGACGAAACGAATTTTTGGAAACCGTGGACAGAAGACCTGGCACGACCCGTGCCAGACCTAGCACGACTCGTGCTGCCTGGAAATGTAATTCCAGTCAACCAGAAAGGTTGGCACGACCCGTGCTAAGGGTAGCACGACCCGTGCTGCCTGTAGCAGAGTCACAATTCGCTTATTTCGTTCCGTTTCGCTTTTCCTATGGCGTCCAATCCGTAACCCAATCTTAATCCAACATAAACACAGACATTCAACACACAATATCAGACAATGCAATATCAATATCAATTCATAAACTCGAGTGACATTCGTTCCGAGACCCAAAATACATATTGCCGCAAAATACGGTTTTCGACTCAAACTTTCGAAACTAATGAAACAACCACACAACTAGTCGCATAGCAATCATTTCGAAAATGAAAATAAAACCCTAAACATGAGTAGAACTCGCCGATTTGACGAACTCGCGAGAAATCACGTCCTCACACGAAATGATCGAACTGTAACCTCTCGAACGATCCCCGTAATCACAAACTCGCACCGAACTTGTCTGATACTCAAAACTGAACTTCTACCACTTCCAAATTCGACACTCAACCTCTTGGAGCTACTGAAATCACCTCCAAATTCAACCTAAACACAATATGGCTTTATCAATTTGATGAAAATCACTTCTAAGGCTCCAATGGCACATGCAAGGCTCCAAGGGGGAGAAAACTCAACTTTTAGCTTCAAGGATAAAAAATGGCAAGATGAGGAGGAAACATAATTAAAAATAACTTACTAAAATGACTATTTTAATTAACTGGAAAAAGATAAAGGACGTAAATGACTATTTTAAAAAAGATAAATGACGTAAATGAACATTTTAAAAAACACAAAGAACGAAAACGAAATAACAGGAAACATAATTAACAATAACTTACTAAAAGGACCATTTTAATCAACTGTAAAAAGATATAGGACGTAAACAACTATTTTAAAAAATAAAAAGGACGTAAAGGAATATTTTAAAAAAGATAAAGAACAAAACAAAAAAAAACATAAAATGGTCTAATAGCACAGTCAGCTGCTTACGTGGCCAATTTATCCACGTCCTTGTCATCGTAAGCCCTATTTAACTTTCACTTAACGGAAACACCATTTTGAAATGATAAATGACGTAAATGAATATTTTAAAAAATAAAGGACGTAAACGAGAAAAAAAAATGAAAGATAAAGGATCAAAACTGTATTTTGGCCAAAAAAAAAGAAGAGAAAATAAGTAGAAAGTGATATGATTTTTGGGTTGTTTGGTAGAGGTGAAAGACTAAGGAAAGAAAGATAAAAGTGTTCTCTTCCCTTGTTTGGTTGAATAGAAAGTAAAAATAAAAAAGTAGTAAAATATAATACTATAAGAATACCCTTAGAAAAACAACTAAAATATAAAAGATTCGGGTAAAATTGGAATATTCACCTTTTCTTCCCAAATTGGAGAGAAAGCATTTTTGTGGGTGCCATATGATTTTTTTTCTTTACACGCCGGGTCTCTACCAAACAATAGAAATTTTCTTTTTTTTTTTCGACAAACAATAGATTTTTTTTTGAAAAGTGTGTTTTCTTTCTTTTCATTTCTTTTCCATTATTTTCCTTTAATACCAAACAAATCCTAAATGTCAAAAAAATATCATTTTTTAGTCAAAATGGAGTAAAGATACTTCCATGTGTATAAAATTTTCTTTACAAATTGTCATACAGAAAATCATTCAAAAATTAATCCATATGTTTATTAAATTATTATAATATTAATATAGTTATGAAAAATTATAATTTCCTTTTGACCGAAAAGAAGTAATCATTTTCTATATATAAATTATAATAATATAGAAATATAAATATGTAAGTCTTCGAGTCAAATTTATTTTTAACGGTAATAATTATTAATAACAACTTGTGACTTTTTTACTGGCAAAATAAAAAAATTATGGGTTTCTTAGATATTGTTTAAATACAAATCTTGCATAAATCATTGTTTTAATATTAAAAATTAAAAAAAAAACTTTTGAAACTTCTTAAGCAAGAGTTCAAGCATTATGAAAAGAAAACATGTGGTTGGAAGGGAAGCTCAACTAAAAGTATAGGCCATTAGGTTTTCTCATTAAAAGTACATCATTATCTTAATTATAAAGTATATTGTGTTTAAAAGTTTAATCAATATGCACCACAATATGCACCACAAGACCAACACGATGTAGCACAAGTGATAGATACTTGAGTCCCTTAACCATTTGGTCATGAGTTCAATCCCTGGCCGAGCGTATGGAAAAATATTTGTTGGGAGAGGTCAGCCCCTTAAATGGATCTCAGATACATCGAAGGAATAGTCTCTACAATCACCGTGGAGAATACCTTAGTTTACCAAAAAAATATGCACACATGTGTAAAGTTATTTACACGATAACCAATCAAAGATTATGGTCCGAGTGAATTTTAAGATGATTAAGATAAGGTGGAGTGTTTTTATGACATGTCAATTTGCAATTGATTGATATTAATGTAAAAAAGATTTACAAAGACAATCCATGCTAACTAAATCATATTCTTAAAAATAATTGTTCTGTACCTTTACCTCACCATGGATTGTACCAAGCAGGTAGTTAGTAGGGTAGTTGCTTTACTTGATTGAACTTCAGATAGCACCAGGAGATAGAGGACCAATCAAACTTAGATGGGTAGGACCAGGGAATGCTGCTTGTGACCTGACCTGCTTGTGACCGGGCCTGCTTTTGACCGAGCCTGCTTGTGACCTGGCCTGCTTGTGACCGTGCCTGAGGCGAGCAGGACTGCTGATGATGAGTAGATGTCAAAACGTTCCCAGGTGGGGTACCTGCGAAGCCACTCCGACGCTCAAGTCATTATTGAGAACAATAGAGTAGGATACCAAGGAATGAGAATCTACCTCTTAATGGCAAAACATGTCAGTATTTATAGTGTAACACCCCGATATTTCTAACTTGTAGAAATAACCGAGATATACTTTCATAGCATACATCAGAGTGTTATTCCTGTTTTACGGACATTGAACAATACTAAAAGTTTGATTAAACATATCAAAGTACCACTCGCATGTAAAACTTCAAACCGAAGTACATAATTAACATAAGTTCCATAACTAGACGTCCTCGCCTCAAACCTAGAGTTCAATATCCAAATACAGAAATAAAGTGGAAAATTGATATACGACTTTGAGTACAAGTACAAGTCATATATCCTGAAGTTCTCAAAATGAAATAACACAAGCAGCTAGCTAGTCTTCAACATCATCATGCGGAACATCACCTAGCCATGTTTCAATGCTTTCGACTTTCCCTGTTTCTCTGAAAAACAACAACATTAAATGGTGAGATAAACATTATCTCAGTGAGTCCTATCGAGACCCCTCACTAAAACTACGGTTCATTATGCTTCATTTCAATCGTAGTCAGAGTTTGGATAACTACGTGCAATATATTTTCATTCGTAGCCCAAGTCTGGATAGCTACAACAACATTAGTACTAACACAACACCGCAAGTCACCTTATTCGGTTTCTTTATCGACTTTTGGTGAACCCAATCCACTCTTACTGGTGGGCAAACAATGAGGGGCCTAGGTTATGGGAATCATGACTTCCCTCCCCTAGTGTGCTATCTCGTAGAGGTCGTCACCTCGATTAACTATTTATAAAGCGGTTACCAAAACCGTAGCGGAACACCAAGTCCGTTTCGTTAGTATATATTATAAATTCTCACTCGCTATCACTAAAATAATGTTTTAACCCATCTACAAAGGGAAATATCACTTATTTGCTTTGTTTTAACCAATCCATATAACATCAATTATAGCTTAGGAAATTCTTCCCCAAACCAATCCAAATCTAAGCAAGTCCAATGAATTAAGGTTGTTTTATCATTACATAACGTTGGGGAAGAGATTAGAACGCAATTGGAACCGTTCGGAATGGCCTAAGACGCTTTTTGAAGTTGGGTAACAGAAGCACACGCACGGTCCGTGCCACTGGGGCGCACGACCCGTGCGTGTTTTAGAAATTAAAACACAGAGAAAACAAACATAGCGCACGGTCCGTGCCCTAGGGGGCGCACGATCCGTGCGTGGTTTTAAAATCTTCCAGGTCTCCTGCGAACGAGGCGCACAGACTGCACAGTCCATGCCACTGGGGCGCACGACCCGTGCCTATTCGACAGTAACCCAGAATTTGTTGTTTTTGAGTAAGAATGGCCATTCTGTCCGTTCTCAATTATCGTTCCAATCGGTCTCCAAACACTACCTCATATCAATTCAACACAGAACAGTACACAACCAGTACAAACCACAATCACAACAATCGCATTCATCAATCAATCATGAAATTAGTTATTCAAAGCGTAATTTCGAAAATACGGTTTTTGACGCTAAAGCTTAAGAATCGAAAACAGTAACAAAACATGACACTCAACGTTTCGAAACAATCCCCTAAGCGAGTATAGAACTCACCGGTTGCGATGAAAATCGCAAAATGCCGAGACTTCTATGAACCCGAACGAACCGTAACACACGAACTATCCCGGAGTCGTTTCAAATACCTCTAAAACCGAAACCAAGGCTCCCAATAACTTAAACTTCGAATCCAGCAACTGTTGACTTCCTTTTTTTGCTACTCCCAAGCACAATGTAGCTAGCCCTAAGTCCTACTCTGGTTTTAAGATCAACATGCAAGGCCTTGGGAACTCCATTCTAGCATTTCAAGCTCAAAGGTGTAAAAATGGTGTTTTGAGAAGGATGAGAATATTGGTGAGGTTTTAGGTATCAATGGGAAGAGGGGAAGAAGCTGATCACAATGGTGAAAGAAAGATGAACATGCATTAGAAATTGATGAAGTTCTCTCCCATTCTCTTCTCTCTAACTCTCGCGACTCTCTCTATCCTCTATTCTTCAACTTTTCTTGTCTTTGGGGTGGAATGAGGTGTTGTGGTGTTTCAGAAATGAGCTGGGGGTTTAAGGGGGTGGGAAAAGTCCATTTTGCCCTCACTTATTTGTTTCAATTGACTAAGTTGCCCTTCCACTCCTAATACATCACTCCCTTATTAAATTATAAATTATAACATTATCACTTTCAGTTTCTTTGCTGAAACAAAGTGAGTTTTGGGTGTTCTTAACAAGTGTGAGCTGAAGGTGGTTTAAGTGCTAGGAAATGACCAAAATACCTCTAATAACTCGACCGATAATTCACTAGATCATATAACTCACATAATTAAGTAACCGACACGTAATTAATTTACTCATAACCTCACGCTTATTTCAATAAATGATATTAGTGAATTTGGGGATGTTACAATCACCCCAACTTTTAAAAATTTTGTCCTCAAAATTGAACAAAACATACCTCAATCGAAAAGATGGGGGTACTTCACCCGCATGTTTTCTTCTACTTCCCATGTTGCTTCGTCAGGTGAGGCACCGTCCCAAAGCACTTTGACAATAGAAATTAATCTCGTTCGGAGCGCTTTCTCGCCACGTTCTATGATCCTGATTGGAGTGGGCTGATAGGACAAATTCGGTCGGATATCAATCGTCTCATAACTCAACGGTTGACTCGGATCGAGAATGTACTTCCTTAACTGCGATACATGAAACACATCATGCAATCTAGACAATGCTGGAGGTAAGGCAATGCGGTAGGCTACCGGCCCAATTCGCTCGATAATTTGGAACGATCCGACATACCGGGGACTGAGCTTCTTCCCCCGCAATGCTATACCGGTACCAATAGTTGGAGAAAGTCTCAGAAATACTTGATCTCCTTCTTCAAATTCCAATGGCCTTCTTCTTTTGTCGGCGTAACTCTTTTGCCGACTCTGAGCAATCTTCATTCGTTCTCTAATCTGTCGGATTTTTTCAGTAGTCTCACGGACTAAATCAGGACCCAACAATCTTTACTCACCGACATCCCACCAACACAATGGTGTTCTACACTTCCTTCCATATAATGCTTCATATGGAGTCATTCCGATACTAGAATGATAACTGTTGTTGTAAGAAAACTCCACCAATGGAAGATGATCCTCCCATCGGCCTCCACTGTCAAGTACACATGCTCTTAACATATCCTCCAAAGTCTGAATCGTCCTTTCAGTTTGTCCGTCCGTCTGCGGATGATAAGCGGTACTAGCACATACTGTGGTTCCCAATGCCATATTCAGTGCTCTCCAGAATCGTGATGTGAACTTGGGATCACGATCGCAGATGATACTCGTGGGAATTCCATGGATCTTCACAATATTTTTGAGATACTCTTCTGCTAACCTAGCAATCTTGTAATTCGAACGCACCGGAATAAAATGGGCGGACTTGGTCAAGCGATCCACCACTACCCAAATAGAATCATTTCCGGCTTGGGACCGTGGTAACCCCATGACAAAGTCCATAGAAATGCTTTCCCATTTCCATTCTGGCACATTCAAAGGTTGCAACTGACCGGCAGGATTCTGGTGCTCTATCTTAACCCTTTGACAAGTTAAGCATTGAGACACGAATTCTGCAATTTCCACTTTCATACCCGGCCACCAATACAACTGCTTCAAATCTCTATACATCTTGGTAGACCCAGGATGTATTGAGAACTGACTCTTATGAGTCTCTTCTAAAATCTGCTTCTTAATACCTTCATCACTCGGGACACAGATTCTGCCATCAAAACAAATCACACCGTCACTATCTTCGGTGTAGTTTGGAAACCTCTTCTGAGTCTGTAACTCTAGATCTACCTCTTGGGCTGAGCGAATCAGATTTCTCAAGGAAATCGAAATCTGAATATGACTCAACACTAATTGGTTCTTCCTTGGCTTCACCTTCAAGTTAAGATCCCTAAATGATTCCAACAATGCCATCTCATGAATCATCAATTCTGTCGTGTGAATAGATTTCCTACTCAAAGCATCAACTACTACATTAGCCTTCTCTGGATGGTACTTCAATTCAAAATCATAATCTTTTAGAAACTCTACCCATCTTCTCTGTCTGTTGTTCAGCTCCGTTTGATCAAACAAATACTCAAGGCTCTTGTGATCACTAAAGACTTCGAAACAAGACCCATACAGGTAATGTCTCCAAATATTCAGGGAAAACACAATCGCCGCCAACTCCAAGTCATGAGTTGGGTAATTCTCTTCATGCGGCTTCAACTGTCTGGAGGCATAAGCAACTACCTGTTGATTCTGCATAAGGACACATCCTAAACCCTTACCAGAGGCGTCACAGTAAATTTGAAATCCCATAGACGGATCTGGAAGAATTAGAATGGGTGCAGAAGTCAAACGATTCTTCAATTCTGCGAAACATTCATCATAGTCAGAGTTCCATATAAACGGTTGACTCTTGCGAGTTAACCGAGTGAGTGGAAGAACCAGCTGAGAAAATCCTTAAATGAATCTCCGATAATACCCAGCTAATCCCAAGAAACTTCTTACCTTAGTGACTGTAGATGGCTGTTCCCAGTCTACCACAGCTTCAACCTTACTGGGGTCCACTGCAACACCGGCTTGAGATATGACATGGCCCAGAAACTTAACTTCAGGCATCCAAAAATCGCACTTGGATGGTTTGGCATACAACTTCTCTCGGAATACGTTCAGAACAATTCGGAGATGTTGCACATGCTCCTCAATAGTCTTAGAATACACCAAGATATCATCAATAAACACCAAGACAAATTGGTCCAGATAAGGATTGAAAATCCGATTCATGTAATCCATGAACACCGCTGGAGCGTTGGTTAGACCGAAGGGCATCACTACAAATTCGTAATGTCCATACCGAGTACGGAATGCAGTCTTCGGAAT
Source organism: Astragalus membranaceus (assembly GCA_039519185.1). Lineage (NCBI taxonomy): Eukaryota > Viridiplantae > Streptophyta > Magnoliopsida > Fabales > Fabaceae > Astragalus > Astragalus membranaceus. The sequence continues at coordinate 127,578,594 of CM076847.1, read as the reverse complement.
ATACAAAGCTCTAACTCTGATTTGATGATAGCCTGACCTTAGATCAATTTATGAAAATACCGAAGCTCCTCGCAATTGGTCTAGCAAATCATCAATTCTTGGTAGAGGATACTTGTTCTTGATAGTTACCTTGTTCAACTGACGGTAATCGATGCATAATCTCATGCTTCCATCCTTCTTCTTGACGAGCAATACAGGAGCACCCCATGGTGAGGCACTCGGTCAGATAAATTGTTTTGATATCAACTCTTCAAGTTGGGTTTTCAACTCCTTCAGCTCTAAAGGAGACATCCTATAAGGAGCTATATATAGAAATTGACCCTGTTCCCGGAACCAATTCTATAGAGAACTCCACCTCACGATCCGGAGGTAACGAAGAAACTTCATCGGGAAATACATCTAGGAATTTGTTAATAACTTGTACAGATGATAGATCTAAACCTGTCTCAACCGATGCAGACAACATCATGACATAAGCTTCCGCGCCTTGGAATAGACAATGAATTGCAGAAGTAAATGAAATGACTGCTTCGGAATTGGTCGGTTGTAGCTCCACTGATTCGGAGGCAAAACCGATAGTCCGATGAAAGCAATCAAGAGTTACATGGTTGGCCGACATCCAACTCATACCTAGAACAACGTCCATACACTTCATTGGTAAACAAATGAAGTCCACCACAAAATTTCTGTCTCCGATGGATAGGAGACAGTTCTCACATAAGGCTTGGGTCTGAATACTACCATCGGCAGCAGTTTCAATGGAGATCGGTTGAGGCAACGGAGTTAAAGTCAATCCCAACCGATCAACACAAACTTGAGATATAAAACAATGAGTCTCACCTGAATCATATAAAATACTAACGGAGTTATAGAAAAGAGATCCCAAACCCCTTAGCAGATTATCTGATGCAGTGACCTTCTGAGCGTCCAAGGTGTAGACTCTTCCATGAGTTGTAGCAGGCTGTTTTGACTCTTTTCTCTTCTTGTCCGGACACTCATGGATGTAGTGACCTTCCTTCCTACAATAGAAACACCGATTTGCACTAGGGCGACATTCACCTCGGTGGGACTTCCCACACGTAGAACACTTGCTGAATCTTGAGGAATCAGACTACTGTACTTGTTTCCCTTTGCTTGAGTTGTACCTGGGATTTCCTTGAGAGTTAGACGATCCGACATTCCTCTTATTCTGATTGAACGCCTTTCGGCTTGCATACAGTCTCTTCAAGTCACTCTCAGCAATATGAGCCTGTTGTACCATAGCTGTGTAGTTGGTATACGCAAAAGAACTCAGATTTTGAGAAATATCTTCTCTCAATCCATACTTATACCTGCCAGTCTTCCACCTGTCATTGGGAGCATATCTAGCCAAACCGAAGAATTGGTACAACTCTTCAAATTTGGCCGCGTATTGGCCCACAGTCAAACTTCCTTGGGTAAGAGCTAAAAACTCATTCTCCTTATCGAACCTCATAGCAGTTGGGAAGAATTGCTTCAGAAATGTTTGCTTGAAATTCTCCCAGGTCTGGGGAGTACCCATATTTGCCATCATAGGCTTAGCATTTGTCCACCAGTTGTTGGCGTCTCCCTTCAGCATATGGGATGCCAACCTCAGCCTATCCTCATCAGTAACTTGCATTGTGAGGAAAATCTTTTCAATATCATCCAGCCAATGCTGGGCTTCCATGACATCAGGTCCTCCTCTGAACTATGAGGGTTTCATCTTTAAGAATTCAGAGTAAACCTGCATTGGGTTAACTGGCGGCTCAGGAGCTTGTTGGGGCTGAGCTTGAGCATTTTGTTGCATTAGCAGCATGTCTTCCAGCATCTTTTACTGCCTTTCCATCATATTCTGCATCCAAGCAGCATGTGGATCGATTGGTTGAGTGTTCCTTGATCCTCCTGCCATAATTCTGCAAACAATACACCAAGTATTAAGTTGATCAGTCTCAATGTCTCTTAGCATCATAAGAAGCAAGATAGCATAATTACTCAAGGGACACACAACCCTTCAACTAATCTAAGCCCGACTAGGTCGAACCGCTCTGATACCATATGTAACACCCCGATATTTCTAACTTGTAGAAATAACCGAGATATACTTTCATAGCATACATCAGAGTGTTATTCCTGTTTTATGGACATTGAACAATACTAAAACTTTGATTAAACATATCAAAGTACCACTCGCATGTAAAACTTCAAACCGAAGTACATAATTAACATAAGTTCCATAACTAGACGTCCTCACCTCAAACCTAGAGTTCAATATCCAAATACAGAAATAAAGCGGAAAATCGATATACGACTTTGAGTACAAGTACAAGTCATATATCCTGAAGTTCTCAAAGTGAAATAACATAAGCAGCTAGCTAGTCTTCAACATCATCATGTGGAACATCACCTAGCCATGTTTCAATGCTTTTGACTTTCCCTGTTTCATTATGGGTGAGATAAACATTATCTCAGTGAGTCCTATCGAAACCCCTCACTAAAACTACGGTTCATTATGCTTCATTTCAATCGTAGTCCGAGTCTGGATAACTACGTGCAATATATTTTCATTCGTAGCCCAAGTCTGGATAGCTACAACAACATTAGTACTAACACAACACCGCAAGTCACCTTATTCGGTTTCTTTATCGACTTTTGGTGAACCCAATCCACTCTTACTGGTGGGCAAACAATGAGGGGCCTAGGTTATGGGAATCATGACTTCCCTCCCCTAGTGTGCTATCTCGTAGAGGTCGTCACCTCGATTAACTATTTATAAAGCGGTTACCAAAATCGTAGCGGAACACCAAGTCCATTTTATTAAATTCACATGTAAGTGGTTACCAAAACAGTAGCGAAACACCAAGTCCGTTTCATTAGTATATGTTATAAATTCTCACTCGCTATCGCTAAAATAATGTTTTAACCCATCTACAAAGGGAAATATCACTTATTTGCTTTGTTTTAACCAATCCATATAACATCAATTATAGCTTAGGAAATTCTTCCCCAAATCAATCCAAACCTAAGCAAGTCCAATGAATTAAGGTTGTTTTATCATTACATAACGTTGGGGAAGAGATTAGAACGCAATTGGAACCGTTCGGAATGGCCTAAGACGCTTTTTGAAGTTGGGTAACAGAAGCACACGCACGGTCCGTGCCACTGGGGCGCACGACCCGTGCGTGTTTTAGAAATTAAAACACTGAGAAAACGAACAGAGCGCACGGTCCGTGCCCTAGGGGGCGCACGATCCGTGCGTGGTTTTAAAATCTTCCAGGTCTCCTGCGAACGAGGCGCACGGTCCATGCCACTGGGGCGCACGATCCGTGCCTGTTCGACAGTAACCCAAAATTTGTTGTTTTTGAGTAAGAATGGTCATTCCGTCTGTTCTCTATTATCGTTCCAATCGATCTCCAAACACTACCTCATATCAATTCAGCACAAAACAGTACACAACCAGTACAAACCACAATCACAACAATCGCATTCATCAATCAATCATGAAATTAGTTATTCAAAGCATAATTTTGAAAATACGGTTTTTGACGCTAAAGCTTAAGAATCAAAAACAGTAACAGAACATGACACTCAACGTTTCGAAACAATCCCCTAAGCAAGTATAGAACTCACCGGTTGCGATGAAAATCGCAAAATGCCGAGACTTCTAAGAACCCGAACGAACCGTAACACACGAACTATCCCGGAGTCGTTCCAAATACCTCTAAAACCGAAATCAAGGCTCCCAATAACTTAAACTTCGAATCCAGCAACTGTTGACTTCCTTTTTTTGCTACTCCCAAGCACAATGTAGCTAGCCCTAAGTCCTACTCTGGTTTTAGGATCAACATGCAAGGCCTTGGGAACTCCATTCTAGCATTTCAAGCTCAAAGGTGTAAAAATGGTGTTTTGAGAAGGATGAGAATATTGGTGAGGTTTCAGGTATCAATGGGAAGAGGGGAAGAAGCTGATCACAATGGTGAAAGAAAGATGAACATGCATTAGAAATTGATGAAGTTCTCTCACATTCTCTTCCCCTCAAGTTGAAGAATAGAGGATAGAGAGAGGGGAGAGAGTTTGATGAGAATATTGGTGAGGTTTCAGGTATCAATGGGAAGAGGGGAAGAAGCTGATCACAATGGTGAAAGAAAGATGAACATGCATTAGAAATTGATGAAGTTCTCTCTCATTCTCTTCTCTCTACCTCTCGCAACTCTCTCCCCTCTCTCTATCCTCTATTCTTCAACTTTTCTTGTCTTTGGGGTGGAATGAGGTGTTGTGGTGTTTCAGAAATGAGCTGGGGGTTTAAGTGGGTGGGAAAAGTCCATTTTACCCTCACTTATTTGTTTCAATTGACTAAATTGCCCTTCTACTCCTAATACATGTTGTGCGAAAAGGTGATGTGCAAGTATACACAATCGCAACAAGTAATATATTGATAAGTAAAGTTCGTTCCCACAGGGATTGGAATTAATCTATGAAGTTTAAGTGATTAGAAGCTTAGTGAAAAGAATTAAGTAACAAGTAAAGGTGAAGAGTTGTAAACATTATAAGTTGTGATAAAACAGTATTAAGTTTGCAGTAATTAAAGGTGAGTTGGATAGCTCAATAGTTATGTAAGTCCCCAAGAGTAATGTTCAGATAATAGTAGACGCTGTAGCGTTAAGCGCTGTAGCGCTTCAGAATCCTTAGACGCTGTAGCGCCTTGGTGGCGTGCCTTTCAGTCACTTTCGTCAGGGCTATGTTACAAGACTCCTATGTCTAGGCTCTAAATAAGTTTTACCCCTGTATATTAAGCTCCTACAACATTTGCCTTATGAACTATTACTCCCCTATGTCTAGAGTTAAGTAGTGCTTCCTTTAAAAGGGTTTTCATTCATATCATTCCTTGAGTTCTCTTTGTGAACCATGTCTGTACCCACAAAGTTACCTTGTTTTAGTTGATCATTCCCAAACCAAGATTGAAAGTATTATGACACAAGGAATAAAACGCAAACATCATAATATTATACAAAAGTTACTCAAGGTTCATTACATACCAAGAACAATCCAACTACAACAAAGTTAGCTCATCATAAGTTCCATCAACATAATACAACTAGAGAGTATGTATTACCGTATGAAGACAAGAGAAGAGTGGTTGCAAAAGATGCACTCCAATGATCCCAAGTGACATACAAGAGATGAAGTTGAGGCGTGAGCAAAACCTTGAATGAAGACTAGAAAACTTATGCTAAAAATAAAAGCTTAACAAAAGTGTATCAATGGAGAATATCTACTATGTCTTGTGCGTAGTTCTTCTCTCTTCAAGCTACCGCCACTTGTCTACGTCTCTTACCTCTTTGTAAAGCAATCTTAATTTAATCTAATCTATGTCTAAGTCTTAATAGAATAATAATATTACATGATGATTATTAGACTTAGATATTATCCTTAAAGTACTTTACAAAAAGTGCTAATGATGGAATACAACAACTATCACATGGGTTCCATTTAGGAGGCGCCAAGTGTAATTTAGCATCCACTTGAAAGTCAACAAATCCAGCTGAGAGGAAGAGATAAGGGTGGTGACTCATCATGTCCTCAAGTGGCCATACAAATATCTCAATGGTCGGCCGTCATATAACGCTGTAGCGTCTCCTAGATAGCAAACCGCTGCGGCGCTAAAGCAAAACATCAAACATATTCACAAAGGCATTAACTATGCCCAAGGTTTAAGGAATTAACTTATAACCTATATTTATTCTAATATCCATATATTCACATATTTAAGCACTAGAATTACTTGAGAAATAAGCTTGACTTAAGTATTAGGAGCATAAATAACCTATATAAAATAAGGTTATCACACCCCCAAACTTAAACCATTGCTTGTCCCCAAGTAATGACACTTGAACAAGACAAAATGCTCATATAACTAGCTGCAGCTTTTAAATTAAACAGGATTTATTCATAAGCTAATTCTTATCATTTTCACACACCATAGTGGTCCACAATTCAAATAGAATCATTACTGCTCAGTTGTGAGTGTGTGATATCAAAGCTTAACTTAGTCCCTAGTTAATTTCAGAATTTCTCCAAGGTTTGGGAAGAATGGATTTCTTTTGGGTTAGGCAAATAATGTTTTCAAAAAGAAGAGTGGAATAACAATTTCACACAAGATCTGAGGGGCTTCAAAGCACAGCAAAGGGCTTTAATTAGGCATTTTTAGAATATTGGCCAGTGCATAAACTTTTGGTCTGGTGATCAAACGCTGTAGCGCTTCAAAGTCCGTAGACGCTGTAGCGCTAGCTTTTGATGATTAAAACTAGATGCTATCTTCATTACTGAGCTCCTTATTTGCATTTTCTTTTTATGCTTTTTGGAACAGCTCAGCAATTTATTTAAGATATTTTGCAACTTTTTTCAAGACCACATTCATTTTTTATTTTTCATTTTGCAAAGACCAATTTATCATATTTTGTTCCTAGCCTTAACATAACCGATGCACCCCCAAACTTAGCTTTTAAAACAACTCTTAATTTTTAATGAAAACTTGACTAACCCTTTGGCTATCCAAAACTTAACTTTATCCTTAGATTACTCCTAGCTAACTAGTTTCTTCACTAAGCTTGGATTTTGTGTAAAAGCAGCAATAAAATCATTTCATTGTTTACACAATGCTGCCTTACTCAAAAAAATTTTATTTATATTTAGCTATATGAATCAGCTTTTGCTTACTAAGAAATTTAAAACATGCAGCTAATCATACTTTCTATTTAAGCATACAAAATATTCAAAAACATGCAACACATGCAAAACATGGCATAATTATACTAAAATATTAAAAAAAACATCATTGTACTTAATTTAAAAACACTGTTAACCATAAGGTCCTCCCCCAGAAATTAAATTCAGCAGTATCCTCACTGCTTGCTTGACAAGAAAGGGAGAGGCCTTAGAACAACAACAAAATAAAGTACAAAGTACATAACCGGCATAAGAAGCCAACAAATCTTGCCTTATTAGGCCTTCTTGAGCCTCTTACTGGCTCTTGAAGGGGCTGGGGCTCCTTTTGCTGCCTTCTTCTTCTTTGGCTGAGGTGGAGCAGTCTTGTCAGCCGCTACAGCGGTTGGTGGCGCTGTAGCGCTTGCTTCCTGAACTGCTGCCGCTGTAGCGTCTGATTCCTGCACTGCTTCTTCCTCTTCTGTTTGCTCTTGCTCCTCTTCATCCTCCTGTTCTTCCAGCACTGGCTCTGTTTCATCCTGCATATTCACCAGCTCCTCAGCAGCCTCTTTTTCAGATTCCTCTTCTGTCAGATTTACCTCAGGTAATGGGTCACTAGGTACTGCAGACATAGTTGCTGCAGAACCTACTGGCTGAACACCTTCTTCTGGGTACTCAGCCAGTTTGATACCTGGGATTTTTCTAGGCTTTATGTATGACTGATAAATTTTCTTGAGCTGCTCAGTGGGTTTTTCTTTTGTTGCTGGTTGTTTTGGTTCAGGCTTCTTTGGTGTTACTTGCTTGGCAGGTGTTTTCTTAGGTGTTGGTTTGGTTTGTTCAGGGATGGTGGTGGGGGTTGATGGTGGATTGGTTGTTTTGGCAGTAGGGGTTGGTTTGGAAGGGGCGGTTTTTGGTTTCTTTGGGCTTGGGGTTGGATCACATTGTATTTCTTCAGCTTGCTCCTCTTCTTCACTCTCAGATTCTTCTTCAGTATCACTCTCCTCTCCTGATGATTCTTCATCATCCTGCTTTTCCATCTCTTTCATAACTGCAATAGTTTCTTCTTCATCTTCCTCACTAATGTTTTCAATGTCATCAGAATCATGGCTTTCCTCCTCTACTACAGCTTTTTGCACTTTCTTGGCTGGGCTAGGCTTTGTTTTCTTTGCTGGACTAGCCTTTGCTTTCTTTGATTGACTAGCCACAACCTTTTTCTTTTCTGCCCAAACTCCCTTTTTCTCTTGCTTTTTAATTGGCTCTTCTTCCAGCAGCCAATCAGGGAATTGAGGAGGGGGAATTGATGTTTTTCCTTTGGATATTTGAGCATACAATGCTTTTTCCCAGTCAAATTTTTCTTTCACAAATTTGCAGAGGACCTGCTGCTTCAGCTCTAAGCGCTGTAGCGCTTGAGAGTCAGAAGACGCTGCAGCGGCAGGTTTCTGCTTAACTTTGAAAATGCAAGGAAATGCCCCAAGAGGGGATCTTCTTTCTTCTTTCATTTCTACTTCTACATCAGCCTCCAGACACAACTCAGAAATTAAACAAGGAAAATATAAGTTACCTCCCTTTTTAACTCTGCACTTCTCTATCTCTCTTGCTATCAATCTGCCCACGTCTATCTTTTCTCCTGCCATTATAGCATCAATGACAATGAGTCTTTCTTTCTCCACAAATGTTGTGTGAGATGTAGGCAGCAGGGAGTGTTTGATAAAATTACACCACAGATTTGCTTCTTCACATAGATAGGCTTTTTTAATTTTGTATTCAGCTCCAAATTTGTCCCAAGTTGCTCCTTCCACACAAATCCTTCTTCGAACAGCTTCCATTTCTTCGTCTCCCCAGTTCAGAACTTTAGTTTCCAGCGCTTTTCCATGATAGCCCAGATGGAAGATATCATTGATTGTTCTGGAGTTGAAGTCTACAGTTTCTCCTCTCACCAGTGAATGGGTTTGAGGTTTTCCCTCCTTAGGCTCTTCAATGCCAGAATAGAACTCCCGTACCAAGGACGTCATGTAGTCTTTGCGATGCTTAATGAAGCTCTCCCATCCCAACGCTGTGACAGCGGTTGAAAACGCATCAGGAGCACTTTCTGTTTTGAATCCTCTTTCAGCTATGAAATCCATCTTCCAAAACCTCTGAGGATCTTGATTTGCCTTAGCCATGGTGTTTTTGGTAGGATTTGAGGGTTCTGGTTTCCTAGTGTCTCCCTTACCAGATCGTTTGAGTGCGGCTTGCTTTTTGGTCATGGTTGGTTAAGAGCTTACGTATTTGTTTCTGGGTGTTTTGGGAAATGTTAGTGTGTGTTGGGACGAAGGAAGAAGAAGGAATGGAAGTTATGAGTGGTGAGTGTAACGGTTGCTAGCAGTTTCAGAGATTAAGGAAAGAGAAAGAGAAAAGAAAATGGTAGTGTGGGGAGTTGTGGATATTAAAGTTACGGTTTTGTGAGTGAAGTGGGAGAGAGAAGATGAAACTGTTGATTTGACAATTGCAGGTGAGTAGGTGCACGTGCTGGTCAGGCTAGGGATGGGGGTATAGTGCCAGCTCACCCTGAGCAAGATCTTTTTATTTTTTTGTTTGACCTCACCCAGCCCTGATTTAAGACAAGCGCTACAGCGCCGTTGTTATAAGCAACCGCTACAGCGTTTATCCTAATTTCCTGCATAGAAAATAAACATAAAAATTTGTTAGAATCCTTGGGGTGCCTCCCAAGAGCGCTTGCTTTTAAAGTCTGCAGCCAGACTTTCTCTTTCAAATTAGAGATCTTTAAGCTCAATTGTGGTTTTGTCCCTTACCACATTTTCACCAAAATATTGTTTAACCCTTTGGCCATTCACTTTGAAGGTGGTATTGGTTGTTACATCATAGAGGTCCAAAGCCCCATGGCTATATATTTTTATCAATTGAAAAGGGCCTGACCACCTAGATTTTAACTTTCCAGGAAACAATCTTAACCTGGAGTTGTAAAGCAATACCTGTCCTCCTTCGGTGAGATCTCTTTTTATCAGTTTTTGATCATGCCATACTTTGGTTTTTTCTTTATAGATTGCTGCATTCTCATAGGCAAAATGCCTAAGTTCTTCCAATTCATTCAGTTGCAGCAATCTAGCATCTCCTGCTTTCTTGTAGTCAAAGTTGAGTTTTTTTAGAGCCCAATGGGCCTTGTGCTGAAGTTCAATTGGTAGGTGACAGGACTTCCCATAAACCAACCTATAGGGAGACATCCCCAAAGGTGTTTTATAAGCTGTTCTGTAGGCCCATAAAACATCATCTAGATGTATTGACCATTCTTTCCTTGAAGGCCCTACCATTTTTTCCAACATCCTTTTTATTTCTCTATTTGACAATTCAGTTTGACCACTAGTTTGTGGATGATAAGCAGTTGCTATTTTATGTTTGACTCCATATTTAGCCAACAGGGTCTCAATTAATTTATTACAAAAATGAGATCCCTCATCACTTATGATGGCTCTAGGAGTTCCAAAACGAGTGAAAATGTTTTTCAATAAAAATTTGCTCACAGACCTTGCATCATTGTTGGGTAAAGCAACAGCTTCTACCCATTTTGAAACATAGTCTACAGCTACTAAAATGTATAGGTTTCCATGAGAAGGGGGAAAAGGTCCCATGAAATCCATTCCCCAAACATCAAAGAGTTCCACCTCTAGAATGTTTGTTAAAGGCATTTCATGTTTGTTTGAAATATTCCCTGTTCTTTGGCACCTATTACATTTTTTAACAAAGTCTTGAGCATCTTTGAAAAGTGAAAGCCAAAAGTAGCCAGATTGCAATACCTTTGCAGCAGTTCTAACACCACCAAAATGCCCACCACATGGTGCAGAATGGCAGTGCTGTAGCACTTGAATTTGTTCTTCCTCTGCTAGGCATCTCCTCATTAACTGGTCTTGGCACTTCTTGTATAGAAAATGTTCATCCCATTAATATTGTTTCATTGTGTGGAAGAACCTTCTCCTTTGCTGATAAGTCATCTCAGGAGGTACCACCTTGCTAACCAGAAAGTTCACTATGTCAGCATACCAAGGTGTTGCAGGTTCAGCCGCTGCAGCGTCAAGTGTTGTTACACTGGCCGCTACAGCGGTTGATGAGTCAACAGTCATTGCCAACAGCTGCTCATCTGGAAAGTATTCCTTGATCTCCCCACCTGCTGTACCTGCAATGTCTCTCTCCAATCTAGAAAGATGATCAGCAACTTGGTTCTCCACTCCCTTTTTATCCCTTATTTCTAAATCAAATTCTTGGAGTAGGAGAACCCACCTAATTAGCCTAGGCTTTGCATCTTTTTTTGTTATCAAATATTTAATGGCTGAATGGTCTGTGAAGACAATTACCTTGGTGCCAACCAAATATGATCTAAATTTATCAAATGCAAAGACCACGGCTAATAGTTCTTTTTCAGTGACTGTAATTCAATTGAGCTTCTACAAGTGTTTTGCTAGCATAATATATAGAGTGAAAAATTTTATCATACCTTTGCCCAAGGACAGCTTCAATGGCAAAGTCACTAGCATCACACATGAGCTCAAAAGGCTTACTCCAGTCAGGAGCTATAATAACTGGTGCTGTTATTAAAGCTTTCTTTAATTTATTAAAGGCTAATATGCATGGCTCATCAAATATAAAGGGGTTATCATGCTGTAATAGTTGGCACAATGGTTTGGAGATTTTTGAAAAATCTTTTATGAATCTCCTATAGAACCCAGCATGTCCCAAAAAGCTTCTAATACCTTTGATGTTTGTTGGAGGAGATAGCTTCTCAATGACCTCTATTTTAGCCTTGTCCACTTCCAATCCTTTTTTGGATATCTTATGCCCCAAAACTATACCTTCTTGCACCATAAAATGGCATTTCTCCCAGTTCAGCACAAGGTTAGTTTCTTCACATCTAATCAAGATTTCTTCCAAGTTGGATAGGCATAGATGGAATGTTTCTCCAAACACAGAGAAATCATCCATGAAGACTTCCATGGATCTTTCAATGTAATCAGAGAAAATTGCCATCATACACCTTTGAAAGGTGGCAGGTGCATTACACAGGCCAAATGGCATCCTTCTAAAAGCAAAGGTGCCATATGGACAAGTGAATGTAGTCTTCTGCTGATCTTCAGGTAATATTGCAATCTGGTTATAACCTGAATAACCATCAAGAAAGCAATAAAATTCTTTACCTGCTAGCCTGTCCAGCATCTGGTCAATGAAAGGCAATGGAAAATGGTCCTTTCTTGTTGCCTTATTCAACCTCCTGTAATCCATGCATATTCTCCAGCCTGTTATTTTTCTGGTTGGAAGCAGCTCATTCATCTCATTTGTTATTACTGTTACCCCTCCCTTCTTTGGCACACACTGCACAGGACTAACCCATGCACTGTCAGAAATGGGGTATACAATACCTGCATCCAACCACTTGATGATTTCATTCTTCACCACCTCTTTCATAATTGGATTCAACCTCCTCTGCCCTTCAATGTAATTTTTAGAGTCTTCTTCTAACACTATTCTGTGCATACAAATGGTTGGACTGATACATTTTATGTCTGACATTTGCCAACCAATTGCCTTTTTATGCCGCTGTAGCGTCTGAATCAGATCCTGTTCCTGCTTTTCAGAAAGGTCAGCAGCAATTATAACAGGCAAAGTACTATTGTTACCTAGATAAGCATATTTGAGGTGTGAAGGCAACTCTTTAAGTTCCAGAGTTGGTGGTTGTTCAGTGGAGGGGAGATCCTTTCTCATGTCTGAATTCTCCTACTCCAAAGACTCATATTTCTTAGTCCAAATTTCTTTGCCTGTATGTTCCTCCTCTCCTGTAGCTTCTGTATCAGATGCTGTATTTTCACTGCTGTCCAGTAATTGCCTCAGGTGATCTGTGCTTTTCTGGAAGTGATATTGAACTACTTTGTCAATAACAGACACAAAGGAGCACTCTTCAATGTTGGGACCTGGGAATTTCATAGCATTGAGAATGTTGAACTTGACTTCTTGGTCATTGACCCTCATGATCAATTCTCCTCTTTGCACATCTATCAAAGTTCTTCCAGTGGCCAAGAATGGTCTTCCCAATATGATGGGTACTTCTTTATCTGCATCAAAGTCCAAGATTACAAAATCAACAGGAAATACAAATTTGTCTACCTTTATTAGAACATCTTCTAAGATTCCTTCTGGATATGCAAGAGTTCTATCAGCTAGCTGCAGTGTAAGTGAGGTAGGTCTGGCTGTTCCCACTCCTAGCTGAGTGTATATGGACTTAGGCATGAGATTTATGCTGGCTCCCAAATCACACAGGGCACGGCCAGAGTAAAAATTTCCAATTGAGCATGGTATAGTAAAACTACCAGGATCCTTTGATTTGGGTGGGAGCTTGTTTTGCATCAACATGCTGCATTCCCCAGTCATTGCCACTGTTTCAAACTCCCCTAGTCTCCTCCTCTTAGTAAGCACATCCTTCATAAACTTTGCATAGTTAGGCATTTGTTGGAGAGCCTCCACCAAAGGAACATTAATGTGCAATTGTTTAAGGACTTCTAGGAATTTGTTAAATTGCTTGTCTTCATGAGCCTTTCGAAGTCTTTGAGGATATGGAGGATCTGGGTATGTTGGAATAATTTTGGGTGATGGAGATGTTTTTTCAACAACAGGCGCTGCAGCGGTAGGTTCAGGCGCTATAGCGCTTGTTGTAGGTTCTTTTTGTTTTTCAGAATTTTTGTTTTTTTCATCATCTGAAACAGTTGATGATCCTATCAAATCTCTCCCACTCCTTAAGGTTATAGCTTTTACATGCTCCTTCCCTGCAGTACCTGAAGTTGAAGCTTCTGTAGTGGATGGTAATGATCCACTAATTCTTTGGGAAAGGACATTAGCCATCTGCCCCATCTGTACTTCTAGATTTTTAATGGAAGCCTCATGAGTTTTCAGGGCTGTCTTGCAATCACTCATGAAACCTTTCATCAATCCTTCTAATGAATTATCTATCACAGGGGCATTCTGTCTTTGGTAATTCTGAGCAGGGAATCCTGGTGGATTTGCTGGAGCACTATAATTAGGTGCTGTTGCATTGTTGGCTCCCCATCTAAAATTGGGGTGGTTCTTCCAACCAGGATTATATGTATTTGAATAGGGATTATTGTTTTTATTGAAACCCACAAAGTTCACAGAGACAGGATTACCAGGACATTCTTCATACAAATGCTCTCCTCCACAGTATACACAGCTTACTGACCCTGGAGAGGCTTGCTCAATAACAGCTACTGTAGGTTCATGTACCGCTGCAGCGGTAACCGCTACAGCGTTTGATGTGCTCATAGATTTTATCATGTTAGTAAGAGAGGCAACCTGTGCAGATAAAGCAGAAACTTCACTTACTTCATGCACACCAGCTACCTTCTTTTGCTGAGCCAACCTTTCTGTAGGCCATTGATAGCTATTTGTGGCAATATCATCAATCAGTTCACATGCCTCAATATAGGAGGTTTTCAACAACACACCCCCTGAAGAAGCATCTAGCATTTGTCTGGTTGTTGGATCTAGTCCATTATAGAAGGTTTCCATTTGGATAATCACAGGTATACCATGATGAGGGCACTTTCTCAACAGCTCCTTCCATCTCTCCCATGCCTCAAACAGTGTCTCAGCATCTCTTTGTCTGAATGCAGTAACCTCATTCCTCATTCTTGCATTCTTACTTGGAGGAAAGTATTTTGCTAAAAATTTCTCAGCCATTTCATTCCAAGTATGGATAGAGTTAGGCTCAAGAGAAGTTAACCAGGCCTTTGCTCTATCCTTCAAGGAATAAGGAAAAAGTTTTAATCTGAATGCATCATCACTTACCCCTGGAATGATGAAGTTACTGCAGACTTCCAAAAATTGCTTTAAGTGTAAATATGGGTCCTCTTGAGGAGCACCACCAAACTGTCCCACTGTTTGCAACATTTGGAACATCATAGGTTTGAATTCAAACTGGGCTGTGTTGAGAGTAGGTCTTGCTATGCTTGTCTCCATGGTTTGTGGATCAAACACAGCATAGTCCCTCATTGGTCTATCTCTGTCATTTACCATTTGAGCAAGTCCTTCATTTATGAATTGATGTCTGTACCAGTCCTCTTGGTCATGTAAGGTTGGAGTGGGTGGCTGCTGATGTCTACCTCTACCCCTTCCACCTGGTTCAGTCCCTCCTCTACCAGAGCTAGATCTGCCAGGTAGAGTGTGAGCCCTACCAGAATTGGTCCTATGGCTTTGTTCTGACATGGTAGGTCTGAGCCTGTGAAGATGTCTTAGCTTCCTGAACCTTCTCTCTGGTTCTGAGTATGGTTCAAATTCTGGTGGTTGAGACCTGGGCATACGCTGTAGCGCTTACTGCTGCAGCAACAAGAAACAACACACCAGTGTAAAATAGGCACTAAGTTTACTAAAAACTTAAACAATGAAAATTAAATGCAATCCCCGGCAACGGCGCCAAAAACTTGTTGTGCGAAAAGGTGATGTGCAAGTATACACAATCGCAACAAGTAATATATTGATAAGTAAAGTTCGTTCCCACAGGGATTGGAATTAATCTATGAAGTTTAAGTGATTAGAAGCTTAGTGAAAAGAATTAAGTAACAAGTAAAGGTGAAGAGTTGTAAACATTATAAGTTGTGATAAAACAGTATTAAGTTTGCAGTAATTAAAGGTGAGTTGGATAGCTCAATAGTTATGTAAGTCCCCAAGAGTAATGTTCAGATAATAGTAGACGCTGTAGCGTTAAGCGCTGTAGCGCTTCAGAATCCTTAGACGCTGTAGCGCCTTGGTGGCGTGCCTTTCAGTCACTTTCGTCAGGGCTATGTTACAAGACTCCTATGTCTAGGCTCTAAATAAGTTTTACCCCTGTATATTAAGCTCCTACAACATTTGCCTTATGAACTATTACTCCCCTATGTCTAGAGTTAAGTAGTGCTTCCTTTAAAAGGGTTTTCAATCATATCATTCCTTGAGTTCTCTTTGTGAACCATGTCTGTACCCACAAAGTTACCTTGTTTTAGTTGATCATTCCCAAACCAAGATTGAAAGTATTATGACACAAGGAATAAAACGCAAACATCATAATATTATACAAAAGTTACTCAATGTTCATTACATACCAAGAACAATCCAACTACAACAAAGTTAGCTCATCACAAGTTCCATCAACATAATACAACTAGAGAGTATGTATTACCGTATGAAGACAAGAGAAGAGTGGTTGCAAAAGATGCACTCCAATGATCCCAAGTGACATACAAGAGATGAAGTTGAGGCGTGAGCAAAACCTTGAATGAAGACTAGAAAACTTATGCTAAAAATAAAAGCTTAACAAAAGTGTATCAATGGAGAATAGCTACTATGTCTTGTGCGTAGTTCTTCTCTCTTCAAGCTACCACCACTTGTCTACGTCTCTTACCTCTTTGTAAAGCAATCTTAATTTAATCTAATCTATGTCTAAGTCTTAATAGAATAATAATATTACATGATGATTATTAGACTTAGATATTATCCTTAAAGTACTTTACAAAAAGTGCTAATGATGGAATACAACAACTATCACATGGGTTCCATTTAGGAGGCGCCAAGTGTAATTTAGCATCCACTTGAAAGTCAACAAATCCAGCTGAGAGGAAGAGATAAGGGTGGTGACTCATCATGTCCTCAAGTGGCCATACGAATATCCCAATAGTCAGCCGTCATATAACGCTGTAGCGTCTCCTAGATAGCAAACCGCTGCAGCGCTAAAGCAAAACATCAAACATATTCACAAAGGCATTAACTATGCCCAAGGTTTAAGGAATTAACTTATAACCTATATTTATTCTAATATCCATATATTCACATATTTAAGCACTAGAATTACTTGAGAAATAAGCTTGACTTAAGTATTAGGAGCATAAATAACCTATATAAAATAAGGTTATCAATACACCACTCCCTTATTAAATTATAAATGATAACATTATCACTTTCAGTTTCTTTGCTGAAACAAAGTGAGTTTTGGGTGTTCTTAACAAGTGTGAGCTAAAGGTGGTTTAAGTGCTAGGAAATGACCAAAATACCCCTAATAACTCGACCGATAATTCACTAGATCATATAACTCACATAATTAAGTAACTGACACGTAATTAATTTACTCATAACCTCACGCTTATTTCAATAAATGATATTAGTGAACTTGGGGATGTTACATATAGGGATCTGTTCCAGCTTTGAGCCGTCGGATTGGTCAGGTGGATCTGAGCCATTGAGGCATGATAGCGATAAATGGGCTGATTTATCATGGATATGGGCCAAAGTTTATGGGGCTTAGTCATGTCTAATTGCTGGAGTGGGTCTCATGATCTAGTCCAGAGCAATAATCATTTAAACATAATAATTATTTATGTTGAACTTCAAAAAATGTTTAAAGATGATATTATTTAGTTATAATTATTATATTGTTCTTTTAAATATTAAGTCAAATATTTCTAGTGTTCTTTAAATAACCGACTTTTGTTTAACATTATAAAAAAAAACCTTTGTTTAACGTGAGTACAATTTAAATAAATAAAAAATTTCATAGAAATTTAAGTAGAGATTTGTAAGGCACAAAATTGTACATTTATTATTTATGTAATTATTCCGGTCAAAAAAAAAAATATTTATGTAATTATTTATTGGGTATGATACCCTATAGGCAAAATTAATTCAAAATTATAATTTATTTTAAAATAATTAAATTTAAAAAAAAATATGTCATTAAGTGATTTGATGTTGGGTATCATACCCAACAAAACTCTAGGGTATCGGGAGTGCTCGCCCATCTCTCTGTGTGTTTTTTTCTTGCTAATCTTTTTTTTCTTGGCGCATTGAGCGTCAGGGGTTTGTGTTCGGATAGGAGGGGAACGCACTGCGCGCCCACTCCTACCCAAAGGGAGGCCACAGTGGCAAACACCTCAACCATCCCTATGTATTTAAATAGAGTCACTAGTTCATCTACATGTAAGGCATCGACAATGATCCTCCGCAGGTTCACCTACGAAAATCTTGTTACGACTTCTCCTTCTCTGTGTGTTATTTAATTGACTAGAAACATCATCTATATTAATTTCGTTCTGAAAAAATACGTAGAGTCCAGAAAAAATTCAACTATTCAAATGCCCGACGATCCTTAATAACCGGTCTCATGAAAAAAGAAAATGATTTCGTGACAAAATACGTAAAGTGCAGTACCAAGCAATGTGTTTTGGGATACTTTAGAGTCCAGACAAAATTTTAGATGTTCAAATGTGCTAAGTTCGTTCCTCAATAACCGGCTTGGTGAAAAAAATGAATGTTGTGTCAAAAATTTTAAAATGCAACTCTCCACATTAAAAAACAATTTATTTTTTTTATCTTTGCATTTTTTCTTATGTTTTTTTAGTACTCACACCGACCCCCATTTTTTGTTTCTTAAATGAGCACTCTTGCCGACACTCTATTTTTATGACCCTTATCTTGGTCATTTCACACCAAAGGTATTGGAAACATATTTAAACCACTTTAAAAAATTGAATTTATTTTTATACTTTTTTATTTATATTTGCATTTCTTCTTATGATATTTACAAAATAATTTCTTTTTATATTTTTTAGAACCATATTCTTCTGAACCTAAAATATCTACTGAGAAAGTAATTAATGAAGAGAGCGTTGTTATGTTTATAGTCCTCGAGATCTACTGATTTTAGTTTTGCATTTGAGGTGCTTAATTGAACATATGATTTACATAAAATTAATTGATTATTATACTAATGAAAAGAAAAGGTGAGATAATATTGTTGGCTCAAACAAGCTAAAATATAGCTACTTGAGTTCTGCAATGTAATACCATTAAAGAGTTGCTTTTTATGCTGTAGATACATTATTTATGAATAAAAATATAAATTGTTGTTTATATTTTTATCTTTATTTTATATTCGAGTATCGCGTCGCAGCATGCGCAAGGGTAGGGCGCCGCGTGTAACTCAGATAATGAAAGAAATTGTGATATCCATTTCCTCTCCAAATAGAAAGGATCCGGACCTGTGAAGAGAGCCCACAATTATAGTAATAAAGTTGCTTTTATATTTGATTTTTTATTTTTTGCAAAAAAAAAAATCTTTGATTTATTTTAATTAGCAAATTTAGGGTTGGACACAGACCGAGTATGGTTGGATTCAGTTGAAAATGTTCATCCGAGAAACAACCGAAAACTGATAAGCAACATCCATTTCCATCTGGTGAGCCCTCAGTTTCATTGACAACTAAATTGGTAGCCCTCATTTTCGTCTTCCTAAGGCCATATTTCTTCATTATTGGGCATTACTTGCTTCTTACTCCCTATCTACAACTATGATAAGCCATTAACAGTTTCTAACTCTCTTTAAACCCCACCACACTGGTACTCACGTACTCACCACCATTGCGTTGGAGTTCTTGGCTGCAACAACTTCTTTTTCTTATACTTGCAGTATTTACTCCGCGGGAGCTTCATGCACATTTACAACAGAACCATTCATCACCTTCTTTCAACTTTGTATAGATGTTTCTATTTTATTGGTGGTTTTCATCCAACTATGCATGATGCTCATGTGTTTCACTTTCTATTTGTGGTGTCTTCTCTATCTTGGTCATTTCGTACCAATAGGTATTATAAGTATACTTTTTTTTTTGGCTAGTGGTCTTTGACCCCGCTCCGGTATCTAGGGGAAAGGGGCCATGAGCAATCCGGAGTTCGGTCGGGAGGTAAGTAAAGCCTAGCTCCAATTTGTTCCATCGTCAAGGATCAAACTCGGGTACTAGCCGAGTCCGCCCCTTTAGATGGAGTGCATTAACCACTTGCACTCAAGCTTGGAGTTATAAGTATACTTAAATTGGTGTTTATATTTTTGTAATTTTTTATATTTAAGTACCGTGTTACAATATTTACTTCTGCGGGAACTTCAGCCACATTTACAATAGGACGCCCATGATCTTCTTTGAATTTGGTATATGTCCTTCTATTTTATTGGTGCCCACGTGTTTCATTTTCTAGTTGGGTTGTCTTCATTGCAGTCATGCAACCACATTCATTGGCAACTAAATTGGTGGCCATATTCCAAGAAGAATCACTCACTTCTCATTCTCCTGTTACACATTTTCTTCCTCTTTCTAAGGTCATCTTTCTTCATTCTTGGGCATTAGTTTCTTCTCACTCCCTGTTTACAACTACGATAAGCCATGAACAGTTTCTAACTCTCTCTAAACCACATCGCACCGGCACTCACCACCACCGCGCTAGAGTTATTCGCTGCATCGACTTCTTTTTCTTTAACATGTAGCATTTACTCTTGTTGGAACTTCAATCACATTTACAATAAAACCCCACATCTTATTCTTTCAACTTTGTATAGGTGCTTCTATTTTATTGATGGTTTTAATCCAACCTTGCATGATATCCACGTGTTTCACTTTTTAATTGTGTTGTCTTATTTTCTTTCTAATTATGGGTTAAATTTTATATTTACATTTGATGAATATAGATTATGTTATTAAACTTCTTTAGATTTTTTATTTATTATCTATGGATGTTCAATTTCAATCTCTTTGTTTATATTTCATTTTAATTTCATAATTTTTTTATTTGATTTATAGTTATAATTTAGTTTTTATTCGCAATAACCAACACTGTTAGACCAATGACATAAGCTACCAGGAGGTCAACTTGGTGCTCCCGGGTTGAATTCCCACCGTGGACAAATTCGATGTCTGATGCAAAATTTAATTAGTTGGCTAATTTATAGTTTTGGTCCCCCTATTTTCAAAAATTCAGGCATTTGGTCCCTCTATTTTAAAACTCAGACATTTGGTCCCCCAATTTTAAAAAATCAAATACATTTAGTCCAAAGAGGGACCAAATGTCTTTGATTTTTTAAAATTGGGGGATCAAATGTCTTTGATTTTTTAAAATTGAGGGACCAAATGTCTTTGATTATTAGCCATAAAAAACTGAAAATTCCTCTTGGGACTAAATGTCTTTGATTTTTTAAAATAGGGGGATCAAATGTCCGAGTTTTAAAATAGGGGGACCAAATGTCTGAATTTTTGAAAATAGGGGGACCAAAACTATAATTTAGCCTAATTAGTTTTAGTAGTTTCTCACTGTTACTTGTCTTGGTAATTTCAGCGAGATGACCGGGGCTAGTTGCTGAAATTGCGCATGCAACAGAGATAGGGACAAAGTCAGGTACATAGATGACTGGCACCAGACCGACCAAACCCATTGGATAAGTCCAACTAGCCCTCACCCTCACCCACATTCTTCGCCGCTATTCACTACCTTTTTTTCCTTTCTTTCTTACTTTCCTTTCCCTCTTCTCCTGATCCCAGGCTTCAATTCCCAGTTTCTCATGCTTCTGAGGTGAGAAGGGAAGTAGATTCATGTACTTTTGCTCAAGCTTCCCGTTTCTTCCAGTCAATTTTACATTCTCTTCAAAATTCTCTGCCAATTTTAGTTAATCGAAGCTAAAATGTAGATATGTCTCTCTGGTTACCCTAGTGCTCACTTCTCTGTACAAAATCAAAACTTTCAACCTTTCCCTTGTAATTAGTCATTTTAGGGATTTAGAAGAGTAAAAAGAAAAGAGAGGGTTGACGATGTCGTTTAGGAGTATTATTCCAGATAGGAAAGGATTTGAGATGAAGTTTGGGTATGGTATGAGATCAAGATCACAATCACACAGTGATGTTAATGTTATTGCTCGTGATAGTTCAGTTGTTGTTGATGGCTTGAAGCAGAGTTCTTGGGCTAACATGCCTCCAGAACTCTTGAGGGATGTGCTTATTAGGATTGAGGCCTCTGAAGATACCTGGCCTTCCCGGAAACATGTTGTGGCTTGCGCCGGTGTTTGCCGTAGTTGGAGAGAAATCATGAAGGAAATTGTTAAAACTCCTCAATTATCCAGCAAGTTGACATTCCCTATCTCCTTGAAGCAGGTCTCACTTGTCACCACTCTTTTACTTCTGTACATTATTTATGCTGTGTGCTTAGATTCATTTGTGAGTTCAATTGATGGAATCAGCTGCAAACTTGCTATTGTTTCTTGCGTTAATGTATAGTCTTTTTGAGTTAAGCTCAGAGAACTTTGTGATTGAAACTAGAGATCATTTTGAGCTGAAAAAGTTTGGTTTTCTTGAAATTAATACGCTTATATTCTTCACTGGCATGTGTGATCTTGATGACCATGCTTCACTTTGGGAAGGTTGATCATTGATGAGTTGCATTGTTTTACAAAACCTGTTGTGGTTGAGTGATGGTTTGTTACTTTGGTTGTGCGTACGGTGAGGTGAATTCTCATCCTACACAGCCTAAGAGAGTAAGTTGGTGAGAGAATGTTTGCTTTGGAGTGTTTTTATAAATGAGTCTGTTCCATAGTACGTTATAAATGTCTAAAATATGGAAGTTGGCTTCTTTAATTAGCTTCCTTGTGAGTTGTGATTAGTGGCATTGTAGTCCGTGAAAAGAACATTAGTAATTGCACCCTTATTACTTGCCTTTTTAATGAATCTTCATGTTATTAGTTTTCCTTTATTATAAAATATAAAATGGAATGTTTGAGTGAGATGTATACCAACAAGATTGAATGTGATAGAGGTGATAAGGAAACATGCAAAAATGGCTTGCATTCTTGCAAATAGCATTGCTCATGTTGTATACTCATGACGAATAAAAAATGATTAGTGTACTCATTGTGACTGTAATTAAAAATGAAATATTGACTACTTCATCACTTTTGATACTGAGGCAAAAACATGTATAGCTCATCAGTTGTAGCTCGAAATATGCAAAAGTTTCATCTTATGTGTGCACTGCCGAATATCTCAACTTTTGTTCAACTGGGAAAACAAACTCCAATAAACCTTCTGAGTTTAACCATGAAAGTATGTCTAGTTTCTTAATTATTGTTTAGGAAGGCATTATTACTCTTGTTAACTGTCCCCTTCTATTCTCAAGCCTTAATGAACTTGTTATTTTCTTCATGCAGCCTGGTCCAAGGGACTCCCTTGTTCAGTGCTATATTAAACGGAATCGCAGTAACCAAACATATTATCTGTTTCTTGGTTTAAACCAAGGTAAGCACTATCAGGGATTTAAACTTAATCAGTGTGGTAAACTGGTAATAATTCTTTCTAAACCTTGTGTCACATGGGTTAGGTTAGTAGTCCTCCTTTTTATCTTGTAGCTTGAACTAGTGTGATATTCGGAGAAGATCTTCCTTTTCTTTTCCTCCATGTCCTTTGATCAGTTGATGCATTGTTGATGTTGATTTATATAATTTTGCAGCCTCAACTGACGATGGCAAGTTTCTCCTTGCTGCACGCAAGTGTCGACGTGCAACCCATACTGACTATATTATTTCTCTGAACTACGATGATGTATCAAGAGGGAGTAGTACCTATATTGGAAAGTTGAGGTATTTTAGTTGATATATAACATGGATTTTTAATCAATATCGGCTAGGTCTGAAATCACTTTTATTCATTGGTAATAGATCAAACTTTCTGGGCACCAAATTCACTGTGTTTGATGCACACCCTCCAATTTATGGAGCCAAAGTAGCAAAGTCTCGCTCCACAAGGCTAGTCAGTCTCAAGCAAGTGTCTCCAAGAGTTCCTGCAGGCAACTACCCCATTGCGCATGTCTCATATGATCTGAATGTTTTGGGCTCTAGGTAGGTAAAAGTATTGTTACTAAAATGTCCCTCTTTTGGGTAAAGAGAATTACGTGGTCTGGAAATCATTGGATGAATATCTGTGGTGACTATTTCAATGTTATTGATTGTTCCCAGCCCTGCTTTCAAGAGGTTTCTGTATTGCCAAGTTATTATGTATATGATTATTTAGAATAACTTAAAGTTAGTTAACAAAACAATACATTAACAGGGGCCCTAGGGTAATGCAATGTTTTATGGATTCCATCCCCGCGTCAGCTGTTGAACCTGGAGGTGTGGCCCCAACACAGACTCATTTTCTTCATAGCAGGGTTGATACTTCTCCATCTATCCCATTCTTCAGATCAAAATCTACCCGCATAGAGAATCTCCAATCAGTGCCTTTGACTGGTCAAAATGAGGGAATGCTGGTGTTAAAAAACAAGTCCCCTAGGTGGCATGAACAACTCCAATGCTGGTGTCTGAACTTCAATGGACGTGTGACAGTTGCTTCAGTTAAAAATTTTCAGCTGGTTGCTTCTCCTAAAAATGGAGTTTCTGAGCAGGCTCAGGAAAATGTTATTCTACAGTTTGGGAAAGTTGGAAAGGATGTATTCACCATGGATTACCAGTATCCAATCTCTGCCTTTGAAGCTTTTGCAATATGCCTTAGCAGCTTTGACACCAAGATTGCCTGTGAATGATTGCCAGCATTAACAGACAGGTACTCTTATTGCTAACAGAATTTAATAATTAGTCTACCAAAAAAGAAACAAGTTCATTGAATTTAACTATTGAAATGAACGTCTTGCATGAAAAAAATTAATTTTATTAAATAAAAATGCTCTGGCAGTTCATAACCGTTGATAAAAAAATGCCAAAGATGAAAATTGTGAATTCTGGGATTATTTGTGACAAGACAAGG
This sequence comes from Astragalus membranaceus, assembly GCA_039519185.1. NCBI lineage: Eukaryota > Viridiplantae > Streptophyta > Magnoliopsida > Fabales > Fabaceae > Astragalus > Astragalus membranaceus. Next base: position 127,554,265 of record CM076847.1, on the reverse strand, counting down.
GCTCAAACTTACAATTAACAGGAAAATATTAGGTTGAAATTTAGCGACTTTGTAGCATAAGCAGGCATTAAGGCTTACGATGTTACTGATTTTACTTGGCAGGTGTTAGCTGGTTGGAATTGGCTATACAGTATTGGAGGTCTGTAATTGGGAAATGAGTTTTCTGCTTTTCTCTGTAGTTCCAACTAGGCTTCAAAGACAGCCCCCACCCCCACCCCCACCCCCGGGCATTGTATATATGGTTGTTGTTTGTGGTCATGATATTTAACCAACTTGGAATTTATGTTGTTGTGTTTTTCGCGTGCCAGTTTGTAGACTAACTTCAACATTTTGGCCATGAGTTTGTAGACACCTCAGTTGCGATTTGTTTGTAAACTTTCTAGTTGTTTCCATTTGATGACTTTGGTTTTGGGAACGTACATCCTTTTGTTAATGTATAGCTTTCAAAGAAATCCGTTAACTTTTACCTGTGCAAATTTTGTTCCCAGTTCTGTCGATACTTCATCAGTACAGAAGGGAATAGGTATTTCTGGGTTTTTGCGCAACAAATTTAAGTGGTAACTGTTAAGAGTCGTACTTTACTTAAGGTACTCAAATTTAGCTGTAATTTAGCATGTGTGTGTGTCACGATTTTGATGCGTACCTATTGTATTTTTTAAGTACTGAACGTGAGTGGGCAATCACTCAATTTATATTTTGGTGCTCCTTTAGAGGTGCTTTTGTTCGAGTTGGTTCTGCCGTGTTGTTTGGTTGGTTGTTGGTTGTGTTGTTTCTAGTTGTTGTTCTGAGGGGATTGGGGGTTCGAGTTGCTTTTATCTATAATATCGCTACTTTTAAAGATATGCACCATAACGTCATTATAAACATTTTTTTTGCTCACAATTAATTCCTTCCAACAACTCAAAAACGGCATCTGTAAAAACATTTGTCAAGAGAATAGAGTTCTGCAAATATTGTCTCAGATCGACTTTACACCAATAGGCTTGAGCATGAGTACAGTTAAAAAGTAGGTGAAAATCATCTTCTACATCCTGGTTGCATTGAGGACATAGTGGACAACAATCATCGGTTTGTTGAGTAATGAAAGGATTTCGCTAGAGTTCACGAGTATATTTAAGTATGAGTTATCATTTTCCTTTTAAGAATGTCTAGTTGTAAGCCTTACCATGATGTATGTCAACAAAACCCTCATTAAATAAAAATGTTGATAATCTAGTTGATATATTTGCTTTCTCTAACTAAATGAATAGTGTTATTTGTTGAACCGATAATTAGTTGATATTTTAACATAATGAATAGTGTTATTTGTTGAACTATTTATTAGTGACAAAGTTACTTATTTTATTCTCTTAATTAATTGCTTACGTTTGCATATAAATGTTCCTCTTGAACTTTTGGTCAATTAAATTTTGTCATTACGAATTACGAACATTATTTAGCGTACAATATATGTTGGCGAATTCGGTGGTATGGTTCTGCAAGAAGAAGGGAGAGCAGAGAAAGAATGGTTATGAAAGTTAACTTTCAGAACACATGAGACTATGAGAGTGCATTAGCAAAGATGGGGTGCGAAAAGCACCCCCCATGTCTCTTCGCACGGACCAGCAGAAGAAGGAAGGTCGTGGGCCCAACAGTAAGAACATTATAAAAATTGGGTTTTTTTTGGACCCCCACTCCATCAATCTATACCATATGATTCACAACGATAGCTAGCTACCAGGTGTGGGATACCATAAAAGAGCGTACTCTGGATGAGACTTTCATGAGAGTTAGACAGATAAAATCCAGAATAACCGTCACTAATAATCTCTACTCGTCCTAGGTTATTTCCAGACCCGAGTATAAGGCCCCATGCACCCTGTGAAAAGACGCAAAATTGGTCTCATTTTTCACTTACATCCGTTTTACAGAGAGAGTGTGTCATTTTCGCATAAAACGGATCTACCTACATCTGTTTTCCAGCTAACGGATCTACCTACATCCGTTTTTCAGCTAATGGATCTACCTACATCCGTTTTTGACGAAACAAATCTACATACATCTGTTTGAAGCCAACGGAAGTAAGTACATCCGTTTCTTCAAAACGGATGTACATACATCCGTTTTTAAATTTTGTTTGTTTTTTTAATTTTTTTTTTCAGTGCCTTTTCATAGGGTCGGTGGCCGGATCCCCCGGGATTCACCAGGGTTGATTTTGCGTGGGGAGAGTTCTTCACGACCGAATTTGCAAGGTGGTGGTGACCCAGTAGATGCTCCTGGTCCTAGTACACGCACCCGCAATAGGAATGCTGGACATGCGCCTCACCGGCGTAGGCGCCCCCAGGGACGAGAGCAGCGTGTGGAGGAGCAGGAGCAGCAGATGGAGGAGCATGAGCGGTATCGGCAGGAGCAGGCTCATTACCAAAAGCAGGCGGCTGTGGAGGATGGAGAGCCGGAGTACCATCATTACCAGCAGCAGTACCAGGCTCATTACCAGCAGCAGTACCATGCTCATGAGGAGCAGCAGTACCAGGCTCATGAGCAGCAGGAGCATAGTGACATAGGACCTATGGATAGTTCTCTCCTCACTGGATTTGATGCTCATGTAGCGTCTAAGATACTTGGAGACCAGGTAAATATAGTTTAATATATTTATTTACATAGTGTTGTTATATAAATTTATAGATTAATAGTATAAGTAAATTTAATTATTTTTAATTCAGACATTTGTGTGTAAGTTGAAAGTATCTGCACTTGGCAACAAAATCAGTCAGAAGTTGGTCCCTTATGCACATAATCAGGGGTTTTGGAAGTATATTAGGCAGTCATGATTAGCCCCCGTCGTCAGTTGAGTTCACACTACTGTGGATCATGAGCTGCTCTCTGCTTTTGTAGAGAGATGGCACCCAGAGACATTCGGTGAAATGACGATCACTTTGGATGATGTGTCATGTCTGCTACATTTACCATTGGCTGGCAGATATTTCTGGTCTCCTGCTCACTCAGTTACCATTGATGATGCCATCTAGCTGGTTGTGCGATATCTGGGGGTTACTTTTGCTGAGGCGATAGAGGAGTGCATCGCCAGTAGGGGGCCATATTTCCGGTTTGACTGGCTTTTGGAGATAGTTATCCGTGATATAGCCGTGGACCAGACTTGTGCTTTCAGGGCATTTATATTGCTCATTTTGGGGATGAGCATCTTTTGTAGCAAGACTGGAGCAAGAACTGAGGCAAAGTGGTTGCTCTTACTGGAGGACATCACCGCAGCTGGCAGATGGGCATGGGGACCAGCAGGTTTACCTTTCTTGTATGACCAGCTGAACTTTTCATGCCTAGAGGGTATCACTCAGTTAGGGGGGTATGCCACGCTGTTCACGGTAAGTTAATTTTTTTAATTTTAACGAGTTTGTTTGATTTAATGTTAAATACTTTATTTTTAACGATATTGTTTATTTGTGCATTTCAGTCCTGGATCTTTGAGTACTTTCCTCGAATAGCTGTGCGGGGGGAGACTAGAGTCACAGCGGGGCCACGGTGTGGGTTTTTGAAGAGGAGGAAGACGGGTGCAGTGAAGTTGGAGGAGTATAGGAGGAGGATTGATGCTTTGACATCATGAGGATGTCATATGGAGACCATTTGAGGGCCACCGGCACGAGAGACCCTTTGATCAGATGTCGTTATATAGATGTTTCTTGATTTGGGAGAACATCATCGTTCCGTACATGCTGGATAGGTGCCTTCGACAATTTGGATACTTTCAGGTGATCCCTCGTGACCCGCTTCGCGGTCGGCCACCGTATACTGAGATCATGATGCATATCACCAGATGGAGGGACAGTGTTCGGGAGGTTTTGAGCACTACTGCTCCTGCTACAGTGGTGGGTGAGCTTCATCAGCAGTACTTGCCATGGTACGTTAGGGTATCAGTTCTTCGTCTCCTTCCAGCACCAGCAGCAACACCAGGTGTGAGGGGACTTGAGGAGAGACTGATGATTGTGAGTGAGCAGCTGCGGTCGGTGCAGACTATTTAAATTAAAATTTTATTTTCATTGATGCAAACATACAAACTAACATAAAAAGTAAAAAACAAGCAACAACAAAAACATAAACAACAACAACAACATATACAGTTCTAAACTACCGGATAAAAACGGCGTAAAATCCTATGGACACTCCGTTGATGCTCCACGTACAGCTCCAATGGCCTAGGACTCTGAAGAATGTCGTCTTGGATGTTCAACATGCTTTGTACGTCGTAATCAGTCCTGATCCTCATAGACGAGAAGTAAATGCGGCCATCGTCTCTGCGCTTCGGTTTGCGATAAGTGATATTAGTGACCTCACGGTCATCACCAATCACTTGAACTTTGATCTCCACTTTATCCTTCAAATCTTCGAAGGTGATGCTTTCTCGGAGCCTGCATAAAATAGGCCTTGGACATAAGAAGTAGACACCTTCTTCTGTCATGGTGATTTGGCCGCCATGGTGAATAACGGTAAGCCTGTCCTCACTTGAATACTGAGTTGAACAAATTTCCATTTTGGAGTGAAATGTTGGTGTGAAAAGAATGAGGCAAAGTGTGGTAATTTATAGGAATCGTCACTGATTATCCACCGTTGATATTGTCGGTGCAATCTCGACCGTTAAAAATATATCCGTTGGGGCACAGTTATCAAGACGAACAAAAGTGGGTCGTTGATCAAATCTGGGATCGAGTCCGTTAAATTTATCCGTTGGGATCGTGTCCGTTAAATTTTTAAAACGAATTTACCTATAAGTTAGATACATCCGTTTTGGTAATTAACAAAACGGATGTACCTTACTGCTAGCTAAATCTGTTAGCAAAAATGGTAATAACGGATGTATGTTGCCAAAACTTACTTCCATTATTATAATTTTTGTAAAACAGAAGTAGAATATTTTACGTAAATCCGTTAGACAATTTTTAAGTTAAACAGAATTACTTCTTTTTCAGTAAATCCGTTTTGAAATGTCTTCAAGACGGATTTACATGTCTAGTATGTACTTCCGTCTTAGTAAATTTCAACAGAGGTATTTTCGGAATAAAATTTTTGGTAGGGGTATAATTTGAAAGAGTATAAAAATTTGACTTGTATGAACGGGGAAGAATCGAAAACATGGTTTTTTTAGGAAAAATCGAAAACATGTTGGGTATCGCGGTTTTATTTTTTGAGGATTGGTCCATTGCTCTTTCCACGCTCTAAAATTTTGACATCTCTCAGAAAATTCCAGATTATAAACAGCCTCTATAATCATTAGTCTTGGAACAAATACAACAACCGAACAAATACAACACATGATTATAGCGCTCTCATACTAGTAGCATTTTTGGCACATTCTTCACGGTTACAACAACAACATCCTGTATCAAAATACAACATGGTGCACAGAATGTTGTCCCCTCTCATTTCATACCAACAATACTGTCACCATCACCAACTGCAATTCAATTCAACCTCTCCTCAATTTCTTAACGATATCAAAAATAATATGATGCTCAGTTGTACAAGTACTCATCTGGTCAAAAAAAAAAGTTGTACAATTTACTCATGAAACTTTAGCTACGTAGCCGTTGCCAATTCTTTTGAGCAACTACAACGTCGTTTCTGGGCTTGGTCTATTAGACCCTGGGGACTTATTTGGGCCTAAAGACATTTACAAACGGGTTGTTGCTTTCCCCACACCCCCTCCTACTCAAAACACACCCCTTCACCCTACACATTTACCAAACTAACCCCACTTAAAATTGATTTTCCCCCTCTACCCCTCTCCCTCTTCTTCTCCTTCAACACAACACACCCCTCTAAAATCCCAAACCTCCCCCCCCTCTCCACTCCAAACACACCCATCCTCACCTTCATCATTCACTCCTATTCAACTACCCAACATTGGCAACTAGCTCAAGGTAATAACCCTACCAAACTTTTTTCATTTTGGTTCTGTTTTCAGTTTTTCACGCCATTTTTTTTTCTGTATTCGCGCTCCGTTCGAACAGGGTCGTTCGAACATGTTCGAATGATCGTGTTCGAACAAGTGTTTAATGGGGTGTGACTTTGCTAGGTTCGAACACCATCATTCGAACGTGTTCGCATAAGGCCGTTCGAACAGTGTTCGCATAACATCATTCGAACAGTGTTCGCATAATCCCAACTGTAGCAGATGAGATGTCAACTGACGTCGTACAATCCCAAGATTTTACTAGTTCGTTCAAAACGGATACGGTAATAATGAATTAGTTGTTTTAATTTTAGCGAACTATTCAATTTATTTAACTGACACTTAGTAATTGAATTTCAGTTATTCCCTAGTCGTGAGGAGCTGCTGACGTGGGTGCGTGCGGTTGGAAAATCTCTTGGGATGGTGATTGTTATAGGAAGATCTGACACCGGACGACGATCAGGTAAACAATATTGCATGTTGATTTGTGATAAAGCTGGATCTTACAAGACAAATGTTGGCCGGATACAAAAGTGGAAGAATTTGCTCATACAATCACAACCCCCCATCCCCTTCCTTGTGTAGATTTAAGTAAAGATAGTGATGGTAGTCAATGTTAAGTTAGGTTTATAATTTTGGTACACAATGTTGTATAATTTTGGTACACAATGTTGTATAATTTTGGTACATAATGTTAAAGTTCTGTTTCTGCATAACAGTGGTTCGCATGTGGCCATTCGAACGCCTGTTCGAACGCACCCATTCGAACACGTTTGAATAAAGCCATTCGAGGCAGCCAAAACACACCCTCACACCATCAGTTAACAATATTCCTTAACACGGATGACATTATTCGAACAGGTTCGAACGATGTCATGCGAACAATACAAATTCCTTAACACGCACAATGTCGTTCGAACTGGTTCGCATAACCTCGTTCGAACAGTCACTTAACCCGTGTTACACGAGCGTCTCACGCGAGGCCATTTTGGGGAAAAATAAGTTCGGGGGTGTGTTTTGAGTAGGAGGGGGTGTGGGGAAAGCAATACCCTTACAAACGTAATGGACCTACATGTGTCCAAATAGTTGGGGACCCATACTTCTTACAACCCGCCTACCTACCACACCCCCCTTACCCTATAAAAATATGTAAATACCCTTGACAATCTTAAAAAATTCCTCCTATCCTTACTCCTTCTTCTTCCACTCCATCTCCTACACACCCCCTCCTAACCCCCACACCTCCCATCTCTCTACTCCAAACCCTAACCTCCTCACCAACCTCATTCACATTCTAGACATCTTCCCCATGGAGTCAACCATCTTAAGGTATGATCCCTACTAACATTTTCCTTTTTTTATCGTAGAAATAGTGTATCTATTCATTTTAGTTTTTTGGTTTCACGCTTCATTCGATACTATAGTACTGAACGGTTTCGACATCAAACCACTGTACCTTTAAAATTTGTAAAAGGGGATGTTTATAGAACCAAAAGCCACGACAACATGCTACCGAACGTGTTCGGTGACATAGTACCGAACCTGTTCGAAATTGTAACATTGTACCTTAGTGTTAATCAGAATGTCTAGAAACCATTTTTTAAAATCCGTGTTCTGTTTCTGTATAGATATAAAATGGCAGAAAATGGTACAACCTCAAGAGGAGATGACATCCCAAGCGACTCAAGGGTTGTGGACTATACTAGTTTGTTCGCAACTGAACAGGTATATTATTAGGTCTAATGTTTTTTGGGGTTTAGGTTTGTTTGTTTATTTTTAAGGGCCTAATTGACTTTTACTTTTTTTTCCCAGTTATTTGCCACTCGTGACGAGCTGTTGGCATGGGTATGTTCTGTCGGTCAGTCTCTTGGGATGGTGATTGTGATATCTAGAACTGACAGGACGAAGGTCGGGGAAAGAATTCTGCGTTTTGGTGCGTGAAAATCGGAAAGTACAAGGACGTTCATATGGTTCCTATCGGGAGTTAAAAATGCTGCTGCAAGTTTAGGTTGAAATGATATTGTGTGTCATGTGTGGAACACATAACCACGCATTATTGTCTTACGGAGAAGGTCATTCGTACAATTCTAGATTAACGGCGAAAGAGAAGGAAGTAGTGGCTAGAATGACTAGGAATTTGATTCCCGCTAATCGCATCCTTGCTGAAATCAAAGCTATGAACCCTAAAGATAATCACGTTGTTCTCAAACAAATACACAATGCACGCTCAAGGTTACGGTTGAGTCTACGTTAGGGCAGGACTGAGCTCCAACAATTGATGAATTATTTGGAGCGTAATCAATATGTATATTGGCACAGACCTACCCCACCAGTATCAAAGACCTCATGCTCCAGTCCAAAGTAGAAGTTCCACTTCTACTCCAACACTAACAAAGAAACCAACCCAAAAAGTAGAACTACAAATTCCACTCCTACCCCGCCACTACCAAAGAAGCCATGTTCCACTCCAACTCTTAATCCTACTCCTACTCCTACTCCTACTCCAACTCTGACTCTTAAGTTCTTATCCAACTCTAAATCCTACTACTAATCCTACTCCTGCTATTATTCATACAGAGGACTACAATGAATTTAGGTTTAAATACTTGTTACCCCCTTGCAAATATAGTCATTATCCATTTACCCCCTTGCAAAAAAAACATTCAAAAAATACCTTGCAAAATGTAAAATTATCCAGTTACCCCCTGTTGTTAACTTTCTGTTAAAAAAATGACGTGGCAAACAGAGATGACGTCAACAATGACGTCACTGCCACGTGTCACCATATTATTGGACCTTTTCATCGCCATATGTCACCACTGCCACGTCAGCAACCAGTAGACGGCTATCACGTGGCAGTGTTGTTACACTCAAAATAAATCTTGAAAATGGCTTGGGTAAGACTTGAACTCGCAACCTCTAATTCACACACAAGGGGAATTACCACTGGACCAGTGCTTCACTTGTAATATTATACTAGTTCTAATTTATTTATGTTGTTAAAAAAGATAGTTTTTTAAAAAAAAATGGAACAAATATCTGTATGAACGCACCAGCAAACCATACCCAATTCTTCTTCTTCTTCTTCTTCTTCTTCTTCAAATCAAGCACCAAACCATCCCCAATTCTTTATGTTTCCCTTCTCCACCTGCTCCTTCAAATTCTTCTTTTTCTTCAATCAAGCAGCAATAATGGAAACCGAAAATAGGAACAAAAACGCAGAAACAATTAATGGAAACAAAAACTCAGATTTGGAAATGATTGAAAACGAAAATGGAAACCAAAATACAGAAACAATGGAAACGATGGAAAACGAAATCGATCTGGAAAACGAAATGGGTTACGAAAATAGAAAACAAAATGGAAACGAAAATAACCTTTATGGGTTTCAAAGTTGTTTGAGTTTGAGTTTTGATTTCGTTTTGATTTCGTACATTTCATTAATGGATTTCATTTATGGATTTCTTCGTATCTTCAATTTGAGTTTCTGGGTTTATTATTGTTGTTGATGATGATGATGAATTGAGTGTTTGGATGGAAAAATCTGCAGAATCGTTTGAGGAATGATGAAGAGAAAAAAAAACGAATTGAAGAAGATGATGATGAAGAAGATTAATATGATGTAATATATATTTATCGTTGGGACAATATACACAACCATTTAGGTGGTTCAGTGGTAAGGTGGTTTGTTGGTCACTTAGAGGTCAAGGGTTCGAACCCCATATGCACCAAAACGTTTATTTTTTAGTAACAAAGGTGCCTCCACTTTGCCATGCTAGTGCCACGTGGCAACCTTCCATTGGTTGCTAACGTGGCATAAGTCAGTGCCACGTGGCCATGGTGACATAGGATGCTGACGTTGCATGTCAGTGTCATATGTCACAAAGGTCCAATAATATGGTGACACGTGGCACTGACGTCAGTGCTGACGTCATCTCAGTTTCACTACAAGAATAATGGATTTTTCCGGCAGATTTTATCCGCCGAAACATTACCGGCGGATTGGTTGGATTTTCCGGCGGATTTTATGTTTACGAATTTTTTTTTTTAAAAAAGAAAATCTGCCGGTAAGGTCATTTCCGGCAGATCGCTAAAAGAAGCACGAAATTTTAAATTTGGAAATCCGCCGAAAATGACAACCCGACTAAAATCCGCCGGAAACGTCATTTCTGGGGGATAGTTTTGAAAAATGCTGGAGATTTAATTTTTAAAAATCCGCCGGTAAGCCTTTAAAATCCGCCGGTAAATCCAACCAATCTTCCTGATCCGCCGAAAACATATTAAGTCCGCCGCTAGATGACATTTGCGGCAGATTTGTGAATATTTGACCGTTTCGTTTCCTTCTTCCTATCTTCCTATATAAATCTCTTCTCCACACTTCTTCTTCACACCCCTACGAATTCTCTTCTTCTCTCTACTAAATCTCTTCTTGAAATTCCTCTCTTCCCCCCGTTGAATTCTCTTTTTCTCTGTACTAAATCTCTTCCTCTCTTTGGCGAATTTCTTCAATCTAATGTATGTTTGTAACATGAGTTAATAGTTTTAGTTTATGAATTATTTTATAATATGAGTTAGTTACTAATTGTGGTGTTGTTTGTTTAGGTATTGTTTGAGTTTGGTTTCTTCTTTCTTCCTCTTTGTTTGAGTTGGGGATACGCTTCAAGTCAGAGTCATCTCTTCACTACGGTTAGTTATCAAAGTCATTAGTTGGTATAAAACGTTATTGATTTTATTAGTTTATAAAATATTATAATATATTAATATTAATATTAATATTATAATATATTAGTTTATAAAAAATAAAGTAACTAATATATCAATATATATCAAAAAGTAATATTTGATAGTTTATTTCATTTACTTTGTAATTGATAGTTTATTTGATAGTTTATTTGATTGTAATTGATAGTTTATTGATATATCAAAATAAAGTAATTAATATATATATATATATATATATATATATATATATATATATATATATATATATATATATATATATATATATATATATATATGGATTTTTTGTTTTTAGTGTCTCAAAAAATTTTACCAACGTTTGGTCACCGTAAAATTTAGATTTTTTCTTTTAGTCCTTGGTGACTTAAAGTCATGAGGGACTAAAAACCAAAAACCCGAATTTATTTGATAGTAATTAATATATCAATATATATCAAAAAGTAATATTTGATAGTTTATTTGATTTACATCGTAGTGTAGTACATAGATCTTGAAATTATGAATCGTAGTTGGATGTATGATCGATTGTTTCCTGGAAGATCCGGTTTAAAGCGACGTTTTGTAGAAGGAGTAGAAGAGTTTATTTTTTGTGCTAAGTGTCATGAAGAATTTGCGCGACAAGGCGGAATTAGATGCCCGTGCTTGAAATGTTCATTTCGATTTATAAAAAATGAAGAAGAAGTTAGACTTGATTTGTACAATAATGGGTTTAGGCCAAATTATTGGATATGGAGTCGTCACGGGGAAGTAGGACCAGGGGTAGCTGCAGTTCCTGCGGTTAATGTTCCGGTTGAAGTAGTAGCTCCCACATCAAGTAGTTATCCAGCGACGACTACGACATCTGCAGGCCAAATTATACAACTGTTAGATGTTTATCAGGGAATGATATCTGACGCTGTTGGAGTAAATTTGGATTTTGAAGAACCAGAATATGATGCTGAAGAAGTTCCAAATGAGGAAGCTCAAAGGTTTTACATGTATTTGAGTGAGACAAATAAACCATTATTTGAAGATCTAAAGACTCAAAATTATCAATGTGTGTTCGGTTGTTGGGTCTTAAGTCTCAATTTAATGTTGTTGAGTTGTGCATGGAATATATGACCAAAATGATGTTGGATGCAACCCCCATTAGAGGGCTTTTGCCGCAAAGTTATTATGAAGCTAAAATACTGGTATCGAAGCTTGGCTTAAAATCTAAAAGAATTGATTGTTGTGTGTCTGGTTGCATGCTCTATTATAACAATGAGTTTGGCATAAATGATGGAGAGTTGTCGGAATGCTTGTGTGGAGAGCCACGCTATCGTGTCAGTAGGAAAGGGATGAGCAAAGGCAAACCGGTTCCACGAAAAGCAATGTTCTATCTGCCGCTTATACCAATGCTACAGAGGATGTTTACTTCAATGGAGATCGCGGGTATAATGATGTGGCAGCATCAAAACAGAAATAATTCTGGTGAATTACGTCACCCATCTGATGGTGAAGCTTGGAAGCATTTTGATTGTGTTCATCCAGATTTTGCCAGTGATCCACGCAATGTTCGTCTTGGTTTATGCTCTGATGGTTTCACACCATATATTCAAGCCTCGGCAACACCATATTCATGTTGGCCAGTTATTGTTACCCCATACAACCTTCCTCCAGAAATGTGTATGTCTAAACCATACATGTTTTTAAATTCTATTATTCCTGGGCCAAGTAATCCAATAGCTGGTATTGGCATATATTTGTAACATTTGATTGATGACCTAAAAAGGTTGTGGAATGGTGTTTTAACTTATGATGCAGCACGCAAACAAAATTTTGTGATGAAGGCGGCTTTGATGTGGACCATTAATGACTTCCCTGCCTATGGAATGTTGTCTGGATGGGGGACACATGGTAAGATGGCGTGTCCGATTTGCATGGTTGACACAAAGGCTTTTAGTCTTAAATACGGAGGAAAAACTTCATGGTTTGACTCGCACCGTAGGTTCTTACCTATGGATCACCCATTTAGAAAGCAGAAATATGCGTTCATCAAGGGAAATGTTGAAACAGCTGGACCTCCTCGTAGGTTGACACCAAGGAAGTTTGGAATAGTGTTAGGGATATCCCTCCTGTGGAAGTCGTAGCCGGTGTTGTTTCTCGTCCAGATGGCTATCGAAAATGACACAATTGGACAAACAAAAGTATTTTTTGGGAACTTCCCTATTGGAAAGATAATCTATTGAGACACAATCTCGATGTAATGCATATAGAGAAGAATTTTTTTGACAACATATTTAACACTGTCATGAACGTGAAAGGCAAAACGAAAGACAATGAGAAAGCTAGGAAGGATATAGATCATTACTGTAGACGAAAGGATTTGTTGTTGGTTGAGCAAGGTACTACCGAACAAGCGAAAGCAGTTTATCAGTGGATGAAAGAGTTGAAAATGCCAGACGGTTATTCTTCCAATTTATCCAGATGTGCGGAGTGGATAATGGGAGGTTGCATGGGATGAAGAGTCATGATTGTCATGTATACATGGAGTGCTTACTTCCTATCGCTTTTAGTTCGTTGCCAACACACGTTTTGAATCTGCTCATTAAAATAAGTCAATACTTTAAGAATTTGTGTTCTGCAACGTTAAAAGCTGATGATCTTTTAAAAATGGAACAAGACATCCCACTTATCTTATGCAAGTTTGAGAGAGTATTTCCGCCTGGTTTCTTTGATTCTATGGAGCATCTACCGTGCATCTCGCATATGAAGCTAAACTTGGCGGACCTGTCCAATACAGATGGATGTATCCGTTTGAAAGGTCAGTTAATTTTTATAATATAAGAAAGAAGTTTAAAATAAATGATTATTATGTTAATTAATATCATTTTCTCTAGTTTCATGGGTGATTCAAAAAGATCGGTGAAAAACAAAGCTAGAGTTGAAGGATCGATATGTTCTTCTTACTTACACCGTGAAACAACCCATTTTTGTTCTTATTATTTCAAGAATGAGTTTGCTCCTAGAAGCAGTCGAAATGAAATGGATACTGAATGTCCTAGACATCATTTAGCTTTGTCTATCTTTTGTCTACCCGGTCGTCCATCTGGGAAGGAGTCAATTCACTGGCTAACAGATGAAGAGTTAAGTTCAGCACATGTTCATGTGTTGATAAACTGTACTGAGGTGCAACCATTTATTGAGTATGTTCCTCAACATTAACTATCGATCTTAATTAGTTAATATAAAGTAGACAAATGTGTAACAATTAATTATTTCTTTTTAGGGAATTCTTGTCACCAGAGGACGTAAGTGAGCAACAATCTTCTGCTCATATTAATGCACATTTTCCAACGTGGTTTAGGCAACATGTTTATGCCCTCCCACCAACTCCTACCAACCAACACTTGAGGAACATATCAGACGGTCCTCGGAGATGTGTTAAAGAATGGCACACATACTTTGTCAATGGATACAAATTTCACACCAATGAATGGACACAGGGCAGAGAGACAGTCAATAGTGGAGTGTGCATGAAGGGTGTCACTGGAGGAGGTGAAGATGATTTTTATGGTGTGGTTCAACACATATATGAACTTTCGTACCCCCATCTAGATTTTAGTCAGAAGGTAGTGGTTTTTTAGTGCAATTGGTTTGATCCGTCTGCTCGAGGAACAAAGGTGAATCCAAAGTCAAATGCAGTGGACATTAAAATGAATGGTAGATATCGAATGTATGATCCGTTCGTAATTGCACAAAATGTGAGACAAGTCTATTATGTCCCTTATCCATCAACGCGGACTGATAGGCGTGGTTGGTGTGTCGCAATTAAAACCAAACCAAGAGGTCGCATTCAGACAAATGATGACACGGTGGAAGATGTGCCATATCAAATGGAAGAGATGTCTAATGTAAATGAAGTGATTCAAGTTGAACCCATTACTCGTTTAGTTGATGAGTCAAACACCGGCGATGAAGTTGATGGCGAAGAAGATGCTGATGAAGATGCAACAGACCACATTGGTGTATCAAGAATTCACTCATCTGATGATGATGACGATGATTTTGAGAATGAATGAGATTCCAATTAGTTATTTATGTTTCAACAATATATGTTAACCTATTTTTAATCAATGATGTAATTTATGTTTGTTTAATTAGTATGTTTATATATTTTAAATTGTTTAGTATATATGTTTATATATTTTAATTTGTTTTTAGTATGTTTATGTTAACCTGTTTAGTATATGTTTGTTTGATTAAATGTATATGTCTAGATACGGTCATGGCATCGTCTCACTCAGGATCCGATCATGACGACAGTACATATGGTCCTCCACCTGTCACGGGTGATGGCGCCAGCACTAGCAGGAGGAAGGCTTCTACTCGCCTAGGGCGGCGTCGTCAGCCTGCTCGTGTTGTTGTTTCTGGTGGCAGATATTTGCCACCACCTGGGTCTGAGGGTGCTAGTAGTAGTACTACAGGGCCCCTAGTGATTCCTGATGGTACCGAGGCTTAGCCCCGACAGATGTTGATGCAGATGGGGTACGCACATTCACTGTGAACCAGGAGGTGGTGAAGTATACAGCTGATGGTCGTATCATATTGGAGACTGCTGGCGATTCGTAAGTATATATATTATTATTATTATTATTATTATTATTATTTATTAATTTATTTTTGTTGCCTTTTATATAACTTATATAATTTGGTGTAATAAAATTCATCTTTTTTTAATGTAATACAGGTTTCTTCCTTCGAAGGCTACAGCTACCGCCATCACAAAAACAATTAAGGAGAATTTCACCGGCAGCTGGAAGAATTGGACGGCGGTTAGAAAAGATCAAGAGGCAATTGCGAGGATGTTAAGATCATTCTTGGTAAGTTGTTCTACGAAATAATTAATTTGGTGTATTATCTTATATTGACTTGATTAATTAATTTGTCTTATTAACAACATTATTGTAAATTTCTTAAATAGGAAAAATGTACATGGTTACCAGAACAGCAAAGAGAAGTCGAGAGAGTGGTCCATAAGAGATGTTCCCATCGCTATTCTGAATTACTGCGGGATGCGCGCAATAAAAATGCAAAGCCATCTTATATGGGAGACTCAACTTGGGCTTCGTTCAGAGAGTATTGGGAGACACCGGAATTTAGGAATTATTGTGAGAAAGCCAAGAAGAACAGTTCTTCTGAAAAAGGTGGCTGCACACACACAAAAGAAGACCATTCTATCCAAAGCTAGGTGAAATTTTGAAATTTGCTAAGAGCTGAACTGAGTCTATTAGTCACACACTCACCATTGAGCAGTTAACAACTCAAGAAATCTTGAAAAGCATGGTATGTATTGAGTGAGATTCTGAAAGCAAAGCCCATTTAGAGCATATATGTAAATTCTGATTTGCAGCAGTTGCGCAACTTGATTATGCATTATTGTTGTGTTGTTTGGTTCTTTGTCAAGTGTCACTGCTTGAGGACAAGCAACGGTTTAAGTTTGAGGGTGTGATAACTCTTATTTATAAGAGTTATTTGTACCTTAGTAGCTTAAATAATTAATTGTCCAAAAGCAATTTGTTTTAATTAATTATTAGAATTAATGGTTTGTAGTTAGTTAGAAAGAAATTCTGGTTTATTCTCCAATGGGCATTTTGGTGCTCTATTTTTGTGTTTTAATATGTGTTCTAGTGTGCTGCAGCATTTAGGTGCTATAGCATTGGTGTGGGTCCTGCATTAGATGAAAGAGAAAATGCTGAAGCCATTTCTGCGAAAATAGTGTGTGCCAGGGCATGCTGATGCTGGACCACCAATTTCAGGGGGTGTGCTGTCCTTCTATTAATGACCCATGTCCTTTGGGCCCAAAAGAAGAAAAAGGAATTGGACTTTTCGGGTTTTTCTTGGATCCCACAATCCTAGGAATATAAAAGGCACCCTATCCCTATCCTTGAAAGGGGTGCGCAGCTGAGGAGGCAAGATTAGACATAATCTCTCCAAATTTCGTGCTCCTCCATTGTTATTCACAAAAGACAGAAATTCTGCACCTCAGTGCTGCGATCAGTGCTGCAGCACCACTGATGCTGTGATTCTGCGAGCCAGCAACAAAGAGTCTGTTTTCTTCACTGTGCTGTCACACTCAGGAGCTGACCAGGTGCTGTTGCATACTGAAGCTGACCAATGCTGTCACACTCTGGATGCTGAATAGTATATCTCTTTTTGCTACTCTACTCTTTTGTAATTTCAGATTTAAGGCACTAGATTTATCATCTAAGCTTTACTTCATGGATTTGTTGCTCATTATGAGCTAAACCCTTATAGTTGGAATGCTATTAACTATGTAATGGATGTTTGATGATTTAATGTGAATTTGATATTTTAGTATCTTTAATCCTTGTGCGTTAATATTTCCAAATTTGTTTTAGGAATGACCAACTAAAATAAATACTTGTTTATGAATATTGAAAGAGTTTATAAACTTACTTCAAGGATTAATATGGATAGTAATTATTAAAGGACACTTTAATAATTCTTGTTAAAACCTAGACATAGGAGAACAAAATCCATAGGGTGAACTTAATTAGAGCTTAGACATAAGTGCTTTTAATGAAACCCATTTGAAAAGTGACTGAAAAGCACGTACGTATGCTACTGCACCCAGATGCTACAACATCAAAGTTAACATTGAAACATTATTTAGAAGTTGCATAGTGAAAGGCATTCCAACTTGTTTCTATTTCGAAATTCCAACTACCATTTACTTATTTACTGTTTATTACAATGATGGTTACAAAACTTTTTCTTGTTTTATTTTTCATCACTAATTTGTTAACCAAATTAAGCATATATTAAACGCCAATCCTCGTGGGAACGAATTTCACTTATCATTTTACTACTTGTTGGACTGTGTATGCTTGCACATTAATTTTCACAACAAGTTTTTGGCGCCGTTGCCGGGGATTGAATAGTTTAATTGATTGTTTAATTAGTTAGAAAGTTAGTGATTTTTTGTTATATTACTTGGGTGTTCTGTTTCTGTGCTACTGCATTTTGCTGCTACTGCATCCTGGTGCTATAGCATATGCATAGGCGCTCTTCACCGGAGTTTGATTTGCATCCTGAAATAGAAAGGCTGTTTAGAAGGTTGCGCAGGATTCAACATACTCAAGGGTTCATTGAATTGGGCAGAGCTGCTGCCATGGCTTCTCAACATGGTTCTCAACATGGATATTTACAAGGCCAGGGACCACGTACTGATTGGTCTAGATCTGAATATACAGGAACTGAACAAGGTAACCCTGGTGAGCCATTCCATAGGCAACAACTCATTAACCAAACAGTCATAGGCATGGCTAATGACAGGGACAGGCCTATGAGGGATTATGCAGTTTTTGACCCTCAAACTATGCAAACTAGCATAGTAAGGCCTGAACTTGCCACTACTCATTTTGAATTCAAGCCTATGATGTTTCAAATGCTTCAAACTATTGGGCAATTTGGTGGAGGACCTACTGAGGACCCACACTTGCACTTAAAACAATTTGTAGAGGTTTGTAGTAATTTCATACTCCCTGGTGTTTCTGATGATGCTTTTAAACTTAAGCTTTTCCCTTATTCCTTGAAGGATAGAGCTAAGGTTTGGTTAAATTCCTTAGAACCTAACTCTATCACTACATGGAATGAAATGGCAGAAAAGTTTATGACAAAATACTTTCCACCAATCAAAAATGCCAGAATGAGGACTGAAATTACATCTTTTAGACAAACTGAGTTTGAATCATTGTTTGAAGCATGGGAAAGATTTAAAGAGTTGCTTAGGAAATGCCCTCACCATGGACTACCTGTTATTGTTCAAATGGAAACTTTATACAATGGGCTAGAACCTCAAACTAGACTCATGCTTGATGCCTCATCTGGAGGAGTGTTGCTCAACGGTTCTTACAATGATGCCTACAATCTAATAGAGACTATTGCTGCAAACAGCTACCAATGGCCCACAGCTAGGGTCAGTGCTAAAAAAAAGTAGCTGGAATGCATGAAGTAAGTGAAGTTACAGCTCTATCTGCTCAAGTGGCATCCCTCACCAACATGATCAAGAATCTCAGCACAGCCAATGCTGAAGCACCTTCTGCTGCACCAGATGCTACAGCATCAGCCATTGAACAAGCCCCTCCAGGGACAACTAGTTGTGTGTATTGTGGAGGAGGTCATTTGTATGAAGAATGCCCGGCCAACCCTATTTCAGTCAACTATGTGGGGTACAACAGGAATAACAATCCATATTCCAATACCTACAATCACCCGGTGGAAAAATCATCCAAATTTCAAATGGAGCAACAATGCTACAGCAACTGCTGCTGCAGCACCTACTCCAGCACCAGCAATTCCACCAGGATTCCATGCTGCAGCACCCACTCCAGCACCAGCAGTTGATAACTCTATGGAAGCAATGCTTAAAGCTTTCATGAATGAAACCAAAACTCAGTATCAAACTCAAGGGGCTGCTATCAAGAACTTGGAGAATCAAATTGGCCAAATAGCTACCGCTCTTTCTCAAAGACCTAGTGGGTCACTGCCATCAACTACTGAACCTTCATCTTCAAAAGGGAAAGATACTTGCAAAGCTATATCTTTGAGGAGTGGGAAGAACTTGAATGGGCCACCAACTGATACAAGTGATTGCACTAAAAGAAAAGAAAACAAGAATAAAACAGATGCTGTCACAGCAGATGCTGCAGCATCTAACACTGCAGCACCTGACACTGTCACATCTGATGCTACAGCATCTGTTACTGCACCAGTACCATCACATGAGATTGTTCAAGAATTGCCACCTCCACCCTTCCCTCAAAGGCTGAAGAAGGCTCATCAAGACAAGCAATTTGGTAAATTTTTAGAAGTGCTGAAACAACTTCACATCAATGTTCCTTTGGTTGAGGCACTTCAACAAATGCCTAATTATGCAAAGTTTATGAAAGATGTGCTCACCAAAAGGAGGACGTTCGGAGAATTCGAAAGTGGCTATGACAGAGGAGTGTAGTATGATTATGCAAAGCAAGCTTCCAAGCAAGTTGAAGGATCCAGGCAGCTTCACTATTCCTTGTGCTATTGGGGAATCCTATACCGGTAGAGCTCTATGTGATCTGGGTGCAAGCATCAATTTGATGCCCAAATCCATTTTCACTCAACTGGGTATAGGAGTTGCTAGACCCACTACTGTCACTCTTCAGCTTGCAGATAGATCCATTGCCTATCCTGAGGGGATCATTGAAGATGTCCTGATAAAGGTAGACAAGTTTGTGTTTCCTGCTGACTTTGTAATTCTTGATTTTGATGCAGACAAAGAGGTACCTATTATTCTTGGAAGACCTTTCTTAGCTACTGGGAAGACTCTAATTGATGTGCAGAAGGGAGAACTGACTATGAGAGTCAATGACAAAGAAATAAAATTCAATGTGATGAATGCTCTTAAGTTTCCCGATCAGGGAACTGTGGAGTGCTCTTTTGTGGTCTCCCTTGATTCTGTGGTTCAAAAACACTTCCACAAGCATAGTGACCATCTGGTTAAGGCTCTTGCTGAAGTTAATAAAGAAGAGCTTGTGGAAGAAGGAGTGTTGCAAGATGAGGTTGCTGTTAAAAATATATGGGCAAGAAAATATGAGTCATTGGAGCTGGGACACTCAACCCTCAAGAAAAATGTCCCATCAATTGAAAGCCCTCCTTCACTTGAGCTTAGAGAATTGCCGAAGCACTTGAAATATGCCTATTTAGGGGAAAATGATACCCTTCCAGTGATCATAGCTTCTAGCTTATCCCAAAGTCAAGAGCATGATCTCATTACTACCTTAAAGAGGCATAAGAAGGCTATTGGGTGGCAGATGTCTGATATTAAGGGGATTAGTCCTACCATTTGCATGCATAGAATCATTCTTGATGAGAACACAAAGAATAGTATTGAAGGGCAGCGGAGGCTAAATCCTATCATGAAGGAGGTTGTGAAGAAAGAAATAATCAAGTGGCTTGACGCTGGTATTGTCTACCCCATATCTGATAGTGCATGGGTTAGTCCTGTGCAGTGTGTTCCAAAGAAAGGGGGTGTGACCGTGGTAGCAAATGAGAAAAATGAATTGATTCCCACAAGAACGGTAACTGGTTGGAGGATTTGCATGGACTATAGGAAGCTCAACAAGGCTACAAAGAAGGACCATTTTCCCTTACCATTCATTGACCAGATGCTTGACAGATTGGCCGGCAAGGATTTCTATTGCTTTCTGGATGGCTACTCTGGCTACAACCAAATTGCAATGGTGCCTGAGGATCAGCAGAAGACTACATTTACATGCCCCTATGGTACCTTTGCCTTTAGGAGGATGCCATTTGGGCTATGTAATGCACCGGCCACATTTCAGAGATGCATGATGTTAATCTTTTCTGATTTCATTGAAAAATCCATGGAGGTATTTATGGACGACTTCTCAGTGTTTGGGGAAACATTCCAATTGTGTTTAGTTAACTTGGAGGAGATTTTGGAAAGATGTGAAGAAACTAACTTGGTTTTGAATTGGGAGAAATGTCACTTCATGGTCCAAGAGGGAATTGTTTTGGGTCACAGAATCTCTAAAAAGGGTATTGAGGTTGATAAAGCCAAAGTTGAGGTGATTGAGAAACTCCCTCCTCCAACCAGTATAAAGGGTGTTAGAAGTTTTTTGGGTCATGCAGGCTTCTACAGAAGGTTCATCAAGGACTTCTCTAAGATTTCAAAGCCTTTGTGTCAATTGCTTCAACATGACACTCCTTTTGTCTTTGATGAACCTTGTCAAGAAGCATTTCAAAGGTTGAAGAAAGCACTGGTGACTGCACCAGTGATTGTGGCACCAGATTGGAGCAAGCCATTTGAGCTCATGTGTGATGCTAGTGACTTTGCCATAGGAGCCGTCCTTGGCCAAAGGTATGACAAAATCTTTCATTCTATTTATTATGCTAGCAAAACACTTGTAGATGCTCAACTGAACTACACTACTACTGAAAAAGAATTATTAGCCGTGGTTTTTGCGTTTGACAAATTTAGATCATACTTAGTTGGCACAAAAGTTATTGTTTTCACTGATCACTCTGCCATTAAGTATTTGATTGCAAAGAAAGATGCAAAACCTAGGCTAATAAGATGGGTTCTCCTCCTCCAAGAATTTGATCTTGAGATTCGTGATAAAAAGGGGGTGGAGAACCAAGTTGCTGACCATTTGTCTAGATTGGAAGGTGATAGTGCAGGTAATCATAGTGGAGAAATCAGGGAAAGTTTCCCGGATGAACAATTGTTAGCTGTGACAGATGCTGATGTTGATGCTGCAGCACCTTGGTATGCTGACATTGTCAATTTTCTGGTCAGCAAGGTAGTGCCATGTGATCTGTCCTCTCAACAGAAAAAGAGATTTTTCCACCTTGTGAAACAATACTTATGGGATGAGCCATTTTTGTACAAAAAGTTCCCAGACCAGTTACTTAGAAGATGTTTGGCTGAAGAAGAGGCACAACAGGTGCTGCAGCACTGTCATGCTGCACCATATGGAGGCCATTTTGGAGGAATGAGAACTGCAGCCAAGGTGCTGCAATCTGGTTACTACTGGCCTACATTGTTTAAGGATTCTCATGAGTTTGTGAAGAAGTGTGACAATTGTCAAAGGACCGGGAATATCTCAAACAAGCATGAAATGCCACTAACCAACATTTTAGAGGTGGAACTCTTTGATGTTTGGGGAATGGATTTCATGGGACCTTTCCCCCCTTCTTTTGGCAATTTATACATACTTGTGGTTGTGGATTACGTGTCCAAATGGGTTGAGGCAGTTGATTTACCCAACAATGATGCTAAGTCTGTCAGCAAGTTCTTGCAAAGAAACATTTTCACAAGGTTCGGAACTCCTAGAGCCATTATCAGTGATGAAGGTTCTCATTTCTGTAACAAGTTAATTGAGAACCTCTTGGTTAAATATGGAGTCAAGCACAAGATTGCAACTGCTTACCACCCTCAAACAAGTGGGCAAGCAGAATTATCCAACAGAGAAATCAAAAGGGTGCTTGAGAAGATGGTAGGGCCCACAAGAAAGGATTGGGCTAATCATCTTGATGATGCATTATGGGCCTACAGAACTGCATTTAAGACACCTTTGGGAATGTCTCCATATAGAATCGTGTATGGCAAAGCTTGTCACCTACCCTTGGAGTTGCAACATAAATCATTTTGGGCAATTAAAAAGCTCAATTTCAATCATGAGAAAGCAGGTGCAGCTCGGTTGCTTCAATTGAATGAGTTGGAAGAGATGAGGCACTTTGCCTATGAAAGTGCAGAGTTGTATAAGGCCAAGACTAAGGCTTGGCATGATAAGAAGATTCAAAGAAGAGAGCTAATAGAAGGGGGACAAGTTCTATTGTTCAATTCAAGACTCAAATTGTTCCCTGGGATGCTCAAATCAAGGTGGTCAGGACCTTTTAAGTTGGTGAAAGTATACCCTCACGGTGCGGTGGATTTGTTTGATGAAGCTACTGGCTCCACATTTAAAGTTAATGGTCAAAGAGTGAAGCAATACTATGGAGAGCATGTGGTGAGGAGCAAAGTCACCACCGAGTTGCAAGATCTCTAACACAGAGCTTAGTCGGGCTGACGACTCTTAAACCAAGCGCTACGGGGAGGCAGCCCAGCGTTCTTAATCTAATTTTAGTTTTTTTTGTTTTGTGTTTTCTTTTTGTGCAGGTCTGTTGCTGATGGTGGGTTGTGATTTAGTCTGGGTTGTGGCAGTCTTTTGTGCTATAGCATCTGCTTTGGCATTGATGCTGTAGCATCTGCGCAGCATCCTGATGGTTTAAGTGAGCAGATTCTAAAATTTCTAAGTCTGAGAATTAATGTTGAGGTGGCGCTCAACTGTCTCTTCATCCCGCCAGTTTGTCAGAAAACTTATATCTCACTCAATCAAAATGCTGAAACAGTCATTTCAAGTCAAAACATCAACTCCCCAAAAATAATATGAACTCCCCCTCACACAACAGTAACCGTCCACTGCCCACTTCAGCGCACCTCCCTATTCAACCACCCTTATCTCTCCATCATCGAAACTCACCATCCCCAACCCACTATACCCAATCAGTTCATCAAACCGTCCTCACCAAATCCCCCCTCCATCCTTATCTCTCCACAACCGAAGCCACAACCATTCAAAAAAAACCACATCGCAGTTTCCGGTTCATCTTGGGAAACCCAGCGACCATCACCACCGCCCACAACCTCATTATCACCACCACCGACCCAGCCAACCATCGTCCTCTTCCCGTTCAATAAATCTCCCTACGTCACGCACCTCACTTCAACAACCCGTAACCCCAGAACCAAAACCCAGTCGCGACCCGTCCATTGCCTCTCTTCGCTCACCCCCTTTCAACCACCACTGCTCTTCTCTCCGTCTCACCGCCCTTCTCCCCAAATCTAATCCCTAAACCCTATCGCAACCCAACTCACCGAAACCCAGAACCAAACTCGCCAATCTGATTTGCTCTTCTCTGTCTTTTGTATTGTTCTCCAAACAACAATGACAAGGAAAGTCTCAACAAGCAAGACTTCAGGGAAGTTTGCTCAAAGACCTCCCCCTAAAGAGCCTGCAAAATCACAGAGTGTAGCAAAGGAGGCTCCTAAAACGGTTTCTAGTTCAAGGAAATTTGTGGGTAGGACATTCTTGGCTGAGAGGGGATTTCAGTTAAAGGAATCACCAGCAGAACTTCTCAGTGCAATTTCTGATATGGGTTGGGACAGATTGGTCAAGCATCCCGTTGCTTACTCGGTGCCTATTGTTCATGAGTTCTACGCCGGAATTCCGGATGCCGACTCTGAAGGTAAGCCTATAACTCACTCTATGGTTAGATGTAGAAAGGTATATTTTAATGCAAAAGCTATCAATGATATCCTCAACCTTGATTATAATGGGACTGAATTTGTTAAGAGAGTTGAGGGTGCGGGATTGAAGGAGATGGAATTAGTAAAAAAGAAACTCACGGTTGAGGGTTGTAAGTGGTTCAAGAAGACCAAAACCGAATTTAAAGTGAAGAAGAGCACTTTGAGGGGTGAGGCTAAAGTATGGTATAATTTTGTGAAACATTCTATTTTGCCTACCTCTCACACTGAGACTGTTGACAAAGTGAGGTTGCTCCTGCTTGATCAAATTTTGGAGAGGAAACCGATTGATATTGGCAGATTGATTTCTAGGGAGATTTTAGCATGCAAAGACAGAGACAGGGGCTACTTGTTTTATCCTTGTTTGATAAATGAGCTCTGTGTTAAAGCTGAAGTTGAGTTGTTCCCTGGTGAAGAGAAGCACCGTCCATTGGGAGCATTGCCAACAGTGGTGCATCTAAAAAAGAGAAGTGCTGCAGCATCAGGTTCTGAGGATAGGCTGCAGCAATTCATTCATCAGCAAAAGGCTGTGTGGCAGTTTCAGAAGGATTAATTTGAGTGGCAATAGAAACTTCTTGGAACAAATCCAAAGGGTGAGCAGATGTTTGAGCTTCCACAATTTCCTGATTGGGTTTTGGAAGAAGAGTTGGTTGATGAAGAGCAAGAGGAAGAGTTAGAGGAAGAACAAAGGGATGGACCCGAAACTTCAAAACCAGAAACGGCTAGGAAAGAAAAGAAAAGCAAAAGGTCTCACAACAAGGGTAAAAAGGTAATAATTTCTGATGAGGAAGAAGAATTTGCAAGAGATGAGGAATGTGAGGAAGAGTTGGAAGAGGGAACTGAAAGTCAACATCTTGAAGGTGTCGCATGCCCCGCATCTCCAACTTCACAACCACAAACCCATACACCAAAATCTACAACCCAAACGCAATCTTCACCACCAAAGCAATTTACCCCACAATCTCAGCCATCAAAAGACCCAAGCCAAGCCATTGCCACTGATCAGCCCCAGAACTTGCCAGGCACTGAGAGTTCAGAAAAGCAGGCTGTAGCATCTGATGCTGCAGCATCTGATCCAGAAGGGAATGCTGCAGCATCTCCTGCAGCACCAGAAAAGCAAAGGATCAGCAAAAAGGTAACACGAAAGAAGTCAGGTGTGCAGCTAACACCTGTGGATGAACCTGATGATTGGATTCCTCCCCCTCCACCAATGCCTACTGATGTGGAGAATCCTAAAGAGGTTGGTCTAAAGAAAGCCAATGCTGCAATTGATGCTGCAGCACATGAGGGCAGCAGCAAAGATGATGTCAAGGAGCCTGATAAAAAGAAGCTTAAAGTTTATGAGAGCAAAATCAAAAGAAGTGGATCTCGAAGCATCCAGAGGCTCAAGTCTGGGGTTATTTCTAACTGAACCCTTCTTATATTTTATTTTTTTTCTTTTTCTGCTTGTTGTTTTGTTTATGATTTTGTGCTGTATTTTGAATAACTGCTTGGTGCTGTAGCATCAGTTCTCGCACCTGGCAGCAGTGTAGTTGTGTTGTGTCTGTCTTATTTTGTGTTGTTTGTGTTGTTGTGTCCTGCCCTCCCCTTAGTGGATGCTTGTTGCAGTGGGGACACTGCAAGGTCTTAGGTTGGGGGGAGGGTCTTTATATGCATTATTGTTAAGTTATTGGAGTCCATGTATGTCAAGTTGTATGACTGTTTAAAAAAAATTGTTTTAGATGGGCCAAGCTTAATGATGATAATGTGCATGCGAGCGATTAAACTGTGCTTGACTGATTGACTGTGTCGCTGACTGCTCCCACACCTTTACTCTAGGCTTAGGTAGGAGCTTAGTGAGCTAAAAATGATCTGATGCTGAGTTAGTCTGGATTAACTTAGGTTTTTGCCAAGTTTCTACTAAAAACCTAGGGTAGCGTATGAAACTAAGTTTGGGGGTGAATCAGTTGTATTGAGGCTAAACATAAAAGAATAGTAGATCAATGCACAAGGCAAGAGTAAAAAAAAAATTGAGTTGTAATAAGAAAGAAAAGAGGGAAATAAGCTGCTTCTTCTTGCCAAGTAGGGAGGCTACTCTGTGGGTGACACATTGTAGTTTCAATCGAAAGGAAGAATTTGTAGTTAGGTTGGTCATGAAGTAGGGAGGCCAAATTGTGGGTGACACACTTTGGTTTCAGTCGAAATAAGTGGCCAACCTGTGAGAAAAGTCAGGATTAAATAAGGGCTAGTGCATTGACAATAGGATCTTAATTGTTTAAAAAAGTCCTCTATTATGCTTTGAAGCCCCCATTTCTGTGCTTGAATTATTAGACTACCCTTCTTTTTGAAAAATCCTTGGCATAACCAAAAGAAGACCATTCTATCCAAAGCTAGGTGAAATTTTGAAATTTGCTAAGAGCTGAACTGAGTCTATTAGTCACACACTCACCATTGAGCAGTTAGCAACTCAAGAAATCTTGAAAAGCATGGTATGTATTGAGTGAGATTCTGAAAGCAAAGCCCATTTAGAGCATATATGTAAATTCTGATTTGCAGCAGTTGCGCAACTTGATTATGCATTATTGTTGTGTTGTTTGGTTCTTTGTCAAGTGTCATTGCTTGAGGACAAGCAACGGTTTAAGTTTGGGGGTGTGATAACTCTTATTTATAAGAGTTATTTGTACCTTAGTAGCTTAAATAATTAATTGTCCAAAAGCAATTTGTTTTAATTAATTATTAGAATTAATGGTTTGTAGTTAGTTAGAAAGAAATTCTGGTTTATTCTCCAATGGGCATTTTGGTGCTCTATTTTTGTGTTTTAATATGTGTTTTAGTGTGCTGCAGCATTTAGGTGCTATAGCATTGGTGTGGGTCCTGCATTAGATGAAAGAAAATGCTGAAGCCATTTCTGCGAAAATAGTGTGTGCTAGGGCATGCTGATGCTGGACCACCAATTTCAGGGGGGTGTGCTGTCCTTCTATTAATGACCCATGTCCTTTGGGCCCAAAAGAAGAAAAAGGAATTGGACTTTTAGGGTTTTTCTTGGATCCCACAATCCTAGGAATATAAAAGGAACCCTATCCTTATCCTTGAAAGGGGTGCGCAGCTAAGGAGGCAAGATTAGACATAATCTCTCCAAATTTCGTGCTCCTCCATTGTTATTCACAAAAGACAGAAATTCAGCACCTCAGTGCTGCGATCAGTGCTACAGCACCACTGATGCTGTGATTCTGCGAGCCAGCAACAAATAGTCTGTTTTCTTCACTGTGCTGTCACACTCAGGAGCTGACCAAGTGCTGTTGCATACTGAAGCTGACCAATGCTGTCACACTCTGGATGCTGAATAGTATATCTCTTTTTGCTACTCTACTCTTTTGTAATTTCAGATTTAAGGCACTAGATTTATCATCTAAGCTTTACTTCATGGATTTGTTGCTCATTATGAGCTAAACCCTTATAGTTGGAATGCTATTAACTATGTAATGGATGTTTGATGATTTAATGTGAATTTGATGTTTTAGTATCTTTAATCCTTGTGCGTTAATATTTCCAAATTTGTTTTAGGAATGGCCAACTAAAATAAATACTTGTTTATGAATATTGAAAGAGTTTATAAACTTACTTCAAGGATTAATATGGATAGTAATTATTAAAGGACACTTTAATAATCTAATATCTATTTATACAAACAAACCTCCTATGAAATTACCAATTTGGATCTCTTATTAACAAGACACATATATAATTTAAGGGTAAAAATGTCATTACACTCTTTTTTTTTTCTTTTTTTTTCTCTTTATTCTTACACTCTCTTTCTTACTTTTCACTTTTCTCTTACACTCTCTTTCTTCCTTTTTTCTCTTTCTTCTAACACTATCTTTTCTCCTTTTCACTTTTCTCTTACACTCTCTTTCTTCCTTAATTTTCTTTTTACTTTACTTTTAATTTTTCCATAAATAATTATTCTCTTTCTTTTATCACTTCACTTTAATTTTTTTAACTAAATTTCTAAATTTATACAAACACTACTCTATTCAAATTACCTATAAAAATGTAAATGAGTCACACTAAATCTATTTATACAAACAAACCTCCTATGAAATTACCAATTTGGATCTCTTATTAACAAGACACATATATAATTTAAGGGTAAAAATGTCATTACACTCTTTTTTTTTTCTTTTTTTTTTCTCTTTATTCTTACACTCTCTTTCTTACTTTTCACTTTTCTCTTACACTCTCTTTCTTCCTTTTTTCTCTTTCTTCTAACACTATCTTTTCTCCTTTTCACTTTTCTCTTACACTCTCTTTCTTCCTTTTTTTTCTTTTTACTTTACTTTTAATTTTTCCATAAATAATTATTCTCTTTCTTTTATCACTTCACTTTAATTTTTTTAACTAAATTTCTAAATTTATACAAACACTACTCTATTCAAATTACCTATAAAAATGTAAATGAGTCACACTAAAAAACAAAACAAAACTATCACCTTAAAATTTTAATTTTTCTCTCCGAAATCTGTTTACACTCTTATTGATAATCTACTACCTATCTTTTAATATCTATTATAATCAACTAAAGAAATCAATTGAAACTACGAGATAACTGCAATGATATATAAAAATCACGGGATAACTGCACTGATATACAAAAAAACACAAGATTAATATTTGTCATTGATAATTAATATTTTTGAAGACTACTATAAACCTACTATCTAAAAACATTAATATTTAAAGACTATTTAAACTACTGATTAATATTTAAAACAGATATTTCTTATTGATAATCTACTATCTCTCCTTTACTATCTACTACAATATACTAATCAACTAAAATAATCAATTGAAATTACGAAATAACTGCATTGATATATAAAAAAAACACGGGATAACTCCACTGATATATGAAAAAAAACACGAGATTAATATTTGTCACTGATAATTAAATTTTTTGAAGACTACTACTACTAGCCTACTATCTAAAAAATAAGAAGACTTAATGACTATGTAAATTAGTAATTAATATTTAAAACAAATATTTCTTATTGATAATCTAATATCTAACTTTTACTATCTACTATAATCTACTAATCAACTAAAATAATCAATCGAAACTACGAGATAACTGCACTGATATATAAAAAACCCGGGATAACTGCAGTGATATATAAAAAACACAAGATTAATATTGACCATTGATAATTATAATTTTTGAAAACTACAATAGATCTACTATCTAAAAAACAAGAAGGCTTAATGACTATTTAAACTGATTAATATTTAAAACTCACGTGACAATATTTGTCACTAATACCTAATTAAAAAAGGACAAATAATTGTTACTGATATATAAAAAAATATGGGATAGATATTTCTTATTGATAATCTACTATCTATCTTTTACTATCTACTATAATCTACTAATCAACTCAAATAATCAATTGAAACTACGAGATAACTGCAATGACATATAAAAAAACACGGGATAACTGCACTGATATATATATAAAAAAACACAGGATTTATATTTGTCATTGATAATTAAAAATTTTGAAGACTACTATAAACCTATTATCTAAAAAACAATAATATTTAATGACTATGTCAACTACTGATTAATATTTAAGAAAAATATTTCTTATTGATAATCTACTATCTCTCTTTTACTATCTACTATAATCTACTAATCAACTAAAATAATCAATTGAAACTACGAGATAACTGCACTGATATATATATAAAACACGGGATAACTGCACTAATATATGAAAAAAAACACGATATTAATATTTGTCATTGATAATTAAAATTTTTGAAGACTACTACTACAAACCTACTATCTAAAAAACAAGAAGACTAATTAATATTTAAAACAATTATTTCTTATTGATAATCTACTATCTAACAAAATTACTATCTACTATAATCTATTAATCAACTAAAATAATCAAATGAAACTACCAGATAACTGCACTGATATATAGAAAACAAGGGATAACTGCAGTGATATATAAAAAAACACGGGATTAATATTTGTCATTCATAGTTATAATTTTTGAAAATTACTATGAACCTACTATCTAATAAAAGAAGAAGACTTAATGACTATTTAAACTGATTAATATTTAAAACACATGGGACAAATATTTGTCACTAATACCAAAAGAAGGACAAATAATTGTTATTGATATATAAAAAAAATACGGGATAAATATTTCTTATTAATAATCTACTATCTATCTTTTACTATCTAATATAATCTACTAATCAACTCAAATAATCAATTGAAACTATGAGATAACTGCACTGATACATAAAAAACACGAGATAACTGCACTGATATATAAAAAATACGGGTATAACTGCAATGATATATATATAAACACGGGATAACTGCACTAATATATAAAAAAACACGAGATAACAACACTGATTTATAAAAGAACACTTCACTGATATATAAAAAAACACGGGATAAATGCATGTATTGTTTTTAAATGATACTTTTACATTTTTAGATTTTAAAATTTATCAATTTTTAATTTGAAACTCCTTTTTTATCTACTTTAAATTTGTCTCTATTTTCACGGGGTAATGTTCAAACTATTTAAATACTGTCTAAGTTCATTCATAAAAATAACACGACAGCACCCGTGCGTATGCACGGGTATCCTACTAGTTCTTGTTAAAACCTAGACATAGGAGAACAAAATCCATAGGGTGAACTTTGGGTGTTTTATTAGAAAAGGGTGAACTTAATTAGAGCTTAGACATAAGTGCTTTTAATGAAACCCATTTAAAAAGTGACTGAAAAGCACGTACGTATGCTACTGCACCCAGATGCTACAACATCAAAGTTAACATTGAAACATTATTTAGAAGTTGCATAGTGAAAGGCATTCCAACTTGTTTCTATTTCGAAATTCCAACTACCATTTACTTATTTACTGTTTATTACAATGATGGTTACAAAACTTTTTCTTGTTTTATTTTTCATCACTAATTTGTTAACCAAATTAAGCATATATTAAACGCCAATCCTCGTGGGAACGAATTTCACTTATCATTTTACTACTTGTTGGACTGTGTATGCTTGCACATTAATTTTCACAACACCATCCTACCTGCCGCAGCATTTCGGCGGTGCATTTCAGCCGTGGTCTCAGCAGCAGTATGCACCCCAGTATTTCCAGCAGTATGCACTCCAGTATTCCAAGCAGTATACACCCCAGTATTCCCAGCAATATCCTAGCAGCCATACCAGCAGCCCCAACAGCAGTCACTCCACCAGCCAAACCAGCCACCCCGACACCCCCAGCAGCCCAACTCAAACATTGATCTTAATATCGATGCGATTAATGCTTTTCTTGCATCAGATGATACCTATTATCATGGTGATGAGTCAGACCAGCAGCCACCCCAGTAGCTTTGGATTATTTTATTTTGTTGTATGGATATTTATTTTGTTGTTTTATTTAAATTAACTATTAATTTTCATTCCTAATTTTTATTTTTTTAATTAGTAAATTAATTAATTATTAACTTTTATTTTATTATCAATAATTAAAGTGTTTAATGAAATAATTAATTAAAGTTTTTAATAAAATAATATTATTCTTTAAATAAAACGAAAATTAATTTCCGGCGGATTTTTTAAAAAAAAGGTTTTTCCGGCGGATATTTTAAAAAAAAAAAGGGTTTTCCGGCGGATAATCTGCCGGTAATGTTTTGCGAATTTTTTTGGCTTTTCTGACGGATTATCCACCGGAAATTTCCGGCAAATTTTTCGGCGCCACGAAATCCGCCGGAAATTTCCGGCGGATAATCCGCCGGAAATTTCCGGCGGATAATCCGCCGGAATGCGGTTGCTGCGAGCTGGCTACCAGCGCCAAAAATCCGCCGGAAAGTCCACATTTTCGGCGGATTTTTGGCTTTTCCGGCGGATTTTGCCCGCCGAAAAATCCAATTTTTCTTGCAGTGTTTGCCAGGTCATTTTTTTAACAGAAAAGTTAACAGCAGGGGGGGTAACTGGATAATTGTACATTTTGTAATATATTTTTTGAATGTTTTTATTGCAGGGGGTAAATGGATAATGGCTATATTTGCAGGGGGTAACAAGTATTTAAGCCATAAATTTATTAGCGGTATGCGAGAGATCATGCATCATTATATTGAAGATATAGTAAATGTGGAAGCAGGGGGTAAACTGTGGATTTCGGTCCATTGCTGCACTACTTCGTGTAGGGGTTAGGATGCTTGGAAGTCTGTGAGAGAAGATTTTTTGGAAGAGCTTAAGCGAGGTTTCGAATTTTACACTAAGTATACTTTCACAGTCGTATACTTTTTCTTTTTTCAGCATAACAGGGTTTATACTTATGGATAGGTAAAAAGAAATATTAGTTTAGATGAAATGACAAATAAACAACACGCATATACATTATCATGTGATCACATTTGAGTTCGACCGAGAGTCGACATTGCAATGTCGCTAAAATTATCAATACAACAAACAGTGTAGATTTATGGACAGACAAATAATTACAAGTGAAATAATTATGCAATGAAAAGATTGCCAATAAAACCGTCCATAGTAAAATTAATTGGGACATTATTTTGAATATGTATTAATTATTAAATTAGAAATCACTGCATGTAATTTTCTTGCAAAAAATGCATTTCACTAAAAAAATAAAGGTTTAAATAGTTATTACCCCCCTGCAAATATAGCCATTATCCAGTTACCCCCTGCAAAAAAAAAAACATTTAAAACAAACCTTGCAAAATGTAAAGTTATCCAGTTACCCCCCTGCCGTTAAATTTTCTGTTAAAATATGTAAAATGTCACATATCCAGTTACCCCCTGCCACATGTCACCTTATTATTGGGCCTCTGTGACACGTGGCACTGACATGTGCCACGTCAGCAGCCAATGGATGGCTGCCACGTGGCACTAGTTGTTAGACTCAAAATTAAATATTTTTTTGGCCAAGGGGGGTGTTGAACTCATGACCTGTTACTCACCTACACATCTCCTAACCACTGAGCCACATTAGTATTTGTAATTATTATCTCACCTACCAATATATATTACATTATTTGCTACTTAATTTAAAAAAAAAAACTGGCATTTCATCATCAACGCAAATTCATCATTCTTCTTCTTCTTCCTACCAAACCAAGAAACTCAACGCAAATTCATCATCAACGCAAATTGATTATTTAATGATTTATCATCAACGCACATTTTTTATTTGAAGATCTGGAAACAATTTTTTTGAAGAGAGAGAGATAGCAGGGGAAATCCAGATGAAGATGAATGATGAATGTTATAGAACCCATTTTCGTTTTTGTTTTCATCTTCAACCCATTTTCCAGAAACATATACAGAAACCCATCATCTTCAACCCATTTCCCATTTTCCATTTCTAGAAACATATACATAAACCCATTTTCCATTTTCGTTTTTGTTTTCACCTTCAACCCATTTTCCATCTTCAACTCGTTTGCGTTCCAGATTTTCGTTTTCCAGATCTCCGTGTTTTTAATCGATTCTGTGTTTTTAATCATTTTCCAGATCTCTGCGTTTTTAATCGATTCTGCGTTCCAGATTTTCGGTTTCATTTCCATTGTTGTTTGTTTGGTTGGTTGAAGATGGAATATGCACGAACAAAGATGATGAACGATGAATCTCTTCCAGATTTTTTTTTTTAATTAAGTGGCAATTATGTATTATATATTTGTAGGTAAGTTAATAATCTCAAATACTAATGTGGCTCAATGGTTAGGAGGTGTGGGTGTGAGTGGGTGGTCATGAGTTCAACACCCATTGGCCACAAATTTTTTTATTTTTGAGTGTAATAAATAGTGCCACGTGGCAGCCATCCATTGGTTGCTTAGTGGCACTGGTGACATAGGAGCTGACGTGGCATGTCAATACCACGTGTCACAGAGGCCCAATAATAAGGTGACATGTGGCAGGGGGGTAACTGGATATGTGACATTTTACATATTTTAACAGAAAATTTAACGGCAGGGGGGTAACTGGATAACTTTACATTTTGCAAGGTTTGTTTTAAATGTTTTTTTTTTGCAGGGGGTAACTGGATAATGGCTATATTTGCAGGGGTAATAACTATTTAAACCAAAAATAAACCATGATTTATTTTTGAAACAAAAATATGGTTTGGAGTTTATTTTGGTAGGTGGATTTCTTGTTTTAATGATAAATTCATTAATGGCATTGGCATATGGACTTGGTTCAATTGAGCTATATAGATTTTCCCATTATTTTCGTTCAAGTAGAGTACAAATTGACATGCTCGTCGTTATCACCACTTCGTTGGACAAAATGAAAGGGAAAAAATAAGGATAAAGAAAAGGATGTGTAAGGAGCATGAAAAATATAAATGCTCATTAAATATAAATAGACCTGGCAGTGACCCACCTCACTAAGAGTTGAGAGAAGGAAAATGAAAGTTGTTGATTTACTAGATAAGAAAATAGATCCACCCCAAATCAACAAAAGATTTATGGCCATGCTCCAAATTTCATACTAATACCAACTTGCACCGAAACACTTTTTTTTATGTAAAAATGGAATGGAATCTAAAAAAAACTACAATATTTCCAAAATCGTATGAATGTAGTAATTTAAAACTCTTAAGTAATTCAAATGCTTCACTTGAATTTCTTTCATTCATAATTTTTTATTTAAAGTTGGGCCTAAGCTTAAAAAATTTTGGGGTAAAAACTTAAGTATTAAAAGGAAAGTGGTGTAAAATGACTTTTTGTAAAAACTGAAAATTTATAATTTTAGGGACCAATCTACAAAAGTCAAAAATGTATAAGAACCAATATGGAAAATTTTGAAAATTTTAGGGATAATTTGTAAAAAAAATTATAGACCTATTTTAAGATTCATATTGTCTAAGGTAAAAAGATAATTTCGATTTCTCAGATTTTATGTGGTATTTGAAATTCTCTAAAATTAGCTTGAATAAAATACCTCATAAAATTCTTCATTTTACAAATTTTCAAAATTTACATCCAATTAAACAAGGCATCGTAAAAATATACTTTAATTACATCCAAAAATTGCATTAACCTAAAAAATACCTTCGTCCAAACACTCTCTAACGGTATGATTGGTTGAACAGAAATAGAGGAGAGAGTGTGAGGTGAGAGAGAATTTGGAGAGAAATTTAAAAGTTATCTTGTTTGGTTTTAGAAGAAAAATAGGGGAGAGAAAATAAAACTAATGAGACCCACCGCTTTTTTCAATCTCTTTGAAATAGAGAAGAAATATGAGAGAAATGATTATTCCTTATCTAATTTACACTTATACCCTAAAATAAAAATTAAATTAATTTTAGTGAATTTTTTAGAGGTATTTATGTACTTTCAAAAGTTATTCACAATTCTCTCTTTTCTATTTCTGTTATCTTTCTTTTATACCAAACAACCATTTATCTATCACATTTCTCACCTATTTCTCGTCTATTTCTCTTTTCTCACGCTCTTTCTCATCTCTTTCTCTCTTCCCATCTTCTTCTCGGAACCAAACAAAGCCTAAATGGTATTAATTGGTTCTGATTGTCAAAGCAGTTTAATGATACTTAGGCTATTAAAGGAAGTCAGATAGAAATTAAATTACACATATGGTAATATTATTGTGGGATAAATTAAGTTTGGCATTGAAATAGGATATGAATGTCAATGTCAGGAGCAGGAATTGGTCCCCAATAGACAAAGGCAATAAGGTTTGGACAGTTAAGTCCTTGAACGAGTGGTCCTCTTTTGATGTGGTCCATTGAAGTCCAAAAGTAACCTAGTCCATGAATCACAGCCATGATCCAGTCCATTTCAGGCTTCAACTCTTATGGACCACATTGGCCTTCAATGAACAGAAAAGCTTCAAGGTATCATGATAAATGCTGCATAAATCTACAGGTGAAATTGATAACTCAGAGCTCCAGCTTTAATTTATGACATCCTTCCTTTTCATAATTTTTGTTTTCTCTTTTTTAATTAGCCTGTAGTTAGAAGGGGGAGATTTGAGAGTTGTAGTTATGTATGGTCCCAACACTTAAAAACAATTATAACATATGATGTCACGTATTAACTACTTTCTGTTCCACACAATTTGGTGGAACTTGGTAGAATCATATCATTTCTCATATATATCTTCTTCTAAATTCTCAAAATAATGATATGCACATAATTGCCAATAGTATTTTTCATGGCGATTAAAAAGGGGGAAAAAAAACTACGCCTCCTATCCAAAACTATTGATTTTTAAGAAGTTTATTTAGTAATTAATGTTTTTTTAAAACTATAATAGAGAAGAGAACTCAGAAAAAAGAAAAGAGAATTCGTAAATATGTAATATCCATAGGATACTGGATTTGGGCTTTAGAGCAACTCCGGCGCAAGGTTGTTGTTAGATGTGTTGCATAAATGACTATAAGTGGGCCTAGCTTGCCACAATGGATTTGAAATTTTTAATACAATTTTTGTCCAATGTTGGGTTGCTTAAAAAAACTAACCAATAGGACCCCTTCAATTCCACTACACGCAGAGAGAGAGAGAGAGAGAGAGAGAGAGAGAGAGAGAGAGAGAGAGAGAGAGAGAGAGAGAGAGAGAGAGAGAGAGAGAGAGAGAGAGAGAGAGAGAGAGAGAGAGAGAGAGAGAGAGAGAGAGAGAGAGAGAGAGAGAGAGAGAGAGAGAAGAGAGAGAGAGAGAGAGAGAGAGAGAGAGAGAGAGAGAGAGAGAGAGAGAGAGAGAGAGAGAGAGAGAGAGAGAGAGAGAGAGAGAGAGAGAGAGAGAGAGAGAGAGAGAGAGAGAGAGAGAGAGAGAGAGAGAGAGAGAGAGAGAGAGAGAGAGAGAGAGAGAGAGAGAGAGAGAGAGAGAGAGAGAGCAGCACCCCTTCAACACCCCTACAAAACTACTATTATTTTATTTAGAAGAACAGTTTCGTATGTGAAATGTGAATAATCTTGAAACACATTAAGATTTATAAATGAAACTAAGTAACACTAGCTAGGTTACATGACTACCGGTAACATTCATATTCCATTTGAAGTTAATAGTTAACAATTTTACAATTTGGTGTGTTGATTTTCCAATGGCCAACAAGGAAAATGTTTGCGTGGGTCGGATATTCTGTAGAGTGCGAGGAAGCAAAGAGGGGAATCAAGGAAGGAAAGAGTGCATGTGTGCATACCGTACTTCATCATATTCTTGTGCTCAAGACGATTTTTGAAACTGAACAACCCTCAGAAATGCCCTAGATACCCCCATCCTTTTGGGCGAGGGTTTATTACCTTCCTCCAAGACTTCGCACGGTGTCCATGGCAACCAGGTTGGATAATATGATGGGGGCTCTCGAGGAGGCTGATAGCAGAGACTGCAATCAGTTGGGGAAATTTCTAACATTGAAGGTGACCCTCGATCTGAAGAAGCTGTTGAAACATGGCATAGTTATCCACTGTCACATATTAGGAAAAAGTAGGATTAAATATTTTTCCAAATTTTTGAAAAGACTATTATTCAAAACTAATCATAGCTTTTACGAGTCCAAAACATGAGATCATTCTAATTTTTTTAACTATATTGTCTGAATATCTTATATTTAAAAAGTCATATCCTAATTTAATCGACCCATGTAAAAAATTAGTTCAATGATTACTTGAGAATTTCAAATTGGTTGAAGTTGAGAGATCTTGTTCACCATTCTCCACAATGACTAATAGTCTGATGTACATGTTTTGTACCGTATCTCTGGACTTGTATCTGATCTTAGATACCAAGTCCGGTCTGAGATAGTTGGTAGGGGGTTGGTCTTGATCAACCGAGCTCCGCTTCCGATCCGGGGCAGGTGGTACCTGCGGGGACACTCCGACGCTCAAGTCAGCTAGGGAACTGATT
Organism: Astragalus membranaceus; assembly: GCA_039519185.1. Lineage (NCBI taxonomy): Eukaryota > Viridiplantae > Streptophyta > Magnoliopsida > Fabales > Fabaceae > Astragalus > Astragalus membranaceus. The sequence continues at coordinate 127,515,782 of CM076847.1, read as the reverse complement.
AGAGGTAAAGAGTAGGAAATAGTGTGTACCTTGAGCATTGCATTGAATGCCTATTTATAGAGTAAAAGTGTGTTGTCCTAATGAATCAGAGTCGTCCGATCTAGGGCCTAGATCTTAGCCGTTGGTTAATGGATCTGCTTTTGCTTATGGGCCTCACTATTGTGGATTGGGCCAATCCGTAACAGTTGCCCCCCAAGTCGGGTCGCCTGTGAGGCGATCTTGACTTGTAAGCCTTGTCTGAGCTCCACGAAACCGGGCTAGAGCTCACGAGACAGAGATGACCGTTGAGTGACTCGAGGTGTCAGTTTAATGTCGCCTTTAGGGCAATATTCTTCGAGGCCAGGCTTATACCAGCGAGGGTCTCTGCCACCAGCCTCAGAGCTCCCGAGATACGGATCTTGTCAAAGATCTTCGAGGTCGGGTTTATACCAGCGAGGGTGTCTACCACCAGCCTCGGAGCGCCCGAGATACGAGTCTTGTCAAAGATCTTCGAGGTGTCAATTTAATGCCGTCTTGAAGAAGAGGAAGCCAGAGACGAGCTGGGCCGAGGGGAACCCTCAGGATAGTATGAATCATCCGGAGTCCGACCTGGTGGAGCACCCGAAACTCTAGCGATGTCGAGCTCGGTGTCTCGGGTTCCGGTTTTAGGGTGGAACTTTAAGGCGATCGTTCGACCGATCCCAAATCCTTCCCTTCAACCTCGGAATCCACTTTTACTAAGCAATCACTGTGAGGAAAATGGTAGTCGATCCATATATATTAGATGGTTAAACATTTACAAAGTCGGATTACATCACAGCCGTAGGCTCATTCCGAGACCTAGGTGAAACGTGACCTTCCCGCGTTAATCCCTTCTTCATGATCGATATACTTCTGAGATCGCTGGAGGAACTTGGCAAGCAACTCAGTTTGGTTGACCCCGACGTCTATCTGAAATAGACTTCCTTCACAAAGACCAGCCTCCATGAAGTAAAGACGGAAGGAGTCGTTGAGGTTCTGGACTTCAGCAGCTTCTCTATTGAATCTCTCTATGTAGTCCCGAAGGAACTCAGTTTCTTCTTGCCGAATCGCCTGCAATACCTTCCGAGATCTAGGCTTCATCTTCGAGTGGGCGAAGTGTGCAGAAAAGAGCTTGGCTAACTGATCCCAAGAGGAGATCGTATTTGGCTTAAGAGCCCTGAACCAGTCTAGAGCCACATTCTCTAGAGTGACGGGAAAGGTTCAGCACTTTATCTCCTCTGGAACCACTACAACATTTTGACCCAAAGGCAACGTTTGAAAACCGTTGTGTAAAGCCAAAAAACGGTTGTCTTTACTTTCGGCAACGGTTTTGAAACCGTTGTTTTTGCGGGCGTTGCCTAAGCTAAAGGCAACGGTTTTTTCTGACCAAAGGCAACATAACCCTAAAACCGTTGCCATTGACAGCTTAAACGCAACGGTTTTTATTTCCACACAAAGGCAACGGGCTAAAACCGTTGCTAGTTATAGCAACATTTAAAAACCGTTGTCAAATATGGCAACACTGAAAAACCGTTGCGTTAGTTATGACCGTTGTCTATAATCAGCACACACAACGGTTCAAAACCGTTGCCATAGATAATAAAAATTTTAAAAAAATAATAGATTCATGCACTATATATACATACGTACATACACTAATTTTCTCCTTTATTTTTTGTAATAACACCCAAAATTACAATTCACAATAAATTGAAAAAAAGTTACCAACAAAATTCTAGAAAGCCCTATTAGTTAATGTATCCAATCAACTTCACGGTATTGCATAACCGTGTCAAAGTATTCGAGGTGGCGATCCGGATCGCCAGTCCCATCATGCATTTTCAAACCCTCAGGCGGCTTCTCGAGGTGCTTTGGCACCGGGAAGTAGTCGATTTTAGCTGTGAAAGGTCCTTTACGCTTTGCCGACCTCTCAATGGGTGGAGACCGTCGATAGCCATACTTGCCGGGGGATTCCCGCGAGCTAGGGCGCCGACGTTCCTGCCTCGGAGACCTTTTCCGACTTCTGGTACGTCGCCTCGGAGAAAAGGAAAAAGGGGTCTGACTTGGGGGACTCTCCGGTCCTCACCTCCTCTACAACGAGGTGGAGTGCGATGATGGTATCTCCTCCAATCCGGAGATCGGTGTCGCCCGCGGCCAGGAGTCGTTCCACTTGAAGAGTTGCGCAGAGGGGAACTCCGATCCGGGATGTTACGAGCCTGGATCTCAGCAATCTGAGCTTCTAACTGGGTGTAGCGTTGGCTTTCCTGCTGGTCGGCCTCGGCTTGCCGATTTAGGAACAGGACGAGCTGTTGGACAGCATCGACCGATACCTGAACGGTATGCGGGGGAGGTGGAAGTCGGTTCCGAGCAGAGCTCCCATGAACCATAGCCGTAGCCGAGATTTGAGCATGCGCCGGGCTAAGGGGTAAGGTGACTGCCACTCCTTCCGGAGTCACCTGCTGCAGGACCGGTCTCTCAACGACACTCGGGATAGTCCTACGACGTAAGGTCGGAGCCATCGCCAATCAAGGAGATTGTAGAGGAACTAGAGTACAAAGTCCTCCCACTGTGGTCGCCAATATTCTGTACCATATCTCTGGACCTGTATCCGATCTTAGATACCAAGTCCGGTCCGAGATAGTTGGTAGGGGTTGATCTTGATCAACCGAGCTCCGCTTCCGATCTGGGGCAGGTGGTACTTGCGGGGACACTCCGACGCTCAAGTCGGCTAGGGAACTGATTAGAGGTAAAGAGTAGGAGAGAGTGTACCTTGAGCATTGCATTGAATGCCTATTTATAGAGTAAAAGTGTGTTGTCCTAATGAATCAGAGCCGTCCGATCTAGGGCCTAGATCTTAACCGTTGGTTAATGGATCTGTTTTTGCTTATGGGCTTCACTTATGTGGATTGGCCTATCCGTAACGGTACAATAATTGTTTGTTTGGATTCTTTTCTTCTTTAGGGGGTTAGGTTGTTGTATAGGTTCCAAAAGAATAATAATGATGATAACTTCAATTTTTTGACTCGTCCAAAACAGAACACCAGAATATGGTGAATAATCCTTCTTATCTTTTGAGACCACCTATTAGTACTTGAATGATTATATTAATCAATCCATGATACCTAATTTCTGTAAAGATTCTCTTAACTAAGACTCCACAAAATACAATAGTCAGTGAGTGATTTTCCGCATCGTGTAGCTAGCTAGCCCTTGAAAAATTGGCTGCTTTTATTCTTATCTCTCTAGCTGTGTTTTGATGGTCAACAAAAGTTAGCTGCGGCTCCTGTTTCATTTCATGCTTACGAAAAGCGTCCTTCAGTTCATGGTTTTTCTACGCTAACAAAAGAAAATTTAAAGTAAAGATAAGTACTAAAGTTTGATTATTTTGTAGAAATAACGAAAATAAAAACTACTATTTAGATTTTCTCCATTTATTTTTCTTTGTTACTAGAAGGCAGAATTTCGTACTAAAGATAAGAAAAAATATGTTTGGTTTTGATATTTTTTAGATATGTTTTGTGTTTAGATCACTTGAACAAATCCAAACCAACCGTACTTGTTTGGTTCGGACAACAGATTTTAAAAAACAAACTCGTGAATCCAAACCAACCCATAATAGGTCTTAGTAGTTTTGTAAATTTTGAAGTACGTGATTTTATTTACTTGGATTTTTTATCTTAATAATTTATGATTAAGTTGTAAAATTTTAATACTATGAATTGGAATACTATTAATAGATTTTAGTTTGACTCGGTGTACTAGTAATATTTATATTCTAAAATTATTTTTGTTATTATAAGTGTTGAAATATACAAAAAAATATTGTTTTTTATATTTTAGAAAAATAACATATTAGCGCATGAACCCGTGAGCCCAATTTGAACCAACCCGTCCTATATCGGATTGGTTTGTTTCGAATTTTAGATAAAAAAATATAAATTCAAACCAACCCAGACTAAGTAATTATAATTGGTTCGGACAATGGATTTGGTCAACTCTGATCCAAACCAACCCGCAAACACCTCTGATCGTTTAGTTCAATCTCAATTGAACCACACTTTAGTTAAACCGCTCAGAATTAGATTGAATCGGAATGAAATGCTTCAAACCGCCGATTGAATGTGTTAAATTGTTTGAAAATGATTTTTTTAGTTTCTTTATTTACTTTTTCCCTAAAAATATAATATAATTATTCCAATGTTTTCACGTTAAAATTTTAAAAGCGAAATATAAAAAATAATCATAGTGATACTTTTCTCGTTGAGACTCCAAAATAAAATAATAAATTAACATCTATGTTTTTAAATCCTAAATCATACAATATGTAGGATTATTATTTCTGGTTGCATGTATAAAAATTTACATCAATCATAATAATGACACTTTAAACATATAGAAATTTATGAGAAAGATAAATAAATAAAAATATAATAGTTTAGTAAAATATTATCATTAATAAGAAGGTGCTCAAATTTATAACTAACAGAAACAGTAACATATAGGATCAATCATTTGAAACATAAACGAAAACATTAAGAACAAATTTGAAATATGGAGGTTTAAATTGAAATATCAACAAAAAATAAATGACTTGGATGCAAGAAAAAACTTAAAGAACGACTAATCTAAAATTTTAAATAAGCTTAATGAACTCCCAATGCAATTTTGCCATATTTTTTTACTTATAATGTGTGTATTTAGTTAATTAGATCCTTTTAGAAACACATTAATTATAATCGTTTACCAAAGAAAAAAGAAACACATTATAATCAAGACAAATGTTTTCAAATATAAATAATGCTTTCATTCTCTAATAGTGTGTAAGTAGTGAACCGGTGGTATTTGGATTCGGATTTCATTCCAAGGTTTTCGGTTTATATCTTTGGTGCAGTGTGACATGCAAAAACTCTGTTAGGAGAGGAGAACCATACAGACCGACAAACTCGTGATTAGCTAGGTATTAGTTACCGGCAAAGCCAGATACTGCACTCCAATAGCATGATAAAAAAGGTGTGTAATTATTATGTGAGATCCATCCGGCTATTGACATTAGAGTTAGAACTGGTGGAGAAACTTCTTATATATCAACATCAACATCAACTAATTAAGGTGAGTGAGTGAATGAGTTGTAAATGATAATTGAAAGTAGTAAAATAGAAAATGTCGGTAGAGTGAAGTTAACAGAATTGAGCTGGTTACAGCACTCAAAGTCCTATTCCATATGTCTATTCCGTAGTAATGCAAAATGCAAGCAAAGCTGTGTCTTTGTCATTCATATACACTATACTTCTACTATATCATATGATATGATGTGTTCAGCATGTGTGCCGCCATGCATTCCGATCTATCTAGTTATCACCATGCCTTTAGTTGCTTCTTCTACTGGTACTCTTAATTCCCCTCCCTGCATTTAATTATTTATCTTCCTTCCCTCCTTCCTCGACCTTGATTGCAACAATGCACGTGTACAGGAGAGGATTACCACAAAATAAGAAACCCAAGTCATTTCTTATGTTTAAAAAAACAAGTTTTATATTGAAATCAATCAACAAGAGCACGGGCATATATATATATATCAATACAATAATTTAATGCCTCTCATCAATCGAAGTCCTATGCTGCTGTCTAATACTATTAATTTAAACATTTAAACTAATGGGTGGACTGCTATTATATTTGTAAAATAATAAGAAAATAATACACATTTGAATAGTTCTTAGAGTTACGCTAATTAGAATCTTAAGGTTGACCTAGTGAATCATGAGCACGATGAAAGGATTTGCATAGAACAGTTTGCAAATTTTTGTCTCCACTGCATATGACTAAAATAAATATGATTTCTTTCGTAAATACTAAGAGTATTTATCCTTGGATAATTAAGAAATCAAAAATGAAAACCATGTATTAAAAATACAATATTTGATACATTAACAACATACTATCATTATATTTTAAGAAAATTGAGTCTCCTACCAGGCTACACTGCCTTTAAGATTTGTGAAGCCATATTTTTTCTTGTGTTTGATTAAATGAAAGGCGAAAAGAAAACAACAAATTAAAGGCAAAAATAAAACAGAAACTACAACCATTGATTTGACCCTCATTCACTTACATTTGTTATAAAAATATTTGGAGTTGTTTATGAGAAACATTTCTGAAATCAATATAGTGGGAGGTACCTTAAACTAAGATACACAATAAATTAAAGTCCAAGTCAGTAGTTCCACTCGAGGGGGAAGAGAGATTCCCGGAGAACCGTGCGTGGGCTTAATATTAAATCAATTACTTATCTCAATTTGTTTAATGTATCTTTAAATCTTAATCACGATATCATGCTGATAAAAAAATGAGTTATACGTGCAAGACAACTCACCTCGCTCTTCTGCATTGTTATTGTCAGGAAAAAAAACTTGCTCTGTACTAGTATTGTTTTACTCAAATTATTGGATGAAAAACGAGAAAGGGCGTGAGATAGATGTGATGATTTCTTAAGGTTCTCTTTGGTAATGTCAATCCGTTAGCCCATAACGGATTAACATTATAGTGGATAAACCTTTCGGTGTTTGCATGACTAGTTTATAGCATGTTCGTAACTTCTTGATATTTTTCCCTAAAAAAAAGCTGCTTGATTTATTAGGTTGATAGTAAAAATGTTAGAAAGTTAAAAACTTGATTTATTAGGTTGATAGTAAAAATGTTAGAAAGTTAAAAACTCACATGTTATTACCGTTTATTTTAATTTATTTAATTTTATCTCTTCAGAGGCAGCAGTATTCGTATGCTCAAAAAGAAAAGGTTGTACTTGCAACGTTGGTTCTCATATCTCACAAAAAATCCACTATGCATCTTATGTGATGCTTGTGATGAAGCTCGAAATAACCAATTATAAAGGAGGTTTTGTATGAAGAATAAGTTTAGGTGATTTAGGTCTAGACGGTTCATTAATTAGAATCAGGACACACCTCAAGTGTGTCAACGCGTGTATTTATAGAGGTATTTACAATTACGTACCTATCAACGACGTTCTCACATCTTTGTGAAGGTAAGCGTACATAAGTTCAACCATCAAGAGCATTAGTTGAGGGGAAGTGTTTCAAGCACATTTGTATATATTGAATAACAATGAAGATGTAATACCTTACTTATTTACTCATCAAAAGATTGTTAAGGCCAAAAACTCAGCTTGAATGAGCACAACAAGACATTCTTAAACTGATTTAAATCTGTAATTATGAATAATAATAATAATAATAATAATAATAATAATAATAATAGTGTTTGATACATTGAAATGACTATATATCACATATGAACATAGCTTTGATGACTTATGTTTGAGTGAGTACAATATATCTAGTATTTTCCTTTATATTAAGTCACGAGATGACAAAAATACTTTGCGAAACATTGGATTATGGTCATTGCTTCTTCGATGCACTTTTCCATTTGATAGGATAAAAACCTCATTCTGGAATCCATTGTCTACTTTGGGGTCCTTTAACAGATTTAGGGGCTTTTTTTTTACCCAAACAGAATTAGGAGCTTGATTATTGTAAATTTAGAGTATCCATTTTTAAATGTAAGGGGGTTAATAATATCCATGATATACAAACCGAAGAATTAAGATTTACAATGGTGGACCTTGATAAGGAAGGTTTAAGGAAAAGTCTTTCATCTTGACCAAGCAAAATAATTTTTTTATGTCAATAATCCTTTTATTAAAAAAAGTGATAGTTCTACAAGAATAAACATGCATGGTAATGACGAAATGAAGTTTCAACTCTTGCGCAATTTCTCATAAACATTATTTCTCAACACGAATGTCTGCATTCGACGGGGATAAGGAAGTGGACGATGCCCATGCGACTCGCCATGATCATAATAAAAGAATATGGACGAGCTTTCATTTGACCCATGAAAAAATATCACTACAAAAAAAAGCTTATTTGCGAGGGACATTAGCGAGGGAAAGTTATTCCCTCGCTGAAACTAACGTTAGCGAGGGAATGTGGAATGTCGTTCCAGCTCTAGGATAGCGACGAAATTAATGGCATCAGCGACGGACCAGTCCCTCGTTAAGTGGAGGCGGGAATTTGAAAAAATTAGCACGAAAAACAATGTCATTAGCGACGGAATTGGTCCCTCGCTAACTTGAATCTGACCGTTGCGCAATCATTGGGAAGTGGGATTTGCTGTTAGCGACAGAACTAAGTCCCTCGCTAATGCCAAGTGACAGTTAGCGATGGAACTAAGTCCCTCGCAAAGGGCAATTTTTTTTACTTTAAATAACCACACACTCTCATTTCATCTTATCTCTTCTTTCACCTCTTCCCTCTTTCACTACGAAGTCTCTCCACCTTCCAACCACACCACCACCAACTCCTCTCCTATTCCTCTCCTCTCTCTCTCTCTCCTACAAATTCATCTTCTCTCACCTACAAATTTCTTTCCTCTTTCTCTCTTCTTCTCTCCACCTTCCACCACCACATAGCTCCTCTCATCCTCACCCCCCTCTCTCTCTCACTCACTTTCTTTCTCCCTACTCTTCCCCTTCTCTCTCTACCCAAATCCATCTTTCACCACCACACCAACACCACCACCACGACGAAATTAACTTCCACTCTCACTACTCTCTCTCTCTCTTGGGGAAGCTTGATAATAATAATTTAGTAATATAATAATAAATATATAAAAAAAGCATATTTAAAAAAAACTAAAAGAGTACTTAATAAAGACTTTCAAATTGGGACGCGTGGCAGTAAAAATTTGCAAGGGAAATTTGAATCCCTGGCTAATTAGCGAGGGAACTGTCCCACGCAAATTAGCAAGAGATTCAAATTTCCATCGCTAACGCATTAGCGACGAGCATTTTAGCGAGGGAACCAGTCCCTCGCTAATTCCCCCGCAAATGGTGAGTAGCGAAGAAAATAAGGCTTTTTGCGAGGGAAAAATCCCTCGCTAATAAGTTTTTTGGGTAAACCCGGGTATCCTCCACGACGACCGTGGAGACTAATCCCTCGACGTACTGGAGTTCATTTAAGGGCTGACATCTTCCAAGCGATGTCCCTCCATACACACCGATCAGGGATCGAATCCCTGACCAAATGCTTAAGGAGCCCAAGCAACCTACTACTTGTGCCACACCCACTTGGTAATAAGCTTTTTTTAGTGTATATAGGTACATATTTGTTATTTAATTATTTATTTACATTTTAATAATATGTTTGTTATTTATCTAATTAATTTAATGTGGTTCTACAAGAATAAACATGAATGGTAATTACGAAAATGAAGTTAACTCTTGCAATTACTCAGAAACATTATTTCTCAACACGAATGCCTACATTCGATGAGGATAAGGAAGCGGACGATGCCCATGCGACTCACCATGATCATAATAAAGGAATATGGGATGAGAATTCATTTGACCCATGAAAAAATATTTAGGTACATATTTGTTATTTAATTATTTATTTACATTTTAATGATATGTTTGTTGTTTATCTAATTAATATTTATGTTTTGGTTTGTAACCGTTGTTTAATTTAACCAATGTTTTTATTTATTTAAACTAGGTTCGTGGCTAACTCAAGCAACCCTCTAACATTTTTTATAGGTGTTCTGGCCGAGGAAAAAGGGTTCCTACATTGAAAAAAGTTAGAGTCCTTTCTCCACTAAATCGTAAATCCTTGCTACAACCTATGAATTCTCTCGTCCTGCCTCACCCGTTCTGTCACCCATGTCGTTGTCATGGCCGTCGTTGTCGCCATCGCTACTCACGGCAGGTCCTCTGTGCTGGAATTTAATGCAAAATTTCTAAACACCCTCAGAATAGATATAACTGCTATTTATCTATTATAAGTTGTTATAAGGTAGTTACAAAATCTGTTTACAGTTAACAATTTGTTAACTAGTTTGGTATTTTCAACAAACTAGGTTTGTAACTAACACAAACTCATCTAACAGCTATTATCCAGAGAAAGCTGTATAAATAACCATGTACATATTATAATCAATACAGAGAAATTAATACAAAAGAATTTTTTCAGTCTTAAAAATTCCTAAGTTCTATTCTACTACTTTTACCCTAATTCTTCCAAGTTCCGTACGCTCCTTCTTCCCAGAGTTTCTTTGAGTGACTCACTGTCTTCAACAAGTGGTTGTTGACCTAGCAGCAAACAAAAGAAGTGTTAGAGAAAGATTTCAGTGACTGAAATCAAGAGGAAACTGAAAGGGGTAAGATTAGGGTTTACCTTTGACACATCTCTGTTGTTGAAGGAACTGTCCTTGTGAACTTGTTGTGTTCATCAGGATCGTGCACTCCAGTCACATACAAATCAAGAAAAATACAAGTTAGTACCTGTATAATAAGAAAGAAAAAGTGTAAATCACAAAGTGGTTGTGATTTTACCTTCTTAGTGTTCGTATTACTCTGTTTGCACCGTCATGTACCTGAAACATAAGAAACCAAGAGTTAGGGTTCTGTCTTTGAGAAATCTGACAACACAGCAAAGTGTTGAGTGGATCTACCTTCGTCTTGTGTTCGTAAACTCAAATGTTCACTGTTGTGTTGATTCTCGTACATGCAAACAAAGAAAAACACTGAATCAGTGTTTGAGAAGAAGAGAAGCGAAAAGAAAGAAATTAAAGGTACAAAGCAAGGGGCTTTTGTACAATACCTGATCTTGAGGCCAGAAGAAACAAGATTGAAGACTTGTGTAGCGTCAATCTTCAGAAATCAGTCTTAGATAGCAAACCCTAGCAGAGCTAGGTAACAAAGAGAAAGAGAGAAGAGCGGAGAAGAAAGAGAGAGAGAGAGAGAGAGAGAGAGAGAGAGAGAGAGAGAGAGAGAGAGAGAGAAAGTCTTGTTTTTTTTGAACGAAAATTTAGGGTTTACCTTATATACGACGGGTAGTGGAGTGGGTCGCTTTAACCCACGTGTTTGCCAATCAGCTTCGAATCTGGGTTCCGCAGGAACCCGTTTGGCAGCCAAGTTGGGCTGATGTGGTATTTTTGGTGCTTGTGGGCTAGCTCAGTGGGTTGGACAGTTGCTATTTGCACCCCTGTTGTTTCATTTTGGCAACCTACAAGATAAAATCAATTAAATGGTTAGCAAATTCAATATGGTATCATTGAGCATGGTAGCAATCCAGGGACAATTCTAAACTCTAAACTCTAGTTCTTTATCTTTCTTTCACAATTCTTTAAAGTTTCTTTACAGATTTTATTAGCACACAGCAATCAGGCTGTGTGTGTGAGTTCTTTGAAAGTTTAAGTGTTTTTGAAACAGGTGTTAGAAGGTGCTAATCAAGGTTTCAAAACAGTATGTCAAGTGCAAGTTTATCCACCCAAATTCCCAAACTAAATGGGAAAAACTGGGACAGGTGGAGTTTGCAAATGGAAGCAATTTTTGGCTTCCAGGATGTTTTAGAAATTTTTCAAGAAGGGGTTCCAGCACTAGAACAGAACCCAACCCCCTGAACAAATGGCTGAACATAAGGAAAACACTAAGAAGGATTGGAAAGCCATCTATCTCATACACCAGGGGTGTGATGAGAGTAATTTTGACAGAATTAGAGGCATCAAAGTCTCTAAAACTGCCTGGGACTTCGTTGACAAATACAATAATGGTGTTGCACCAGTTAAGGAGGAGAAGATGCAATCATTGAGAAAGCTGTATGAAAATCTAAACATGCAGGAGGGTGAAAACATTACTGATTTCTTTGGGAGAATAAAGAAAATCACTAATACAATGAGTCTCAATGGAGAAACATTAACTGAACAAACTGTTTCTAAGAAAATTCTTAGGTCATTAACAAGAAAATTTGGTTTTATTGTGAACAACATTGAAGACACCATCAAGCCTGAAGATCTTAAAGTTGAAGATCTCCAAAGTAAGCTTGAAGCCAAAGAGATTAGGATGAATCTCTTGAATGGTGAAGGTGAAGAAGATCAAGCTATGTTTGCTGCCAAACCAAAGGGAAAGAAATGGACTAAGGGCAACAACGACAACAACCAATCAGGCAAATGTAATTGGCCTAAGGGTAAGTCAGCTAAGTCTAGTGGTAATGGTGACTCCAATAAGAAAAATTCGGATTCTAGTAAAAAGAAGGACAAATCTAAGGTACAATGCTATAGATGTGATAAATATGGGAATTATGCTACTGAATGTCCTACTAGAAAGGATTCTAAGCCTAAGGAAACTGAAACTGAAGCCAATATGGCTAAAGAAGATTCTGATTCAAAATCTGAGCATGTAGGCTTTAGTATGATAACTGATGAGTTAGGAGAAACAGAACCTAGGGAGGATTTTGTTGTAACTAACCTAGACTTAAAGGAAAACAGTGAATGTCCTGTCAGTTACTACAAGTGATGGCAAAACCATCACTGAAATTTGGTATCTAGATTCAGGGTGTTCTAATCACATGACTGGAAACAAAGAGTGGTTAGTTGACTTTGATTCTAGTAGAAAAACCACTATAAAGTGTGCTAGCAATAAGGCTATAACTGCTGAAGAAATAGGAAACATAAGATTTACAAAAGAAAATGGACAAGTAATTTTGATAAAAGATGTTTTCTATGTTCCTGAGATCAGCTGTAACCTTATCAGCCTAGGACAACTTATAGAGAAGGGTTTTTCAGTAGTAATGAAGGATCTAAAACTAAAGTTGTATGATGTTAAAGACAAATTAGTTTTAACAACACCTTTAGCCACCAATAGAACCTTCAAAACCAGTATTAGTATCACAGAGACAGATTGTCTAAGTGCCACAGCCAGTTTTGAAGGTATGCTATGGCATGAAAGGTTTGGGCATTTAAACTTCAAAGGCCTACGTAATCTAAGTACTAAAGGGTTAGTAGAGGGATTACCTAAAATTGAAGTTACTAAAGAAACATGTACTACTTGTCTAGTGGGTAAGCAACCTAGAAAGAAGTTTAATAAGGAAATGAAACATTTTTCTAAGGATATTTTGCATGTTGTATAGTCTGACCTATGTGGACCACTTGATATACCCTCTATTAGGGGAAATAAATACTTTATGACTTTTGTAGATGAATTTTCAAGGAAAATCTGGCTATATCTACTTAAGATAAAGGAGAAGCCTATGGTGTTTTTAAAGACTTTAAGGCAATGGCAGAAACTCAAAGTGGTAAGAAACTTAAGGTCTTAAGGACTGATGGTGGTGGTGAGTACACCTCAAAAGATTTTGAGGAATACTGCACCACTCAAGGTATAATACATGAGGTAACATCACCCTATACTACTCAGCATAATGGTATTGCTGAAAGGAGGAATAGGACAATACTTGATATGGCCAGGAGCATGATCAAGTCAAATGGGCTACCTAAAAGGCTATGGGCAGAGGCTGTCCATACAGTTGTCTATATCCTAAATAGGTGCTCTACTAAAGGTTTGGAAGACAAGGTACCAGAACATGTCTGGTGTGGTGACCAGCCTAATGTTTCTCACCTAAGGGTATTTAGCTCACTTGCATATAGCCATATACCTGATGGTAAGAGAAAGAAGTTAGAGGATAAGAGCAGGCCCTTAATCCTTGTTGGATATCATCCTACAGGTGCTTAATTATAGGCAGCTAGATCCTAAAACTGACAAGATTGAGATATCTAGGGTTGTGGTTGTGCTTGAAGACAAGCAATAGGACTGGGACAAAGCTGAACTAGTAAGTTCAATGGACTCTACAATCCTAGAGGAGCTCTTAGAACCTGAACCTAATCCTAATGGTAATAGTTCTGATGAAGAGGATCCTATTCTACCTAATGAGGATCAGAGTCCTCAAGAAGAGGAAGAGGACAATGCTGAAACAGAACCTGAACCTACTGTTTAGGCCCTGCCTAGAACACAAAGGTTGAGACAGACTCCTAGGAGGCTTGCAGATTATGATATTGCCGTAGATAGTGAAGTGAATGAGCATGGTGACTTCATCCACTATGCTATGATAGCTGATACTGAACCAGTGGACTTTAAGGAGGCCTAAAAGGATAAAAACTAGAAAAATGCTATGATAGAGGAGCTGGCCTCTATTGAAAAAAATAAGACTCGGTCTTTGACAGTTTTGCCTAAAGGAAAAAAGGCAATAAGTGTTAAATGGATCTTTAAGCTCAAGTTGGATCCCAATGGCAAAATAGTCAAGCACAAAGCAAGACTTGTTGCCAGAGGGCTCCAACAAAAGCAAGGGATAGACTATGAGGAAGTGTTCTCACCTGTGGCCAGGCATGAGACCATTAGGTTGGTCTCTGCCTTGGCCTGCAGTAAGAAATGGGACTTACATCATTTAGATGTTAAGTTTGCCTTTTTGAATGGACCATTGGAAGAGACTGTTTTTATCTCACAGCCACCTGGCTTTGAGATAAAAGGAAAAGAAAGTCTTGTATGCCATTTACGCAAGGCTTTGTATGGACTGAAACAGGCTCCAAGAGCCTGGAACAAAAGAATAGACACATTTTTTTGTGGAAGGTGGTTTCACAAAATGCAACAATGAGTTTGGTGTATATGTGAAAGGCACTATGGATACTGATTTGTTACTAATTTGCTTATATGTTGAGATCTTTTGGTAACAGGTTGTTGTCCTATGGAGATTAACAAGTTCAAAGCTTCTATGAAGAATGAATTTGAGATGACAGACTTGGGAAGACTATCCTACTTCCTAGGATTAGAATTCTTAAGGGTACCAGAAGGTCTAATCCTACATCAAACTAAATATGCTAATAAGGAATTACTCACCAGATTTGAAATGGCAGAATGTAATTCTGCCCTCTATCCAGCAGAAGGGTTTCTGTGCTAAAAGGAGGGTGAAAAAGGCTCTAAAGTGGACCCTGCATTTTTCAGGCAGATTGTAGGTTCACTAAGATATCTGTGCCACACCAGGCCGGATATCTTGTTTGCTATTGGGATGATTAGCAGGTTCATGAATGAACCAATGGAGATACACCTTAATGCTGCTAAGAAGGTCCTTGGGTACATTAAGGGAACTTTGAATTATGGCTTGTTCTTTCCTAAAGGCACTGATCTAGGAAAGTTTGAGCTATTGGGGGTACTCTGACAGTGATTGGTGTGGAGATCACATAGATAGAAGGAGTACTTCAGGTTTTTTGTTCAAATTTCAAGGCACATCTGTTTCATGGAATTCTAAAAAGCAACAAATAGTTGCTCTTTCTTTCTATGAAGTAGAGTATGTCTCTGCATGTAGTGCTGCCACACAGGCAGCATGGCTGGAAGTATTGCTAAAGGAGCTTAAGATGGAACTTATTCAATCTCCTACAATCCTAATTGACAACAAATCTGCTTTATGTCTTGCTAAGAATCCTATGGGGAATGTAAGGACGAAACATATTGAGACAAGGTACCATTACCTTAGAGATCAGGTTACTAAAGGTAATTTAGTTGTAGATTACTGCCCAACCAAAGAACAACTTGCTGATGTGTTTACTAAGGCACTAAAGGGTGAGTCTTTTACTAAACTTAGGAGAGAATTAGGTTTGGTTGCATTTTAACCTAAGAATGCAACTTCTAAAGTTATTATCCAGAGGCTTGTTCTGGATCATCTGTGGTTTTAAAGTGTGCTAGCAATAAGGCTACAACAGCTGAAGGAATAGGAAACATAACATTTACAAAAGAAAATGGACAAGTAATTTTGATAAAAGATGTTTTCTATGTTCCTGGGATCAGCTGTAACCTTATCAGCCTAGGACACCTTATAGAGAAGGGTTTTTCAGTAGTAATGAAGGATCTAAAACTAAAGTTGTATGATGTGAAAGACAAATTAGTTTTAACAACACCTTTAGCCACCAATAAAACCTTCAAAACCAGCATTAGTATCACAGAGACAGATTGTCTAAGTGCCACAGCCAGTTTTGAAGGTATGCTATGACATAAAATGTTTGGGCATTTAAACTTCAAAGGCCTAAGTAATCTAAGTACTAAAGGGTTAGTAAAGGGATTACCTAAAATTGAAGTTACTAAAGAGACATGTACTACTTGCCTAGTGGGTAAGCAACCTAGAAAGAAGTTTAATAAGGAAATGAAACATTTTTCTAAGGATATTTTGCATGTTGTATATTCTGACCTATATATGTGGACCACTTGATATACCCTCTATTAGGGGAAATAAATACTTTATGACTTTTGTAGATGAATTTTCAAGGAAAATCTGGTTATATCTACTTAAGACTAAAGGAGAAGCCTATGGTGTTTTTAAAGACTTTAAGGCAATGGCAGAAACTTAAAGTGGTAAGAAACTTAAGGTCTTAAGGACTGATGGTGGTGGTGAGTACACCTCAAAAGATTTTGAGGAATACTGCACCACTCAAGGTATAATACATGAGGTAACATCACCATATACTCCTCAGCATAATGGTAACACCTGCACTGTAATAATTACATATGAATTTTTTTAACGTCGCACTATGATCACGCCAAAATTTTGAATTTTTTTTTTACCTTAGTGTGTTGGCACGTCTCAGCCTGCTAGTGGCTCACTGAGTTGGCAAGCTAGGAGGGACATGCTACAATAGGTTAGTGAGGTGACGAGCTGGGTTGCCGAACCAAGGTCCTTTTGCCATCCTATAGAGAGCAATTTTTTGGCCTATATAATAAATCCATAACAGTTAAGAGGAACAATAAAATTAGTCATTGCGTATTGTGTATTTCTTTACTTAGAAATGGTGTTTTTGACTTTATGTGCTTAAAAACACACCCCTTCGGAGTAAAGAAATAGAAACATAATTAATTCATTGAAAAAGTGAAAGTTAATAAAAACTTAATTAATGAATAACTCGAGTAATTAAGCAAATAGAGACAACCGAGCCAACCAGATTTAACCGAGTCGGACCGAGTTTCAAAGGGTTTGACCGAATTTCAACGAGTTTGACCAAGTTACATGCAAGTCCGGTCCACAACGTGACTCAATTCAGTGACCCCCCGGTTCTTGGTTCGCCCGGTCCAACCGGCCGGGCGGAGCCGGTTTTTTAAACACTAGTTTAAGGTGTCTAATAAAAATGATTTATACGTAAACTATTACCCTTTTCCTATATATATATATATATATATATATATATATATATATATATATATATATATATAGTGGCGGACCCAGGACCCTGGGGTCAGGGGTGTCAATTTTTTTAAGGCCGGTGTCAAATGAGTGCAAAACTTGGTCTACTAGTGCAATTTCAAATTTTCAGGAGTGTCAAAATTAAAATTTCAGGAGATTTAGGCTATTTATATAGGGTGTTTAGTGCAAAAAAAAAATTCCAGAGGGTTCAACTGAACCCCTGGTTACATGCCAGGTCCGCCACTATATATATATATATATATATATATATATATATATAGAGTATAATAATTAGATGTAGTAGTATAAATAATTAGGTGGGTCAAATGATTGTGTTACTTTTGAATGGTTAATTACGTCAGCGATTATGTAGTAATAACTAGCAACCACAGAACTGCATCTCTATATAATTATTAAGTTGCCACATGTTATACTTTGATTTGATGGATACAGAAAGTTTTACTAGTGAAAGCAAAAAAATAGTCGTAATATTTTGTTAAAATTTTTTGTAAATTTTTACAAATTACATAATTAATAATTTTATTATAAGAAAATTCTAAATTTTCTAAATTTCTACAAATTAAATAGTTAAAAAGATAAAATTACTATCAATTTTTTTTATTTATCTCTTATAAATTATTACATTTAATTTAAAAAATTATCATATGGAAGCAAAGTAAATTTATTATATATATATATATATATATATATATATATATATATATATGTATGTGTGTGTATAAGCAAAATAAATTTTCTAATGGAAGCAAATGCCCTAATTAACTTACACTGTATTCGTCTCTAGTTATAGTTATAAAAACATCTCTAATAGTAGATCAAAATATATGTTAACTTACTTTAAACGTTACTAATGTGGGATTTAAGAATCTCAACATATTTTAAATCATCTTGTAGAAATATATATTTTAAATCTCAACATATTTTCAGTCTGGTGGTAGAATCCTTCTGAAATTATAATCTTAAAGCTTTTTTTAAAAAAAAAATATCATAAAATTTAAGAGCTTGTTCTTATTGAAGAATAATTCTCCAACCTGACCTTCATGTTTTTGGCGTCCAACAATGTAATTGGTATAAATCAACTAATATAAGTGACGGATCAAAGAAAATTCTTTTGTGGGAGAAAAAAATCCATAATATTTTGACCTAAAAAAGCATCATATATAAGATTTTACAAATTAAACAAATAATTTTAAGACAAAAACAACTCAAAGTATATTTGAACAAAAATATTTTACTTTGTTGAGGTAATCGACTCACTGACACCAAAAAAAATATTTTTCTAATATTTACTATTTGTTTTAAATTATAAAAAAACTATTTGTTTGGAAACATAATATTAAATTTTGGAAACATAATATTTACTATTTGCTTAATTATTTATTTAGATCAGATGATAATGGATTATTAGGATGTGATGGGAAAGACTAGCATGATCGCTGCTTAGCTCATTCATACAATCATACTGATGATGTACGATAAGGAGGTAAATAATGGAATTGATGATTAGCGTCATTACTTTGGTTGGGTAGATCGGCCGAATGGGTGAGTAAATGAGTTTGATATAACTGTTGCGGAAAGGAAAGGAAAATACATTAGATGTCTCACTGTCAGAAATTAGAATGAAAACAGTCATATATGATTGGACAATGGACGGACATATATATTGTCATCATTTCCATACTTCACTTTATTAACTTAATTCTTTTTGACAAAATTCATTAGATTAATAGGAGCTCTTCTTCACGTAGAGATTTGTGTTCATAAAATTACTAGAGTTTAATTAGAAAAAATAGATAATTTCAATTCAGTTTATTTGTGTTCAAAGATTATATGGCAGTGTATGAATACACGTGACTCTTTGCTCTTAAAGCTGAGATTCGACGATGGTTAAGATAATATTTGGCTTTAGTGTAATTTCTAATTGGTGGTGATGATGGCCGTCAAAGATTTATCTATTATTCCCTTGAAACTTCAAAACAGATTGAAAAATTGGTTACTTCATTTTTTTTGGCAAATAGAAGGATGAAAGTCTCTTTAAAACCTTTTGATGTAAAATAACATCAAAAAGGAAAAAAAAGAACTTTTCACTGATTTTATTAAAAAAGAGAAAAAGAAAAATGACTGAAAAAGTTAAATGGGGGACTAGACCAATACTTTTTGCAAGAAAATAAAGTCAAAGTAGTGATAGAGAGCCCCTAACTTAAAGCCCCTAAAACACTCCATCCTCACACAAATTATAAAATGACTAACTTACAATATTCAAATAAAAAAGCAGAGACAGAATATGTTCTTGAACAATATTTTGCCTACAATTTTCTGGACCAATTTCTCTTTTTGAGAAGTTTTTAAGACTAACTTACAATAGTCAGATCAAAAGTAAACATAGACAGAATTACTTGAAGTCTAAAATATGAACTTTCGGGTGTCTCATAATTTTAGAGAAAGTAATTGTGCGGATAAACTTGCTAATTTTGGAACATCAGTCTCAAGATTGCTTTGGCGAGACAACACTCCTAATTTTATTAGGGAGAATTTTTTCGGAATAGATGTGGTCTATGACTCTATGGTCTACGCTACTATAGGTTTATTTAATCGTTTGGACTTTGTGAATTTAATTCTTGCTCGTTTTTCTCCGGACAAGAGTTTTGGTCTAGTCTCACCTTCATCTTTTTTTTTTCATAAAATGAGGAGTACTCTTTATCTTTACCGATGATTTTTTCACCTAAAGAGAGTTTATATCAAAAAAATTTTAATGACTCTCCTACCCATATTTAAGATATTACTTTGTTCCTAATCTTTGGTACTTTTGGTCCTTTATTTTTGTTACGAAACAATGATACTTTTCAAGATCCAATATACAATTCACCAAAAATTTCTAAATATACCATTTATATTTATTGAGTCTTTTAGAGTCCCCATGTATGAATTAATTGTGGCAAGACTCTTTTATTTTGATTTTAATTATCACAAGACAACTATAAATAAAATATTTTAGTACTTAACTAACACAAATTAATGATATCTAAAGTGCCTATTACCAAAAATTAGTAATGGAGTAATATTTTTTTTTGATCAAAAGTAATGGAGTAATATCTTAATCCTAGTAGTATAACATTCCGGTCAAACAAAAATATGATAACATTAATTTTGTAATAGAAGAAGTATAGAACTCATAATTTACCTTTGAGTTTCTTTGAAAAAAATTCTATTAGTTAACCTTTTAAAGCATACAGAGTCAAAAAAACAACCTTTTAAAGTATATACGTTACGTGGCTAAAGAGAGTGTGGTCCCACTTGCATTGCATCCATCTCTCGAGAATCGAGAAGAGGCAGTGTAATAGAAATCATGAGATTCCCCATCCACACCCATTACGGTAGACATCATAACACCTGATCAAAACGCCACCCTCCATCCAACCGTCCATCCACCTTCACTCGCGTAATAAACAATCATCTCCTTCTCCTCCATCATTCCACGGATAAGATCACAATCTCACACCGCCGATCCGACGGCTCCAAACTCACTCACCTCCACGTGTGTAAACCACAATCGCCGATCACAAAAATCCCTCCACCACATCACACGACACCACCTATTTAACCCTAGTTACTTTCTAACCTCACTGGGTACGGCACAACACAAACTCCTTATCCTCTCCCCCCCTCCCTCTCTCTTTCTCTCTCTGTATCTACATCTACGAGAGCGAGTTCTTCAATGGCGTCTCAGATCTAACCACGCTACGTAACTGTGAGGGTTCTTCTTCATACAGTAACCAAAACAGAGGTTATTAATATTAATTGAGAAAACGTTGCAGTTATGAAGAGAGGAGCGTACTCGTTCCCTGAGGAAGTTCTAGAGCACGTGTTCTCATTCATCGTCTCCGACAACGACAGAGGTTCGATCTCACTGGTATGCAAGTCATGGTACGAGATCGAGCGATGGTGTAGACGGAGGGTGTTTGTCGGAAACTGTTACGCGGTGAGTCCGGCGACGGTGGTTAAGCGGTTTCCGAAGGTGAGATCCATAACGTTGAAGGGGAAGCCGCACTTCGCTGACTTCAATTTGGTACCTGAAGGTTGGGGAGGTTACGTGTGTCCTTGGATCAAGGCTATGTCTGTTGGTTATCCTTGTCTTCAAGAGATCAGGCTCAAGAGGATGGTCATCACCGATGACTGCTTGGACCTCATCGCTAAATCCTTCAAGAACTTCAGTGTTTTGGTTCTCACTTCTTGCGAAGGCTTCACTACTGATGGACTTGCTGCCATTGCTGCCAATTGCAGGTTTATTTTTTTAATTTCTCTCACCTCCTTTCTTTTCTCATGGCAGAAATTACTGCTCAAATTATTATATCTATTTGGTTGCTTTTTATGGTCATTTACTTTATGAAATAATTTAAATAAGGACCCACATAGAAAATGTTTAGGAATTATTTAGGGCTCCTTAGTTGAATTTAGTTTTTAGAATGCATTATGGAATTAGTAAAAAATTTGTTTTTCCTTTTATTACGCTGAGAAGTTACTGTGAATCGGATTGAACTATTATGGAATTCTTTTTGTTCAATCCTTTATATTGGATGACATTCACAATAGAGTGTGTAATTTTGGTTCATTCTGCTAAAGAGTTAGTGTTTCTAAATTGGTCATGTCATTGACAAATCTACTGGGTGATGATGGGAATTGTAGGAATTTGAGGGAGTTGGACTTGCGGGAGAGTGAAGTGGAGGACATTTGTGGGCATTGGCTAAGCCATTTCCCTGATTCATACACGTCCTTGGTTTCCTTAAACATCTCTTGCTTAGCGAGCGAGGTGAATTTGTCTGCACTAGAACGCCTGGTTAGTAGGTGTCCCAACCTGCAGACTCTCCGCCTCAATCGTGCTGTGCCCCTTGATAGGCTTGCCAACCTGCTTCGCAGTACTCCTCAGCTGGTTGAATTAGGTACCGGAGCCTACACGACTGAGATGCGGCCGGAGGTCTTTTCAAACCTGGTGGCAGCATTTTCTGGGTGCAAGCAACTGAAGAGCTTGTCTGGCTTTTGGGATGTGCTCCCATCCTACCTTCCAGCTGTTTATCCTGTCTGTTCCAGGCTCACATCATTAAACTTGAGTTATGCTATCATCCAAAGTCCCGATCTTATCAAGCTTGTTAGTCAATGTGAGAGCTTGCAGCGATTATGGGTATGTCTGCTTTATTATTATAATAATGTTTTCCGATTATTGCTTTTTTATGTTTGTATCGTTGTCCATTGTCCCATAGTTGTAATGTAAATTCATGCTGATCAAGGTTATTGCTATGTATAGGTTCTGGATTACATAGAAGATGCTGGCCTTGATGTGCTTGCTGCTTCATGTAAGGATCTGAGGGAGTTGAGGGTGTTTCCATCTGACCCGTTTGGGTTAGAACCAAATGTAGCGTTGACTGAGCAGGGTCTTGTTTCTGTGTCTGAAGGCTGCCCCAAGCTCCATTCAGTTCTATATTTTTGTCGTCAAATGACTAATGCTGCCCTAAATACAATTGCTCGGAACAGGCCTAATATGACTCGTTTTCGACTGTGTATTATTGAGCCTCGGACTCCTGATTATCTCACCCTTCAACCCTTGGATGCTGGTTTTGGAGCTATTGTTGAGCATTGCAAGAATCTTCAGCGTCTTTCCCTTTCTGGTCTTCTAACTGACCGTGCTTTTGAGTATATTGGGACTTATGCAAAGAAACTTGAGATGCTTTCCGTGGCTTTTGCTGGAGATAGTGATCTGGGACTCCATCACGTGCTATCTGGGTGTGACAACCTTAGGAAGCTGGAGATCAGGGACTGCCCCTTTGGTGATAAAGCCCTTTTGGCGAATGCTGCAAAGCTGGAGACAATGCGATCCCTTTGGATGTCCTCTTGCTCAGTGAGTTATGGAGCATGTAAGCTGCTGGGTCAGAAACTGCCTAGACTCAATGTTGAAGTCATCGATGAAAGAGGACCTCCAGATTCAAGGCCTGAAAGTATTCCTGTTGAGAAACTATACATTTACAGGACCATTTCTGGGCCAAGATTGGACATGCCTGGTTATGTATGGACAATGGAAGATGATTCTGCATATCTTGAATGATTGTGGTACTCAATAATGAGCGAGCATTTGATGCGAGACTTGTCAATAACAGGTACATGCTCAATGTTCACTATAATGAATTTAAACTGCTGACCTGCCTATGTTGCTGTTATGGTTGGTTTATGAGCCAGGTACAGCAAGGGGGTGTATACATAAGGCTTGAGCTCGATTGCCATTCATTTTACACTTTGGCTGAGCTACGAGCTACCGATTCTGATCACAAATAAAACCGGAACTTTGTTGTTTGTATGTGGCATAAGATAGAGTTGTTAGCTTCCTAAATTATTTTTTATATTCTGATATTTTAAGGACTTCTGCATAATTTATATGCATGTTATTACTTGGTCTCCCGTGTTAAGGTAGTGTGGTGGACTCAACTCATTGTTATTATTAGCCTTCGCAAGGAATAAAATTCATATTAAACTTCATCCTGATTTATTGTTTAGAATGTTGATACATCTCAAATCATTACGCCTTGCTTTCTCTCCGATTCAGCTGTGGAAGATGCAATTGGAATTGCTAATTGAGCCAGTGCATATGAACCGAGAAACGCCTCTGCTGAGGACAAGTTTTTTGCCGTTCATTGTTACGTATAAGAATTGTTAGCTGTAGCATTCGTCGGACCTTAACCTCGACCAAAATTCAAGTCATTCTTTGTAGATCGGATATGCTTGTTCAAAGATAGTGTTACAGCTGCAAATGATTTTACATAGAACTTAATTTCAGAAGAAGCAATAATTTCTTAACAATAAATGAAGTTTTCTTCCCATTAATTTAAGTTGTCTTTATATTTCTTTTTATAAATCCTGTAAATTATAAATCCTGTAAATAGATTTGTTTGAAGTTGGCAAATGCAAAACTTCTGTGTTACTGTATTATTTTGTGTACAAATGTAATCTTCCTAATATTATTTGATTTCTGTTGTGCGAGATACGCGCAGTCCTGTTATCAAATTCGAATATATTGCATCCTAATTAATTCCTAGGGAACCTAAACTTGTCGCTAGACCGTGGGTAAAAACTAAAAAATCAAAGCCAATGTGTTCTTTCGAGCCTATTCCCCAGTAGCAGTTAGCTGTTGAATCACTGATCAGAGAAGAAGAAATGCCCTTATTACTTTATTATTAGTGTTCGGTACCGTGCTACCGATCGTGAGGATCGATATTATGCAGTTGGTAGATATTTTGTCCTTGATTTTATCTTTGTCTTCAGGCTGAGAGGAAAGTCTTGTTCGACCCGGGATGTTCGACCTTGAGAGGCGATGTTGAGGTGTTCGATCTTGAGATGTTCGATCTTGGAGGGCGAGGTTGTACCTGCAATGATACTCCGACGCTCAAGTCAGTATTTGAGAGAATGAATGTTTGGTTAGAAAGTGCTTACCATTAATGAGCATTGAATGGGGTATTTATAGAGTTTGAATGTGTTTGTGTTGTTTATTCTGAGCCAACCGATCTTGAGAAGACATCTGAACCGTTGATTTGGTTGGGCTGTTAATGGGCCAAATTGTTAATGGGCCCAAAATGAGGGGTGCAATTATTATTAAGACATATTACCATAACAGTGGCCCCCCAAGTCTGGTCGATTCGAGGAGCGAGCTTGACTTGATGGGCGACGTAGCCTCGTATTTTTGTCTTTGTTTGAGTAGAAATTTCTTCAGTCTTGAGTTTATGTCAAGCCTGGGATTTTTGGCCGATGTTAAATGGTCGTCGATCTTCCGAGCGAGGTAGATAGTTTTTTGAATTCAGTGTTGCTTTGGAATCAGTGCCATCTTGGAATCAGTGCCATCTTTATTGTTTCTGACAAAGCGTGATTTCACAGTGGCGGCGCGTGATGGTGACGTTTATTCTTCATCGTGCGAATTTTAATGGGCTAGGGTTTGGATGTGACGCTTCGACTTCCCGGCCCAGGCCCATAAAATTCGCTTTGCTATAAATAAAGGGTCTCACCTTCCCATTTATTGCTTGCTGATCATTTGTCTTCGTTTAATCGATCTTCGAGAGCTCCCGAGCTTCTTTAAAGTAAACGAGTTTGAAAAGTTTCGAAGTACTTTTAAGGTCGGTTTCCGTGGATCGACAACCGTATTTCTCCAGATATAATCAACTTGCGGCTTAGTTCCGAGGTTAGTCTATTTTTGATTTTTCTTTACTTTTCTTTTCGTTTGTGCCTGGACTTCCCCCAGTCCCCTTTGATCTCAGAATGGGGGTCGTCAGGTCGGGTTCCGACTTGCTCGCGAACCCATTTTCGATCGTTATTCCTGACATTTCGTCCCCCATTCCTGTAGATTCGCTCTGGCGAGGACAAAACAAACTCGGAGAGACGTTACTCAGTACCGGAAAGAGTTTACGAGTGTGATGGCATCTGGTGGTGAAATCCCTGAGGTCCGTGCCGAGCCTTCCGAAGCCGCCGCCCCGGATGTGCAAGAGCACTCTGCTTCCGCCCCTGTGAGTGATAAGGCGGAAGATAATTTTGAGAGTGAAAGTTCTTCTCCTGCGACCGATGCTAATGAACCGAATGACGATACTCCCGAAGATGTGGAGGAGGATTGCTTGGTGGATGTGATGGCTGTTACTTCCGAGTCTGATGAGGAAATCCCAGTGGAGGAATCAGAGGGTTCCGAGGTCGATCTTGGGTCGAGTTCCGACTCTGCAGAAGAGTCCGATAGAGAGGGTGTTGAAGAACAAGTTGAATCTCGCCCTAAGAGCCAACCGGAGTCCAGCCGAGCTTCTGCCGTTTCTCAGGATGAGTACTCTAGTACTGGTTGCGGGGACCTTGACGTACCGGTGCGAGAGGTCTCCCAATATGATTGGGCTTCCAAATATATTTTGGAGATCGAATCGTTGTACCAGTATGGGTTTAATTTGGAGAGGGTCGGGAGGAAAGCTTCGGGTCGCTCGAAGCGAATTTGGAGAGTTGAGGGAATGAAGAAGGGAGAGCATGTGGCTTTGTGGCCAGGAGAGCTTAAGTTTACTTTGTATCATATGCTGATAAACGAGATGAATATCAGGCCTCCTTTCACTTGGTTCGAGCAGACGGTCTTGGCGACTTTGGATGTTGCGCCTTCTCAGTTGCATCCAAACGCGTGGGCTTTTGTTCGAGCTTTCGAGCTAATGTGTCTTCATCTGGAGAGGCCGGTCTCGCCGTCGCTCTTTTTTCATTTGTTTGAGATCAATCGGAATAGTAGTGAGAATAAGTCCGGTCGTGAACATGTCAGTCTTCGTTCGAGGCGAGGTGCCAAGATTTTTAAAGCCTATGCGGACTCGTTGAAGGGGAATTGGAAGGAGTTATTTTATTGGGTCGAACCGGTGACCGACGAAGCGATTGAGAGAGTGGGGAAGTTTTCAGAGGATGGTCGGACTTTGGTGTCCACCAAGTTTCCCATTGGTTGGAGTCAGGCCCATTTTGAACGATCCACCAATTCCTTTTCGGTTGGTCAGAATCGTTTGAACGCTGCCGATCTTCTTACCAAGAGGATCCTGATGTTTATTTCTGAGAACATTCCGTTTTCAAAACATAAGTATCGGGGTATCCCTGCGGCTAAGATAGTTCAGGCCGGAAAGCGAAGACGAGTGCAAATTGTCTTAGGTAGCTTTGTTTTTCTTGCTATTGATATTTGCATATTTTTGACCGTAGTTTGTATGACCGATTTATGTTTCTTTTCCAGATACCATGGCCCCAAAGAAGCTCGCCGTAATGAAGGCGCTGGCGATGAGAAGCGTCGAGATATCTGGAGATGCTGAGGGGGTTGGTGTTCCGCTTCCGACTTCTCCCCAGGCCGAGACTGTTGTTGGGACGGTTACTGCTGCTTCTCCGATAAATATCGTTACCCAGGAGGACCTTGCCTACGAGGCTATGGTCGATCTTGTTTCCAGTTCTCCTCCCCCGACTGCTCCCGAAGTTGGTGCGGGTACCTCGGGAAAAAGGGCGCGCACCGAGGCAAGTGGCGAGCAGAGGCCAGAAAAAAGGA
The DNA here is from genome assembly GCA_039519185.1 of Astragalus membranaceus. Classification (NCBI taxonomy): domain Eukaryota; kingdom Viridiplantae; phylum Streptophyta; class Magnoliopsida; order Fabales; family Fabaceae; genus Astragalus; species Astragalus membranaceus. The sequence continues at coordinate 127,488,632 of CM076847.1, read as the reverse complement.
GTAAGACTTCGAGGAGACCGAAGCATAAGAGTAAGACCGTACCTTTGGAGGAGGGTTTTTTGGAGCAGAATTACGCCCAATGGCGGGAGGATCCTGTCGGGGCGTCTGTTAAATTGTTGGCGAATTTGGCCGATGTTCATAGGATCGAGAAAGAAAAATACGAGCAGCGGGCTAAGGGTAAATGACATCATTGCTTTTTTATATTCATAAAAACATCTCTTTCTTCATAAACTGATTTCCCTCATTTTTCGATTTTGCAGCTTCGTTGGAGCTTGAGAAGGCAAAAATAGTGAAGCTCGTGGAGGACGTGGCTCTAAAATCGAAAGAGCTTGCTCGATCAAAGCAAGAACTTCTGGTTCTGAAGGAAAGCCAAGGGGAGGTTGTACGCCGGGCGGAGTTTGCGGAGAATCGTGTCAAGGAGCTCGAAGAAAGGGAAAAAGTTTTGGAGGGGGAGCTTGCCGAGGCCAACGAGAAGATCAAAGGTTTGGAGTTTCGTGTAGCTGGTTTGGAAGAGGATTTGAAGAAAGCATCTGAGGCACGGGTCGGTACGAGCGGCGATGCGGAGGCTCGAATTGCAGAGCTTGAGGCAGCCCTTCAGCAAAGCAGAAGAAATGCTAAAGAGGCGACAAAACTTGCAAATGAGGCTAGGAGGGAGGCTCGGGAAGCTGCTAATTCTGCAATTGAGCTGTACAAGGAGGGTTTTGAGTCCGCCCAGGAGCAAATTACTTTGGTCCATCCTTCTATAATTTTGGATCGGTCGATTATTGACGCCGACCATGAGGTAGAAGGGGGTCAGATCTTTAAGATCGATGCTCAGACGCAGACGAAGAGTGTGATATTCCCGACCTCTACTGCTTGATGTTGTAACAGCGTTTCTTTTGCAGAAGTTCCTGGTGTATGCTTTTACTTATGCATTTTTTGTATAGATCCGGAACTTCTGTTTGGTCTTAGCTGGAGATATTTGTAACCTCTTTTTGGAATATGCTTATAAGGCCTTTACGAGCTTTAATGAATGCTTTTCGAATTTCGCATGTCATGTATGTCGTTTTTGCGAGTTTTTAACGAGTGCTTTTTAAATTCTGCACGTCGCGCGTGACGTAAAAACGTCGGTAATCGAGGAACTCGATTTACCGGTTTTGAACCTATAGGACAGTTTACTAGGACTCGGCCCAGATTTAACTCGCCCCATAGGGGTATCGGCAGCTGTGGCCGATGGTCGTTCGTAGGACGTTTCGATCCTTGAAGACCCGGTCTCTTTGAGATAGTTTGCCAAGACTCGGCTCGGATTTAACTGTTTTCTCAAAGAGTTTTTGACCTTTGGGTGGTCGCTTTTGGGGAGATCTTTTAAGATCGGTCCCAGTTGATTCCTGTTGGGGGGAATCAGGTCCCTTCATTCTGTTTGATGAAAATCAAGAATGTGTGGCGACTTGAAAAAACTTTTGAGAAGTATTGAAAGCGTTTGAAAGAAATGTCAAGCTTCTTTGTTAATAGCTTATTTCGAGTTTACATAAGATCGGTGTGAGTGACTTCTTTCTAAGGATAATAACTTTTCAGTTTTGTTGCGTTCCAAGTTCTCTCAATCTTTCTTCCTTGGAGGGTCTCCAATTTAAAGGCTCCCGTGCCGGTTTTAGATAAAATTCGGTAGGGGCCTTCCCAGTTTGGGGCGAGCTTTCCTTGGGAGGCGTTTTTCTGACCGACGTCAGCCCTTCTGAGTACCAGATCGCCAGGATTGAAATCTCTGTGAACGACCTTGGTGTTGTATCTGGTTGCCACCTTTTGTTTGATGATCGCTTCTCGGAGCGAGGCTCGACCTCGGATTTCATCGATGAGGTCGAGTTCTTCTCTTAGGGCTTGATCGTTATTGCTTTGTGTTTTGGGATTTGCCGTTCTCCAACTAAGTTCGCCAATTTCGACGGGGATGACCGCCTCGCTGCCGTAGGAGAGCCTAAAAGGTGTTTCCCCAGTGGAGCTTTGGGGGGTCGTCCGGTATCCCCAGAGGACGTAAGGCAATTCTTCTACCCAATTTCCTTTAGCATCGTTCAAACGTCGTTTCAGCCCGTTTAGTATTACTTTGTTTGCAGCCTCTGCTTGACCGTTGGTTTGAGGGTGCTCTACTGAAGTGAAATGGTGTTTAATTTTAAGCTCGAACATTAGTTTGCGGAATCCCGTGTCTGTGAATTGCGTCCCGTTGTCTGTTACTACTACCTCGGGGATCCCGAACCTGCTCATAATGCTTTTTTTGAAGAACTTTATGCAGTTTTTTGCAGTGATGGTTGCCAGGGGTTCCGCTTCTATCCATTTACTGAAGTAGTCTACGGCGACGATCAAGAATTTGACTTGTCCTGGTGCTTTTGCGAAAGGTCCGAGCAAGTCCATTCCCCACCATGCGAAGGGCCATGTGGAGGATAAACTCGTGAGGTCTGTGGGGGGAGCTATGTGCACATTGGCGTGGATTTGACATTTCTTGCACTTCTTCACGTGATCACTAGCATCACCGATCATGCTCGGCCAGTAGTAGCCGGCTCGAAGGGTTTTTCGTGCTAAAGATCGAGCTCCCATGTGCTGGCCGCAGATCCCCTCATGAATTTCTGTCAACACATAGGCCGCTTCCTCTCCCTCGATGCATTTAATTAACGGGGAAGAGAGGCTTCGTTTATAGAGCGTCCCGTTGATGGCTGAAAAAGCCGAGGCTCTTCTCCTGATATATTTGGCGTCGTTTCTGTCTGAGGGTTCCGTTCCTGAGACGATGTACTCTAGAATTGGGGTTATCCAGCTGTCTGCCTCTTCAAGTACGTAGATGGTCGGGTTAAACAGCGGCTCGATAGATACACTGGGATTGTGTAGTGTTTCTTGGATGGTCGTCCTTTGGTTACCCGGGGTTTTTGTGCTTGCGAGTTTGGCGAGGATATCAGCTCGTTGGTTTTCCGTTCTTGGGACATGAATTACCTCGCTTGCTTCAAATTTAGCTATTAGCGACCGTACCTGAAGTAGGTATTTTTGTAGGATCGGTTCTTTGGTCTCGTATTTGCTTTCGATCTGGGAGACCACCAAGAGAGAGTCGGTATGGAGTTTAATTTTTTGGACTTGGAGGTCAATTGCCAGGCGAAGTCCGGCAATGCAAGCTTCGTACTCTGCTTGGTTGTTCGAGGTGGGAAAACCGAATGCAAGGGAGACTTCGATGATGACCCCAGTCGGGCTTTCTAGCATAATCCCAGCACCACTCCCTTTTGGATTTGAGGAACCATCGACGTAGAGGATCCATATGTCAGAGCCGGTGTTAGCAGGTGTCATCTCGGCGATGAAGTCGACTAAAACTTGTGCTTTAAGTGTGGTTCGAGCTTCATATTTGATACCGAACTCTGAGAGTTCTACGGCCCATTTGATCATCCTTCCAGCTAGATCGGGTCTGTGGAGTATCTGTCTGATTGGGTAGTTAGTGCGGACGACTACCTGGTGGGCGACGAAATAAGCTCGAAAACGTCGAGCTGCAACAATGAGGGCCAAGGCGATTTTCTCGATTTTCTGATAACGACTTTCAGCCCCGTGCAGAGCCTTGCTTGCGAAGTAGATGGGACTTTGCCCGGTTTCGAGTTCGCGTACTAGAACGGCAGCTAATGCCTCTTCCGAGACTGCTAGATATAGGTATAATGTTTCTCCTTCATTTGGGCGAGTTAAAATTGGAGGCTCGGAGAGAGATTTTTTAAGTTGCTTCAAAGCTTCGTCTTGCTCGGGTGTCCATTTGAAATCTTTTTCTTCTTTTTTGAGGATTTTGAAAAGTGGAAGAGATTTGAATGCTGCATTCGATATGAAACGAGATAGAGCAGCTATCATTCCATTGAGTTTTTGTACTTCTCTTTTGGACGTCGGAGTTCGCATTTCTGTGACGGATCGACATTTGTCTGGGTTTGCCTCGATACCTCGTTCTGTTAAGAAGAAACCTAAGAATTTCCCAGCTCGAACCCCGAAAGTGCATTTCTCTGGGTTTAATCTCATTCTGTTTTTTCGTACCTCAGAGAAAATTGCTTTCAGATCGCTCACATGGTCGGCATCATTTTTGCTTTTGGCGATCATATCGTCGAGGTAAACCTCTACGCTTTTGCCGATCTGGTTTTGGAAAACTTTGTTCATCATTCTTTGATAAGTTGCTCCAGCGTTTTTTAAGCCAAAGGGCATAACACGGTACGCGAAGTTTCCTCGGTCAGTGATGAAGGCGGTTTTTGCTTGATCTGGTGGAAACATGGCGATTTGGTTGTACCCGGAGTATGCGTCCATGAAAGATAACAACTGGAAACCGGAAGCGTTGTCGACCAAACGATCGATACTGGGGACCGGAAAGGCGTCTTTTGGGGAAGCTTTATTAAGATCGGTGTAGTCGACACACATACGCCATTTTCCGTTAGACTTCTTCACCAGGACAGGGTTTGATAACCAAGTTGTGTATTTAACCTCAGAGATAAAGTTGGCTCGGATGAGGTCGTCTACTGCTAAGGTGGCAGCAATGGCTTTTTCTCTGCTTTGGGCCCGCTTTCTTTGGGCGATCCATTTTACTTCTGGGTTTATTGCGAGGCGATGGCAGGCAATCTCTGGCGGGATCCCAGGCATGTCTTCGGCTGACCAAGCAAAGATGTCTTTGAAATCTTTAAGACATTGGGTTAATTCGGTCTTGATCTTTTCTGGAAGGTCGATCCCTATTTTGATTTTTTGGGAGGGGTCTGAACCGAGTTGTGTTTCGACGAACTTTCCATCAGGCTCTGGTCTTCTGATTTTGCGTTTGAGCTCTTTTGTTAGCTCGTCGACATCTATCTGTTCTTCGACATCCGGACCGCAGTTGGTTCCTACGTTAGTGGCGGTGTTAACTTCAGTCGATCTCCCTGTTGGCATTTTGGGAGTTGCCAGTTCTTCCGAAGGGGGAACCCCTTCATGCTCCGAAGCTTTTCTTTCGTTCTTAGTCCATAGGAAAAAACACCTGGAGGCCGACTCTAAGTCAGAGTTTAAAGTGATAACTCTGTCGCAAAGAGAGTGGAACTTCATCTTTAAGTGAGTGGTGGATGTAACCGCCCCGAGCCTGCCGAGGGTCGGTCTTCCTATAATGCCGTTGTATATGGATTCACAAGGCAAGACGAGGAATTTGGTTCTGACGGTTCGGACCATTGGTTCGGTTCCGTAGGTAACCATTAGCTCCAGATGTCCAAGGGGTTTCGTTCGAGATCCGTTAAAACCGGACAAAGCCGTCCCTCGATAAGGGGTGAGTTCCTCTTTATCGATCCCCATTTTGCTCAGAAGATCGATAAAGATGATGTCTGATGAGCTCCCCTGATCGACCAGGATTCTACGTACCTCCTTGTTGGCTATGATTGCCGATATCAAGAGAGGTACGTGTTTGTTAGCTTTTCCGTCAATAAGGTCGTTGTCACTAAAAGATAATGGAGGTCGGTTAGTCTTGACCGGGGTCGCTGACGTTGAAGCCACGCACAACAATTCCTTCCATTTTCTCTTCATGGATTTTCCCGATCCCTCATGATCGAATCCCCCAGTTATCATCATGATAACCGAGCGTTTTTTATCCAGCTCTTCGCGGTCTGCGTCGATCACTTCTTTTCCTTTTGCCCTGAGGTTTTCATTTCTTTCTCTTCCGAGGTTGTCAGATCGTTCTCCCTCCCTTTTGACATAAGAAGATAGTTTTCCCCGTTTTATTAAATCTTCTATGTCATCTTTTAGGGCGTTGCAATGGTTTGTGTCATGGCCATTGCTTCTGTGGTATCGGCAGTATTTGTTGGCCTTCTGCCCAGGTCGGCTAGGCAAGGACCTGGGAGGCTTGACGTCCCTGAATTCGACGTTCCAACATTCCCCTAGTAACTGGGCGTTGGAGACGTTGAGTTCGGTGTATACCTGGTGACGATTTTTCTTACCGATGTTCCACGAGTTTTTACGAGGGTCGATCTCGACGTGGCGTTTTGATGGTTCTGCATGTGACGACGTTTTATCGACCTTGGAATTTTCTTCTTCGTTAATAAAGCACTGGGATAGTTCGAGGAATTCCTGAAGGGTGTTGGGTTCCCATGTGTTGATGTGCTTTCGGAACGAGCTTCCAGGTAGCAGACCTTGGGCCATGAAGAAAATTCGAAAAGCGTCGTCTAACTGCCGAACCTGAAGAGCTTCAACGTTGAATCGCTCTATATATTCCCTCAAGGGTTCATTTACTTTCTGGACAATAGACGCTAGAACATTTTTGTTTTTGGGTTTGCTCTTGGAATGGGCAAAGTGCACCGAGAAGTGTTTTGCTAACTGGTCCCATGAGGAGATGGTATTCGACCTTAACGTCCGAAACCATTCGGAAGCCATTTTGTCTAGGGTTAAAGGGAATATTCGGCATTTCATTTCCATGGGTACATTTCGATACTGCATGGTCGTGTCAAATTGGTCTAGATGCCTGTCGGGGTCGCCCGTTCCGTCGTAAGTTTTCAAACCTCCAGGGGGTTTCTCGAGATACCGGGGAACCCGGAAGTTGTCAATCGATCTTGTGAAAGGACCTTTTCGCCCCAGTTGATTAGCCCGTGACAGTGGTTGGCGTCGGTGATGGGGTTCAGGACGCCCGTATCGTCGTGTTTGATTGTTTTGAACGCTGTCATGGCTTCTCGATCGTCTCCTTGACGAGGTCGAGCCTTCAATTTGGCGAGCCGGAGGAGAACGGGAACCATTCCCTCGGTGGCGGCGTGGAGGAGAATGAGGATCATCAAGATCGTCATATTGTCGAGCTGATGGAGAACGGGAATCACTCCCTTGGTGGCGGCGTGGCAGAGAATGAGGATCATCAAGATCGTCGTATTGGCGAGCCGGAGGAGAACGGGAACCATTCCCTCGGTGGCGGCGCGGCGGGGAGCGATGAGTGAGCTTTCTCCGAGGGGGTGATCGATGAAAAAGTCTCCTTCGAGTCGGGCGTCGTTCTTCCAGCGAGCTCTGCCCGGATGATTGTTGATCCAGGACGTTTCGATTTTGCAGTTTCGCTACTTCGGATTCGAGGTTGGCGAAACGATTGTTTCTTTCTTCACTTACCGCTTCTTGCCGAGCCAATAGCTGAACGAGCTGTTGAACCGCGTCTGTCAAGGTCGGGAGTAATTGGGGGGGAGGTGGTAAGCTCGTTTCATCTGCGCCCGATTGTGCTCGGGAAGGTCCCGTGTTGGGAAGTCGGCTTGGTGTTTGTGACGAATTTGTGAGTCCCTGGACGTAGCCTTCAGGAGTTTGCTGAGGGCCGAGGTCAGGTTCGGCCATGAGACGAGTCGGTATCGAGCGGCGTGTTGGTGCCATTTAATAAGTTCAAGGAGATGGTGAGAAAAATCGGGTACTGTTCTCTCCCACTGTGGTCGCCAATGTTCGGTACCGTGCTACCGATCGTGAGGATCGATATTATGCAGTTGGTAGATATTTTGTCCTTGATTTTATCTTTGTCTTCAGGCTGAGAGGAAAGTCTTGTTCGACCCGGGATGTTCGACCTTGAGAGGCGATGTTGAGGTGTTCGATCTTGAGATGTTCGATCTTGGAGGGCGAGGTTGTACCTGCAATGATACTCCGACGCTCAAGTCAGTATTTGAGAGAATGAATGTTTGGTTAGAAAGTGCTTACCATTAATGAGCATTGAATGGGGTATTTATAGAGTTTGAATGTGTTTGTGTTGTTTATTCTGAGCCAACCGATCTTGAGAAGACATCTGAACCGTTGATTTGGTTGGGCTGTTAATGGGCCAAATTGTTAATGGGCCCAAAATGAGGGGTGCAATTATTATTAAGACATATTACCATAACAATTAGTAGGAAATTTAAAAATGGAAAAAGCAAAAGAAAGGAGGATGGTATAGTAACTGCAGTGGTAAATATCCCAAGTAGGTAATTCAGTTGGCGAGTTAAAGGATATCGAAGGAGTGCAAAAAAAAGGCAAAAAGGAGGTTTCGAGTTCAAACTTTAAAAACTAACATTCTACCGCCCCACTAATATTGCTTATAAAAAAAAACTGCAGTGGTAAATGGCCTTAGGTGTGGTAACATTTACTTTTCATTCAATGTTTATTGGGGAAATAGATTAGGAAAGCCTCGACTGATGAGCCACGTGATAGATTCGGTGACATTAGATGGCGTCCACAGCTTTTTTCTGCATTCAAGCTCTATTTTCTATTTCTACGACACACCATCACCTGATATTCAGGCAAGTGAGAGTGAGTGAGCGACCCAGTAATAATCAAAAGAGAAGAAGCTCTCCTAGCCCCTCATGAAACAGAATAGCTAGCTCTCTTCAAAAACTTCCTTTGTTAATCTTTTCTTCCCAAAAGTAAGCAAATACTAATAATCGGACCGTTATATTTCGGCTTAAAGATGTTTTAGGGCTCTATAAATATAGCGTATTTTGGTTTAGTCCCCTTCCATTTTTTTTTAAAAAAACTCATTGGAAAATACAGATTTTTGATTTAGGCCTTTCTATTAGATGTTTGTTAGTGTGACTTTAAAAACAGTGCCAACTTATCTACCAGATGAGTTTAATTGCTGACAGTACGAGTTGAGTCGACAATAACATAATAAACATATCGATAAAAACACATTTATTTAGGGGTTGATTATTCCCCTTTCTGCATCACATTTAATTTTGGCTAAAGTGCTTTCAGAGTCCCCTTTCTTTATTTAAAGTAACGATTTTATCCTTTATCTTTTTTTGACCCAAATCAGTTCTTTATGTTTTAAATTTTTGACACATAAATCATTTTCTGTCCCAAATCAGTCATTTATGTTTCAAATTTTTAACACATAAATCCTTTTTTTTTGACACATAAATCAGCACTGTTAACGGAAAATGATTTATGTGTCAAAAATTTGAAAGATAAAGGACTTATTTGGGACAAAAAAAAACATAAATGACTAATTCGTTACTTTAAATAAAAATAAGGGACCCCGGGAGCACTTTAGTCGTTAATTTTTTTAATTTTCTGTAGAGATGAATTTTGGAATTTGAAAGATTGGTTTTGGTTTGAGGGGAATTGGAAGGGCCTAAATCAAAAATCTTTATTTTGCAAAGAGTTTTTAAAAAAAATAAAATTTTGCAGGGGCTAAAACAAAACACGTTATATTTACAGGCGCTTAAAACATATTTAAGCCTTATATTTCTATTAATCTCTCTAACAACCTCAACCATATCGTAATTCAAAGTAAACCTAATTCACCTAAACTTTTTAAAGGTAAAGCATGCATGTATCCTAATTCCAATTCGAACTTGAAGTCATTTGTACATTTCTACTAGGCACATCTCTAAGGACAGTGACATGATTCATTAATTTATGTTCTTTGGTTCTACTCCCTCTGTTTTCGATTATAAAAAATTAGCAGTTAGACACATTTTTTTAGAAAATTCATGAAAAAGAAGTATTATTACTATAATATCCCTATTTATTCTTGCGTTGATAAAAATAAAAGTCGTATAAAAAAGTTTTGTGCATTGGTAAAAGCAAAAATAGTGTCATAAATAGATGTAAAATTGACATATTAAGTGAAAAAAGCTTTAACTTGCTTATATTTAGTAACAAAAAATAGTGGATATATTTGCTTATATTTGAAAACGGAGGGAGTATCTTTTTATAAGTATGCCAACGGTTTTTGGCTCTTTTATACTACCAGTATGTTAAATATCTTACCTAACTCTTGTTTTATCCTTGTTTCATTACGAGAAAGTATTTCTAGAGCTATCACATCCAGTATTTACCATCAGTACATTTCCGCGGGTAATTAATGAGAGTACTCTAAGGTCAGAAGGTAAATGTAGGACACTGCCTCGTATACAAGCAAAAGCACCTTATGGCTTGTTTCGGGAGGAAGGGAGGGGAAGACTTGAAAAAAAGGAAAGGATGAAAGATAAATGAAAGGAAGGAGTTACCATCAATTTTGATGAACAGTATATTTTTTTTTTATAAAACCAAATTTCCTCAATTTGGAGGAACTCAAAAAAAGTATTGGAGGAATGATTCAGAGGGTTTGAGAGACTCAGACAAATTCTTCAAATCAGTTACATTATTTCATATTAGTCTTAAGACGGAAAACATGTTAATCATAAGCATGTTCTTATTATTGTCTACAAAACTATTCTCCCAAGTAAGGTGAAAAATTTCTATATATTTCTCTCTACTCCCCTCTCCCCTCTCCCCAGCCGTAGGCTATATGAGGGGGTTAAATAAAAAAAGAAATTTTGTATAAGGCAATCGACGCTTCATTGAAAGATAATAAAGAAGAGCATCCTTATGATTAATACTCTTATAAATGACCAAATTCTTATAAATTCAATTTTTTGAGATAAAAATACTCTTTTAGGAAACAGTTATAATAAAGAAGAGATAAAAGATTAGCTAAATAATAGAAGATAATAAGACATTATTAAAATATAGATATTAATGACTTATTATTATACCTAGTTTTAACTTTTTATTTTATTTTTGGGCTAGTCATGTCTTATTATTATACTTATTTTTTTATCTTTTTATTTTATCTTTAAGGTAGCAAGGACTACCCCATTCTTATATGACCGGTCGCCCTACTCCCCAAAGTCCCCCCTCCCCTCCAAACTCCCAAACATGCCTTAACACATCAATTCGAATCAAGTGCAGTTGAAGTTAGGTGCAGCTAGCATGCCGGCGGCGAATTAGAGGCCGTCCGATCAACATCAGACAGTTCAAATTTTAAGAATAGTTTTTGATTTTTGTTCAATATTAAATTTGATTTTGGAATATGTACCGTCCGATTAAGATCGGATGACTCATAGTTGGTGACTACGCACTTACGTGGAGAATCTGACCGCACGCAAACCCAATTTCTAAGACACATAGTATAGAGTGAGAGAAAGCAACCACTGTATTCCTTGTTGGGAGCATAAGACGGTAATAGCTAATCTTAATCCGGTCTCAGATTTTTATCAAGTTATTTTATAGGCTTATTCGTCTTTGAGCCTGAACAAACTCGACAAGCAACAAGTCAATTTAAGACCAGAACTAATTAAGACAAGACACGATTTTCCAAATATAAATAATATAAAATTTTAAATAGCGTTGATATTACTAAAACTAAATATTTAATATTTGATAGTGAAATTTAGTAGATATATTCAATAAAATTTTTATAAATTAACATTGTGTGCAAATTTATTAAAAATGCACCCATATTTTTTATTTTTCTATAAAATATAAGTATAATTTATACTTCTATTGATATAACTATAAAAATAAAGTAACGATACTATTGCTCTAATTAAGTATCAGCATCAGACTACTTAGTTCCTTGTTGAATAATCACAATTAATTCAGAAGTATTAATGTATTAATTATTAAATATATGTGTCTGCATATTAAGGACGGGCTGAGTTATGTTCAAAGTCGGGCTACTACTTAGAATTGTCTCGTTGTCCCAAAGGTCAACTCAAATTCGTCCTATTTCAAAGTCGGGCTACTACTTAGAATAGTCTCGTTGTCCAATTTTCTAGTGAGACAGAGTTATGTTCAACACAAAGCCATTACGTCAAGACAAGTTTGTGGGTAGGGATTTAGTTTAAGATTTGGGATTTAGGGTTCTGTTTTGGTGTTGTGGTGGTGGTGTGGCGGTGGATGTGAGGAGGAGAGGGTGGTGGTGGCTCACCGGAGATGGTTGTGGCTCGTTGGGGAAAATGAAGATGGAGATAGGGTGTTTTTTTGTCAATTTGACCCATTAAGTTTATTTTTAGTTTCAATTTTGTCCCTATTTGCCACGTCATTAAATGAATGACACGTCAGATTGGACAATTAAGACACTACGTTAACAGTTAACTGCCAGTGTGGCGTCCGTTAGGGTGTGTTTGGGAGTTTGGAGGGGAGGGGAAGGGAGGGGTTGAGACTAATAGTGTAAATTTTTTAGTAATTGAGAGAAAAATTATCCCTCTAAACCCCCCATACCCCCTCTCCTAGTTTATTTTTGGAGCCCCTCCAAACTCCCCCAAATATGGAGGGTTTTGGAGGGGCTCCAAAAATAAACTAGGAGAGGGGTTTGAGGGGGTTTAGGGGGATAAATTTTCTTCTCATCACTAAAGAATTTACACTATTAGTCTCAATCCCTCCCCTCCCCTCCAAACTCCCAAACAGACCCTTAAGTTAATGGATGGAAAATACCAAAAAAGGACCAAAGTGAAACACAAAAAATAAAGAAGAGGGACCAAAAAGAGAAAAAAAAAAGATAAATAACAAAAATGAAACCAAAGTCAAAGATAAATGACAAAAAGTACAATTTAACTTATTATTAATGTTAAAAGTTTCCTTTTCCACTCCCTTAAATTATGAAACAAACAGAAAAAATCGTCTTGAAATACGTGTTTTCTTTTCTGTCTTCGACTTTTCCTTTGTTCCAAACAAAACAAACTTATCTGATAAATAGAGAAGAAATTTGGTAATCCTTCCTGGGTGGGAGGGACAAGTGGGCAAGAAACAGTAACATTAGATTGCAGGGGGGACATCATCCCCACCCCACCAACTTATCTGATAAATAAAAAATAAAGTGTTGAAAGGAAAGGAAGAGGATAAGATATCATATGTCTGAATCTGACAGTAAAGAGAGCTCGTTTCATTGGTTCATGATGGCCGCACGTTTCATGTTCATGTTCATCATCATTTTTATTCTCTAGTGTAATTACTATCACCCTTTGCTTTGATGATTAAATTCACCCTCCTTCATTCTGATTTTACTACTGTTCTTTCGCACACTCATTATTATATTACACAGCTCCAAAATGGAGGATGCTGTAATGCTGTATGATTAGAAAAGTTACAATCATGCTGCTGCTCAGAGTAATTAGTAAGTAGTATCAGCTTTGCTTTGCAGTAGGTAGTCAGCCCCTTTGGCTTTGCCATTCAACTTTTGAGATTCAATTCAACATAATGAATTGATATTCTAATTTAGAGCCAAATTATTTTTAAATACTCTACCCCATTATCCATCACGTCATTGCTTTGATAATTAATCCGTCCCAATCCAATCAATACATTCTCTTCACTGTGTATGTATGTTAATCACATTCGGACATATACAAGTTATCTAGACCAAAAAAAAAGGACATATACAAGTTATACAAACGCACGCTAGTTTAGCCCATTGCAAAGTGCTAGCTGAGAGCAAGTGATGAATTTTGAATAATCAGAAGAAGATTGTGTGAAGTAATATTCTAAATTAGAACAGAGATAAGTTCATATAGGAGTTTTTTCAGCTCATGGTTTAAATAGATTTTACCTATGGGCTTGTGGGTTGACCTATGAGTTTTTTATATTTAATTTGTTTATTTATCTCTTTTAATCATAACCACCAGATACTCGTGCGTACGCACGGGTGTTGTTATGTTCTTTTTATGAATTAACTTAGACAATATTTAAATAGTCTGAATATTATCCCGTAAAAATAAAGACAAATTTAAAGTAAATAAAAAAAAGAGTTTCAAATAAAATTAAAATAGATAATATCAAAATCTAAAAAAATTGAAGTATCATTTAAAAACAATCTGTGCATTTATCCTGTGTTTTTTTTTTATATATCAGTGTTGTTATCCCGTGTTTGTTTATATATCAGTGCAGCTAACCCGTGGTTTTATATAAATCATTGCAGTTATCCCCGTATTTTTTTATATATCAGTGCAGTTATCCCGTGTTTTTTTATGTATCAGTGCAGTTATCTCATTGTTTTAATTGATTATTTGAGTTGATTAGTAGATTATAGTAGATAGTAAAAGATAGATAGTAGATTATCAATAAAAAATACTTATCCCTGTAGATTATCAATAAAATAATCAGTGACAATTATTTGTCCTTTTTTAGGTAAGAGTGACAAATATTTGTCACATGTGTTTTAAATATTAATCAGTTTAAATAGTCATTAAGCTTTCTTGATTTTTTAGATAGTAGGTTTATAGTAGTCTTCAAAAATTATAATTATAAATGGCAAATATTAATCCCGTGTTTTTTATATATCACTGCAGTTATCCCGTGTTTTTTTATATATCAGTGCAGTTATCTCGTAGTTTCAATTGATTATTTTAGTTGATTGGTTATTTATAGTAGATAGTAAAAGAGGGATAGTAGATTATCAATAAGAAATATATGTTTTAAATATTAATCAGTTTAAATAGTCATTAAGCCTTCTTAATTTTTTAGATAGTAGGTTTATAGTAGTCTTCAAAAATTATAATTATCAATGGCAAATATTAATCCCGTGTTTTTATATATCACTACAGTTATCCCGTGTTTTTTTATATATCAGTGCAGTTATCTCGTAGTTTCAATTGATTATTTTAGTTGATTTGTAGATCATAGTAGATAGTAAAAGGTAGGTAGCAGATTATCAATAAGAGGTGATAGTAGATTATCAATAAGAGTGTAAACAGATTTCAGAGAGAAAAATTAAAATTTTAAGGTGATAACCTTTTTCTTAAAGGTGATAGTTTTTTTTTGTTTTTTAGTGTGACTCATTTACATTTTTATAGCTAATTTTAGTAGAGTAGTTTTTTTTTTGATAGGCAATGTTAGTGGGGGTGGGGGAAATGTTAGTTTCCCGGTTTTGAACCTGGGACCTCCTTCTTGCACTCATTTGGTGCATTCCTTCGGTATCCCTTAGCTCGCCAACTCAGCCACCTTCTTGGGATAGGATAAAAATTAAAATGAAGTGATAGGATAAAAAGAAGAATTGATTATGGAAAAAGTAAAAGTAAAGTAAAAAGAAAAAAGGAAGAAATAGAGGGTAAGATAAAAGTGAAAATGAGAAAAGAGAGTGTAAGAAGAAAGAGAGTGTAAGAAGAAAAAGAAAGAAATAGAGGGTAATGACATTTTTACCCTTAGATTAGATTAGATTAGATTAGATTTGGTTGTTTAAAACTCAAGGAGTCTTCTTGAATTCATTTGGGAGCATAAAAAATTGTTTTTGAAATTAATTTTTTAAATTAGTTTTAATTTTTTTTTTACATTTTTTTAACTTTGTTTTAGTTTTAATTCGCAGGCCACGGGCCGATATATTAGCCTGCACTATGTAGAATAATTTGGACCATTGATTTTGTGGACCAGCCCGAGTCATTTAAAGGATATTTTCTAAACACTCTCTACTACTCGCAAAACACCCCCTTAGCATTGTGAAAAGATAAAAATACCCTCAAAACATAAAAATTTCAACACGGCCTTTTTCCCCCTAGATTTCAATGGGTACAATACTATATCATCAAACCATGTGCAGTATCTTAGTATCGTGGCATCTAGTTTCCCACATACTCCAAGTATGGTACCAATGTACCTTGTCTACTAATTCTAAAGCAACATAGACACGTAATTTTGGTACTGAAACCATATTCGATATCTTAGTATCGATCAATCGTGTTATCTAGTTTCCCACATACTCCAAGTATGGTACCAACGTACCATGTCTACTAATTCTAAAGCAACATAAACACGTTATCTTGGTACCGAACTAGTTCGGTACCTTAGTACCGTACTTGTTAAAAATACTGCAGAACATTAACAGATATTTTCTATGTTTCAACCACTACAAGAAAAACTGTTTTTTCCGGCCAGGACTTTCCGACGGATTGACATCCGCCGAAAAATTTCCGACGGATTGACATCCGCCTGAAAATTTCCGGCGGATTTTAGGACTTACCGACGGATTTTATCCGCCGAAACATTACCGGTGGATTTCTTAGTTTTTCCGGCGGATTTTTTTCCTCCGGAACATTTCCGACGGAATTTTAGGTATTTCCGGCGGTTTTTGAGTCTACGAATTTTTTTTTTTAAAAACATCCGCCGGTAAGGTCTTTTTCGGCGGATTTTTTTGAAAAAACGCGGGGTAAATCCGCCGGAAACCCCCTAAATCCGCCGGAAACCCCATGATCGCCGAAAACCCCCTAAATCCGCCGATAAATTCCATTTCCGGCGGATTCTGCCTTTTGACTGTTTGACTTCGTTTCTTCTATATAAATCCCTTCTCCAGATGCTGTGTTTGATATGTTCGGTTGCAGGTATGATCCAATTCGTTACCCTCATTGAACGAAATGCTGGGAGGATTTCCATTCCAAATGAGATTTGGGGCCAAAAAAAAGTTATATACCAAAGTAGAAAACATGGTCTCACCAACATCTGGTGACATTTCCGGCGGTAAGTGACATTTCCGGCGGATTCTCCGTTTGACCGTTGGACTTCGGTTCTTCTATATAATCCCTTCTCCATTCTCCGCTTCTTCTTCACACCTCTACCAATACTCTCATTCTCTCTACTAAATCTCTTCTTGAAATTCCTCTCTTCCTCTCTTTGGCAAATTTCTTTGATCTAAGGTATGTTTGTAACATGAGTTAATTGTTTTAGTTTTTGAATTATTTTATAATATGAGTTTGTTACTAATTGTGGTGTTGTTTGTTTAGGTATTGTTTGAGTTTGCGTTCCTCATTTTTCCTCTTTGTTCGAGTTGGGGATACGCTTCAAGTCAGCGCCTTCTCTTCACTACGGTTAGTTATCAAAGTAGAGTAATTAATATATCAATATATATATATATATATATATATATATATGGATTTTTTGTTTTTAGTGTCTAAAATTTTTTACAAACTTTTGTTACAAATTTTGTTTGCAATAATAATACAAAATAATTTATATTGAAAAAACTTATTTATTAAGTTGACTTATAAATTTTATTAAAAGATATTGTCTTATAAAAATTGAAATTTAAAATTAAATTTGCAATTATTATTTATAATGTTTAAATTATTAATATATATCATTATCTAAAAATTTATTGTGTTACTGGTAATTGATAGTTTATTGATATATCAAAATAAAGTAATTAGTATATCAATATATATCAAAATATAAAGTAATTGATAGTTTATTTGATAGTTTATTTCATTTACGTTGTAGTGTAGTACATAGATCGATCTTGAAATTATGGATCGTAGTTGGATGTATGATCGATTGTTTCCTGGAAGATCCGGTTTAAAGCGACATTTTGTAGGAGTAGAAGAGTTTATTTTTTGTGCTAAGGCCCATAAAGAATTTGCGGGACAAGGCGGTATTAGATGTCCGTGCTTGAAATGTTCCTTTCGATTTATAAAAAATGAAGAAGAAGTTAGACTTGATTTGTACAATAATGGGTTTAGGCCAAATTATTGGATATGGACTTGTCACGGGGAAGTAGGACCAGGGGTAGCTGCAGTTCCTGCGGTTAATGTTCCGGTTGAAGTAGTAGCTCCCACATCAAGTAGTTATCCAGCGACTACGACATCTGAAGGCCAAATTATACAACCGTTAGATGTTTATAAGGGAATGATATCTGACGCTGTTGGAGTAAATTTGGATTTTGAAGAACCATAATATGATGCTGAAGAAGTTCCAAATGAGGAAGCTCAAAGGTTTTACATGTATTTGAGTGAGACAAATAAACCATTATTTGAAGGATCTAAAGACTCAAAGTTATCAATGTGTGTTCGGTTGTTGGATCTTAAGTATCAATTTAATGTTGCTGAGTTGTGCATGGAATATATGACCAAAATGATGTTGGATGCAACCCCCATTAGAGGGCTTTTATCGCAAAGTTATTATGAAGCTAAAAGACTGGTATCGAAGCTTGGCTTAAAATCTAAAAGAATTGATTGTTGTGTGTCTGGTTGCATGCTCTATTATAACAATGAGTTTGGCATAGATGATGGAGAGTTGTCGGAATGCAAGTTGTGTGGAGAGCCACGCTATTGTGTCAGTAGGAAAGGGATGAGCAGAGGCAAACCGGTTCCACGAAAAGCAATGTTCTATCTGCCGCTTATACCAAGGCTACAGAGGATGTTTACTTCAATGGAGACCGCGGGTAAAATGACGTGGTGATAACTCATATTTAGATGTGTTATTTATGCTCTTATCACTTAAATCAACACAAGTTCTCAAGTAATATTTGTGCTTTAATAAGTAAATATTAGTTATTTAGAGGAAAGAAGGGTTAGGAGCTAATTTGTTATCATTTGACACATTTGGTGCCTTTTTGAGTATATTGATGTTTTGCTTGAGTGCTGCAGCGGTAGACGCTATGCAGCGGTAAGCGCTACAGCGCTATATGTCGGTGGGACAGCTAGCTGGACACTTTTGGAGCCTACTACTATTTGATGAGTCATCATACTTATCCCTTGCTGTTCAGAATTTGTGGAAGCTTTTTAATGACAAATATGACACTTGGAGCATTCTTATTGAAAGATGTCATTGTCACCTTTTTGTAAATATCTACTTTATGAGATGTGCATAATATCTATCTCACTTCTTCTTCTTCCTCACAATTTAGAATTCAGAATAATGAGAGTTTTTGGAGAGGAAAACGTGATACCCTTCTCCTCCATTAATCCTCCACTTTAGGCTTTTGTTTTTCAAGAGAAGATTATCATTTCCAGCGCTGTGAAGCGATGCTGTAGCGTCAGCAACCCGTCACATGAGAAGGAGGCCACAAAAGCCAAATTTGCGGCGGATATTTGGACTTTGCGGCGGAATTTTGCCGCCGGTAGCCAGCTCGAAGCAAACGTTTTGCGGCGGATTTAGTAGCGCCGCAAATTCCGCCGGAACTTTGCGGCGGATAATCCGCCGGAAAAGGGACAAATTTTTACCGCAAAATATCCGCCGGAAAGTTCCCAATATCCGCCGCAAAGTACTTGTTATCCGCCGCAAAGTACCCGTATTTAAAAAAAATAAATATAATTTTTTTTAAAAACACGTTTTATTTAAAGTTCCGCCGCAAAGTCCAAATATCCGCCGCAAAGTACCTTTTTTTTTTAAAAAAAAACTATTATTTTTAAAATATAAATATTATTTTTTTTAAAAAAGCGTCTTAATTAAAAAAAGATATTATTTTATTAATTTTTTTAATTATTGATAAAAAAATAAAATCCAACAACTAATTAATTTATAATTTAAAAAAATAAAAATTGGGAAAAGCAGTAAAATATTATCACCAAAAAAATATCCATAGAATTAATAAAATATCCATACAATAAAATAAAATAATCTAAAGCTACTGGGGTGTCTGCTGGTCTCATCAACATTATTATAATATGTATCATCATCTTGAAGTAAAGCACTAAGCGATGACATTTGGACATTAAGATCAATGTCCAGCGGGGGTGATCGCTGCTGGGGGTACAGCTGGTTTGGCTGGATCAGGGGTGACTGATGTTGGGGCTGCTTGTATGGCTGGCGAGGTGACTGATGCTGCTGCTGGTATGGCTGGAATGGCGCATACTGCGGTGCATACTGCGGGGGATATTGGGGTGCATACGACTGGGGATACTGGGGTGCATACTGCTGCTGGTAGTAATGCTGCTGTGGCAGCGGCGGGTAGGATGCTGATGAGGATGGCCTCGAGTGCTGAGACATCATCTGATCCTGCAATAACTTAAAGCGCTCCTCAGCTACCCTAGCCTGCTCCCGAAGTGCCTGCATTTCCCGATCACTTCGATCCCGAAGCGCCTGGATTTCCCGATCACTTTGATCCCGAAGCGCCTGCATTTCCCGATCACTTTGCTCCTGCCGCTCGACAATCTGACGCTGAGCCTCGCTCAGTTGCTGCGTCAATTGCCTAACATCATTCAACTCACCAGCATTGGGAACATAATTGCGGACCAGTCGAGGATCCAGAATGTGAATCTGATAGACTCGGAATAATGCCTGTTCGAAAAGGAGCCGGTCCAATACCACCTGATCCTACCAGACGATTAGTCTTTTGGGGACCAACTGCTCTCTCCCAAATAGGGATGGCAATTGAGCCCATGCCCATAGGGTACCCGCAAAAATTACCCGCAAAACGGGCGGGTAATTACCCGCACATATGGGGCGGGCTCGGGGATGGGCACTACGGTGTCCAGCCCGCTCCGAGCCCGCACCCGCATAAATATATATATATATATATATATATATATATATATATATATATTACTAATATTACAACTTTACCTATATTATATATATATAGTTACTATTATTACAATTTTTAGTATATCCAATATTTAAAAAATAAATCCAAACTACTAATATTTTGGATGTTTTTAGTTCACTAATGCTATAATGTGTAATATCTTAATTAGTAGATATAAAAAAATAATGGCTTTTTAAATTAAACTATAATATTTTTAATGTTATTTATTATTTTTTGCTGTTAAAGTGCGGGTAATGGGCATGCCCATGGGCACTTGGTGCCCAGAGAGTACGGGGACGGACACTATAGTACCCTGCCCATACATGTGCGGGCTCGGGTACGGGCACTATGGTACCTTGCCCATAGGGTACCCATTGCCATCCTTACTTCCAAACATCACGAGCTACTCTAGCCTCCTCCACTA